>CP139507.1:351358559-351996059 GCA_021014915.2 Artemisia tridentata subsp. tridentata
TGATCTAGGTATCATCCTATCATTCCTAGGAAAAGATTGAGGTTTTGCAATGCTCAACCTATGATTTGTATAACCAGATACCCATTTATCACAATAATCTGCAAGATGATCAAAACTACCACATGAGTAACAAGCTTTCCTATAGCAAACAAAATCCTTTCCTAATTGGTGGGTTTTGAGGTCATTCCAATTCCTCTGGTTACCTATTGGCTTGTTTGTGGTTCTATACATCTCTGCATACCTAACTGTTGGTCTAAAAGGTTTGGCATTTGATCTAGGCCTAACAGTCTCAGGTTTAACCATCTTTGGAACTTTTGGTTCCTCCACTTTAGCACTAACAGGCTTAACCACAGCCTGATCATCCTCATCATCAGAAATCCATTCCTCAATGGTTGGAGCATCTGAGTCCTTAGGTGAGGACCTATCAGAAGACACCTTGTCCTCAGATAGTGATTTATCACTTGCACTTACAAATACAGGCTTATCAACTACATCCTTCTTGGGTTGAGGACCATAATTTAGCACAGGTAATTGAAATTCAGGGAGTCCTGTATGTTCTAAGTCTATACCTTTGGGTGATGGAATTCCTCTATAGGGGGTGGAACTGACCTATATCCTAGGCCTGAATTAGCTTTATTTTGGATCTGACTCTCAATTATCTTTTGAACACCTTTTGATGTGTATTCTAGTGTGTCTACACTCATTTGTATGTTCTCCTTAGCTTTCTTAACCTGTTCTAGCTCATGTTTTAAAACAGTAATTTCATTCTCTCTAAAAATTAAGTCTCTCTTAACAATAATCATATCATCAGAAAACTTAGACTCATTGTTTTGATAATGAACAATTTTCTCTTCTAACATAGCTAAAGCTCTCTTATGATTTGCTAAGCTAAAAGCAGTTTCTTTTAATTCTTTCCACTGACTCTCATATCTTGTTTTAAGTGTTTCTAGTTCTTTTAAAGCTTCACAAGATTTAGAACATTTTGAAACTTGTACCTCAGAATCTGAAAATGCCATGAGAGCAACCTCTGTAGATGCTTCTGCTTCCTCCTCTGCAATATAGCTCCAGTCAAATCCTAAGCCATCAATAGCAACCATGGCTTTCGAGCTTGAATCAGTAACCTCCACAACTCTTGACTTGTTTCCATATGCTCTACTCTTTCCATCTTGTTGACTTGGCAATCTGCACTCCCTTGAGTAATGACCTTTCTTGTGGCAGTTGTAGCACTCAATCTTGGACTTGTCATACCCTGCAACATCATTACTGTTTATGACAATCTTCTTGCCAGTCTTCTTCAAGAATCTCCTAGCTCTCAAACTGAGAAGAGAGAGCTGCCACTTAATATCCATCTCTTCAATATCATCTTCATCAATATCTTAAAGATCTGAATGAGTCAACATACTTCCATTGTGCTGAGTAGTCAAGAAAGCACAATAAGTATCATCATTCAAAAGTCAACTAGTACTGCTTGAGGTGCAAGCAGTACCAAGGTTTGCACTAGCAGTTCCAACTGCTCCAGCAACTTGCACTTCTTCATCTGGACTTGAGGAACTGGGAGTTGATACAAAGGCCAAATTCCCTGAGCTTGAGCTTGAATTTGATCCAGCAGACTTGTTAATCTCATGTTTAACTATCTTGAAGTTGCTATATAGATCCATTAAGCTCATGGAATCTATATCAGGCTTGTTTTTCCATACTACCACATGCATAGCCCATTCAGAAGGTAGACTCCTAAGAAACTTAGAATTGAGATCTTCCTGAGGCATCTCAATCCCTAAAACAGCCAATTGACTCACCAACTTTTGAAGCCTATTGAACATATGATCCAACGACTCATTGCTTGTTGCAGTAAAGTTCTCATACTGATGCTTGAGAAGGGTCTTCTGGGTTTTCTTGGTGGCTTCATTCCCACCATATCTTGCAACAATAGCTTCAAAAAGAGATTTAGCACACTTGAAGTTACTAAAATTCAGCAACTGATCATTGGGAATAGTCATCAGAAGCAAACTTCTAGCCTTAACATTATTTTTGTATCTTGCCTTCTCTTCATTAGTGGTTGGCTTTGTCTGCACTGTAATCTCAGATTTACCATCAACAACAGTTGTTGTTTCTACTGGGGTAAAAGAGTTTCCATCTTCAATGATCTCCCATAGTGCATAGTCTTGCACTTGGAAAAACTGCTCAATACGAAGTCTCCACATGTCGAACTCATTACGTTTAAGCATAGGAAGCTTAGCAGCAATGTTGGTTGTGGATGGTGTTGTTTCCATGTTCGTCTTTGTTCTTCTCGGATCTTCTAAATCTATGTATCAGCAACCTGTCTCTGATACCACTTGACCGGATCTACACACACTCCTTGTGTTAGATGTGATACGAAGAATTATACTTAGTCTAGCACGCGGAATTTACTAGCTAGCACTTAGAAGACCTTATGTGTTTTGTATGAATTGAATGAAACAAAGAACACAGAATAATAACTCCCAACGATTCAATATTATTAGAATAATAATACGAGTGATCTCCTATCACTAGGGTTTACAACCTTGAATCTTTCTAATACGTATGAACTCTATCGTATTGTATGTTTATAAACCTTAACCTAGGCAATCCTTTTATAGACCAAGGATTCCTGTACAAGATAACTATCAATCTATTATTATACGATATACACAATATATTTTCCATATTTATCTACTTACAATAAATCATAAACCGTCTTAACTTCTTCACTCAGCAGTCTTAACTGCTCATGTCTTCAACACTCTTCAGCAGTCTTAACTTCTTCCTTCAATAGTGCTAACTGTTACCTCCAACAGTCTTAACTGCTTAAGCTTAATTCCTAACACTATCCTTTATTAAGTGTATTTGAAATCTGCACAATATGTCTCGACTAATTCCACGATGATAGGTTCGTCGAAAAGGTGTTATCGGAAGGATGAAGCTATAGTAATAGTTTCTGATTCCTGATGTCCTGTTTTAACTGACGTCACGATAGGAGTCTCTCTTCACTTAAGGTGCTTGGTCTTTATTGCTAAAATTCGTGCTGTTTAATAGTTTTCCCTAGATTCCCTTCGTCAAAAGTTTACGTGCTATTGGTTGTCGATCACAAGATCCTAAATGTATGAAGTGTCGTAGTATGGTGGTTTGTTTTCAAAATTTGACTCGATCTGGAGCATTTTGATTGAAATCTTCCTCTGAATGAATAATTTACGAGTTCGAGTAATGAACCTTACAATTTGAATAAATGGATTCCACAAGTTTGAATAAATGAAGTTTTATGTTTGAATGAATAAACCTTTCTTTCGATACAGAGTATTTTCTTTGAAATCTTCCTTTGAACCAATGAATTTGCAAGTTCGAATAACTGGATTTTATAGGTTTGAATGAATTTCTAAATCTGAACAAATGAAATTTCTCTATCAATATGGAGTGTTTTGTTTGAAATCTTTTTCCTGAATAAATGAATTTTTCAAGTTTGGATAATCTCAGTGGTTATGCAAGATTGGACTATTTTCAAATACGACCCAGGGTTTTATAGATGGGTTTTCGACATGAGGTGGATAAGAATGTCTTAGTAAAGTTTGGTGTTAAATAATGCCTATTGGTTAATCTTGGGTAAGACTTGTGGGTATGTATATCCAACTTACTTGATCCTTTCTAAACTGGATCATGACTTAGGTTCGTTGTCCTACTTGGTCTAACTAGTATTTTTGAAATGACAGCATTTGGTGACTATGCCAGAGATAGTGATTTGGATTGTCTCGTGAGATCTTATGGTCTCCGCTGCGATACGAATAAACTTGCGGTATATTTCTGGTCCGTGTTTGTGGTTCCAAAACCCCTTTCGTTGTTTTCTTATGTCGTGAAATTCTCCTCGTAGATAGAAATTCCTTCATAGAAAAGTCAATGGCAATGTCCAACTTAACTGATAAGTGAGCGACATGTGGTGTAGGTACTCAGAGAGAGTTTGCCGATAAGGATGTTTATGAAGAATTTACTTGTTTACAAAGCTTTTGAATGAAAATTGTTATTATGGACTTTTGAAAAGATGATTGTTTCCTTCATGGCATAATCCTCCCTGAATTAGACATAGGTGATCAGGCTATGTATAATTGAGGGCAAATAATGCGATGCTCGGTTTGGTCAAAATAGCCTTGTGTTTCTCAAAAGTTTTAGATGGTGCTCAACGTGTTGTTTGGTAAAATGATAGTCTGAATTTTTGTTTAACCGGAAAATTTGGTTTGCATGGGAGTAAGTAGTTGGTGGAATGACAGAAAACCAATTTGTAAAATGGTAGTAACATAACTTGTTTTAAAAATTCTTTGAAATAATTCCCTAGGGTGGTAGAAAATAGCTTGAGGTTAGGTTATGTGAAACAGTTTTAATAAGCGGTATTAAAATATCTTGTAATAAAATATGTTGAATGGGTTATAGGACGTTTGTGGAACATCTTACGGAATGGTATTAGTCTTTCATCATAGGCGAAATTTACCTAACTCCTACTAGGATAGCAGTATGTTGTTGCGAATTGGTTGAAAATTAGGTAATTGGAATGGGAAATGAAATAAATGAAGATTGTGATTATTGTGGAGATGATAAAAGATAGGGATTACATTAGATAGAAATGTACATGATACAACGAGGTTACAAGAAAGTACTTTAAGATAGACTACTTAGGGAAATACAACCCTAGCGGGCTCCATCTATGGTTTATTATTAAAGCAGAAGTCCTTTGTGCTTAAACATGGTGGTCGTCCTCAACGCTGTTGATGTTCTGGTAACCTCCTCCTCCAATGATATAGGCTCTCCCGCGAGCTTTTCCCCCTTAGTTCTCATTCCCTTGATTTCCTTGTTCTGGACATTCATTCCTGTAGGGTCCTATCTCTCCGCAGCCAAAACATGTCACTGGAGGGTTTTGATTTTCGGAAATGATTGGAAATTTGCATTCTCTAGTTGAATGACCAATCTTCTTACAGTTAACACAAGGATTAAGACAATGCCCAGGTCTATGATGACTTTGACACTTGTTGCATTTGGGTAGGGTACCCTGGTAACCTTTCTTTTTAGCTGGGCCTGCAGCATAGGCCTTAACAACTTCTTGTTTCTTAGGTGGTTGTTGAGTAGTATTGTCATTCTGGTTGATGTCCCACTTCCTCTTGTTGTGGTTCCATTTCCGTTTGTTGTTATTATTGTTTCCTACGGCCTTGGTGTGATTCAGGCGTTCCTTTGCCTCGGTCGCCATGTGGATAGCTTTAAGCATGTTATCAGGTTCTAATGAGGCGACCAACATGCGAATTTCAGGGGAGAGTCCCCCGATATACCTCTCAAGTTTCTTGCTTTCCGGCTCATCAATTGCTGGACCTAGTCATGCTAATTCGTAAAACTGAGTAGTGTACTTGGCAACATCATCTCCTACCATGGTAAAGTTGAGGATTTCCTATTTCATTGCTTGTAGTTCGCTTCTTGAACAATATTCTAAAGTCATCATCCTTCTTAGTTTCTCCCAAGAGATTGAGTAAGTAGCGTCGACCCCTACTATCTGAACATGTTTAGTCCACCATTCCTGGGTATGATCCCGAAAAGTGCAAGTGGCGAACTTAACCTTGTCTTCCTTGCGGCAGTCGCCACATCGAAATATCATTTCTACTTCTTCGAACCATTTGTAAACTTCCTTCGCTCCTTCAGTTCCGCTAAAGGTGTGGGGGTTGCAATCCATAAATTCCTCATGGGTAAGATTTTTGGCGAAAGTTGTGGCTTGTGTCATGTCTGGAGTGGCTTGCTTTAACCTAACTGCTTCAACATCATAAGAGACCATGAGAATTTATAGGTGATAAAGATCATCATACTCACATATACGCAACCATGACATGTATAAGTGGGGTGAAACCGCAACAAGATTAAATCGTGAAATGTCATATTTGTAACCATAACACACATGGATATCTAAAATGAAAATTTCGGTCTTACATGGACCGATATCATAGATAGCACAACCATACCCATATAGTAAGTCAATACTTGGTGATTTCGTTGTACAACAATCAAAATACTACAAGTTTCTTTGAACCATACCACACATCCCGTGGCTAGGATAATAGTAAAAGCTAGTAAAGATATAAGTCTAGTCTAGGGATTCCCTAGTGCTCCTCTGATTGAATCCAGGGTTGTGGCATCTTGGGGTCGGGATGAGTCCTGATGTGGGGTCTAGAGTAGTGCATCGATCATGTCCGAGATAGTGTAGATTCCAAACCATTCTTGAGGAATCTGCTGATGTTCTTGTTGAGTCGGTGATCTTGGTATTATCCACAAGGTGTCATTTAATTCCTGGTATGTGGGAACGGAAAAGGGGAATGACAATGGTGGTGGTGGGAAGGCCGGGGCAGTTCCTTGAATCTCAGAAGTTTCAGTGTTATATCTGGTAGTATCTCCTAAGTCCGGCTCAGGTAGTGCTAATACCTCCAATAGGTGGAAATTATCATCCAATAATGGTGAGTGTGGTGATGTAGGTGTACGAGTGGATGAAAAAGCGTCATCGATATCCGAGTCTGCTAGAATGATAATAGGGTGGTTGGGTGAAGACATCTATGTGAGAATTGACGTAAAATGAAAGTAAATAACCATTTACATTATGCGGGTTATGATGAAATGATATATGTATGAAATCACATGTATAATGAATATGCACCTATGCTACAATGATGAGATGTTATGATGGTGTAGTTATAGTCTAGGGTATTAAGGATAACCTAGTTCGCTATAACCTTTGCTCTGGTACCAATCTGTCACACCCCCAAATTTCGTGACTTGCAGCGGAATGGAACATCCGAGGGCGTGACCGATCATAGCACCGCAGTTACACTTATATTGAACGACCTAAAGTGTCGTTTAGAAAATACATCGTTTGATCATTTAAAACAATCAGAGTTACAAAAGTTTAGATTCCAAAAGGTGAAACATGTTTTCGGAAAAACAAGTTCATACAATTCAAATGATACATAAGTGCATAAAAATATAAAGTGAGACGCGTCGACTCCACGACTCCATGCATGTCCTTAAACAAGCCAACATGCGATGCCTTAATTACCTGAAAATACATTGCAAAAAATGGTCAACAAAAATGTTGGTGAGTTCATAGGTTTATGTAAATGAAATGCTTCTACGGAAACCATAAGTATAAAATGTATGACAAAATGTCACATAAAAATAATACATTAGCTCTTAAACTCATGACCCCGAAGCTAGACTGAACTAAATGCCCCAAAAGGGAGTGCTTTGCCAACCACTCTGAATATATGAAATGAAATGCGTTCGTTTGACCAGTTGGCGCTACCAACCCGAACGGAGGCGTCACCCTCAATAGATCAATCCACTCACCTTCGCTTACTCACAATTAACGGTCCATGATAAATAAAAGGGGACTTTAAATTGGCAATGGTGGTAACTTAAGCATTGTAAATGAGTTTGATACTTTGGTCCGTATAAAAATGGTGCAATGTATTCTCCCCTGAGAATTTAGAAATCAAATAATAAATTTAAAACGGGGCTATGAAAACTCACCTGCTATGATAGCAACAATGACAATGATGAAATGAGGCTTGGTCTCTAACCGCGACCTATTATGATGATATGATCTAATGTAAGCAATGAATTTACGCAACACATGCAAACACGTATGTTAACGATACCACTTGTAAATTTTGAAAATAATGTTTATCGTCGAAAAATACATTTTTGACGTCTCGTTAAGTTATAAACTACTTTTCGCGTAAATATGTTGAAACGGTACTCCATGATTCTTGTTTGGTGTTCTATCGTCAAAATATAATGTTTTCGTCGCAATTTAATATTTTCTTTAACTTGTGAAAATATGCCCAAAATGGCCTCGTAAAACTAGTCGTGAAATATTGTACGTTAAGTGTTAGTGATCAAACTCGATGTTTTTGAAAACCTTGTAACCATGTCTTGATGTCGTGTTATTTAACTTTTGATCATACGCGCCTCGATCAATTAGAAAATCGGCTATCAATGTTATGTCTTGTAAAAACACTAGTTTTTATACTTGGATTATTTTTCTATTAGTAGGCTGTCAAAATAATTAATGTTCGTAGGGCTTTAAACGCGTATATCTCGGTCGTTATAAGCTTGTTTTCTACGTTCTTTATATCCACGGATTCGTATAAACATGAACTAACATAATCTCAGTAGTTCGGGTCGTCTAGATCACGTCTAACGCCTCGTTTTGTCCTTTGAATCTCGGCGATCAGCAACTAAATTTTCAGAATTTTAGTTTTCGTCGTCTAACTTTGAAAAATCATAACTTTCTCATCGTAAGTCGGTTTTTAGTGATTCAAGCGGCCACGGTTTCGTTTTTGAAAGAACTTTCTGAATATGAAGGCCAAAATAGTTCAAAAGTTTCTGAGTTTTCCAGTTTACACGTTTTTGGACAGTAGGTTATTTAGATTGTTAAAAACTCATTTTCTTGGTTCTAAACTTGATCATACCACTCCAAATCAACTCCACAAGTTCGCAAATCCTACCATACACCTTCTTAGGGTGTCATGGGGTCCTAAACATCACCAACCTTGGTGGATTTCATGAGATCACTAGTGAAACTTATAGATCTAGTGTTAAAGATTATTATTGAACAAAGTGGTATCTAAAACATAAATATGTTGCATGATTAACTAGTATAAATTGAAAATACATAATCATATGAATTAAATGAAAGTATGAAATGATCAAAGAAGATGTTCTTGAGCTTACTTGATGGTTTGATGAGATTTGGATGAAAATGCTTAAAACCTTGGGGTTTTTATCACAAAACCCTAACAAGGAAGGTAAATGGAGCTTGATTATGACTTTAACTTGAAAATTTGATGGATGATCTCTTGTGTTCTTGGTATGGCCGAATAAGGAAGAGAGAAAAAGAGAGAGTTTGATGTGTTTTAGCTAGTGAAATGTATAAGTGAATGTGTTTGGCTAAATAAATCAAGAAACATAAAGCTACTTTGCATTAATGAGATGGTACTAGTAATCAAGTGAAGGAAGAATTAGGGGTGTTTTAGGGGGGGCGGCACATGTGGGTTAAAATGGATGGATTTGATGTTAGTTAATGCATGTGTCTCCCATTTAATTAGAATTAGCTAGTTTAAGGTATACATTAGGTGTTATCGGGTACCGAGTTAACTAGAAACAAATTATGACGAGTTGAAATAAGATATGACGAAGTTGTAAAAATTGAAAAGTCATATTCCTTGCATGAATCGGGTGTTAGAATGATTATCGGGTTGAAATGTCGCAAACCGACGGAGTTATAAGCTCCTAACGGAAAATATAGCAATTGGTTTAAAAACACCGGGTAAAGTAATAATATAATCTCTATGTCATTATAATTAGTTTGAAAATGTGTTAGGATCATAGTCGGGAGTATTGGGTATAATGTTAGTAGTAATGACTGAGTGGTAACGTTAATTAAATAATTAAGCATATGTTAATGAAAATCACACAAACCCGTGCATGAAGTGATATGATAATGATGTTACTGATGATATGCAGACTACTCTAGTCTGCATGATGTGCCTTAACTGATGATGCATGAATACGCAGCTAAACCTTACTGGTTTCGCACATTTAAATACCCATAAACCTAGTTTACGAAATGATGAATGATGCCCATGAATAGTGATTTCTCTCCAGGAATGAATAGTGTTATGTGAATTGTAAAATTTTTGAAAACTTTTCAAAGTCTCAAACTGACTTCAAAAATGATAAATAGTGAAATGATGAATAGTAACCCATGAATAGTAATCTCCGAGATGAATAGTGAAATTTGAAGCTTGAAAAAGGACCTGAAATTACGAGTTGTGACAAAAACCATAAAAATCTGAAAAATACCAAAATACCAAAAATAGTTCTTCTTGGCATGTCTTCTGTTTATCGATAACATTTACGGTCCTAGAAATGTCATTCAATAATGACACGGGTCTTTAAATGAAGCTCGAGCAGAAGTTAAATTAAATGGTTAAAACATGTCATGTCGGCTTGCAGTTAATTCAGACTGTAACCCGTTCTTCATTTTGGGGAAAGCACGTCGCCAAAAGGATGGCTGTTCCTCCCACTGGGTGAAATTCACCCGGGCATGGATTACTTTATATCCATGTTTCTTCAATTTGATGTACGTTTCAGTGCATCATTTCTCGTATAGGAAGAGAAGTCTTCTTTACATCGCAAATACTTTTCAATCTATGATTCTTCAGGAAAGTATTTGTGCTAAACTTGGTGGTACCATGAATTTTTTGGAAATCAATAAGACTTGAAGTTTTTCATCAAAAATCTATCACTCAATCAATGACTACAGCTCTTTAAATAGAAAACGGGTAATCGATTGACGGGGATAGTGATTTCAAAATTTCATATCATCAAAAATGTCACTTTGTACATAATAAGCAGTGAATAAAATGTGGTTGTTATGTGTCAGTATATGATTTTTGTTAAATTCTAATCTTCCAAACCTATCATACCTGACACTAACATTCTCCCTCATAGATTGAGGGGGAGCATCGTAATGTTCCATTATCAGCACATATTAAACCTGACCACATTTTCTCCCATATTTTCTAAACTTATTTAAATCAATTGGGATCACAAAATCTCAAAAGGTTTGAAATTTTTGATCGGGGGAGAGAATGTGATTTAAATATGCAATCTGATAAAAATGTGATGTTTTGGACTTAAATGTAAGCTCTCCCATATGTGCTAAACTCTTTTATATATCAATGCACATATTGAGGGGGAGCAAATGGTTTGTGGTGACAAAAAGAATGTGGCATCTTTGGTGGTATCTCATGTGAACGTGACTCAGACTTCACCAATGAATTGACGAAACAAAAACTGTCGTTAATCGAAAGGACTTGTCCTAGCCGGGTAAGAATTTCAAGCTGGTCTAACAAGTGATGTAAGCGTGTCTCGAAAAGGACTTGTTTGAGTAGAGTGTACCGTTTCGAGAAACATTCTGTGGACTTGACCAGGCTGGGTAATAATTTCAAGCTAGTCTAACTAGTGATGTAAGCGTGTCTCAAATCGGTCATGGTCACTGAAAAAGGATCAATTCAAAAAGTGAAAGCTCTACCCAACATGTGCAAATTTATAATAAAAACACCTGAGCACATGTTAAGGGGGAGCATTTGAAAAGTTCAAAACTCTCAAAGTATTAGCAAAAAGTGTTTCTTAATTATAAACACTTTGAGAGATTTTTTTCCAAATAAATGGTTTACGACAACATAGGATAGTCGTGGTGTTATAAGGTGGCTAAGGTTAGGAAAACCGTCCTATGATCCGCCAGAGCCGGAGGGATCTACCCAAGGACAATACCGAATAGTTAGTATTAGAAAGTCCTTGGGTATGATTATGAGAAAAAGGAGTAATATGAGAAAGGAGAAAGAAGGGGTTGAAGAATTAAAAAGAAATGTAATGAGAAAGGGTGAAAAGAAATAGCCCTCCAATTATTCAACCTTAGGGCAGAAACCGGGTTCAATTCATATGCTACTGGTTGTTACTAAGGTGACGCCGGTATTGAAGACAAGACGTCATGGACCCAGTGACGCACTGCACTAAACCTTCTAAGCCACTCAAGTTCTCTTAAAAGGACTTGTTTCATTCTCACGGGGAACCTTGTATAATCTATCGACCACTCATTACGAGTCATGTTGATATTGAATCAGGAGACACCGCTCCAGTCTCCGACTACCAAAAATTGCACTTATCGAGTCTAGAGCCATGAGATGCATCATAAGATCTCATAGGAACACATGTTACTTCTACACTGGTTGTTCAACATTAAGGATACCAGTTGTAAACTTATGAGTCCTACGTAGATCTTAGCAATCTGCCAGAACATTTATGAGGGAATTTAAAAATGTAATTCTCAGTGATTGAATGGAAATTCCTTCCAGGGTTAACATCAAACAGCCCTGAAAGCAGGTTACTTCGGTAATTCCTTGTGGATTACGCTTAGTGGTCGCGACAGTTTCAAATGGTCTACAGTCGTGGAGTGAACTCCAGCGACTCACCTAATCGTTGATGTACTTCGGTAGATCTTGTAAGCCCTCTCGGGGGTATCCGATTTAGGAACAACCTTGGCAAGGATTCGAGAAAGTTTTCACACTATGCTGTTTACGATCTCGAAGTCCGAACCTATAAGTGCCGGATGATTTGTTGCTAACTGTTTGCTTGCAGGAATCCCTGGTGGTTGCCGCTGATTGCTGAAAAGATGTTGATTCATCACCCCATGCTCACACTTCACAATCTTAATCAAAGAAATCATAATAATTGAAAGACTTTCAACACTACTTCCGCAACTCTGATGCTGAAAATCATGATCCAGAAAAGTGTGAGCATGTCGGTCCAAATATCACAACATCACATGGAGACGATACTGCAAAAAGATGACTTGGAGACGTACGTTGGATGATGACCTCAAAGAATCCTCAAAGATCATCCATGACGATGAACAGTCATCAAAAGTTCACTGCTGAAAGTACAAAGATTAAAGACTTAGAAGAATCAAAGACTACAAGCTAGGAACTCTAATCTATGTAATAGAATGCTAGAATTCGAAGTGTAATTTCTGGGGTGACCTCCCTTAGGGGGAGATTGTTAGGAATATAAATATTCATGTGAAAGACTCGGTCACCCCGAGTATCTATTAGCATTGAGTAGCTCATAGGATTATTAGTACTAATTTAGTTATCGTAGTATTTGTGGGGTTGGGTCAGGTCTTTACCCACTGTCAGCTCACTCCACAGCCCACATGGGGCGTCTATGCTTGGTGTATAAATACCCTCTCCCACCTAGGGAGAGGGTTGGACCTTCTCATTCATTCTAATCTAACATCTCCACTTTCTCTCTCAAGGTTCCACTTCTCATCTCTTTATCTCTCTAGAATCGAACACAAATCGCAAGAACCATACAAGTTATGATTTTATTTCACTTACACAAACACAGACAAAAACACTTTTCAAAAAATAAAATGCCCTGTACAACCAAAACTAGGCTCATACCCAACATACAAATCCCTACTGTATTACTTCATTAAACCATCTGCATCAATAGCACCCAAACACAAACAAAAAATTCTTTCAAAAACTAAAACGCTCTGTGTGTAACCTAACCTAGATTCATACCCTACATATAAGTCCCTATGTCATTAATTCATTAAACCAACTGCATCGATAGCACATAAACGCACACACAAATAATTTTCAAAAACTAAAATGCTATGCGCGTAACCTAACCTAGACTCATACCCCACATACAAATTCCTACTGCAGTAATTCATAAAACCAGATGCATCAATAGCACACAAACACAAAAAAACACTTTTCGGCATATAAAACATGTTTTGCCTAACCTAATCTGACCTCATATGCAACTAAAATCTACCTTTTGCATCACTTGTTTTCATCAATTGCATAATGCATTTAAACGCGCACACACACACACACTTTTCGCCACATAAAAAAAACTTAGCCTAACCTAATCTAATCTCGTATACAACTAACATCTACCACTGCATCACTAGTTTACAAAAACTGCATCAATATCATTCAAAGACACACAAAGACATTTTTCAGCACATAAAACATACTTCGTCTAACCTAATATAACTTCATATGCAACTAACATCTACCTATTGCATCACTTGTTTACACCAACTGCATTAATCATTCAAACACAAATAAAATATATTTTGAGCACATAAATCTCACTTAGCCTAACCTAATCTAAGTTTATAAGCAACTAACATCTACCTACTACATCAATTCAATACAACAACTGCATTAATTATTCTAACACACATAAAAAGATTTTTAAGCACATAAATATCACTTAACCAAACCTAATGTGACATTAAATTACATAAAAATCACCTACTACATCACTTCAATATATCAACTGCATTAAGCACACAAAATGTAACCTACTGCATCACTTCTTTATAGCAACTTTATCATGCATTCAAATACACACACAACCACTTTTCGACAAGTAAAACACAATATGCATTGGTCAAAAAATAAAACACACTGCGTCTAACCTAATCTAACCTTATATGCTACAAACATGTACCTACTGCATCACTTCATTACACCAAATGCATCATCCATGCAAACACACATACATACACTTTCTGACATGTAATACACCTTACAGGTGGTCTAATCTAATCTTATATGCCATTTGCATCAATTCATCATTAAAAAACATATGAACACCTACTGCATCTCAATTCAAATTTCAGTGCATCACATATACAACCAAGCATACAAACACATTTACACACATAAAACAACCTACGCTTGGCCTTTTTCATCTTTACACGTGACAACCGAACACATACTGCATTTCAATTCATTTTCCAGCGCATCACATATACAACCAAGTATACAAACACATTTACACACATTAAACAACTTAATCCTTACACACAACAATTGAACACCTACTGCATCTCAGTTTAAAATCCAGTGCATCAGACATACTACCAAACATACAAACAAATTTACACACATAAACCAACCTACGCTTAGCCTATTTCATCCTTATATGCGACAACTGAATACCTACTATCTCAGTTCAAATTTCAGTGCATCAAACGTACAACCAAGCATACAAACATATTTACACACATAAAACAACCTACTCTTAGCATATTTCATCCTTACACACGACAACTAAACACCTATTGCATCTTAGTTCAAAATTAGTGCATCAGAATGTAAAGTTAGTGCATCATAGTTATAAAGTCCCAATGAGACATTTTATCAAACACCTTGTATACATCCTAATACATGGAAACTCAACAACTACTGCATCACAATTGGCATTCCAGTGCATCGCACAAACAACAATACATACAAACATAAATCATAAAAAATGGACAAAAACACGATTTTAGCAAATCAAAATTAATAAATCGATGTAGTAACAAAATTTGAGTCCATTTAAAAACTTACAAGGGCGTGAAAGATTTGGTAGGTTTGTCTTAACCATCATCGATGCAGTAAGTTTTCGAATGGTAATCCAAACCCTAACAAATCGATGTAATAACCATCAGTGATGCAGTAGATTGCTTCGATAGTCAATAGATTTGGTTTAGAAATTATTAGGGTTTTTTTAGAACTGGAAGAGAGAGAGAGAGAGGGAGTGATATGATCGGTTTTTGTGGAACAGGAAGAGAGAGTGAATAGGGGGAATGAATATTAGGACCCTTTTAGATTTTTATTACTACTTCTTTGCCCCTCAAGTTTCTATTATTTACAAAAAGGGCACTCCGCTTTTTTCATCTTGCAAGGTCAACAGTTGAGATCGCTTCCCATTCTTTTCATTATAAGGCTATTCTCATTGTATCCCTACCCTATATATATATATATGTGTATATATATATATATATATATATATATATTATATATATATATATATGTATATATATATATTATATTATATATATATATATATATATATTATATATATATATATATATATATATATATATATATATATAAATTATATATATATATATACATATATATATATATATATATATATATATATATATATATATATATATAACATATATATCATATATATATAACAGGATAAACATGACTAGATAAAGCCACATCATCACAAATAAGTCCACGTCACGTAGATAATGCCACATAAGTCCACGTCGTTGCCATGTAGTCAGATTTTGTCCACCTAAGCAACTATTAATCCTATCAAAATTTCAGAATAAATCTTTAAAAAATGTTACTAGCATGGTTCGAGCTATGGGTTTTTGAAAGAGTAACATGTATCTTAACCATTGAGCCACCACATTGTTTGAAATATACGTTGCAACTTATAATCTATAAACCAAGCAGCTGGAATTCGATTTAAAAAAACCCTAAGCCCATCAAAAACAATACACGATGTTGGGTTTTGAAGTTGCTGCTGCTCTTGATACTTATTGAAAAACACCAAGTATTACTCTGTTGCTAGTGAATTTACTCTGCTGCTAGTGTATTTACTCTGCTGCTGGTGTTATCTGATGGATGGTAAAATAAGTTAAGTGTAATTCTGCTGTTAGCTACGAAGACTCTGCTGCTAGAGTAATTATGCTGCTGCTTATTGGATATGTATAGTATGTTAAGGATAAGTATAGAAAAGATACGTAAAGATATTTTTCTTGTATAGAAAGTTTTGTAACCGACTAGACTCCTTAGTCTATAAAAGGTGGATCTAGGGTTAGGTTTTAGGTACGTATCATTATTGTTTTACACTTCAAGGTTTCTTGTAACCCCGTTGCTGTTCAGAGCAATCGTATTAATATATTGAAGTGTTGTTTGATTGTTAGTTATTCTTTTTAATATTAATTACTAGTTTCCGCATAGTAATTAATAAATCGTTCATAAGCAGTTTCTATACCAATTGCTTTAGGTTTATATCTAAAGTAATTAACAAGATCGTGAAGCTCGTCTGGGATCAACAAGTGGTATCAGAGCTTGTGATCTAGAAACTGGTACCAAGAAGAATTACTGAATACAAGTTTTGTTCATCATCAAAGTAAGCAATGGAATCCGATTCAACACACATGGTTACTGCATCAAGAGTCCCCATGCTCAAGACTGGTGAATACGAGATCTAGAAGATGAGAATTCAACAATATATGAGAATGGTTGATTACTCAATTTGGGAAGTTGTTTTAAATGGCGAAAGTCAGCCAACTAAGGCTGCTACTGGATCAGTCTTGACTCTCAAGACAGGTGAAGAGAAAGCACAGAGAAGATTGGAGGTCAAGGCTTATAGTATTCTCCTGATGGGAATACCTAATGATTATCAACTAAGCTTTAATCATATTGAGTCTGCTAAGGAGTTATGGGAGGCTATTGAACTTCGATTTGGTGGGAAGGAAGCTACAAAGAAGTCAAGAAAGAACCTACTGAAGCACCAGTTTGAAACTTTTACTGCTTTAAGTTCTGAGAACATTGAGGGAACTTATGATAGACTTCATAAACTGACCAGTCAGATGGCTCTATTGAAGATTGATGTATCTCAAGAAGATATCAATCTAAAATTTCTGAGAAGCCTATCTCCTGAATGGAACACTCACACAGTGATTTGGAGGCACAAGGAAGATTTTAAAAAGATGACATTGGATGATCTGTATAACAACTTGAAAGTATATGAATCTGAAGTCAAGGGATTGTCAAGTTCATCTTCTACCACAAACAATCTTGCTTTTGTGTCCTCAAGCAACAAGAATTCTGGTAGTCATCAAGAACAGCACTCTGCTGCTGGTACTTTCATTCCTGCTGCTGGTTCACATGTTTCTGCTGCTGACTCTACCAACACTAACACCATCAGTGATGCTACTATTTGTGCTTATTTGGCTGAACTTACTTCAAGTACTGCAGTTATGCCTCAAGATCTGGATGAACTTGATCCTGATGATGTTGAAGAGATTGATTTGCAATGGCAGTTTGCAATGCTAACTATGAGGGCAAGAAGGTTTCTTAAAAGAACTGGTAAAGAACTTAAGTTCAGAAGAAACAATAATGTGGGATTTGACAAATCAAAAGCTGAATGTTATAATTGTCATAAGAAGGGACACTTTGCAAGAGAGTGCAGAGCACCCAAAAGAAACAATGAGAATACCAAGAAGATTACTGTTGAAGAGCCAAATCCTAATACTGCTATGGTGTCATGTGATGGGTTAGGAGAGTTTGACTGGAGTGATCATACTAAATATGGTCCTAATTTTGCATTGGTAGCTGATGAAGAACCTAAAGAACAACAATATGCTCTTATGGCCTACTCTTCCTCTGGATCAGACTCTAAGGTATCCAATGAATCATCTTGTTCTTTTAAATCATGTCATGATACTATAGAGGTACTTAAGTCTAGTAATGGAGATCTTAAAATGTAGATTGAAAAACTTAAGTTAGACAATCTCAGTTATCAATATGGTTTAAAAAATCTAGAAGAGAAGCTTGAATTTTTTAAAAAGATTGAAATTGAATATGTTGATAAGGTCACTAGTTTAGAAATTGAGCTTATTAAGAAGGATTGTGAAATTAAGGTTCTAATGGGGAAAGTAGAAGAGGCTGAACAGGCTAGAGATTCAGCTATAAGTGAGACTGAAAAACATGTGGTTAGGGTGGAAAAACAACAATTTGCCACTGACATCCTCAGTAAACCAATAGAAAGACACTTTGCAGACATAGGCAGTGGTCTAGGATAGAATGTTGTTGCTCCACCAAAGATACTTAGTGCCAATGCCCCTCCTACTAGGACATTGTCTTTCATACCTGAGTCTGAGGCCAAACCTGTAGGTGAAACTAGTGAAACCAAAATAGAGTCACCCAAGGTTGAGAAAAAGTGGTCTGATGCACCCCTTATTGAAGATTGGGAGTCTGACAGTAATGATGATATTGAGGAATCTGATTCAACCCCTAAGAACAAAGAGGAAGCAATTCCTGCTGTTGTTGAATCAAAAGTACCTAAAGCTAAAAAGGTTGAGAAAAAGTGGTCTGATGCACCCCTTATTGAAGATTGGGAGTCTGACAGTGATGATGATATTGAGGAATCTGATTCAACCCCTAAGAACAAAGAGGAAGCAATTCCTACTGTTGTTGAATCAAAAGTACCTAAAGCTAAAAAGGTTGAGTTTGTTAAGCCTAAGCTAGGTAGAGGTATCTCTAGGAAAATGGCTGAGTATGATAACACACCTAGAGTATATCCTAAGAGAACTAATAATTTTCCTAGAGGAAACCAGAGAAATTGGAACAACCTAGTTTCACAAAGATTAGGTACTGATTTTCAATTATTTAAAAAGGCATATTATAGTTGTGGTAGTTTTGAACATCTACAAGAAGAGTGCTACTACTATCAAAAACCTGTTTGGAACCAATACACTAGGGTGAACCATAGAAATTTTGCTAGAAAGACTCACCCTCACCCCAAAAGAAACATGGTTCCCAAGGAAGTTTTGATGAGAGATGGTGCTTCTAGAATTATCTCACCTATTGCACCAAAAGGGCCCATAAAGAAGGACATAGTTGATACTGCTGCTAAGGCAGACTCTGCTGTTTTGCCAAAAGTGGTTACTGATACTGTTGTGGGCAACCATTTTTATGTTGTTAAGGCCTCAGCTTGCTGGGTATGGAAACCTAAAGTTAAAGTTTTGGATCATGTTCTCAGACACAGCAGTGCACCAATGCAGTTGAAGAAATTTGACTACTTTGATGCACAAGGCAGATCCAAGTCAGTAATGGCTTGGGTCCCAAAGAGAAACTAATTCTCTTACTTTTTGTGCAGGGCAATCTACAAAAGGAGCTAAAGGATAAATGCATTTTTGATAGTGGATGCTTTTCACATATGACTGGAGACCAAAGCAATTTGGAAAACTTTGAAGCTTTGGATGGTGGATACGTTGCCTTTGGGAATGACCCTAAAGGAGGTAAAATCTTTAGAAAAGGCATCATCAGAACTGGAAAATTGGATTTTGAAAAAGTGTATCTGGTGAATAGACTAAAGTTCAATCTTTTTAGTGTCTCACAGATATGTGACAGAAAGAATTTTGTTCTTTTTACAGACACTAAGTGTCTTGTCTTATCTCCTGACTATATGATACCTGATGATAAATTAGTACTTCTTAAAGTCCCTAGAAATGACAACATAAACAGTGTGGATATAAAGAACATTATTCCCAAAAGAGATTTAACTTGTCTGTTTGCCAAAGCCACTATTGATGAATCCAAACTTTGGCATAGAAGGCTTGGCCATTTGAACTACAAGGCTATCAACAAGTTGGTAAAAGGGAACTTGGTCAGAGGATTACCTTCAAAGGTCTTTGAAAACCCTGAAATATGTGTTGCTTGTCAGATGGGAAAGCAACATAGAGCATCTTGTAAGTCCAAAGTGGTGAACTCTATTTCTGAACCATTGTTTATGTTACATATGGACCTATTTGGACCTACTTATGTGAAAAGCTTGAACAAAAAGATGTATGGCTTAGTGGTCACTGATGATTTTAGTAGATTCACTTGGGTATTCTTCTTAGCTACTAAGGATGAGACTCCTGGCATTCTTAAGGCTTTTATTACAAGGATAGAAAACCTATTTAATCACAAAGTTAAGGTCATCAGATGTGACAATGGAACTGAATTTAAGAACCAAGTGATGAATCAGTTCTGTGAGGAAAAGAGTATAACAAGACAGTTTAGTGTGGCTAGAACTCCTCAGCAAAATGGAGTTGCTGAGAGGAGGAATAGAACATTGATTGAGGCTGCTAGGACCATGTTGTCTGAGTCTAAGTTACCCACTACCTTTTGGGCTGAAGCAGTCAACACTGCTTGCTATGTGCAAAATAGGAGTAAGGTAGTTAAGCCTCATAACAAGACCCCTTATGAGTTATTACATGGTAAGAAACCCTTGATAGATTTCTTAAGACCATTTGGGTGTCCTGTTACTATCTTGAACACCATTGACCACTTAGGCAAGTTTAGTGAGAAAGCAGACATAGGTTTCTTTGTTGGATACTCCACTCATAGTAAGGCTTTTAGAGTCTTCAATCAAAGGACTGGGCATGTAGAGGAAAATTTACATGTTACAATTAGAGAAACCACACCTAATGTTGATGGAAAAGGTCCTGAATGGATGTTTGATATTGATTCTCTAACCAAAAGTATGAATTATCAACCAGTCATTGCAGGTACAACTGACATGTCTGCAGGTACACAAACTAACCCTACTGCAGATACAAAAGCTAAGGATAATGCATCTGCAAAAGAGTTTGTGCTGATTGAAAGATGGAATATTGATCAGCCTTTCACACCTTATGGGGGCAAGAGTTCACTGAATGATGATGTTCATGATGAAGTTCCAAAGAATGATGCAGAAGAAAGTGTTCAGACTTCTCATGATGGCAAGAATGGTGATAAGGAGAGGGATGAAGAGTCAGCAATTGATGGACTCCAAGGGAATAAAACTAGCAGCAGTTCTCTCAACTCTGCTGCCAAGCCAAAACACTCTGCTGTTAGGCCAAACCACTCTGCTATTAGGCCAAAACACTCTGCTGCTAAGCCTGGTAGTTCTGCTGCTATGCCCAAGGACTCTGTTGCTGATAAAGATGGTGATTTTTATGATAATCCTTCTGATGAGATGCCGGATTTTGAAGAAGTATATGTGGACACTGATGATGAAATTGTTGATGTCTTTGGTGCTGGAGCCGATCTATCAAATTTGGAAACTGATATACCTGTTAGTCCCACTCCAATAACCAGAATTCATAAGAATCATCCAAAGGAGCAGATTATTGGAGATGTTAAATCTGCTGTTCAGACCAGAAGTAAATCAAAAGGGTTGGGTGATCTGATCAATCAGGGATTGTTTGCTCAGACTCTTAAAAAGAGGAATAGCCACAAGGATTTACAAAATTGTATGTTTGCCTGTTTCTTATCTCAAAAGGAACCCAAGAACATTCACACAGCTATGAAAGATGAAAGCTGGGTTGAAGCTATGCAAGAGGAGCTGCTGCAGTTCAAGCTTCAAGAAGTCTGGACATTGGTGGATTTGCCAAATGGAAAAAGGGCAATTGGCACAAAATGGGTGTTCAGATGCAAAAGAGATGAAAGGGGTATTGTTATCAGAAACAAGGCTAGATTGGTGGCTCAAGGATACACTCAGGAAGAAGGAATAGATTATGATGAGGTATTTTCCCCAGTTGCAAGAATTGAGGCTATCAGAATATTCTTAGCATATGCCTCATACAAAAACTTTCCTGTGTACCAAATGGATGTGAAAAGTGCTTTCTTGTATGGAGAGATAGATGAAGAAGTCTATGTTATGCAACCACCTGGATTTGAAGACCATAAGTATCCTAATAGGGTTTATAAAGTGGAAAAGGCACTATATGGATTACATCAAGCTCCTAGAGCTTGGTATGACACCTTATCCAAGTATTTGTTGAACAATGGTTTTAGCAGAGGAGCCATTGACAAAACCTTGTTCATTAAATAAGACAAAAAGGATATCCTACTTGTTCAGGTTTATGTAGATGATGTCATTTTTTGGTCTACAAATAAGGTGTTATGTGAAGAATTTGAGAAGCTTATGCACAACAAGTTTCAGATGAGTTCTATGGGGGAACTCACTTTCTTTTTGGGGCTTCAAGTTAAGTAGAAAACAGATGGGATTTTTATTAGCCAAGACAAGTATGTGGCTGATATTTTGAAGAAGTTTGAATGTAAAGATGTGAAGCCTGCAAAGACAACAATAGAGACCAATAAACCTTTGCTCAAGGATGAATATGGGGAAGAGGTTGATGTTCATCTTTATAGATCAATGATTGGTTCATTGATGTATCTGACTGCTTCAAGGCCAGACATTATGTTTGCTGTGTGTGCGTGTGCCAGATTTCAAGTATCCCCAAAACTTTCTCACTTGAATGCTGTTAAGAGGATTTTTAGGTATTTGAGGAGTCAACCTAGGTTGGGCCTCTGGTATCCTAAGGATTCACCTTTTGACTTGGTGGCATATTCTGATAGTGACTATGCTGGAGCTAGTTTGGATAGAAAATCAACCACTGGAGGCTGTCAGTATCTTGGACATAGGCTGATCTCTTAGCAATGTAAGAAACAAACAGTGGTGGCAAATTCAACAACTGAAGCAGAATATGTGGCTGCTTCTAGCTGCTGTGGACAAGTGCTCTGGATTCAGAATCAACTGCTGGATTATGGGTACAATTTCATGAACACCAAAATTTACATTGACAACAACAGCACAATGTGTATTATTAGAAATCCCGTTTATCATTCTAAAACAAAACACATAGAGATAAGACATCATTTTATTAGAGATTTTTATGAGAAAAAGTTAATTCAAGTGGTTAAAATACATACTGACAACAATGTTGCTGATTTACTTACTAAAGGTTTTGATGTAGGTAGAATTCAATTTTTAGTTGCTAGTATTGGCATGATCAATATTTAAACACCTTATCTCTGTATGTTTTTGTAAAACTGTGTAAGGATTTGTGCTGTTGTTAAGTCAAAGTTTGTTGTTTCTTAAACTGTCTGTTGTTAAGTTGTTTGCTGCTATGCTACTCTGCTGCTATGCTGTCTTGTGTGTTTATATGGATTATGGGATATTCTTGCTTGTGTTTTTGTGGTTTTCTACTAATCTTTTGTAGATATTCATAAGTTCACATCATGTAAAGCAAGGAAACTTAAAGTTCATTAACCACAGAGATGAGTACAATACAAAAGATTCATTACATTCAAAAGACATCAAGACAAGATTTCCAAGACTAACAAACTTATCCCCTAACCAAGCTTAACCAAGCTTACTTTTTCCCTTGTCGGTGAGGTCAGGCATGGTCTTCATACCTCTTCTGCCTTCCATTAGTCTTGACACTTGTGGACATGGAAGACACAGCACAACTTTACGTATGGGCTTTGAAGATGCTTGCTTCCTTTCTGGCACCGTGACCTTAGGCTTTGAAGATGCTTGCTTCCTTTCTGGCACTGTGATCTTGCTCATTCCTTCTACGGCCTTCTCCATCTCTTTAGTGAGGACTTTTGATAAGGATGGAATCCATGTTATGTCATCCGAGTCAGAGGATGAGACACTTAAGTAGGATGGTGGTGTGGGAAGCTTATCGGAGTCTGAAGAGGAGATATTCATTGGCTTCTTGGATTTCTTGAATCTTGCTGCTGCTTGCTTTGTTCTTTCCATTGGTTTGCACCCTGGTGGAAAATTTGATGACCAACCATTATCATCAGATGATGATGAATCAGATGGAATTTCTATGATCGGTGTCTTTGAAGAAATCATGATGATTGGATTATTGTGTTAGGGTTTGTGGATTTTGGGATTCGCTAAAGTATCAAGGCAATTTATAGACTTATGGTGTCTATGGGTATTCAATGGGGAATTGGTATTAGCAATAAATTTGATTGATGGATTAATTAAGAGAATTGGGGAAAGTTGACTTTTAGTCAAACATTTTGTCACTCTGCTGCTGAGTTTGAAAGTAAAGGGGCCAATTTGTAAAATTTGGCGCGCATAGAACCCTAATTAGATCAAAACGGTCTCAAAACCCAATTTGATCTCATTACGTACCTTAAGTGCCCAAACTTACACCCTATTCTATCCCTAAACCCAAATTCAAATCATTGGATCAAAAACCCCCAAAATCAAAACTCTCATTTCCAATGGCTAGAAGACAATTCCCTGTTGAGCACAATCAAATTGCGTTTCTTCAAAAGATTCCTGAAGCTGAAGGTTTCACTGAAGTCATGGACTTTCTTAATGCATCACAATTAAGGTATGCATTAACGGTGGATCCTCCTATATTTAAATCCCACATGCGACAGTTTTGGTCGACTGTTACGATCGAAACTAGACATGGGGAGCAAATGTTAATTGTTATAGTGGATGGAGCAAGTATAGTAGTTATTGAAACATCTATAAGGCAAATTCTTCGTCTTAAAGATGATGAAGCAACCACTTGTCTTCCTACATACACTATTTTGGCCGAACTTGAGAAAATGAGGTATGAGAGGCAAAATTCTAGTGGTAAACTTTTTAACGCCTTCTTTGCCCACATTGGAAGTTTCTTCTTCATACCATTCAACATTGTTTAATTCCTAAAGTAAGTGGGTGGAATGAGTTTAGTGCATCTCAAGCATCAGCTTTGATTTGCCTAGCCTCAGGACAACCATTTAATTTTTCATCCATGATTTTTGAAGTGTTGAAGAGGTATATCACTAAGAAATTTTATCTGTATCCAAGGTTTTTACAACTCATTATAAACAGTCAACTTCAGGAACCCTTGGTACATAAAAACATTGAGCCAAGTAATAAAATGGCTATCAAAATGTTTGCTTTTCTAATGAAAAATGGGATTGGTTTTTCTGGTACTATATGTTGACATAAATAAATGCCTAAAAACATTCTAAATATTTATTCATATCTCTATGCTTTGATGATCACAAAATGTAAACTCATTAAAACATAAACTTATAAATTAAACAAGTATTTAGTTGTAAATATTCACTTCTACAACTAAAATCACTTAAGTTATGAATGAACTAATGCTTAATGTATTATGTGATCAAAGGAACATTTCCTTAAAAACTAGATTTTTTATAAAACATCAAAAACATTTTATATATTTTTGAAAAACATTTTTGGTATTAAATAAAAATGTTTAATCTTTTATAAAAATATGAATTCAAATTTTTAACCAAAATCAGTTAAAATGTTTCAGAAAAACCTTCCTCACAAAAGGACAAAATTGGCCAAAGTTTAGTAGGGGCGGCCCCCTTAATTTTGCTAGGCGGCCCCCTTAAAATTAAGGGGACCGCCCCCTATTTAAGGGGACCGCCCCCGCTCCAGTAGGCTCCAGCTGTCAAGTTTTTCTCCCTATAAATACCTGCCTTCCCCTGGATTTTTACTTACCGTTTGCACACTAAAACTTTCTTTTTTAAATCCTTGTATATACATTTCAAAATCCTTTGATCATATCTTATTAAGCGTTGGTTTCTAAGTGATCCAAGCTTCCTACATTCAAGTGCAAAAGAAGAATACTCCTTCAACATCTAGAGAAGAAGTATTGCAACTTAGCTATCTAAGTTGTGTGTGTCATCATTCATTTGTATATAAGTTGTATATTTGTTAGATAGTTGTGTACAAGGTTGCAAAAATCGCGAATCGGTAGTCGGGTAGTCGACCACCTTGTAGCTTGTAATCGGTCTAGGCGGGATTAATCGGTGATTAATCGGATTGGCATTACTGACAAATTTTAGTTATTTCCAGCTAGTTTTGTGTATTTTCGGTGAGTTTAAGGTATTTTTGGCAAGGTGTTTTCTAGAAAACAACCTGTAATAGACTTAAACAGTTACTATAAGTGATCAAAATAAGTTTACAGTGAGTTTTGGGTACTTCAGGCAAGATTTATATGTTTCCAGCAAGTTTGACCACCATTGACCGCCGTTGATCGCCGTTGACCACGGTTGACCTATTTGTTTGACCCAGTTACATAAATCGGCAAGGTCGGTGGCCTTGTAGCACCTAATCGGCGATTAATCGGCCTTGTAGACCTTTTTTTGCAACACTGGTTGTGTGTATAATTATTTGGGATAGGTTAGTGTGTAAGTAGTGAAGTTGTGTAGTTAAGGTGTGAAAGTAGTGAAGGTGTGAAGAAGTAGAAGTGTACAAAGGTTGTGCTAAGTTGTGAAGAAGGTGTGAAGGCGCAGTATATAAGTTGTGAAGAAGTTTGTGATAATCTGTGAAAGTAGTCATTGAAGAATAGTCGTGAGGAAGTTAGTCGTGAAAAGAAGTCGGAATAGTCGTGAAGAAAGTCGTGAAGAAAAGTTGAAAGAAGGTGTGATTAAGTGTGTACAATTGTGAGATGGTTCTAGCTTACGATTAAACCCGACATCTAGCTTTGATGTCGTCAAGCCGGTGAAGCTAAAAGTTGTGTAAGGTTTTTACGCCATAAGGGAGCTTGTTGTCAAAGTGAAGAAAACTCTCGAAGTTAGGTGCACCGGGGAGTGCATTAGGCAAGGAAGTGTGACTTGTTAGCACGAACACACTAATACAAATCTCCCTGTGGTCTCGGTTAATTTTCATCTCTATTTTCATTTGATTTACTTTAACTTTACTTGACATTACTTAATTATAATTTATCTATACTTGTTCATATGTTTAAAATTAATGTCACATACATCGAATCGAATTTTTCAAAAGTAAACGAAAGTATTTCTAAAATAAAATTTAAAAATGACGTAATATTTCTAACCCACCCTTATAGTTATACACCAATTGATCAAGAGTCCACTCCAAACAACACTTTTTAAAACTAAACATGTTTTTAAAACTTGAAACAATCATGGAATCTGAAAAATATTTAAAGGGCAATCTTGCAAGCCACCACTTTGAAAGTGATGGATTTTTATATTGGAAAAATCGATTCGAAACTTATGTGAAGTCAAAAGATCTAGATCTTTGGCATGTTATTCTATGTGATTTTTTACCTATTCAATATAATTTAGAACTAAAAAGGATGAAGTAGATCTTTTGAAACAAAATGATATTTAAAAAGAACTGTAACTTTTAAAAATAATGGCTAAAATGGTTTGAATAATGCGTTACCACGTAAAAGAATACGAAAGAATTTTTAGTGCGAAACTGCAAAAGAAATTTTAGGAACCTTTACTAGTAACTCACCAAGTAATAGTCAAGTCAAAGATAATAAAATAGATCTCTTGTTCAACAATATGAATTGAATTCACGATTTTGAAGAGGAATCAATTGATAATCGTTTGCTAGTTTAACAATTCATCCAAGTTTAAAGGCCCTTGATTAGAGTTTTTCTAGTAAGAATTCTTGTCAGGAAATTTTCGAGTTAGGGCTCTTATCCAAAATGGCGAGCTAAAGTTACGGCGATTGAAAAATCGAAAGAAAAAGACTTGTCAAACTCTTCAACTTGAGAAGTTGATTGGCAACTTGAAGGTCACGAAGCAATAATCAAGTAAAAACTCTGAGATGATTAAGGAAGAAGAATAGGCAAGTCAATCGCGTTGAATTATGTAGGAAAGCATTCAAGTGACGAAGTGATAGCTCAACCTTCGAATTAGTGATGATTGAAGAATAGTGCATGGCCGTAAGAGACTTTAAGAATTCTTCAAAAGTTATTTTGGAAATTACTGTTGAGATCAACCATATGACGAAAAAATATAATTCCAGAGAAACAAGCGACATTGGTTCAAGAGTGATAAGAATGTTTTAAGGTGCGGTGATCCAAATCATTCATTGGAAATATCCAATGATGTCAAAGGAGCAAAATCAAATGTGTGTAATTGGGGCATGGTAATGATTAGTGAGAAGATGAAAATAGGACTACAAGGGTAGAAATTTTATTATAAGGTAAGAATCGAAATGAGGTACTTCCAAAATCCGAATACTTTAGGTGATGACAAATTTATCATTCGTGAAAAAGACTAGATACATTATTATAATATGGTTATGCATATTAGTGTCAAAAACGTTATGAGTAAAATAAATCAGCTAAAACTCATAATAACAAATTAGAAAAAGAAATACTAAATAAAAATTTAACTACAAAGTTAGAAAAAGGTAAAAGAAGATTTCTGAATGCTAAAAGAGTAGCTTGATGAATCTAAAAGCTAAAATGGAAAGTTACTTAAAAGGAAGGGTTTGTAATTCTTGTCTACCCCTCTAGGTGTGAAGAAAGAGAGGTCCTGATCCACTCTGTGTCATCCATTCCTGATTTGTGGTTGCTTCTAGAATAAGGTACAGATATTCTGACCTTCTCTGTAAGGTTTCCTATGATTCTTTTCTGATTCGTTAAATCTTTGATTTGATACTCTGTTACGATCCTTTGCTATGACACCTTTGCTTTGACCTTTGATCTCGGATTTTGGACCTATGATATGAAGACCTTTTTGATATGAGATGGAAACGTTTAAGTAAAGTATTTTGAAAGGATTTTTCAAGCATGATATATTGACTTTAAGAAAACTATTTTGAAGTTCGTTTTATGAAAACTATTTGAAAGACCATTTATGAAAACTATTTTGAAGGGTTGTTTTAAATGAACCTTAAGAGAAAACCTTTTTGAAAAGTATTTTGATATTGAACCTTTTGAAGATTTGACCATATAATACTTTGACCCTTTTGGATATTGACCTGGGATATTTGATCTTCTGATATTGACTTCTGATATTGAACCTTCTGATATGACACCCTGATTATGATATGAACCTTTGACCTTTGACTCCCAGTTTGATACCGAGCCAAATTTGTGACCACTAGCCATGAAGGTAACATGGCCGTGTCTGTGATGCACCACTGCATGACTAGTGTGTAGCCCTAGTGATTTGGTTACAAACCCTCCCCATTCTGATTTTGATTATGCATGCACACTATATGATTTATTATGGCCGATCTGTTCTGGGGGGCGAATGGATGCATCCTAGATTTGTTCTGGTTTCTGATATATCTGGTATGTCTGGTGACTGGTACTGTGTGCAATACATGCCTTTCACAACCCTGGGAGCTTGCAACTCCAACCCTGGAGGTATCCCCTCAACCCTGTCTTGGTATGCTGAGGTCACCCTCCATACACCCTGGTATGTGATTTGATATGATATGTTTCTGGGCTCGTGGTGGATTACTGTCCTAAACCTTTATTCTCTCTCTGTACCTTGACTTATATATTTCGTTATACTGTATCTGTTCTTTTCCTTTTACTTTCATGTCTGTTGCTTCGTTTCCGTTTATTATATATCTGTTCACTGGGCTTTGTAAGCTCAGCCGCACGTTTTCTTTTCGTGTGCGGCAGGTTTTTAGTTGGAAGCTGGGTTGTCATTAGAGAGAGCCTTTGACTTAGAAGACCTTGCTAGCTAAATTGGATTTGAGATGATTTGAAGAGTTATATTCAGACTTAGTGATTATTGTATTCTTCACTTGTAACCTTGTAAATTCAGATTTTGTTTGTAACCCTTAGAATCCTATTGTATTATTTATGTCATATGCTTGTGTTTGTTCTGATAAGAATCCGTATCTGTGACACCTTTGCCCTTGTCGGGTTGGGGTGTTACCAATTATGGTATCAGAGAATACCCGCGACTTGTAATACTTTACCCTTGACCTTTGAAGTTTGGAAACACTAGTTTCCACTGTAGGCGCTCAAAGATAACCTTAAGAATTTGCCTTAGGACTTCCCTATAGGAACTTAAGTTCTGACCTGTGAGATCTGGGTAAAGTAGGTTTTCCGTCCGCGCACTCTCTTCCGTTGCTTCTGTTATCCTACTTGCTCATTCGACACTTTCGTATCTATTTCGTCATCAATATACTCTTCTGATCGTCTGTAATCGTGTAGATGGTGTCCACCGCGCTCGAGAGTATCCGCACGAAAAAGCAAAGATGGACCATCTTGTATCCTACGGCAGCAGGGAAGATTGGGAAGATATGGAGAACGGCAAGGATGAAGTTAATTCCTGCTAGTATATGCCGTGTTATATCGAGGAGGAGCTGCATAGTGAACAAGGATGGAGCAGAGGTGCTAGAGTAAATCACACCAGGTTGATCTACAAAGATGGAGCGGCCATTCGTACGCAGGCAAGTGCCCCAACTTCATGAGAGAATGGGGTTGGTACGATCAGCCTCGGGAAGTGGAACCTGAGGATGACAAGAAGGGACCCCGCCGATGCGACTCCTGCCTCAACTAAAGAGATCACCTGCCATGATTTGTTTCCTATTTTGTTTGAATGATTTGATACGCATGTTTCCTTTCCGTTATGACCATTGACTTCTCTGATTTTCGTAGATATTTTGATTTGATCTAATAATTCATTCAAGTTGAATCTGAGATTTTGGCTTGATTGTTTTGAGTATTTTTGATCAGATCGATGGAGACACCAAGTAGTACTTCATTTTGCTCTACCTTAAAGAGAATTTACCCATCCGTTTATCTCCGTCATCTTACGTTAAGATCCATTCCGTAACTATCAAATCTGTGCAAGAAGCTTATCTGATCGCATGTTCTGTCTCGTCTGCATGTTGTCTTCTATGTCCTGCAAATTTCGAGGACGAAATTTTTTTGTTAGTGGGAAGAGTTGTAAACCCTAAAATCTAGAAAACATGAAAAATTTACCAAATTCCCCCGAAGTTAAAAATTTATTTAAGAGTTTATAAAGTATCAATAAATCCCAAACTCTGCAATGCATAAGTTATGAATCCAAATAATTTTAAAATTCTATTTAAACATTTTTACAAGCTAAAAATTACCAAATGCCCTAGTTGGCCGATGAATATAAAGTAATTGACGTATTTAAAATGAATAAAAATGTGTAAATAAGGTAATAATAAATCATCATCATGGCCAAACATTTTATTTAATTTTCCCGTCATCCACCCTTTCCCTTGCTCGTTAGCTATTTTTTTAAATCAACCTTATCACTTTTTCCCAACCCTAATACGATTAGAATAAAACACACACAAGAAATTCACAAGCCTTCAAACGACACCCTAAAATCCTAGACATTTTTTGTGATGAATCATCAAGAGCTAGGAAAAATACCATTCGAATTATTGAAGCTTGTCCGATCTTTAATTATTTCTTTGTCGCTAGAACAAATAAGGTAATGAGTCGAATTAATTCTTACGATCTTAAAAAATTCGTATTTATTTTTATTGTGTTCCCAATCATATGTGACCTGTGAAAATTGGTTTCATGATTTTTAGATCGTTTTTGAAGCCGTGGTGATTTTTGACCCATTTGGCCACCGCAAAAAGAATTCGTACACCTCATTCCACAGTTCAAATCTTGATTTGGTATTTTTCTCAACCCTATATATGTTATGAACACCAAATAAAAAAGTAAAAGTCGATCATGCATGATCTAAAAATTATTTGTGAATTAAAAAACTTTAAAATGTGTATAAACCCTAAATAATCAATTCGAATTTTGAGGCTTCATATTTATTTTTTTTGAACTATATGAACATACTAATCGGGAAAAATTTTTAGTTCGAATGTTAGGCCTAAAAGAATTATTCTTGATTTATTTATATTTACCGATTTAAAGAAATAAGAAGAAAAAGAAATAAAATGAAATCGATTTAGGGATTTCTTTTGGCTTTTTTGAGGATTAAATATGATTAATGATGATCTAATGTTGGTGAATGATTTGTATTTTTAGGGTTAGGGTTTTGGCTAATAAAGGTTTATACGATTGGTTTAAATTGTTTTGGGTGGGGTTTTGTACTTTTAAATCAAGGTTATTTTTGGAATTTTTTGGTGTCCTACTGTATAAAATAAAACGAGTAAGTTGGGTTAAGTGAAATATTTGTCATCTTCACTTAAAGGGAGGCACTAGGTCAGAAAAATAGAAATGTTCTAGGTTTATATTAAGGTAGAATTATAAATAATTAAATGGAGGGACTAACTTGTAATTTCTGGAAACTTGGGGCTGTAATTATTCGGGTTATGTGTAAAATTTGGTGATTTAATGGTTAAATATGTAATTATTAAAATATAAAGGAAATTGTAAGATAAGGGACTAAATATGTAATTTGAAACTAAGCGACCTATTGTGTAAATTTGTAAAATGAGGAACATTTCTTTAATATGATAAAATGAGTGACTCATTGTGAAACTTTGATAAATTAAGGTCTAAAGTGTAACTACGAACAATTGAAGGGTTAAAGGTGTAACTTTGAAACTAAAGGGTATAAAGTGTAAATTATGAAACCTAAAGGACTAAAGATGCTTGATGAATCTAAAAGTAAAATGGTAAGTTAACTTTAAAAGGAAGGTTTGTAATTCTTGTCTACCGCTCTAGGTGTGAAAAAAAGAGAGGTCCGATCCATCTGTCATCCATTCTGATTTGTGGTTGCTTCTAGAATAAGGTACAAAATTCTACTCTCTGTAAGGTTTCCTATGATTCTTTTCTGATTCGTTAAACATGTCAAGAAACTAAAAATAAAAATGAAATACTTAAGGAAGAAATTTGTAAACTTAAAAAATTTGAAAATAGTGTAATTCACTTAGGGAAATAATAAGCATTCAAAGAGCATCGGGAGATAAAACCGGACTAGGATTTAATTCAAATAATGTTTCAACAAGTGAAAATAAAAATGTAAAGTTTGAATGTCAATCTAGTGAACAAAAACCATTAGAGTCAAAACCTAAGTATATACTTATAAAAGATAGAAAAATACCTATTTCGAGTGATGAGGAAGTAAAAAGTTGTTATAAACCATCATTAAAAGCCAAAACCGGATTTTCTAAACCAAAATTAAGATCAAAAACACCTCCCTTAAGAAGACCACATAATCCTCACCCTCGACCTAAATCTCCTCAACCTAGAAGAAATAAAAATCGACAAAACCCTCATAATAATAATAATTACCCAATGTGGAATTATCCAAATCCACCAAGCTTCAATCCTTGGGGAATACTTCCATCATATATGCATCCTAGTCAATTGCAACCCATGTTTGGTTCAAACAACTTTGGATCAATGAGACAATGGGGACCAAGTGGCTAAATTGCTAACTCATTGGGAAATCGACATCTCGTCTTTGATTGACTTCTACAAGTCAACCTAAACACTTTGAAGCGTTTGAAGAATAATCTACTGAAGACTAAAAGGTACGCTTTCTTTTTAAGTTTGGTGTTATAATATATGCTTAGATTAATGACTAGTTATTGCATGCCTATTTAGCTCGTAATGCCTAGTTATATATATATATATATATATATATATATATATATATATATATATATATATATATATATATATATATATATATATATATATATATATATATATATATATATATATAATAGCTTATATGAATAACCTAGAGTCACTAGTTATTTTCCCTTTGGCCCTCTGTAACACCCCCAAATTTCGAATAGCAACAGCGGAAGACTTTACCGGGTGTTACGTAGTGGATCACAGTCATAACCATAGAAAACGACTTAAGAAGGCGTTTTAATTTATCATTCAAAACACAAGAGTTTTTATAATACAAAGATGTTTCATAGTGAACATGTTTATTTAAATTTGAATGATAAACATTTATTTAGAACCCGTGCCGGGTTTAATGCCCACTCCGTGCCTTGAGCTTCAACTTCTAGTTACCTGAGAATACATGCTAAAAGTCAACAAAAGTTGAGTGATGTTCATAGGTTTGAGTTTAACAGTTTGAACACAAGTATAAATGTTAATTGCTTCGAATACAATTAACTAGTTAAAATCAAGTTGTTATTGCATTAAGCTCATGACACGCAACGCTTAACAGGCATCAAAAGAATGATGTAAAGTATATAGGCCCTCAAGGTAGGTATTTGCCAATAACCTAGAGTTTGTTTAAATAAAGTGCGCTTGAGTGGCTCATCCTAGCAGACTCAAACGGGGATTGTCAGTCCCAAATAGATCTATTCACAACTATTTACGTTCACTCGTAAGTGATTAAGTTTCATGATAGAGGGACTTTTGGCAATAGATACTTAAGCAATAATAACATCAGGCATAGCATACAAAAAGTTTGTGTTCATGTTTTGTAGCATGTATCTCCCCACAAAAGAGTTTAAAAGTTGAAAAGTAGTGGGCTATGAACTCACCTTGAGTTGTCAACGGTTGGGTTGAGTTGTTGGTTGTATAGAGAGTTCAGAACAATTTCACACACAATCCTGGATAATAATAATGTTTGAGTATTCGACTTAGCATGAATAACAAATGTGATATGAGGGATCGTATGACGATTTGATTTGGTGACGTGAGTGTGATGTGTTTAAAATGTTTAAGGTTCAAAAACAAAGTTATATACTATATAACTTGTTTGTTTGTTATGTATAAGGTGTCGTTAACGTATATGTTTCTAGTCATGGATAGTGATATTTATGAATTATCAAAGGTTAGTCGATGATAAATGTAGTAGATGTAAAATATTTCTTTAACTGGATTAATGAGTTTCTGTAAAGGTAACTGTTCAGAATAACTTATGTTATACGTTTTAAATCATTATGTTAAACATATTTTAGACGGAAAAATTGTAAAAAGGTATAAGTTTATAAAACTTATTTTATAATGAAAGTGTCAAAATATCAAAGTGTCAAACTTATAGAGGTTAAAGTTGTAAAGGTTAAGATAAGTTATAAACTTATAAAAGTATTTAATGAAATGTCAAATAGATTAAGGTCGAGGAGTTAAAACGTAAATTTGTAATAAGTTATAAAACTTATTAAAATTTTAAAGAAGTTGACAAATAATTCAAAGTGAAGGGACTAGGATTGTCAAAATGCAAAAGTGGTAAAAATTAACAAAATGTGGCAACTGCCACTGCTAGGAATCGAACACTGGACTTCTTCGTTCGCAACTAAACAACACCACCAACTGAGCTAAAGGCTCTTTGGTGTTACGTTTAATAGGTTAATTATTTTTAAAGGGTATCTAACTGGGTTATGTCTTTGTATATATATTCAAGGATTTTGCATGCACTCAGTGGGGTTTGTATTCTTTGTTTTTCAGTTCGTTCTATTTTCCAACGAAGTAAACTAGGTGAATAAAGATTACTAATGAACAAAGAGTGTCGAGGGAATACCAACGTGAGCCAACATGTTTTAAACGGGTTGGGTTTCTACGACTCTAAATAAGGAGAAAAGAAGTCAAAAGTTGGAAACTGTTTTCATATGGACCTCCAAAAGTTTTAAGTCGCGATAGTGATAAGCTTATAAGCTTTAAAATACGTCTTATGTAATTATAATAAGAAGGGTATCACATGTTCAAATACCAAAACTCGCTTGTATGTATGTAGTTCTTGTTTAAGTTTTAGGTTTCAAAAGAGAAATAACTTGTTAAGTTTGAGATGATAAGCATGTATATCGATTAGCAGTAAATGGCATATGTTTTTCAAGCTAGTTTCTGCTGTATCACACAAGCTTGAACATTATGAAATCAGTTTTTAAATCATTTGCATGTTTATACGAATGCGTTTATATATAGGCGTGTGTTGTTAGTGGGTTGCATGCACATGTGTATATATGTCGACAGTGGGCACATATTCTTATTTTCTTGTTTGCTCAACCCTACGTATGCATGAAAATATAAAGCTTTAGTAGAGAAAATGTTTAAACTTAACGTGGCCTTACAGTGGTTATGAAGAAAGTGTGTCGAGTGAATGAGAACCAGAGAGACTAGGATGTGTCTTAACCCGCAAACCGAATATAACTCGATCCCCAGGCTACCAAGACTTGTTTCAAGCTTCTTTGAAAGTGCTAATAACTTGTATGTTTGAAAGGTTTTTGGAAAGTGTATTGTAGGGGTGCATTGAACTGAGTTGCATGCATGTGTTTATATAGGCAAATGAAGGTGACGAGGATGAGTGAGGAATAGGATAGCACTAGTAATGCATCGTCCTTGTGCTTAGTTCGAACAAGAAGAAAACAACACAAATTCCATAATTTACGTTGTTATTTCATGTGGGGATATGAAGAGTCACTTATGAGTTGTTGTAGCATGTCAAATGAAAAGAGAGACTTGCGTATGATTTTTGTGGATTTTGGGGTCTAGCCAAGAGCAAGAAAACAAAATGTGTGTTGTTTGTGTTTCATCTATTGTGAGCTAAAAAGATATTTTATTATCCCACATGATGGTTGAGTGTGACAGAGAACTTGTAAGTGTAGAGTCATGTTTCTATTTTGGTGGTATTGTCAACATTATGGTTCCAAATGAAAAAAAATAAGATGTATTGGTCTTGTGGTTTGGTCGTGCATTTCATGCACTTTTCCATTTAGACGTTTTATAAAAATAAGGTAAAGCTTCGTTTAATACTTTGTAGATTTGCTAAGGTTGTGTTCGAATTTATTTGACCGGCCAAAGTACATATTAAACCGAGTTGATCGAGGAGTGATACAGAAATCGATTAGGCTATAAGATAAAACTTGGGTGGTGTTTAACATATGACGAGTGCGTTGAGTATATGTTCAAGTTAGTGTATGATGTTCGTTCCCCTTGATTCTTAGCTAATTCGAGTATTGGGTTGTGTAGAAATTATTGTATTGTTGTTAAGTTAATTCGTTCGTATAATAGCCAAAGTATTGGGTAGTTGAATAGCTAACCGAACATTCTAAATTATAAATGTGGGCTTTAGTTTGGTCTCGTTGGTGGGTTGGGGTCAAACGAGGAAAAGAAAATAAATTATGAGCTCGTTTGGTGCGTATTTGATTTGCCAAGAATTTGGGCTGAGGCCCAATGGTTTTTAGCAGTTTGTTTAGGCATTGGGTCGAGGCCCACTGGAGTTACTGAGTATTCGTGAAAATTTTTGTGAACTCGGGGATGTTTTTGATCACGTTGGGTTATTTGACGAAACGTGTAAACGTTAACTATTAACGTTGATAGTTTTAAATGATTCGCGATTTTTGATTATCCAGGTTTGTGTGGAAACATCGTTTCTGGGTAAATGGTAATCACAAGTACCATTATAATTTATACAGTCTAGTAAAAAAAAAAATAAATTTAACCAGTAAAAATGGTTATTAGATAACGTATGATTTATTAATCACTTATTATTCAAAGGGAAAAATCACGGGAGTTTACAGTACCTACCACTTACACTGAATTCCGTCCCGGAATTCTAGTCTAAGTTGGTGGTTAGAGGTGTTTATGGAAATAGGTGTGGGTATTTGGCACGAATCTGGTCTTCGCGTTCCCAAGTATATTCCGGTCCTCGTTTAGAGTTCCATCGGACTTTGACAATAGGGATGCGGTTCTGTTTTAGTTGTTTGACCTCTCTGTCCATGATTTCCACGGGTTCTTCCGTAAAGACAAGTTTGTCATCGAGCCGAATCTCTTTCAAAGGAATTATAAAAGATTCATCTGACAAGCACTTCTTAAGATTCGATACATGAAAAGTGTTGTGAACTTGGCTAAGTTCCTCTGGTAGCTCGAGTTTGTAAGCCACTGGTCCAATCCTTTCTAGGATCTTGAATGGACCAATGTATCTAGGATTGAGTTTTCCACGTTTTCCGAAACGTACTTTCCCTTTCCAGGGGGACACTTTTAGCATGACCTTGTCTCCAATTTGAAATTCCATAGGTTTCCGCCTCACATCGGCGTAGCTCTTCTGTCTATCTCTTGCTGCTTGTAGTCGTTGTTTAATCTTGATTATTTTCTCTGTTGTCTCATGAATGAGATCGGGTCCGGTGAGTTGTACATCTCCAACTTCGGTCCAACAAACAGGTGATCTGCACTTCCGTCCGTAGAGTGCTTCAAATGGTGCTGCCTTAATACTAGCATGGTAGCTGTTGTTGTAAGAGAACTCAGCTAAAGGTAAGTGTCTGTCCCAACCTTTACCGAAATCAATAACACAGGCTCGGAGCATGTCTTCTAGGGTTTGAATTGTCCTCTCACTTTGTCCATCGGTTTGTGGGTGATATGCCGTACTCATGTCTAATTTGGTTCCCAAGGCTTTTTGCAAAGACTTCCAAAAATGAGATGTGAAACGACTGTCACGATCTGAGATGATTGAGATCGGCACTCCATGTCGTGAAACTATTTCTTTTAGATATAGTTTTGCGAGTGTCTCCATCACATCAGTTTCTTTGATGGCTATGAAGTGAGCGGATTTGGTGAGACGGTCAATGATGACCCATATGGTGTCCAATCCAGCTGATGTTTTAGGTAGCTTGGTGATGAAGTCCATTGTAATGCGCTCCCACTTCTATACAGGAATCTCAGGTTGTATGAGTAATCCCGACGGCTTTTGATACTCTGCCTTTACTCTTGCGCACGTCAAACATTTCCCGACATACTCTGCTATGTCTGCCTTCATGTTTGGCCACCAGTAAAGTTTCTTGAGGTCTTGATACATTTTATCAGAACCTGGGTGAATGGAGTACTTGGACTTGTGAGATTCATGCATAATGAGATCACGTATTCCTCCGTATAAAGGAATCCAACTTCTTTCTTTGAAACAGAGCACTCCATCTGCTCTTTGTACGAAGCCATTATCATTCTCTGGCATACCGTGAATCTTTTCACTAGGTCAGTTGTCTTTCTTAAGAGCCTCGGATTGAGCGGCGAGTATTTGTGAGGGTAGAGGTGAACAAATGGTCATTCCTAATGATCTGACTCTAAGAGGTTTCGGTCGTTCTTTTCGACTTAAGGCATCAACCACAACGTTAGCTTTTCCTGGGTGATAACGGATTTCACAATCGTAATTACTAAGTAGTTCTAACCAGCGGCGTTGTCTCATGTTTAGCTCTTTTTGATCTAAGATATGCTGAAGACTTTTGTGGTCAGTGAATACTATGCACTTGGTGCCGTACAGGTAATGTCTCCACATCTTTAGAGCAAATACTACTGCTCCCAACTCTAAATCATGAGTCGTGTAATTTACTTCATGTGGTTTGAGTTGTCGTGAGGCATAAGCTATCACTTTGTTTCGTTGCATCAGCACAGCTCCTAAACCATGATATGAAGCATCACAATATACTACAAAATCTTCACTTCCCTCAGGTAGTGCTAATATTGGTGCTCCACATAGCTTTTGTTTTAACAGTTGAAAAGCTGATTCCTCTTCCTTTCCCCAAACATACTTCTTGTTTTTCTGAGTTAACTCGGTCAAAGGCTTCGAGATCTTTGAAAATCCTTCGATAAATCTTCTGTAGTAACCGGCAAGACCCAAAAATTGGCGTATCTCTGTCGGGTTTGTGGGAGATGTCCAACTTTTGACGGCTTCAATCTTTGTGGGGTCTACATGAATACCTTGACTGTCGATAACATGCCCGAGAAATTGTACAGTTCGAATCCAAAAGTCACATTTGGAGAACTTGGCATACAATTGTTCCTTTTTGAGTAATTCTAAGATAGTTCTCAAATGTTCGGCATGTTCCTTTTCATTGCGGGAATATATCAGAATGTCGTCTATGAAAACTATCACGAATTTATCCAAGTAAGGTTTACAAACTCGGTTCATCAAGTCCATGAATACCGCAGGTGCGTTAGTTAAACCAAATGGCATTACTTGAAATTCGTAATGTCCGTAACGCGTTCTGAAAGCGGTCTTGGGAATATCCTCCTCTCGAACTCTTAACTGATGATATCCGGACCTCAGATCGATTTTTGAGTATACACTCGATCCTTGTAATTGGTCAAACAAGTCATCGATCCTGGGTAGTGGATAACGATTCTTTACAGTGAGTTTGTTCAATTCCCGGTAATCGATACACATTCGGAAAGATCCGTCTTTCTTCTTAACGAATAGGACTGGGGCTCCCCAAGGTGATGAGCTGGGTCGGATAAAACCTTTATCAGACAATTCTTTCAATTGTTCTGACAATTCCTTCATTTCAGATGGCGCTAACCTATAAGGTGCTTTCGCCACAGGTGCCGCTCCAGGTACTAGTTCAATCTGGAATTCTACTTGACGGGGTGGTGGAAGACCGGGTAGATCTTCGGGGAATACTTCTGGAAATTCTTTAACGATTGGAACGTCCTCTATTCGCTTTTCTTTGGATTTGTCTTCCGTCACATGAACCATGAATGCTTGACATCCTTCATTCATGTATTTCACCAATCGCGTGCATGATAGAATACCGTACCGCGTCTTATTTTTGTCTCCGTGGACAATAAATGTTTCACCATTACATGGGATACACACGGCTTTCTCGTCACATAGTATCCTAGCGTGGTGTTTGGATAGCCAATCCATTCCAATGACTACGTCAAAACTATCGAGCTGAATGGGCATAAGATCGATGGAAAAAGGTTTATCTTGTAGGGTTAGGGTGCAACCACGAATTATGGTGTTGGTGCCAATTAGGTTTCCGTCCGCCATTTCGATTTCAAAGGTAGTGTTTAGTTTGGAAGGGGTAATGTTAAGTAAAGGAGTAAATGTAGTTGACACAAAACTTTTGTCTGCTCCAGTATCAAATAATACTTTAGCACTATGTTGATTGAGTAAAAACGTACCCGTGACAACATCAGGGTTTTGTGGTGCATCTTCTTCCTTTAACACGTACGCTCTTCCTCGTGCGTTGTTTTGCTGACCGTTTCCTTTCGGGCAGCGGTTTTTGAAGTGACCTACTTCTCCGCAGGAGTAGCAAGTTGGAGTTATAGGCTGTAAGTTGCTACCAGTAGCGGGATTTCGGCAATCCTTTGTCTGATGACCCACTTTTTGGCATTTCGTACATCTGGTTGTGCATGGCCCATTGTGGTGTAGCTTGCACCTGTTACACTGGGGTTTCTGACCTTGATATTCTCTGCCTTCAGTAGCAGCATAGGCCTTGATGGTTTCCTGACGTTTGTTTTGTTGGTGGTGACGATTGTTTCGGTTTTGATGATACGGTTATTATTTCTATGGTTGTTGTTGAAGTTACTGTTGCGGTGGTTGTTATTATTGTTGAGATGGGTGGTTCTCTTATCATCGAGTTTTCTCTTGAGTTCATTGTTGCATTTGACTTCTCGGTCCAGTAGTTTTTGAGCAAGCTCCATGGCTGCCTCTAGAGTTGATGGATTTGATGAAGTGACATTTCCCTCAATACTACGGGGAAGTCCTTCGATATACTTCTCCAGTTCTTTTTCGAAAGTTGATACAACAGTAGGGCATAATACCTTAAGCTCTTGGAATCTCCTGTTGTATGTTTTAAGATCAATTCCCTTTACTACTAGTAGATGGAATTCATCCTCCAATTTTCTTAGTTCCGAACGGGGACAGTATTTCTTCAGCATTTTGGTTTTAAACTCAGTCCAAGGGAGCTGGTAGGCTGCCGTCATTCCCATGGCTTTGACTGTAGCATTCCACCATGACAAAGCATCTTGCATGAGAGTTCCAGTAGCGAAAGTAACCTTGTTTTCTTCGGTACAACCGCTTCTCTGAAAAACAGTTTCAGATCGTTCGAACCAGTGAGCAAGTTCAGTTACTCCTTCGGTTCCTTTGTAAAATGTTGGTTGACAACTTATAAAGTCCTTGTAGGTACACTTGCGGTTCACAACTGTCGCACTTTCTCCTGTTGGTAAACTAGTGCCACTGTTGTGTGCATTTGCTGCTGCCTGTTCTGCTATGACTGCATTTACACCGTCAGCGATTGCTTTTCGGATAGCCTCTGGAGTCATTGTAGGCGTAGCAGTTGCAGTTTCATGATTTGCGGTGGAGGTTGCTTTCCTTGTACGTACCATTGTTCTATCAATATTGCAAAAGCATATTTTTAGAAATCTCATAATGATCACGTTAAGTTAGATTATATTTAATATGAATCATAATATTACAGTCATGTTATTATTCATATTAAGTTTATGTTGATTCTGGTTTATATCTGCAGGTACAGTAAATATCATATCATAAATACATTCATGACATGTCTGAGTCACAACACACATGAGAACATAAATGATTGGATTTAAACTGTATGAGCCGGGACAATATCGTAATGCACATGAATGTAAGAAACAACCATGGAATACATAAATCAACATCAATATAGTACATCCACACAACATAGATTAATAACTTGTTCGATCTGTTTTACAAAACATAAAGATACAAGATTCTTTATTAATACAACATTGATAGGCTAGATATCTCCTAGCTATACTGATACATCTCTGATCTATGGTCCTCCTGGTGCACCATCTAAGCGGCGCTGAAGATCTGCAATCACAGTCATCAAAGTCTCTACTGTCTGGTCTCGATCCCTTTCCCTAGCCTGGGAATCCTCAATCATAAGTCTCAGAATCAGAACCTCAGAGCTAACTTGGTTAAGCTCAGAGTCTAGTGTCTCAATCACTGTCTGCATCGTAGTAGTAGCATTTCCTAGCACTGAAATAGTCTCAATGGCTTCTTCCAAACTAGCACCCACTTGATCGAAGACTGTCTCCATTGCTAACTGGCCTATCACGAGGTTTTCTACTTCTTCTCCAAGAGTCTCAACCTGCTCTAGTGGTAGGTCGTCAAGAATGTCTACAATGTCGTCAAGGCGGTCCTCATGTCTAACTAATCTGGCTGCCAGTAGAGGTACAGTGTGATGGAGGGGTTCTCCGGTAACCGAAAGAATCCTTGAAGCAGCAGTAGCCGAACTCTCTCCTAGTTCCATGGCTCTCGGGGCTCCCTCCTGGGATCTCCAGTGACGAATGATCGGTAGCAAGAAAGACCATCGACGAGCATCGACTCTCTTGCGGGTTCCAGTGCGAACTGCGTCCTCATCTATAGCCTGAACATAGGGGTCCGATGAAGATGGAACCAAGCGGTATGTTCTCTCACGAGGTGGCAGAGGCTCACTGAGTGTAGCTGATGGTGGTGAAGCAGGTGGTGGAGTAGTGGATGGTAATGGAACAGTGGTGGTCTGCTGGTAGAAAGTAGTAGGTGGTGGAACAGAAGATAGTGGTGTAGGTGGTGATGTCCTAGTATGCTTAGGAGCTGAAGGTGGTATGATCAAAACTGGGGGTGTACGTACCCGCTTCCGGGGAGTGTGTTTGCGAACAAAACCTTCTCCGGGGCGTCGGTAAAGTTGGTTAAAGGGTTCGGGTTCGTATGGCTGGAGTTGCCGTACTCGTCCATGCCGGCGAATCGGGTCAGGTGATGGGATGGGTGATGTTGGAGGGGAAATCTCCGTGTCAGATGCCGGTAGAAATTGCTGGCTTTCCATGTACCGGTCAGTAGCAGGTGACATCGGTATAGCTGCCGTAGCAAAGTCTAGCGTGAAAGGCATAGGATCCTCATTCTCTGAATCAGATGATACAGTGATAGGATGGGAGTCTGAAGACATAGTACTGTAATAATCCCGAATAATAAATGTAAGCTATTAACATAATCATGCACATGTTAAATTTAGTTAAGAACTTAATGTAGTAAGCAACATTCTTTAATGTTGGATATGCGTAGGCACGGAGGGCATAAGGTGGTTATCTTTTAAAAAAAAATGGTCCGTTTTAAAAATGTAGTTATAGTCCAATGTTTCAAAATACATTTGGTTCTCTATAACCATAAGCTCTGATGCCAATCTGTAACACCCCCAAATTTCGAATAGCAACAGCGGAAGACTTTACCGGGTGTTACGTAGTGGATCACAGTCATAACCATAGAAAACGACTTAAGAAGGCGTTTTAATTTATCATTCAAAACACAAGAGTTTTTATAATACAAAGATGTTTCATAGTGAACATGTTTATTTAAATTTGAATGATAAACATTTATTTAGAACCCGTGCCGGGTTTAATGCCCACTCCGTGCCTTGAGCTTCAACTTCTAGTTACCTGAGAATACATGCTAAAAGTCAACAAAAGTTGAGTGATGTTCATAGGTTTGAGTTTAACAGTTTGAACACAAGTATAAATGTTAATTGCTTCGAATACAATTAACTAGTTAAAATCAAGTTGTTATTGCATTAAGCTCATGACACGCAACGCTTAACAGGCATCAAAAGAATGATGTAAAGTATATAGGCCCTCAAGGTAGGTATTTGCCAATAACCTAGAGTTTGTTTAAATAAAGTGCGCTTGAGTGGCTCATCCTAGCAGACTCAAACGGGGATTGTCAGTCCCAAATAGATCTATTCACAACTATTTACGTTCACTCGTAAGTGATTAAGGTTCATGATAGAGGGACTTTTGGCAATAGCTACTTAAGCAATAATAACATCAGGCATAGCATACAAAAAGTTTGTGTTCATGTTTTGTAGCATGTATCTCCCCACAAAAGAGTTTAAAAGTTGAAAAGTAGTGGGCTATGAACTCACCTTGAGTTGTCAACGGTTGGGTTGAGTTGTTGGTTGTATAGAGAGTTCAGAACAATTTCACACACAATCCTGGATAATAATAATGTTTGAGTATTCGACTTAGCATGAATAACAAATGTGATATGAGGGATCGTATGACGATTTGATTTGGTGACGTGAGTGTGATGTGTTTAAAATGTTTAAGGTTCAAAAACAAAGTTATATACTATATAACTTGTTTGTTTGTTATGTATAAGGTGTCGTTAACGTATATGTTTCTAGTCATGGATAGTGATATTTATGAATTATCAAAGGTTAGTCGATGATAAATGTAGTAGATGTAAAATATTTCTTTAACTGGATTAATGAGTTTCTGTAAAGGTAACTGTTCAGAATAACTTATGTTATACGTTTTAAATCATTATGTTAAACATATTTTAGACGGAAAAATTGTAAAAAGGTATAAGTTTATAAAACTTATTTTATAATGAAAGTGTCAAAATATCAAAGTGTCAAACTTATAGAGGTTAAAGTTGTAAAGGTTAAGATAAGTTATAAACTTATAAAAGTATTTAATGAAATGTCAAATAGATTAAGGTCGAGGAGTTAAAACGTAAATTTGTAATATAAGTTATAAAACTTATTAAAATTTTAAAGAAGTTGACAAATAATTCAAAGTGAAGGGACTAGGATTGTCAAAATGCAAAAGTGGTAAAAATTAACAAAATGTGGCAACTGCCACTGCTAGGAATCGAACACTGGACTTCTTCGTTCGCAACTAAACAACACCACCAACTGAGCTAAAGGCTCTTTGGTGTTACGTTTAATAGGTTAATTATTTTTAAAGGGTATCTAACTGGGTTATGTCTTTGTATATATATTCAAGGATTTTGCATGCACTCAGTGGGGTTTGTATTCTTTGTTTTTCAGTTCGTTCTATTTTCCAACGAAGTAAACTAGGTGAATAAAGATTACTAATGAACAAAGAGTGTCGAGGGAATACCAACGTGAGCCAACATGTTTTAAACGGGTTGGGTTTCTACGACTCTAAATAAGGAGAAAAGAAGTCAAAAGTTGGAAATTGTTTTCATATGGACCTCCAAAAGTTTTAAGTCGCGATAGTGATAAGCTTATAAGCTTTAAAATACGTCTTATGTAATTATAATAAGAAGGGTATCACATGTTCAAATACCAAAACTCGCTTGTATGTATGTAGTTCTTGTTTAAGTTTTAGGTTTCAAAAGAGAAATAACTTGTTAAGTTTGAGATGATAAGCATGTATATCGATTAGCAGTAAATGGCATATGTTTTTCAAGCTAGTTTCTGCTGTATCACACAAGCTTGAACATTATGAAATCAGTTTTTAAATCATTTGCATGTTTATACGAATGCGTTTATATATAGGCGTGTGTTGTTAGTGGGTTGCATGCACATGTGTATATATGTCGACAGTGGGCACATATTCTTATTTTCTTGTTTGCTCAACCCTACGTATGCATGAAAATATAAAGCTTTAGTAGAGAAAATGTTTAAACTTAACGTGGCCTTACAGTGGTTATGAAGAAAGTGTGTCGAGTGAATGAGAACCAGAGAGACTAGGATGTGTCTTAACCCGCAAACCGAATATAACTCGATCCCCAGGCTACCAAGACTTGTTTCAAGCTTCTTTGAAAGTGCTAATAACTTGTATGTTTGAAAGGTTTTTGGAAAGTGTATTGTAGGGGTGCATTGAACTGAGTTGCATGCATGTGTTTATATAGGCAAATGAAGGTGACGAGGATGAGTGAGGAATAGGATAGCACTAGTAATGCATCGTCCTTGTGCTTAGTTCGAACAAGAAGAAAACAACACAAATTCCATAATTTACGTTGTTATTTCATGTGGGGATATGAAGAGTCACTTATGAGTTGTTGTAGCATGTCAAATGAAAAGAGAGACTTGCGTATGATTTTTGTGGATTTTGGGGTCTAGCCAAGAGCAAGAAAACAAAATGTGTGTTGTTTGTGTTTCATCTATTGTGAGCTAAAAAGATATTTTATTATCCCACATGATGGTTGAGTGTGACAGAGAACTTGTAAGTGTAGAGTCATGTTTCTATTTTGGTGGTATTGTCAACATTATGGTTCCAAATGAAAAAAAATAAGATGTATTGGTCTTGTGGTTTGGTCGTGCATTTCATGCACTTTTCCATTTAGACGTTTTATAAAAATAAGGTAAAGCTTCGTTTAATACTTTGTAGATTTGCTAAGGTTGTGTTCGAATTTATTTGACCGGTCAAAGTACATATTAAACCGAGTTGATCGAGGAGTGATACAGAAATCGATTAGGCTATAAGATAAAACTTGGGTGGTGTTTAACATATGACGAGTGCGTTGAGTATATGTTCAAGTTAGTGTATGATGTTCGTTCCCCTTGATTCTTAGCTAATTCGAGTATTGGGTTGTGTAGAAATTATTGTATTGTTGTTAAGTTAATTCGTTCGTATAATAGCCAAAGTATTGGGTAGTTGAATAGCTAACCGAACGTTCTAAATTATAAATGTGGGCTTTAGTTTGGTCTCGTTGGTGGGTTGGGGTCAAACGAGGAAAAGAAAATAAATTATGAGCTCGTTTGGTGCGTATTTGATTTGCCAAGAATTTGGGCTGAGGCCCAATGGTTTTTAGCAGTTTGTTTAGGCATTGGGTCGAGGCCCACTGGAGTTACTGAGTATTCGTGAAAACTTTTGTGAACTCGGGGATGTTTTTGATCACGTTGGGTTATTTGACGAAACGTGTAAACGTTAACTATTAACGTTAATAGTTTTAAATGATTCGCGATTTTTGATTATCCAGGTTCGTGTGGAAACATCGTTTCTGGGTAAATGGTAATCACAAGTACCATTATAATTTATACAGTCTAGTAAAAAAAAATAAGTTTAACCAGTAAAAATGGTTATTAGATAACGTATGATTTATTAATCACTTATTATTCAAAGGGAAAAATCACGGGAGTTTACACCCTCTTTAGCAATACCTTTTAAAATAGAAATCTTCTATGTCCACTTTTAGAAAACTCATGGTGATGAAGTGAAATGAGTTGAGTGGATTAATCATTAACATAGAAGTAGGATTAGAAAACTATGGATGAAACAAGCTCTCGGAGATTATGGCATTAAGTTAGATAAGTGTGCGACAACAGAGGAACTATAGATGTTAGGTTATACCCCATTCAACACTCTCACATCAAACCTATAGAATTTAGTCGTCACTTCCTTATGACCATAGGATATGTAGAAAAGGATAGCATGTGACAATAGCCTTAACCAATTCCCTTGAGCATGAGATCATTAACAACCATTTTTTCATTAATGTTATTTGTTTTCAAAATATGCAAAAACTTCACATTTTGGAAAAATGATTTTTCAAAAGATTATGTCATCTTTCTATTAACATGTTTTACTATCTCATTTTTTTTCCATAATCCTATTTTGATCAAAGTCAAAGATTGAGAATTTCTTTTTACTCATTCTTCATAAACACATTTTTAAATAAAACCCAATCTATTTTATTCAAATAACTTTAACATATACATAAAAACCCACTTTCAAACATTGTTGAATAATGCTAAAAACTTTTTTTTTAAATCATGCATGGTGATCTCATATTTGTCATCTATATTTATATACATGACATTTAAAAGTGAACTAAGGCAAATCAAGCGGACCATGGTTTGTCTATTAAGATTTTGTTTGTAACAAATTTAGAAGTCCATGCTATCTTAAGTTCCCATTTATTGCACATAGGCACACTTTAGGATCCCTCTAATAGTTCATTAATTGGAGGAGTTTATTGTTTCATTAGGATCCCTCACATAGGCACATATAATTAAGAAAATACTTGGTGTAGTTTATTGTTTCCTAGTTCATATATATTACTTGCTTGATGAGTATGTTTACATGCTAGATGATATTACTTGCTTGATGATATTACATGATAGATGATATTACTTGCTTGATGAGTATGTTTGCATGATATATGAAATTACTTGTTTGCTTAATCCCTTTAATTAATATGACTAGCAGGCATAATACATACTTTATTGCCTCAAAGAGTGGGACTTGCCTGAAACCAAAAGCTCAAAACATAGCCCTCCTTACCCATCTCTACAGAAAACTCATTTCTGGAACTCAGAAAGACACCAGATGGGCGGGCCCCCTAATTGATAAGGCGGCCCCCTTAATTATTAAGGGGACCGACCCCAATTAAGGGGACCGGCCATCAGCTGGACGGGTTCACAGAAACTTATTTTCTGCTTTTTAGCCTATTTCATCCTGCACTTTCCTAAATTCACAAACACACTTTGTCCCTATCATCCAAACACCTTTATCCATCCTTAAACAACCTCAAACCTCCACTATAAATAATTCCTTTCATCACCATTTTTAACTCACCCCATCATGTCTTCTCCCATCAAACCAAAACCAAAAACCTCAAAGCTAGCAAGGATGGCCATAAAACTCAGTTGGAGAAGAAAACCAAACCCCCAAAACAAGTCCATCACAACAAATGATGTGGCTAAACAACCAACACCTCCACCCACATTTGTTCCCAACTATACTCCTAATCCTCAAGCTCATTCCAATGAACTCTTTCACAAACCTCATCATAAAAACCAACCATTCACCTTTACTCCCAAAAATACACCTTCATCCTCCATACCTTCACACCCATCAACACCATAGATGTCTAAACCACCAAGAGTATCACCACCACCTCCTACCAACTCACATGTTACTCCTATGTTGCATGACCAAACATCCATCCCAAATAACAACCTCAACCTCCACCTTCATTCCAATCAACACATCTCAACCTCAAACCAACTCCCATGAAACCTTCGAAAATCCTCATCATTTTGGTCAACCATCAAACTTTCCCTCACCATCAAATAACTAAGCCATATCCACATGCGTTCCGCCCCAAAACAAATTTTTTTTTGTCGCAAGCAAGCCCAATCACCCTCTTTGGCAATATTAAGACTATTAGTATCTTTACTTATGTTGTAATTCTTATGTTTTAATCATTTTGTGTGATATAATGATGATTCATGTGTTATACATGATCATCTTGAATGCATGAATAGGTTATTTGCTTGTTTTAAATATTTCTGCTATGCATATATATGTCTTGCTATGTGTTTGCCATGATTGTTGTCTTTATATTCCATAGTTTGCTATAGATGTGTTGTTTCATCTTTTTGTTTCATTGTGATATATATATATATATATATTATATATATATATATATATATATATATATATATATATATATATATATATATATATATATATATATATATATGCCTATGAAATGTTATTGCTACTATTAAACCATTCCAAATGAACATGATTCAAATAAAGCTTGCTGCAAACACAACTTAAAAAATTGACCCCTACACTTACCTTTATTAAACCCATCTGAGTTTGGAATATTATCACTAAACCTCAAAACCTTACCCAAAACAACCACACTTTCATAACAAAAATTCCCTCCAAATTTAAAACCCAAGACACCAAGCTATCACCAAAATCCTCCATTTCCAATTCCTCCAAGAAACATAAAATAGTCATCATATCACCCATAAATGACACCTTCTCATTGACCTCACTAAAGAAGACAACACCACTCCATTACCTCTACCTAAATGCTCATCTCCAAATGCACCTAATTCACCACAAACAACACCACCACCAACAACATCCCCACCATATATCACTACTCATACATTGAGCACATATTAACCAACCCATCACCACCACCACCTCTTCTTTTTGGTTGCAAGCTTTATGGGAATCATGTACTTTTGGGATGATTATGTAGTATCATTAGTTGTTTTGTTTGAATGTTTGCATGTCTTATGTTGTAATTCACTTGGTTGTGTATTTATACACAACACTTTATTAAATGCATGATCTCATTCTATATGCTTGCTTATTGTTTGAATGTTTGCAGGCCTTATGTTACATATACTTGTAGTATCATTAGTTGTTTTGTTTGAATGTTTGCATGCCTTATGTTGCATATACTTGTGCTTCTAATATTTTTCTTGCAAGCGTTCCATAGCTCGTTTCCTTGGTGCCCCCAAACGAGGGGGAGTACACATCAAGGGGGAGTTTTCGTCCCGACAAATTTCACGTTTGAATTTTGTCGGCTTAACCTTTTTGATTCTACAAAAAGGGGGAGAAGTGAATGTAAATTCACTAAATACTTGTCCAAAAATAAACTTTTTGGTTTAATGAGTTTAGGTTTTGTAATCATCAAAAAGGGGGAGATTGTTGACATAAATAAATGCCTAAAAACATTATCAATATTTATTCATATCTCTATGTTTTGATGATCACAAAATGTAAACTCATTAAAACATAAACTTATAAATTAAACAAGTACTTAGTTGTAAATATTCACTTCTACAACTAAAATCACTTAAGGTATGAATGAACTAATGCTTAATGCATTATGTGATCAAAGGAACATTTCCTTAAAAACTAGATTTTTTATAAAACATAAAAAACATTTTATATATTTTTGAAAAACATTTTTGGTATTAAATAAAAATGTTTAATCTTTTATAAAAATATGAATTCAAATTTTTAACCAAAATCAGTTAAAATGTTCCAGAAAAACCTTCCCCACAAAAGGGCAAAATTGGCCAACGTTCAGTAGGGGCGGCCCCCTTAATTTTGCTAGGCGGCCCCCTTAAAATTAAGGGGACCGCCCCCGCTCCAGTAGGCTCCAGCTGTCCAGTTTTTCTCCTTATAAATACCTGCCTTCCCCTGGATTTTTACTTACCTTTTGCACACTAAAACTTTCTGTTTTAAATCCTTGTATATACATTTCAAAATCCTTTGATCATATCTTATTAAGCATTGATTTCTAAGTGATCCAAGCTTCCTACATTCAAGTGCAAAAGAAGAATACTCCTTCAACATCTAGAGAAGAAGTATTGAAACTTAGCTATCTAAGTTGTGTGTGTCATCATTCATTTGTATATAAGTTGTATATTTGTTAGATAGTTGTGTGTATAATTATTTGGGATAGGTTAGTGTGTAAGTAGTGAAGTTGTTTAGTTAAGCTGTGTAAGTAGTGAAGGTGTGAAGAAGTAGAAGTGTACAAAGGTTGTGCTAAGTGGTGAAGAAGGTGTGAAGCCGCAATATATAAGTTTTGAAGAAGTTGTGAATAAGCCGTGAAGTAGTCTTGAAGAAGTAGTCGTGAGGAAGTAGTCGTGAAGAAGAAGTCGTGAAGTAGTCGTGAAGAAGAAGTTGTGAAGAAGGTGTGATTAAGTTGTGTACAAGTTGTGAGATTGGTTCTAGCTACGATTAGAACCCGACATCTAGCTTTGTGTTGTTAAGCCGGTGTAAGCTAAAGTTGTGTAAGGTTTTCTCCGCCATAAGGGAGCTTGTTGACATAGTGAAGAAAACTCTCGAGTTAGGTGCTCGGGGAGTGGAGTAGGGCAAGGAAGGTGACTTTGTAGCTGAACCACTATAAATCTCTTGTGTCTCGGTTAGATCTTTCCATCTCTATCTTTCATTTGATTTACTTTACTTTACTTGCATTACTTACTTATATTTATCTATACTTGTTCATATGGTTTAAGAATTGAAGTCACATAACATCGAATCGAAGTTTTTAAAAGTAAACAAAAGTTTTCAAAAATAAAATTTAAAAAGACGTAAAACTATTCAACCCCCCTTCTAGTTTTCCACACTATAACTCCCTTATCTCAACACATTTTGGATACTGTGGCTGCTGCAAATGAGGATGAAGAAGCTGGAACTCCCACAACTTCCCATCACACATCCTCCTCTGCAAGTTTGAATGAATCATTTCCCAATGAACCCCAAAATACCCATTCACCTAGGTATTCACAAGAACAGGACACTAAGTTACCACAGACTAGTGTTAGTATGGAAGCAGATGAGGCTGCCATAGGTGATGGAGATGGCATGAAGGAAGGGGCTGACACTACTATCTCTGGTTTAGTAACTGAGCAGGACAGTGTCAACATAAGTAAGACCCCAACCTTGGCAACATCTAATGCTAAAGGTTCTCTTGAACCTGCTGAAAAAGATGGTAACCCCAGCCAACTGGCTAATATGGGGGGCTCAGATGTTCAACCTAGGGTTGAAACTGAGTTTCAGTCCCAAGATTCACCTCTCTGGGAAGTTAACACATCCCGAAGTGATGAGGACAGCCATGGAACTACTCATGAATTGATGGATAATACTGTACACATTGTGAATGCCCATGATGCACCTCTCGGACCAGGTCACACAGGTCGAAGTGTTGAGGCTAGTCTTGAAAATCCAAATATTGAATTGATGGGTACTTCAACTGTACAAAATGCCAATTTCAATGATCCACCTCTCGGGTCAGGTAATACAGACCGAAGTGGTGAGACTATTATGAAACAAATTTCTGAATTGACGGATACATGTACAAAATTGTCAAAAGAAGTTCTTGTTCTTACTAAAGAGTTGCAGATGATGAAGAACTCTCAAACCACTCAAGATGCAGTCATTCACAAATTGAGGTTAAGGATAAAGCATCTAGAACGTGTTCTATGGAAAAGAACAAGATCTTCTCACAGTATGAAGGCTAAGCTAAGGAAGAGTTCCAAATCATGTTTGGAAGAGGATGCTTCCAAACAGGGGAGGAATGACCATGAAGATAGGCAGATCATAAAGGGTTCAGGGGAGGTTATAAAGGATTCAGGGGAGGTTGTGATAAAAAAAGGTGAAAATGTTGCTGATGTTGGTGAAAAGAATGCACAGATTGACTCTGCTGCTGGTGCAGAACACTCTGCTGCTGAACCAGATGAAGATACAATTGCTGAACCAGATGAAGACACAATGCCCTTAGCTCAATTATTGTTAAATCTTGGAACCCAAACATCTGCACCATCAAAACAACAAGAAAAAACTGCTGTTCCTAATTCACAATCTGCTGCTACTGCACATCATGTAAAATCATTAACTCCAAGACTCAAGCCCAAAGGAATTGTCATAAAAGAACCCACTTCCACACTCAAACCTATATCATCATCTATTTCATTAGGAGATAAAGGAAAAGGTGAAGAAGTTGAAGAATCTGCACCTTATCCTACACACCTTCCATTTGAGTTCTGGCCAAAAGAAGATCAAGATAGGCATGATAAAGAAGCTGCTCAAAGATTGGCTGATGAACAAGCAAAAGAAGATCAGATTGCTCATGATGAGGAATATGCAAGGAAGGTGGCAGCTAATGAAGAAAGGAATATCTTTGAATTTATGGAAAGATCCAAATCTAAAGATGTTAATCAAGAAGAGTTTAATGAACAGTTACAATATTTCTTGGATTCTTCATTGATTGTAAGAGGTCAAGCTTCATTGATAATGAAAGATGAGCAGTTGGATGAAAATGAAAAGACAGAGGAGCTTGTAGAGTTTATACTCAAAAAGAATAGAGTACCTAAATGGGAAGAGCTGATTATGAGAATTAAAGAAGGACAGAAGTATGGGTACAAAACAAAGTTACCTACAAAGAAGGAATTAATTGATGATATGAAGTATTATTTGAAGAATGAAAGAAATTACAGTATGAAAGATTTCAAAGGAAAGTCAGATGCTATAATTACAAAGGAATTCTATGAAACCTATGCTATGCTGAACTCTCCAAGGCAAGGTTTCAAAACAGGAAAGAAGAGAGAACTTGAAGTTATTGAGTCTGATAATGTGAAGAAATCAAAGACTGGAGAAGAAGGATTAATTGGTATGTAGATACTAAAAAGATTTTGAGCAGTAAGTGTTTGGAAACATCCTCTTGGTGATTAGCTGGACTTAGGAAACTTGATGATTTTGTAGAGAAATATCAAGTTTAGGGGAGGATTGTTGGGTTTTGAAGTTGCTGCTGCTCTTGATACTTATTGAAATACACCAAGTATTACTTTGCTGCTAGTGAATTTACTCTGCTGCTAGTGTATTTACTCTGCTGCTGGTGTTATCTGATGGATGGTAAAATAAGTTAAGTGTAATTCTGCTGCTAGCTACGAAGACTCTGCTGCTAGAGTAATTATGCTGCTGCTTATTGGATATGTATAGTATGTTAAGGATAAGTATAGAAAAGATACGTAAAGATATTTTTCTTGTATAGAAAGTTTTGTAACCGACTAGACTCCATAGTCTATAAAAGGAGGATCTAGGGTTCGGTTTTAGGTACGTATCATTATTGTTTTACACTTCAAGGTTTCTTGTAACCCCGTTGCTATTCATAGCAATCGTATTAATATATTGAAGTGTTGTTTGATTGTTAGTTATTCTTTTTAAGATTAATTACTAGTTTCCGCATAGTAATTAATAAATCGTTCATAAGCAGTTTCTATACCAATTGCTTTAGGTTTATATCTAAAGTAATTAACAAGATCTTAAAGCTCGTCTGGGATCAACACACGATCATACAGAACACCTACACGATAAACATAACACCTCGCCATTCTTCTTCCCTCCTCTCAGAAAAAACCTAACGTAGTGATGGTGTTTTTTGTTTTTTATAGGTTTTTGATGATGATGATGATCAACCGTTAATGTAATTGTTTATATTGTACTTCTTAACCGTCTTCGAAACCTACAACCAATTCTTTACAACCTTCGTCTTCATCCATGGTGCTACATCTTAAAGATTAGGTATAATAATCTAACTTTAGTTTTAATTTGATTTAAGTTTGCATTGAACAATCTACAAGGTTGTCTAATTCATTGTTAGCCATTATTAGAATACTTTTAAATTAAGTTGATAAGAGATATGGAGTTCATGAATCATAAAGTTAGTTGCTATAATGTAGGAGTTTTTGTGGATGAAAGTGTCGCTGGAGAAATTACCATGGAATTGGAGATGCAATGGGATGGAAACCCTAATATGTTCTTGACACCATGACGAAAGTTGGTGTGACTTTACCAATACAAGTTCCATTAACTTTGTTATAGTTTTAGTATCCCTCTTTTACATGGTTATACTAGATATGTGTTTAGCATTAGATACTGATTTTTAGTAGCGTTATACCTGACTTCTCGACGTAAACTAAGCATATTTCTTGAATGATTTAAGACAATAACAAGAGAAGTTATTCTCTTGGAGATGATATTGTATCCATCCAGTTTATTTCTTTATGTGTTTGTTCCATTTCAATTGCAGATGGATGTTTTGGTTTTCATATTTAGTGTTACATCCTTTTGATTTTGAACTATTACAGCTAGACATCAAAGTCACTCCTCTATCTTGAAGCAATTAAAAGCCTATGTTACCAATAGTTATTGTATCTCACGTAACCGCTATGCTCAAGCATTTGTTGGTTTGTGAGGAACAAAGGCTTGATTGGGGTAACTTGCTATTGCTTCTAGCCATGCAAGTCGTACAAAAGGCACACAACCTTTTAGCCTAAAAAACCGATTCATTTAGGAAATTGTTTTTCTTTTTTGAGTTTAGAATGAATGAATTTGGAACAGATGAAACAAGTTTTTGAGTGCTTACTCCAATTTCAATTTTATTTTCACAATAGTCAAACTCATTCTTCAAATTATGTGCTAAATCATGCGTTTAGTTTTTCACAGGACTTGATGGGGCATCCATCAATCGTTGCATTGCTGACTTCTTAGACAGCTGTTGCCGCCTTCTTTAAAAGCTTATGTTGTTAACAATTATATATCAGATATGTAATCCGAGTTGATACAACATTTGGAGAATTATTGGACCAGGCATGATGAGGTTAGCGTTTTCAGTTACATTTAAATGTTTTTGTCACAAAAATGACTTTGCTTCAAGAACAAGATTTAATTACTATATATATATATATATATATATATTATATATATATATATATATATATATATATATATATATATAATATATATATATATATATATAGGGGGACTTTCTTACGAGAACCATTTTATCTGCGAGAACTAAGAGAACCAAAAAAAACATACATGCACGCCTTTTAAAATAAAATAAAAATGCATGCAAATCATCAATAATCGTAAGTATCCACCTATTCTTCAATATCATCATGAACTCATCCTCTTTTTTCACAAAAACCTTACACAAGGCCGCAATATTGTCGTTGCACGCCTTATAAGAACATACATGCACACCTTCAAAGAAAAATGTTGTATTTCCAATTTCTTATCAAATTCTTTAGAACAACTATGTTTTTTTAAAAACATATATGTTGTTTTTAGAACATATGTGCAAAAATACAATTATTGAAGACGTGCATGTATGTTTTTGGTGGTTCTCTCAGTTCTCGCAGATAAAATGGTTCTCGCAAGAAAGTCTCACTATATAATATATATATATATATATATATATATATATATATATATATATATATATATATATATATATTATTACTGTTGACAAAAATTGTTGTAGGTTGAAGTTTCCCTGACCATGAAGATTTACCCCTGAAACTGAAAAAGTCCCTCCGCATGAAGGCTAATAGTTCCGTATGCCCCGCACATTATCCCGTTCCTTGATCTCATTTTTATGGAGAAAGACATGTAAGTACTTGCCTTCACTTTTTATACCTCATCCACTCTTTTTGCTTATTTATAAATTATCATCAGGGTAATGCAATTGGTTGGCACGGGTTTGTTTTCAATAAAAATGGGTGCAAAGTCCTCTAAAGTGAATTTGTTTTCCATAAGAAAGTGCAGAAAATGCCGTATGATTTGATTGTGAGATTGGAGACACTGCCTAATTACTACAACCAGGTTAGTATTTAGTTTGCTTATCTGTAAATCGTTTGTTTTTTCCGTCACAGAACAACAACACAAACCATCGCCGACATAAAAACCGGATGCAAAAAAGGCCCAAAAAAACTAGGTTATTATTTGGTTTTCCTATATTCTATTGATGCCAATATACACTTCAGCCTGATCTAATTGAAGTTACTTTTTTTGGATTTTATAACTCTTAGGGTTTGTTTCGGTGCTCACGAAGTCTGTTATTGTTAACATGTTTGGCTTTAACATTTTCATAGTTTCATAAGTACATCCAGACGAATGAATGATGTATCTGATGTTTCGGGTTTGGATACCTGTCAACAGCAAATGCCAGCTACAGGCAAGTTGGTACTAACACATCTTTAACGGTTGCCTATTATATGTGTATACTTTTTTTAAGTGGTTTCTTTGTATGTGCATTAATTTCGTAACTACTTAATGCTAAATCATCGATCATTTTTCATATTTGTCTACCTTTTTTTCCCTCGATGATGTTTTGTTAATTGTTTACGTGTTGATGTACTAGGTAGCAACGCATCAGTTGGCTTGCCTGCCTTCGCCAAGCATACACACCCATTTGATTGAGGTAAATTCCTATACGAATTTGCTTAACAATGGATTTTGACATGGGCTCGATCAGTATTCCTCTAGACCCTATACTTTTAAGGTACCTGTCATAATATCTAATACCTACTGATTATCGTATATGATCCTTACAGTTGTACCTAAACAATGTGCTCCGAGGGAAACAGTGGTGGTTGAACATTCGTATGGAGCAACTTTTTTTTAACTCATTAGCTTCAAGAATGTGGCCGACCTCCCAGAAGCAGAACTGCGATTTGCTTAAGCTTGTAGGATTCTAAATTGGTATCATCCATGCGTGTATTTATCAGTAAGATTGAAATTTGTGGTTGATTCCATGACGTTGGTGTTTCTTTGGTAAACTATATAGGATTTTTATGGAGACATGTTTCAGGAGGTGAATAAGTATGGGGAAATCAGAAGCTTAATGTTTGTGACGGTCTACTTGACCGCATGGTAAATCTCTCGCTTTGACTGTGGTACCTAATTTGTATAAAATAATATCTAAGTTATAGATCGTACTAATCTTATTTACCTGCATTCATTATGCATAAATATTTTAACAATCAGAAAAAAAGTTTCGCGGGTCAATAAACCCCGTTTTGAACCATAATAAAATAATTAAAGTAGAACGGGTGGCAGTCACTAATTTAAGTGTTTGTTTTAGTAAAATTCAAGGAGAATGGCCTTGGTTGACTCAAAGGCATCTAAACATTAATGCAACTATTGCTTATTATTAGATTAGGTTCTTTTTGGGATTGCATATGAAAAATCGTTCATTATTAGATTAGGTACTATTTGAGATTGGAAAATTGCTCATCATCGGGGCTTATTTGTTTGAAATTGTAGCTTCCACATTATTAGGTAGTATTTGAGACTAGAAAATTGCTTATCATTGGGGCATATTAAATTTGAAATCGTAGCTTCCACATTATTAAAGTAGCAGCCATTAAATGTTTTTTTCACTTTGATACCGGACATGGGAATTGCAAAAAACTACTTTCGGTGAAGATTTGAACTGACAAGCACTTGCAATTAAGCAGTTTGTTACCATCATTTTAATGTAAAAAATGACTAACATGCATTCTAAATTAAGCAGCTAGCTTATATATGTTTTAAAGTAATCAGTTATAACTAACCGCTTTTGAATAATCATTTTGAATTAAGCGGTTAGATAAGCGATCCTAAATACTGCCGTTGTAAATTTGCAGCCGGAAACCAATGAACACCAACTTGAAAGAATAGCAATGTTTAGGGTGGTATTTTAATTGGTTTGTGTGTTCTGTTTATTTTAAATCCAAAGATGGATTTCTCAAAATAGTGTTATAGTCTGCCACATGAAAGGCGACTAACATCTTAGTGACTCACTCTAAAAAACATTGCTAACCTACCCTTTGGATATTGACTAGGTCGACATGTCCGTCGCAATATATGTCATATTGACTAATTACAGTTTCATTTTCCAGTGATATTACGTTAGTATAATTTGTTGTAGATAGACTGAACCAATACATGAAATTTGAATGGCCCATTTTATCTTTTAGTGCCTGATCTTTGTGTTGGGAATTAAATGTTCTGAAGATTAGTATTGGGAATTAAATGTTCACAAGGTCAGTACTGCTCAAGGAAATACACCAAGTGTTGATTCTACTACTAGTGTATTTCATTCTACTGCTAGTTTTAGAGATTCCGCTGCCGCAAGAATAGTACTGCTAGAGTAAAAGATACTACTGTTGAGTGGATAACTATCGCGTATTCTACTGCTGAGTAGATAAGTATGAAAAAGATATTTGTGTATAAAAGTCAAATATATACGGTAGATAATATCTTAGATATGTGTTCAGTCAACAAGTTGAAAACACATAACATGTTGTATCTTAGCTACTGACACACACAAGCTAGCAAGTAGTCGAATACTCAAGTGTGCATGTGCTTAGATATTATATATAGAGAGTTAGACATAAGTCACAAGGGTGACTGTGAATAAGTTAAGAATATACAATAAAAAATAGTTTTCTTTGTAATATAGATTCAAGGTTTGTAACCCTAGTGATAGTGAAGATCACTCGTATTATTCTCAATAATATTGAATCGTTTAATGATATACTTTCTGTGTTCATTATCTAATAACAAGCATTACTGTTCCATTTCCAATAACCAATATCCTTCTAAGTGTGGTTAAGTAGTTTCCGCATACTTAATCATATTCACTCAAAGTATCATATACACATGTTACAAAGGACTAACATCCTCATAGTGTATTTAAAACAATTCTAAACAAGTGATAAAGGGTTGTTTTGATTCTCTCAATTGGTATCAGAGCCAGGCTGATATCTTTTATTTAGAAGAAGAAGAAATGGACATGGAGTCTATTCAAACGAATGTTGCTGCAAAGTTATCTATGCTCAAACAGAATGAGTTTGAGTTGTGGAGGCTAAGGATTGAACAATACTTCATGGTTCAAGATTATGCTCTTTGGGATATTATTCTGTATGGTGATTCTTTTACACCAGGTATTACAGAATCCATTCTTGAAGGCAAAATAGTTCAGAAAAGGAACACTGGACCAGTTACCAATGATGAAAGGATACTGAAGAGGAATGATCAAAAGGCAAGAAATTTGTTGCTTATGACCATTCCTGGTGAACAGATGTTATCTTTTAGCAAGTATCCTGATGCAAAAACTCTGTTTGAAGAGATATGTGCATGGTTTGGTGGTAATGAAACTACCAAGAAAACTCAGAAGACATTGCTGAAACAAAATTTTGAAAACTTTAGCTCAAACAGCAATGAATCTCTTGATAAGTTGTTCACAAGATTGCACAAGCTTGTCAGTCAGTTAACTGTGTTGGGAGTTGAGATAGCTTTGGAAGATCTCAACATGAAGTTTTTAAGAAGTCTACCTATAGAATTCAATACTCATGTGGTTGTCTGGATGAATAAGCCAGACATTGAAACCATGAAACTCAATGATTTGTACAACAATTTCAAAATTGTTGAACAAAGTCTGAAGAAGTCTGGAAGCTATAGTACTAGTTCTGGGAATGTGGCACTTATGTCATCTCCCAGCATTAGTAAGTCAGAAGGGGTAGATGATGATGAAGGTGTTTCTGCTGCTAGCTTTGGTGTTTCTACTGCTAGTTTACAGAAGAATGTTGCTGGACTTGGAGATTCAACATTCTATGCATTCCTAACCAGTCAAACCAGTGGTTCTCCTCTAACTCATGAAGACATTGAACAGGTGGATGATGATGATTTAGAAGAGATGGATATCAAGTGGTAGGTTGCTTTACTTAGCATGAGGGCTAAGAAGTTTTGGCAGAGAACTGGAGAGCAGATTACCATTAATGGTAATGAAACTGCTGGGTTTGATAAAATGAAAGTAGAGTGCTTCAATTGTCACAAGTTGGGACACTTTGCAAGAGAGTGCAGAAAGCCAAGAAAGAAGGATAATAGGAGCACATGGTATAAGCAAGACAAGAAAAAGGAAGTCACAGTGGAAGAGCCAAAGGCTATGCTAGCTATTGATGGTGTTAGCTATGATTCGAGCTTCATGGCTGATGAAGAGGAAGCACCAATAGAAGCTGCAATGGTGGCAACTGAGATTGCATTGATGGCCTTTACTGATACTGAGGTAAATTCTAAAATCAGTTGTTCTGAATCTTGCTCTGCTCTTAAAGCTTTTGAAATGCTTAAAAAGCAATTTGATAATCGACTGTTAGAGCTAAGTGATACAAGTTATAACTTAGCTAATCATAAACGAGGTCTAGCTATTCTTGAAACACAAATCTTGCATTATAAAGGAAATGAATCTAAGTTTAGTGATGACATAGCTATGCTAAAAAGAGATTTAGAGTACAAGATGGATGTGATTTGTGTACTGAAAGAAGAACTAGAAAAGGTCAAAAAGGTAAATGACAATGTTCAAATAACAGTAGATACTCTAGCTCATTCCTCAGATGGAATCAATAAAATTTGGGAAGCTCAAGTTGTCAATAAAGCTAAGTCTGGTATAGGTTATGAGTCTGTTCCTCCACCATACAGAGGTGTCCCTTCACCTCCAGGTATTGACCTAGCCCACACAGGATTAGCTGAGTTTCAAGAACTAAAATTTGAATATGGTTCTAAGTCTACTGAGAGTCCTAAAGAAGTTTTTGAGAGTGAAAGTGATGCTTCACTCCCTGAGGACAAGGTGTCCTCTACTAAGAACTCAGATGGTCCAATTATTAAGGACTGGACATCTGATGATGATGAGGAAAATCAGGTTATGTCTAAACCTGATGTTGTTAAGAAAGCAGGAACAAGTGTCCCTAAGTTGGTCAAGCATGATACTGTTAGGCCTAAACCCAATGTTAAACATATTAGGCAACCAGTAAGATATTGTGAGCAATATAGAACCACAAACAAGCCCAGAGGTAACCAAAAGACTTGGAATAACCTCAAGTCTCACCAACTAGGTGATGACTTTGTCTTTTATAACAAAGCTTGTTACACTTGTGGAAGTTTTGATCATCTTGAAGCTTTCTGCAACAAATGGGTATCTGGGTATTCAAACAATAGGGTGAACTTAAAATGGCATACAACTAAAAGTCACTCTACTTTTACTAGAACAACACCCAGAGCAGTTTCATATTAAGTCTGGCACAAAACAAGTTCCTACTGCTAAACAAGCAGTTCCTACTGCTAGACCATTTCAGACTGTTTACCCAAGACCAACAGTTAAAGGTTTAAAAACAACTTACAAACATGCACAAACAACTGTTAGAAGGCCTTTTCAATCAAAAGCAGTGGTCCAAAAAACAAAATTGGAAACTAAAGGGTACAACTGCAAAGCCAGTAGTTTCTACTGCTAGGCAAGCAGTTCATACTCCTGCTTGGGAAAAGAGGGCAAATGCTGTTAAGGCCTCAGCATGTTGGGTTTGGAGACCAATTAAACCCAATGGTGCATCAATTATTTTAAAGAAATTTGATTACATTGATGCACGAGGCAGATCCAAGTCAGCAATGGCTTGGGTCCCCAAAGGAAACTAATACTCCTTATTAAATGTGCAGGAACATTCAAATGCTAAACAAGAAGATCAAGGATTCTCAGACAGTGGATGTTCAAGGCACATGACAGGCAACATGTCTTATCTTTTAGACTTTCAATCACTAGATGGAGGATATGTTAGCTTTGGAGGAGGTATTGGTGGTAAAATTTCCGGTAAAGGTACCATTAAGACTGGAAATTAGACTTTAAAGATGTGTACTTTGTAAAAGAACTTAAGTATAATATCTTTAGTGTCTCACAAATGTGTGACAAAAAGAACAAAGTTCTTTTTACTGACACTGAATGTCTTGTGCTTTCTTCTGATTTTAAGATACCTGATGAAAGTCAAGTACTTCTTAAAATTTCAAGAAAGGGCAACATATACAGTGTTGATATGAAGAACATTGTTCCTAAAGAGAATCTTACTTGTTTGCTTGCTAAAGCCACATTGGATGAGTCAATAAAATGGCATAGGAGGCTTGGTCACATTAATTTCAAAACCATAAATAAAATTGTCAAAGATGGTTTGGTAAGAGGCTTACCTCAGAAGAGATTTGAAAATGACCAAACATGCATTGCTTGTCTCAAAGGCAAACAACATAAAGCCGCTTGTAAGCCCAAGATTTTTAACTCTATTGATCAATCATTGTTTATGCTTCATATGGACTTATTTGGACCTACAAATGTGAGTAGTATTAAGCATAAAAGATTTTAAGGATGAGACTTCTAGCATTCTTAAGACATTCATTACAGAGATAGAAAACCTAGTAGACAAGAAAGTAAAAGTCATTAGATGTGATAATGGGACAGAGTTTAAGAATAGAGTTATGGATGATTTCTGCAAAGAAAAAGGTATTAGAAGAGAATTTAGTGTTGCTAGAACTCCTCAGCAGAATGGAGTTGCTGAGAGAAGAAATAGGACACTCATAGAAAGCTGCTAGAACCATGTTAGCTGATTCTAAGTTGCCTATCACTTTTTGGGCTGAAGCAGTTAATACTGCTTGCTATGTCCAGAACAGAGTTTTAGTAGTTAAGTCTCACAATAAGACATCTTATGAGATTTTCAGAGGTAGAACTCCTGCAATAGGATTTCTTATACCTTTTGGATGTCATGTGACAATTCTGAATACCTTAGACCATCTAGGAAAATTTGATGGTAAAGCAGACGATGGATTCTTAGTTCGATATTCTCTAAATAGCAAAGCTTTTAGAGTATACAACTCAAGAACTAGGAGAGTAGAGGAAAACCTGCATGTGTAATTTTTAGAGAACAAATCCAATGTAGCAGGTGAAGGTCCCAAATGGCAATTTGATCTTGAGACACTAACCAAATCAATGAATTATGTGCTTGTTGTTGCAGAAACTAATGACTTTTCAGGTTCAGAAGCTGATAATGCAACAAATGAGACAAGGTTAGAAAAAAAGAAAGATCAAGATTATGTGATGATGCCAATATGGACAAGTGTGGATTCAACTTCTTCTGATGAAGCTAAAGAAGGGATTGAAGGTGAAAACAAAGAAGATGGAACTAAGGAACAAGAAAATCCAGTTAACAGTTCTAAAGATGATAGTATTGCTGAGACAGAGCAAGATACTACTGAGCCAAATGTTTCTACTGCTGGCCCATCAGAACCAAATGAAGCAGAATTCTTAGAAGATGAGGTGGATTTCAACAATCTCCCACCTGACTATCATGTTCCTTCTACACCACACATAAGGATTCACAAAGTCCACTCTCTGGATAATGTGATTGGAGATATGCAATCTGGTGTCAAGACAATGAATCAACTTATGTCTTCAGACAAACAAGGGCTTCTTGATGCTCTTTATGCATCAAAGCAGCATGAGTATGCAAACTCTTGCTTATTTGTATGTTTTCTCTCACAAGCAGAACCCAAGAATGTTCTTAAAGCCTTAGATGATTCAAGCTGGGTAGAAGCTATGCAAGAGGAGCTTCTCCAATTTAAAATTCAGAGGTTTGGATGCTAGTTGATTTACCCAAAGGTGTAAGGGTAATTGGTACAAAATGGGTTTTCAGAAATAAAAGGGATGAAAGGGGCATAGTGATAAGAAATAAGGCTAGACTTGTAGCCCAAGGGTATACACAAGAGGAGGGTATAGACTATGAAGAGGTTTTTGCTCCAGTAGCAAGAATTGAAGCCATTAGATTATTTTTAGCTTATGCTTCATTTATGGGCTTCATAGTTTATCAAATAGATGTCAAGAGTGCTTTCTTATATGGTACTATTGAAGAGGAGGTGTATGTCTCACAACCTTCAGGTTTTATTGATCCAGAACATCCAGACAAGGTGTACAAGGTAGTCATAGCTCTTTATGGCCTTCATCAGGCACCAAGGGCATGGTATGAAACACTGGCTTCCTATTTGACAGAAAATGGATTTCAAAGAGGCAAGATAGATCAAACATTGTTCATCAAGAAGCACAAGAAGGATCTTTTGCTAGTGCAGGTGTATGTGGATGATATCATCTTTGGATCTACAAGGAAGGAGATGTGTTTAGAGTTTGAGAAACTTATGCATGATAAGTTTCAGATGAGTTCCAAAGGGGAACTTACATTCTTTTTGGGTCTGCAAGTTAAATAATCAAGTGAAGGCATATTTATCAGCCAAGATAAATATGTTGCAGAGATTCTAAGAAAATTTCAATTTGCTGATTCAAAGGTAGCAAGCACACCAATGGACTCTGAGAAGCCACTTCTTAAAGATGTAGATGGAGAAAATATGGATGTACACACATATAGATCTATGATAGGCTCCTTGATGTATCTCACATCAAGACCTGATATCATGTTCTCTGTTTGTGCTTGTGCAAGATTTCAAGTAACTCCTAAGGTTTCTCACTTAACAGCAGTCAAGAGGATCTTTAGATATCTTAAGGGTCAACCTAGGTTGGGTCTATGGTATTCTAGGGAATCACCTTTTGACTTGGTAGCATATTCAGACAGTGATTATGCAGGTGCAAGCTTGGATAGAAAGTCAACAACTGGAGGATGTTAATTCCTTGGATGTAGACTCATTTCATGGCAGTGTAAGAAGCAAACAATTGTGGCTACTTCAACAACTGAAGCTGAATATGTAGCTGCTGCAAGTTGCTATGGTCAAGTCCTTTGGCTTCAAAACCAACTTCTTGACTATGGGTACATTTTCATGAACACTGTCATATATATTGATAATAGTAGTACAATTTGCATAATTAAAAATCCAGTGCAACACTCTAAAACAAAACACATAGAAATTAGACATCATTTTATTAAAGACTGCAATGAGAAAATGTTGATTCAAGTTATTAAAATAGATTCTGATCACAACTTTGCAGATCTTCTCACAAAAGCTTTTGATGTAGGAAGGTTTCAATAGCAAGTATTGGAATGGTTAATCCTTAAAATTTCCAAACTATGTGATTTTGTATATAAATTAAGTTTGTACTGCTGGCATTGTAAATGGGTACTGTTATTAAAAAGTTTGTACTGCTAGTACAAATTTGAATTATTTTGTTCATACTGTTAGTCATATAATTCTATTGCTATAAGACAAATGCTTTACATTTTGTTTTCTTGGTTTTGGACTAACATTTTTAGGTATAACATTTGAGCACAAAGGAAGTTTCAAGTGAAATGTATGAGCAGCAGAATGATTATACATATTTCTGACATAATAGGTTCATGATGGACAGAGTTTGGGAATTCATTAACAAAGGTTTACACCTAAGTTAATTGATTCTTTAAAACTTCTTTCTTGAAATCTGATTATGATGTTTCACATTGATTTGATGGCTTAGTTGGTCAGATAGTAACTGATACAACTCACTTTCTATCATTTTATACTTTAATTAGTATAATGAGCAAGTCTAAGGACATCTGATAGAATGAACAGCGAGCAAAAGTGAATCCAACACTTGTGTTAGAGGTAACAATTGCCACGAGCTGGAAACCCTGTCAAGAAAGCCCTTTGAATGGGTTTATCTGTACACAGGCAGTTATTTATAACTGAAAACATTGGTTCTCACATAACCAGAGGTTATCTTAAACTGAAATCTTGATTAAGTGTCTGTTACTACACTTAATCCCTTCAAAATGGTTGTTAAGCAGTATGATTTTTCAATAATAAAAATCAAGCTCATACTGCTAAGTCAAAAGTTTCTTAAAAAGGATTTTCAAAGTGGCTCAGAAAACCATCAAATGATGGATTATGAGTCAATGCCCTATGATTCACCACTCACAGGAGGTTACACACATGGAAGTGATGAGGGCAGCAAATAAACTCTTAAGGAATTGATGGCTACATGTACAACATTGTCTGAAAAGCTGATCTCAAGAAATTCCCAAAGAAAAAGTTCAGATGATGGTGAGAGATCTTCCTAACAGGGGAGGAAGATTAAGCTTAAGGGGAGAAGATATTGTAGTACATGGTATGGATTAAGGGGAGGAAGATTAAGATTGTGGATGTGTACGCTCAGAATCAGGGGAGGAAAATGGTTTAAATTGATCAAGTTCAAGAAAAGATAAGAGCATACAAGATGATGATGGATGCTGGGAATAAGCTCTTTCATATCTCTTCTTCATGTTCAGACATCTTTTACTTAAAATGATAAAGCTCTATCTCAAGATCATGTTTGAGATTTTGACAAGATTCCGGAGTATTATATATATTCAGAAGGGATGAAGCAATTCAGTTTCAATTTTAGTTCACTACGTTTGTTCATCACTTGCATGGCTCCAAGCATCCAAGATACACAACACCATTGCCTCTTATAATTCCTCCATCCAAGAAAATTGCACCATCTTTTAGGAAATGAATGAACCAGAAGCAAGGTACTGCTACTAGTGTTGAAGACAAAGAAGATGATGTTATTGCTGAATGTGATTCACAAATGGCATATGAGTTAGTCAAGAAGATACTTAATCTTACAGAACAAAGGAAAGCTCAGATCAAAAAGCCTGACTATTTAGTGTTTGAAAGCTCTTCACAATCCTCATTTAATTCAGAAGAAACTTGATGATTTGGAATAAATCACAAGTTTAGGGGAGGATTGTTGGGAATTAAATGCTATGAAGATTAGTATTGGGAATTAAATGTTCACAAGGTCAGTAATTCTCAAGGAAATACACCAAGTGTTGATTCTACTACTAGTGTATTTCATTCTACTGTTAGTGTTAGAGATTCTGCTGCCGCAAGAATACTACTGCTAGAGTAAAAGATACTACTGATGAGTGGATAACTATCGCGTATTCTACTGCTGAGTAGATAAGTATGAAAAAGATATTTGTGTATAAAAGTCAAATATATACGGTAGATAATATCTTAGATATGTGTTCAGTCAAGAAGTTGAAAACACAGAACATGTTGTATCTTAGCTACTGACACACACAAGATAGCAAGTAGTCGAATACTCAAGTGTGCATGTGCGTAGATATTATATATAGAGAGTTAGACATAAGTCACAAGGGTGACTGTGACTAAGTTAAGAATATACAATAGAAAATAGTTTTCTTGGTAATACAGATTCAATGTTTGTAACTTCATGGATATCATCACAACACATGGTGTCTAAATAGAGAATTTCTACATGCACATAAATAGAGCAAAGTACAAACACGAAGTGTCGTAACAATACCCCAAAAGAAAATAACTGAAACAACTCTCCAAAAAAATATCTTCAATAGAACATAAAGTACTAGTCGAAAGACATTAAAGTATCACAATCAAAATCAAACATATTCAAATCAAAACATAAAGATAAATCGTTCTCAAATGCAACTAAGTTTCGTCTAGTCGCTTCCCTCTACCTCAGCCTTAGAATGCTCACCTGAAAATGAAGCTTAAAAATGTCAACATAATGTTGGTGAGATTCATAGGTTTAAGACACACAAAATATATCTCAGGCAACCAGTTCACTATGATTATAAAACATAGCAGGACAGTAAGACTAGTCATTATACAACGAGCATGTAATCATAACCGACTATCCAACAAACGGGACATAAGGGACGGAACGTGCCCACGATCCAAATATCAATATCCAACATCAATTTGGGACGGAACACGCCCACGATCCAAGTTCAAAATAATGGGTAAACCATACCCTCTGATCAGACCACACAGAATAATAATAGTGAGTAGAGCTACTACTCTCCAATTGGATAATGGGAGCATAGCTACCCTCCAAATGGACCACACAGAATCACCACACAATAATCTCATAACATGCAATACACGACACTTACAAGTCCATGCATTTACGACCACATAATCGCAGTAACTCAAAAATATTTCAACACAAGCATTATTCCCATCCCAAGTTAAAACAAAGTAAAAATGGGACTATAAAATTCACCTCAAACTTTGCAGCTTCCAAATTATCAATCACAAATCTATACAACAAAAATAAGATCACGTTACACGCGACTAAGCTAAAAGCTATAGTCCATGTAACACACATACGATGGATGTCTAAGGTTCATGTACACTACCATGGATCACCTAGACTCCATACTAACCACTACCAAACACTTATACCCGCTAAATCCCTTGCATACACTTTTTCAGAATACGCAGATTTTTGGGGTACTTTTACTCACATGAAATCACAACAAAATGAGCTCTAAAACTCACACCAAAAATTCACCATGGTCCTTCATGAACATAAAAGCTTCTCCCTGAAGGCCATGTACTAAAGAAACACACAATTACTCTTTCAAAAATCAAATATGAAAACTAACCAGATTTGGATCTGAACGAACACCAAAATGTTTTGACCCAACAATCATACTTGCACAACTTATTATCAGCTAATTTTCGCTTGGAAGTCAAAGGGAATATAGAACTTAATTTCTCCAGAAGCGCTAACCCAAATTACACTTTTAAAACCACTTTTGACCTCAATACTTTTAACATAAATCTATCCCGGTTTAACTGTTTTGACACCTTTACTTGAAAAAATCATTAGACTGACTTCCCGACCTCGAAATCAATCATGGCCGGACTTTTTGGAAATCACGTTCTCTGAACTACTATTTAGACTCAAGAATCATCAATTAACTCATATCCATCTATTAAATATCATCGTATCTTTACAGCACTATGAATCTGTCCAAACCCTAACTCAATATCTAACATGTTTTATACCCTAATCTCTTCACCGATCATCATAATATTACTAATTAATGATCCCAACATGTTATATATCATTAATTTACAGAAGTAAACATAAACCCTAGATCCATCATAACTTGTATTACATGAATCAAATCAATTATTAAATAAAGGGATAATTACTAAAATAGCCCAAAACCCAAATGGGATATTTCTACCCCGGTTGCCCTGGGCAATGCCCTCAGTTGCCCAAAAAAGGGCGATTGTTGCCCAAAAAATACACTGGAAATCCTTCGGTTGCCCCAAAAAATGCCGGTTGCCCTGGGCAACACAATTATTTTTGGATTTCGGGTTAGATAGGGAACTGCCCATTTGTGTTTGGGCTATTTTGGTAATTATCCCTTAAATAAATTAGGGGTTACTAGTTATACCTTAAGCTTGTTTTTATTCACAATAATGAAAACCCTAAATTTTTCTTTTTGCTCTCCCCTTGGTTCGGCCGAATACTCAAAAGAAAAGGGTTGGGGTGTTTTGGTTTTGTATTTATATTATCCTATGGTACATTCTAGATAATCCTTTTAATTGGTAAGTATATTTAGACTAAAATTTGTTTCCTTTTCCCCCTTAATACCCCTATTCGGCCGCCCCCCTTTATATATATAATTTTTTTTATCTATTAATTTTAATTATTACACTTAAAATCTTGTACTCTTGATATTTTATAAAAGCCTATACCGAAACCTAACATCTTATGCGAAAATTCTTCATTTTACGACAACTTGAATAATTTTCATTTTCAAAAAAAAGGTTTCCAAAAATAGAATTTTACACTCATTATTAATATAACCCATAAAACCGAACATCACTTAACTTACCAACGCTCATAAACTTGAACACAACTCATTACGCAAAACCCCGAACGCAAAAGCATACAAGTCATTTCCATGTCACCAAAGTGAACAAAATGAACTTATTCAAAACAACACTACTCAACTCACAACCATAAAATCTCACAAAGGGATTTAGTGCCAAAGCACACGTATATCACACATATGCCACACAAAACACTTAAGTCACACCAAGCAAAAGTTAAATAGATCGAAACTAATAGTTAGACTAACCTGCTAAAATCACGGTTGTTACATCATCCCCCACTTTGGGAAATATCATCCCGAGATTTAGCTACTTGTCTCACCAACCACATCAGCAAACAAATTTGGGTACTTAGACCTCATCTGATCCTCGCGCTCCCAAGTAAACTCAGGATCGCGCTTCGAATTCCAACACACTTTTACTAACGCTATCTTACCACGCTTCAAACTCTTGACCTCTCGGTCCATAATCTCAACAGGTTCTTCGACAAAATGAAGGGTCTTGTCAACCTTAATCTCATCTAATGGCACAAGCAGACTAGCATCCGCCAAACATTTCTTTAAATTGGATACGTGAAACGTATCATGTACACCACTTAGCTCCTGAGGTAATTTCAGTCGATATGCCACAAGTCCAATCCTTTATGTAATCTCAAACGGTCCTACATATCTCGGTGCTAATTTTCCTTTCTTACCGAAACGCACAACACCCTTCCAAGGGGACACTTTCAGCATCACAAGATCACCAACACTAAATTCTAAAGGCTTCCGGCGATTATCCACATAACTCTTTTGGCGATCCCTTGCTGCCTTATGTCTCTCTTTAATTTGAAAAACCTTATCCGTAGTCTCTTGTACCAGTTCAGGAACAATTAGTTGGCTTGTCACAACCTCTGCCCACAGAACAGGTGATCTACATTTCCTCCCATACAACATTTCAAACGGCGCACACCTAATACTGGAATGATAGTTGTTATTATAGGAGAATTCAGCTAAAGGTAAATGAGTATCCCAGCTTCCTCCAAAATTGATAGCACATGCTCTAAGTAAATCTTCTAAAGTCTGAATCGTTCGCTCACTTTGCCAATCCGTTTGTGGATGATAAGCTGTACTCATATCCAAACGTGTACCCAAAGCCTTCTGTAGTGACTGCCAGAACCAAGAGGTAAACCTACTGTCGCGATCAGATATAATAGACACTGGCACACCATGTCGTGCCACAATCTCATTGATATAAATTCTTGCCAGCTTCTCCATTTTATAATCCTTACGAATGGCCAGAAAATGTGCAGACTTTGTCAGCCTGTCCACTATGACCCATATCGTGTCATGCCCATTACTTGTTGGAGGCAACTTGGTAATAAAATCCATTGTTATATTCTCCCATTTCCACTCAGGGATCGGCGGTTGTTGTAGTAATCCAGAGGGTCTCTGATGTTCAGCCTTAATTTTCAAACAAGTCAAATACTTACTAACATACTCGGCTATTTCCCTATTCATTCCTGGCCACCAATAAGCATCCCTAAGATCGTAATACATCTTGTCAGATCCTGGATGAATTGAGTATCTCATTTTATGAGCCTCGTCCATGATCAACCTTCTTACATCTCCCACCATTAGAACCCATATCCGATCCAAGAAATATAATCCACCATCCTCCTTTTTCTCCATTTGTTGATCCAACCCACGCAGCATCTCAGCTGTTGCGTTTTCATCCTTGAGGGCTTCCTCTTGTGCTGCCAATATCTTCCTCTTGATTCCCGATTGCAAGGTCATGCACATAGCTCGCATACGCTTAGGCTTAATCCTCTCCTTTCTACTCAACTCATCAGCCACCACATTCGCCTTTCCAGGATGATAGCGAATCTCACAATTATAATCACTAAACAATTCAATCCATCTTCTCTGTCGCATATTCAGCTCCTTCTGACTGAATATATGCTGAAAACTCTTATGATCCGTATAAACAACACTCTTTGTGCCATACAGATAATGTCTCCAATTCTTGTGGGTGAACACTACCGTACTAAGCTCTAAATCATGTGTGGTGTAATTCATCTCATGAATCTTGAGTTTTCTGGATGCATAGGCTATCACTTTCCCTCTCTGCATTAGTACACATCCAAAACCTTATTTCGACGCATCACAATACACCACAAAATCATCTGGTCCGTCTGGAAGCACCAAAATAGGTGCATTGCACAATTTATCCTTTAATGTTTGAAAAGTCATCTCTTGCTCCTCTCCCCAGACATACTTCTTATTCTTCTGGGTCAACAATGTGAGGGGTTTAGCAATCTTCGAAATTTTTTTGATAAATCGTCTGTAATACCCTGCCAATCCTAAAAAGGAGCGTATCTCTGACGGCGTCGTAGGAGCCTTCCAATTCTTGACCGTTTCGACCTTTCCAGTGTCTACATGTATACCTTCACTATTAACTACATGACCAAGAAAATGTACCTCTCTAAGCCAAAACTCGCATTTTGAAAACTTAGCGTACAACTTCTCCTTCTCCAGCAATTTAAGGACCAACTTCAAATGCTCCCCATGCTCCTTATCAGTCTTAGAGTAGACTAATATATCATTGATGAACACTATCACAAATTTATCCAAATAAGGCTTACAAATGCGATTCATTAGATCCATGAATACCGCAGGTGCATTTGTCAACCCAAATGGCATAACCGTAAACTCAAAGTGTCCATAACGAGTCCTAAAAGCAGTTTTTGGAATATCCTCCTCATACACTCTTAACTGATGATAACCAGAACGTAGATCTATCTTCGAAAAGAATCGAGAACGTTGCAGCTGGTCAAGGAGATCATCGATTCTTGTAAGAGGATACCAATTCTTAACAGTTAACTTGTTCAATTCCCGATAGTTAATACACATCCGAAACGAACCATCCTTCTTCTTAACAAACAACACAGGTGCTCCCCCGGAGAGTGACTGGGTCGGATAAACCCCTTATCCTAAAGTTCTTACAATTGCTCGAACAACTCCTGCATCTTAGAGGGTGCTAAACGGTATGGGAATTTCGCCACAGGTGCCGTTCCATGGATCAATTCAATACGGAACTCAACTTGACGGATTGGAGGCAACCCAGACAAGTCTTCAGGAAAGACGCCAGGAAATTCGCACACCACAGGAATCTCTTCTATTTTAAGTTCTTTGGATTTCGCATTCTTAAGGGATTTCAAATCAGTCCCTAAGCATTCTCCTTGTATTCGAAGTATAACACCATTCTCTAAAGGTATACGAACTACCTTTTCATGGCATACAACCTCGGCCTTATGTTTAGACAACCAGTTCATCCCTATCACCACATCAAAACTCCCATGCCCAAAAGGTATCAAATCAATCATAAACGAATGCCCTCTAACACTATAGTACACCCACGAATAACCTTGTCAACCTCTACCTCCCTACCGCTCAAAGTTGTGAAAATCGCGCCTAAGGCGCGCCTAGACCCTAAGGCACACGAGGCTCCAGCCTTGGGGCATTTTTTAGATCGAGGCTCACGACATGGATGAATCCCACAAAAAGCACGCGCCTTGGGGCTTTTTGCGCCTTGGGCTTTTTTTTTTTTTTTTTCTTCTAAATATTAGATAAGATACATGGGCCTTATAAGTTATATACATGGGCCTTTTAAGTCATAGGGTGAGTATTTCTATGATTTGTAAATTTGAACTGATTTTATGTTTATTTTATTGATTGAAATTTTCTTTAAGAAATTACTTTGTTTCATTAAGTATTTTTCTTTATTACATATTATCATGAAAATGTGGCATTATGACTTGAGTATAAATACGTTGCTTGCTTGATATTTTGGGTTAAATTGTGAGCTTTGTTAAATGTAAGTCTGCAAGTGTAGGAAACAAGCATATTTAGTCTGATATGAATTTTAATCTCTATATAGGTCATCGAGCCAAAGAGTTGATCCGTTTGAGAAGTGACAACTGGTCCATTTTAATCTTTATAATGACAATATGTGTCATGTATTAAGTATTTTAATGTTATTTTATATTATTTAAGCTACATAAATGGACATATATTTTATAAAAAACTTAATGTATTTAGTGCGTGATGAGTGTGTAAATACTCATCATTTTATACCCATAAAAAACACCAAAAATGACCTAAAACACTGAATTATACTGCAGATATCCTTGGTTTGTGTTTTATGTGTCTCAGGTACTGAAGGATTGAAAACAGAACGAAAACGAGCATTTTTGGATCGACTTGGCAACAATTATGCATTTGATCAAGTGAAGACGAAAGTCAAAGACAGAGTCAAAGTCAACCCCCAAAATCTCAAAATGACACAAATGGTCCCTGGAAATAGTTTTGATTTTTGGCAGTTTTAGTCCTTGGATTTTCAGGATGTTACAACATTGGTCCCTAAGATTTAATCCAAATTCCATATTTAATCCTAAAAACTAACCCATCCATCCCAATCCTAAATATTAAACCCAATCAATCACTAAACCCAGCCCACACCATACACTTGCCCAAGCCCAATTTAAATAAAACCCAACCCGATCCCTTAGCTAATACCAGGTTTGACTTCGGTTAAACCTTTCTTCCCTTTACCACTAACCCGCCAAAACCATACCACCATCACCCACCTTATCCCTGCAATACCACCCATCACCTCACCCTTTCTCCTATCCCACTCCACCTAACAAGCCAAGGGGCATTTATTGCTTCTTCCCCATTTCAAGTTATCGAAGATAGTGGATTTTTCCACTATCTCAATTTTGGCGCCAAAATCTGTTTCAACGGCCGAGATCATGAGAATCCAATCCCAAGGTCTAGAAATGTTCAGAGAATAAGATATGATCAAATCCACCTTAGTTGTAGTATATATAGCACATTTTGTAGCCATTAAAGAAAAGTAGTTAATTTAGAATAATCGTCTTTAATATTCAGTAATCATAGTTTGTAATTTCAAGTTATCAATGTTCAATTCAAGTTATTTCAAGTTTAATTGTTCTTATTTTGTTAGTATTGAACTCAGTTTCAATAATAATTTAAATTTCAAATTGTCTGTAATTCATGTTAAGCTCAAAGTCCCATTAAGAAATAATCTCAAACACTAAAAACCCTTGCTATAAGCTTATTATAGCTTTTGTAAGTTTATATTAGTTAAGATCAGTTCTTAATTTGGAATTTGGAGAAAAGTCAACGAAAGTCAAATAAGCTCACAATATGCTTTTCAGAAGAGATAAGCTATTTTGGAAGGTTGGAAGTGGGTTTCTAGCTTGTTGTTGACAAGCTAGGAGAGTTCTGATCATTTAGTTCCTTTTTAATAAGCCAAGTCAGTTGTAAGCCTTTTTCTATAATTTTGCATTATTTTCTTAGTCACTGTTCTATAGCTTATTTTGAGCTTATTGCTATAATTTTTTGCTTATTAGTATTTACAATTGTATTTCTTCAGTCTTATCAGTCTTTCATATTAGTTGCTTAATTTCCTTAAAAATCATCAAAAAAAGCCAAAAATAAGCTAGCTTAATTAAACTGCTTAATTTTCAGTCAAAGTCATTTCTTATAGTTTATTACACTTATTAGTAACCTTAGAATTTAAATCTTAGCTTAAATTAGACATGTGCTAATTAAAATCCAACACAGACCCTTAATAAAGGGTTGTTTGGCTTTAAGCTTATTTTTCTGATTACTGTTCGTTTGCAACAAGTGCAAGTTCAATCTAGCTTAATTCATCCTACATAAGCTGTTTCTAAGTCCCATTAAGTTAATTAGATTGATTTCATAGTTTTTAGCAGTCTCTGATCATATCAGACCATAAGTTGACCAAATAAGCCAATTTGAGCAATAAGCTCATTTGTCCTTTCCTTGTGGCTTTTCTGAGTCCCTTTAGGGCCAATTAGTGTATTTGCAAGAGTTGGTTTAATCTCAGTTGTGTTGTGCACATCTTCACACATCTGCACAAATAAGAACCCCATAGTGCAGGTCTGCACTTGATTTTCTAAGCCATAATCAGTGCTTATTTGTCTTATTTTTAAGCTTAAATTTTGGTTTCTCAGTAGTTTGGTATTTGCTCTTTGCTTATTCCTAAAAATCAGCCCTTTCTCAAGCTTCTTTAAGCTTTAAATTAAGCTCAAAGATACCCCACTCAGACAAGCATACACTGATCTATCAGTGTATACTTGTCTTGATTGGCTATTTTCTCAGCTTATTTTTAAGCCATAAATAAGTTTCAAATAATCTGATTTTTTGTTTTAAGTGATCCTCAGTAGGTGAATTTTAAGAATCAACAGCTTTTGTGGTATTTAGTAATCATTTAAGTGCTTAAATATAAGCTTGAAGTTGCCTAGAAATCCAAAAAGTGTCCTGTGCATCAGTCAACCTTGTGCTAATTTGGAGGTTGTTCAGTGCTTATTTCTAAGTCATTGTGCTTATTCATTGTTCATTCTAGCTTAATATTGGTTGCTTTACTTATTTCAAGTTTGTCTTTAGCTAATTACATAGCTTATCAGTCATTTGGCTAATCCTTGGGCTTAATCCATTTCTACCCACTGATCAGCAAAACATAGCTGATTTATGAGCTTATTATAAGTTTTCATAAAAAGTGCTAGTTATCAAATTTGCTTATTATCATTAGCTTAATCAGTTTCAACAAGAAAAATCAAAAAAAATAAAATAAAAGCAAAAAGGTCAGGACTGGGATTCGAACCCTGGTCATTCACATCACAAAGCCTCACACAACACACACATTAACCAACTGCCCTAGGGTCTTGTTCTGGTTAAGACTCTCACCCTTTTTATTTAAAACACTTTTCCTTTTTAAAAGCTTATTTCACAGTTTGCTTATTAACTGCTTATTCAGAAAAGCAGTTTGCCCACTTTTATTTTTCATAAGTTCTAATTAGCATTAAGTAATTTCCTGGAAATTTTCATAATTTTCCAAGTTCAATTAGTATTTTTAATCTATTTTTCTTTTTAAATCATTTTTTAATTCATAATAAAAAATATAAAACTTAGAAAAATATAAATCTTTTTTCTAAAATTTTCTTTTATCATTTATAACTTAGGAAAATAGATTTGTACCCTTAGAATTAATATTTCAGAGATTTCACGTTTTAAGCACCGGTTTACCCGGTATTAACGCGTGTTTAAGTTTTTTTTGCGTTTTTTGCCTTAAGTGTTTTAGATTAATCTTTCCTTTAGTTAATTAATTATTTCCTATTAAAATTTCATAATTTTAGTTCATAAATCCAAATATCTCTTTTATTTCCATTCACTACACGATTCACAATCCCGATCTCACAAATTCCATTCATCCTTCATCGGGGATAACGACTCGGGTTTACATATTTCCTTTGTAAATCTTGGAGAAATATAAGTGTTGATTTTAACGAATCAGTGAGCCTCGTATTCATGAATCCCGCGCCTTAGAGTGCGCCTCGCCTCGAGACTCTTTGACCCCCTTTGTGCCTTAGTGCGCTTCGAGCCTTTCAGAACACTGCTACCGCTAGCTATCTCAATCAAAATACTAGACCTAAGTTCACTAGGTTCAGCATTCAACAATTTAGCAAATTCAGTGGACACAAAGCAGTAATCTGCACCCGTATCAAATAAAGTAGTAGCATAATGACCATTTAGAGAGAAAGTACCAATAACGACGTGCGGGTCTTGACGCGCCTCGTTTTCATTTATGGTGAACTTCTTTCCTCTAGCTGCATTCTTGTTGTACCCTTTCCCTTGGCCTCCTTCAATGGCCAACCTGTTTCCCGCCTGACCAGGTGCCCTGTTTAGCTTGGGACACACATTTCGGAGATGATCCATACTTCCACACTCATAACACGCCCTATGATTATACCTTGCGTCAACTAAGTTGATTGGATTCGCCTGAGTAATCATCGTACGACATTCTCTAGCAAAGTGTCCAGGTTTGTTACACCTGAAGCACGTACGACACGCAGCCTGCTCATGATGATAACCATTGCATTTAACACATTTGGGAGCAGAACTAGTGTACCCCCTTCTGTCTGTGTTTCCTGTCACAGCCGGAGTAGCTGCCATCGCAGGACTCGCTACCACCACATGATTCACCGCTACAAACCCTCTCCCATTCCTTGTTCTCTTATTGTCAGCACCAGAACTAACCTGCTTACCTACTTCAGTCTCCTCCTTCCTCTTCTCACTTGTCTTCGCGAGTACCCCACTCCTAACCGCTTCATCAGTTAGTGCTCCAGCCTTCTGAATAGCACTCTGGAGTGTCACAGGTTCTGTAGCCCTAGCCATGCTACGAATCTAGGGAACCAACCCACGAATATATTTATCGATACGTTTCGATTCAGGAGTTACCAAGTGAGAGACCAACTTAGCTAACTCATGGAACCTGTCAGTATACCCCGCGTGATTAACTCCCACCATTACATGGTTCCAAAATTCTTCCTCCAATTTCTGCATCTCATTCCTTGGGCAAAACTCCTCCATTATCAAGGCTTTGAAATCTTCCCAAGTTATTCCCATCGCAGCAACCCTACCCCTAGCTTGGACTTGCGTGTTCCACCAAGCAAAGCCTTATTGATCAGAGAACTTGCTGCATACTTTACTTTTTGAGGTTCAGTACAGCCACTAATATCCATTACTGCTTCCATCTTCTCTATCCATCGAGTGAGCGCTATCGCACCACCCTTACGATCGTACTCTTTGGGCTTACAAGCCATAAACTCTTTGTAGGAGCATCCGTTGTTGCCACCCCCACCACTTCCAGCACCATTAGGTTGAGCACCATCACCCATCTGTGCGCTCACATGGCTAACAATCTCTGGCAGTAAAGCTTCCAGTTGTTGATTGATCATTTGCTGGAAGATGGGGTTACTATCTCCAATAGTGGGCGTCTGCTTTCGCTTTTTCGCCGTCCGCTTCATCGGCGTACGGTAGGCTCCACTCATTGGTGACTTAGAAAAAAGACGTTTCGATCTTTTTGGTGCCATTTCCTGGACACACAGACCGTTGATACCATTAGGCGCCGATCACGAAGTTCACGAATACACATTCTTACTTAACACAAGTACTCCCCATCAAATGGGACAATTTACAAAAATATCAAGGTTAAACTTAATCCTACTACACGTAAGCATGTCATCATTGGTCAACGTTGCATTGGCCATAAGTCCACATGTGTCGTGATACATTTATAATTATGTTGGCCACCCATAATTATAGATGTATCCTTCCACATGTGTACTCGCTTCCAATACCACGCCTAACAATAATAACACCTCACAATTACAAATACACAAACTAAAAAAATTAATATCATATAATACACCCATTAATCACACGTCACACACATAAAATATTCAAATTCACTCAAGCCTTATTATTAATTACTTGGGTAAAATCCCAGAATTCAAAGGAATTCGCGATGCAACACAATACCAAACATCAAAAGTCAACAGTAGACATCCTAAAACATAACACTAAACCAAACAGAATCGCACACGGCTCGAACTCCACCCTAACGTTTGCCTCTCTCATTCAACTTGGATTAAATCTACTACTTGCCGTAGACTCTAGATCTGAATCCACTTTGTACTCTTCCTCTTCACTTATCCATCCATTCCGGTTTCCCTCGTTCTGTGGTAGTGGACGACTTGAAAAACCACTCCTGAGGTTCCTTTCTTCCTCCTCTATACGGTCCACAAACCCATACAGATTATGAGGCTCAACCCAAATCTCTCCTCCATCTTCTAGGAATTTGGGACACTTTCCAGGGTACCTAATAATGTAACCATCTTTATTGGTCACCTTTGTCTCGTACCTTTCTATCTCCATTCCACCCACGTTCACTAAAGTCATCTTCTCCTCGATCTTACATGGACACATGCTGGCAGGAACTAAGGTCCTCTTGTTAGTCCATTTCAAGCTACCAATCCTCTTGCAACCAGTAGTGACAACGATAGTCCAACGAAACTTGCTACGCGCAAGAGGTGCCATGCTAAAAGTGACATATATAATACTAAGTATGGGGGTTCAATAGGCGTCCAAAACTCGACAAAACCTCTCATAAACTTAATAAAAATAGACATATAAATACCATACTTATACATAAGCCCTAAATGCAACTATATGACGGACTCCTAGGTTATAGTCTAGGTTCAACCACCTACTTCTTTATTATGCGTGTTGTTGTACATAACTGTGAGGAAGAACAGGAACAGGAAGAAGAGAGTCAATCTAAAATGAGTAAATTTAAGTTTAATAACGCTTGAGTACTTTTTTTTGAAAAAAAAAATTATGGAAAAGGGTTAGTTTTTGTATCAATCTAAAGCCAGAAAAGTTTTTAGAAGATCCAAAAGGTCCGTTGAGCGCCTCATGTCTATGTCATGATAGATCCGAACACTTATCTCTATGTTTATGAATTCCATTTATGCGTCTTGCAATGCTATGCTTGTTGATGATCACACTGTTGACACTAAAACATTGAGACATGAAATTGAGAAGTTAAAAAGAGAAAATGAGAGAATTGTTAAACTCAATGACGATGTGCAATACAAACTTTCAAAAGAGATTTTTTAACTCAATCAAAAGTTGCAATGGTGTCAAACTCAGAGTATTGATTTTGAATTACAGTTGCTGTAAAACCCGAATTTTTGGACCATCATTTTACGAGCAAATTTGAAAATTTTTCTATTCAAAATAAAACATTTTTACGAGATTCAATACACGGAACGAGATAACACGATCATTTGAATCACTTTTGAGGTCAATTCCAAATTTGCGAATATTATAGAACTCGACACATGATTTTACCTTAAAATTTATTATACTGAATACTAGCTACTTAAATTGAGCAACATAATCATATTAAATACAAGGAATATATTTCAATCATTCCTCAAATGTATTACACGTGACTTGTTCCTATTTTTTTTCTTCCACTCGATCACTACTATCTTTGCTTTTGGATTAAAAACTCAACCGACCCACACAAAAAAAGGCTCCCACTTGCTAACCTTTACACCTAATAAAAACTTACATTATAAATTAAAAATCACAAAAGATATGGTTCTCCACATCAAGTCTAATAGTCAATATTTTATTGTGTCCCATATCAACTTTCGGCTAAGGATCAAGTAAGAGATAATCATGCATAAATTTTAATTGATATCAATCCCACTATAATAGGTCTTTCCTTGTTTTAGTCTATCACAAAACACGGTTTTGTCCCACCTCCTTTAATACCTAACATTATTCTCCTCTCCACTTTACATACTTTAAAAACCCTTTTCACAAAAGTCGACTACTACTACTTCTTCCTATCTCTTCATGTTCGATCAAAAACACAGCAGCAAGGAGTTCTTTGGTGCTTCTTTTGGTGGTTCCATCGTGGTGCTACAGCAGTTCGAGGTGGTGATTGGTCGTGGGTTTCTTTGGGCAGTCCATCGAAGGGTATAACTAAGGGTTTTCGGCTGGAAAATTCAGTGGGTGTTCGATCCTTTGTTCTTCATTCTCCTTTGATGACGCTACAAGGGTAACTTGTATCATCCTTGTTCAATACCACTCTTCTTGTTTGATTCTTGATGTTCTTGTCATTTTAAATACACATATGATGATAGAACAACGTTACATAAAATCATGCACGTCGACCTTATTCTGTTTTGAAACATTCGAAAATGTTGATATGTATACGTTCTAAAACTGGTAACAAAACTTAAAGAATGAAAGTAGGCTGTGCATGGGTGTCACGTGAATAAGGGTGTGTATAAGTGTGATTTTATGTGTTTACATTTGTGCTTGGGTCTCATTTAGTGTGGGTCGAATGGGGTAAAATACTTGGGAGCAAATTGTTTTAAAAAGGGGCTAGCATGCAGTGTGTCGTGAGAAGTATTAAACAAAGAAAACATGTGTTGCGTGTGTGTGGGTAATCAGATCAGAAGGGTAGACGTAGGACTATTTTGGTCATGGGGTTTTGGGTATGGTTTCGTATGCGTATATATGTGTGTCGAATGGTGTATTGAGTGGGTTATACACTAGGGTTATTCGGTTGGATTAACATGTGTCGAGTGCTTGTTTTGGTCTGTTTTGGGTATAGCGAACTGGTGGGGGAACAAGGTTGAATAGGGGTTAACATGGAGTCTTATGTGGGTACAGGTTACTATTATGGATTCGACATGGGTGTTTAAAACGTGTGACTGTGTGTGTCATTCGACTCGTATACCTTTGGTCAGTCATGGGTCTGTGTTGGCTAGGTGAATATATGAGTTCATTATCTCTTTTAAAATCTGGTATTTAACTGGTATGAGATCACTATCAAACAAGGTTAGAAATAGACTAAGAAGCAATGAGAATGAAGGACTGTTATGAATATGATTTTAGATTTGACTTGTGAATTTGCTATAATAACCTTGAACTTATGAAAATATCTTTGTGAACCCTAAACTACTAATATTGTCATATTTGATACTTTAAACTTAGTAAATGATAACCTTGAATATTTCTTAATATGGAAACCTTTTAAATATGAAAACTTACTGATGAGGCGAAAAGTGTACCGCTTTTAAGGGGTCATTTAAGCCCGAAATCGTATTTATTTGATCAAATATTGCCCTAAATCGTTCCTTTTGTCATTTTAGGTACTTTTGAGGAGAAATCTGGAAAAGGAGGCATTTTGGACGTTTTTGGAGCATAAAAGTGAAGAAAACGGCAAAGTCTCAAAATTGTGCTGAAAGTCACCTTTGACGGCGTCAACATTAACTCCAGACGGCGTCATGCTTTGGCAAGAAAAGTTGGATGTGAAATTTACTCATGACGGGCCAGTGAGTTTGCATGAGAATTCTGACGGCGTCACGCTTTAACTAAATCAAGGGCGTCACGGCTTAAATCATAAGGGGACGGCGTCACATTCTGGATCCGACGGCGTCAAGCCTTGATAAGCCAGAATGGATTTTTGAAGAGCTAAAGAGGGACGGCGTCAAGAAGGTCACCCGGGAACCCTAAAAGCGGCGAGGTGACGGCGTCACAATGCATAAGGTGACGCCGTCAGATGTCAAAGTCTATATATAGTTTTCTAATTTTTTGTCATTAAGGGAGAGCTTAGTGTGTGGAATTTTGGGATAAAACCCTAAGACGATTTTAGCTACTTTTTCAGGGCTTTTTGCCTTGAGATCTTCCATGTTTCATTGAAAGATAAGTTATCCATTAATCATTCAATATGTCTATGTGTTGTTTGATTCTATCTTATGCTTGTCTTTTGTTTAACATGTTAGGCTAATTTTATCTTGTGTTTGCTTAGATCTAATGAAACCTAGCTATTGATTATTGGTTGTTAGTGTGTTGTTAGTTGTATTGGATGATTGTTTATCTATGTTAGGCTTAAGAAAACTGGCTAACTTCCTATTCGGTAACTTGCTTGAACGTCTTAAGAAACATGAACCAAACGCGTACTAAAGGTTTTTATGGTTGTATTTAATGCACAAGCGAATTCTAGTGATCCCATGTTAGGAGCTTCCTAGCCGGCTCGACATAGGAGTGAAGTAGGAGCTTGTAGAGTTTGGGGAAGTAAGTACGCCACCCCACGAATGGTATTAAGGAATACACCCGTCATCCACGCGACTAATACACACTAATTAACCGGTAAAAGATAGTTAGGGAGTAAGAAATCTAAGTAAACACATTTCTCCACACATAAGTTTCTCACCACTTTTCATTTTTGTTATTTTATTTTATTTGCATTTGTAGTAATTTGGGTTAGTTGACTAGCAACTAATTCCGCCCACTCCTTCAAAACCCGAGATTTTACTTGCTTTCATAAAAATATAAAAACATAAAAAGAATCTTCCTCAACCCTTAGACCTAATTAGAGTAGCCTTTCACACCTAACGAACACTATTCCCTGTGGAGAACGATCAATCCCCCGTACTTACCACTACACTATACTACATCGGTCAGGTACACTGCCTGGTGGGGTTGTAAGCCTCTTGAGATCCCTTGAGAGGTAAAACCTGTTGTAAGGTTGCAAAACCCACGCATCAAGTTTTTGGCGCCGTTGCCGGGGAATAGTTATTGTTTAGGTTGAATTTTTATTTCTATTAGGTCTACTCACTAGATTCCTTTCTAGTGAGATTTTTTATTTTATTTTTCTAGGTTTTCTTTAGTCTATCTTTTTCTTTGTGCCCTTTGTTTGTAAAACCATTTTCATTTGTCACTATGGCGGATGAAATTCCATTTAGATCATTGACAATAGATGAACAATTATACTTCACCAAGAGATTTGTTTCCTATCATTCCTATGAATTGTTTCGTGATCTTTGTGATATCCAAATAAAGTTGGGGGTAAGGTTAGATGGGTTTAATGAATTCTATGCATGTGATACTTCTCTTAGACAATCATTATCTGGATCAATTCCTTTTAGTAAGACCCTTTGGATGAATTTTGAGGAAAGCTTCCTAACGATGACCCATAAGTGGAACGAATTGATGGATTCGTATGAGCAAAAAGACCTAGTTTCCAAGGACATGGACTTAGAGTCAAACCAAGATTCTGAGATGGTTAGAGTTGAGCCACCTAGCTGCATGTCATGGTTAGGCACTACCATAATACAGGGTGAACACTTAGGTGATCTTGATGTGATGGAGGATCTAGCCGAGCATGATCACATTGATCAAAAAGACCTAGGTTTTATGATCGATGACGATGAATCTCAAGAAACACATGATGAATCTTTTGGGCAATTTGAATATAGCAGTCAGAATATTGAGGATGATCCTTATGATTCGGATATAGAAGCTGAGATGCCTAGAGAAGCACTTGAGATACTAGAGAAAATGTTAGGGTTAGATTCTACTAAAACACATGATGAGGATATAGGTGATCTTGACACAAGGAATGATGAGGTAAGTAACATAAGCCCACCAAGTACCCCACAAGTCCTACCATCAATTGAGGCACACACACCGCCCGTGACTTACCCGGAAGAAGTTGAGGAGACTATAGGAACCCCAATAGAGGTAGAGCCCTTGTACCAAACACAACTAGAAGAAGTATGTTTGAATACTTGTGATCACAACCTTACTCTTAGTTCTATGGAAGTTCCTAGTTTTGATGAACCGGAGCCTAAACCAAAACCGTTACCTAATCTTCCATCCTTAGATGTGAACTTAGGAATTGAATTAGGTCCCGATCCACCCATCAAACCATGTAGTCCGGGTAATGTTAAGATTAAGGTAGTAGACTCTAGGCCTTGTAGTGAGGAAGACAATATAGGAGTGAAAAATGACCTTACATGTCTACATCACCCATTCATGATTGATCACAAGAAACATTATGGGTTTAAACCGGGTCTATTGGGTCAAGATGGATTCCCAATTAGGAGTCTCTCGAAGTTGTTAGAAAATGATCCCTTTTTAGGAGAAAACTTTAATTCACCCATTGACCAAAGTGAACTAGGTAAGGTTATGATGAAAGGAGCACACCCCTTTGAGCATATAATTCATCCACCACTCTTTCCTCACGTGGCATACTCCTACCGAGCTGGTGTGTATCGCTACTATCACCCGCACTTAATCCTAAGTGTAGGGAAAACCTCTCTTTTATCCATTAAATAAGGGTAGAGTCAGGCTCATGACTCGAACAAAAACAAGCGCTTCTTGGGAGGCAACCCAAGCGTTATTTGTTTTATTTGCTTTGTATGTTTATTTACTTGTTTGTTTGTTTGTTTTTATTTGTTTCCGTATGTGTGTTTAATTTTTATTCTTATTGATTCATGTTCAAAACTAATTTGTGAAAATGCTTTATGTTGTTTTTAACTTCGTCTTAACTACATATAAAGGTATTTTGCAAAAGATAAGTGTAAGGGAAATCTAAATCGGTTTATTAGAACACAAATGAACATGAATCGTAATAATAATAAATTAACATACATATTCGTATTTGTTTGAGTCAAATGCTTGTATCGAGTCATAATGATGTTTTGCAGGATTTCCAGGAAGTAAGGTAAAGGTTTTTCCAGAAATTTTCCGGAAACTTAAAATGAAAATTTTTGTCAGGTCATTTCTGACGGCGTCAGGGGTTATAACCTGACGGCGTCAGATTTAATTTTCAGAAATTTTTGAAAATTTTGTTTTCATAAAAAGTTTTTATTAAAATCTCCAACTTATAATCTCCAGGAATCTGCAAAGTTATCATTCCACAAGCATTATATCCTTATATATAGATTTTATCCCGCCGATGTTATGCAGGTTTTCGTGTTTGTTTTCTCAGGTTCAACAGGTTATTTTGGACAAGGAAATGTTTTGAATCAAGCTTATGGCGATGCATTAGTCATGGAGCTTCAACATTCTCTTTGGAGGAAGATTTAACCGTGTAATTTCATTATCCAACGAGCGAATCAGGGGAGTATTTGATTTCATTCTTTTACTTTATGCTTTTACATTTGTCATTTGAACATTGGGGACAATGTTCATCTTAAGTGTAAGGGGAGGGTAAAAGTACGATTTTTGAGAATACAATTGCGCTTGATTTTTGTTTGTTTAATAGTAGATGTGTAATAAAACTGAGAGAAATACTTGTTAAGGTAATTTTAGTGCCAAATTTAAAATTTTTTACAACATATAGGAGTGAAACTTTGATCTTAATGAGCGTCTCATGGATAGGAGTTATATGACTAGCACAAAAACCGTACCACTAAAAAATTTTCCACCCCCAAATATGTGAGGTTCGCCCCTAGAATTGGTAGGAAAAGCATTTATGCTATGATGTGTGTACCGGTAGCACTTAGATTCTAGAACTTGCGTTAGGACCATTCCGAGGCCACAAGTGAGACTACATTCGTGTAGTTAGATTTACTACATGATAAGAGGCATTAGGATTAACCCATTGTTTTACACCTGTGTTTTTGTTATAATTACATTGGCTACATTGGTCAAGTAATTCTCCCACACCCTTTGCGTTGTACTCATTTTTAGTACACGATACCCCTAGTACACCCCTCAGAGCCTATCTTTTCGTTTCGACCTTTAAGCATTTTACTTAAAGGAAGAATTTGTTACACCCCACTTAAATGTACACCCAAATCGCCTTAGCCTACCTTGTATGCACTCATCTTTAGTGCATTATTGTGACAACATTTGTTTAAACCCAAGTTAATTATCTAATTGATTACATGGTTGCTAAGTCGAGTCATATCCTTGTACATATTGTTTTGGGACGATTGGGACTCATGGGTAAAGTACTAGTGTAATGGAGTAATGGGGAAGAACATCATTTATTACCCCCATATGTGCTAAATGTTTTAAAAGTACTCCAAGTTTTTCAATTATCTTAATTCGAGTCATTAGAATAGTTATTTGTAAAGTTATGTAAAAGTTCAAGTGTAAGGGGATGCAATGCCCCTATGATGTATTATTTTGGATGGTAGGGTAAAAGTGTATGCAAAAAAAAAAAAAAAAAAAAAAAAAAAAAAAAAAAAATACAAAAAAATGAGAAAAAGAAAAATAGAAAAAACATACGGACTACCATCCCGTTTTATTTTATGTTTATTTTATGTTTATGTTATTTTGTTTCTAGCTTAAGATCGAGTCTAGTCTTGGCTTAGCAACGTTGTATAGTACATGTGATTGATCAAGATCTTTAACTAGCCACCAGTAAAATATCCCTTATCCAACAAAACCGTGTTTTCCTTTTCCCTACACCTAACGTTATAACCCATTTAAAAGCCCTCTTTGATAGTTTATCTTAGGTGCTTACGCCTAGTGGAGGAGGTTTTCGATCCTTTCCCAAGCCTATGGTAATCTATTTGCTATGACAGGTAGTGAGAGATATTATCCGTTTTCATTTATGAGATTTATTTTGATGACACTTGAGAGATGTGAGTATCTAAACACTACTTGTGAGGTGCTAGTATGTAATCTCCGTGCTTATTATGATTGAAGTGGAACGATTATTTGTTGTAATTACTTTTATGTTTGCATTAAATGACCCCTAACTTGTATTTTGATTAGAATAAAAGCGCATTTGCTTGAGGACAAGCAAATCTCAAGTGTAAGGGTATTTGATGAGGCGAAAAGTGTACCGCTTTTAAGGGGTCATTTAAGCCCGAAATCGTATTTATTTGATCAAATATTGCCCTAAATCGTTCCTTTTGTCATTTTAGGTACTTTTGAGGAGAAATCTGGAAAAGGAGGCATTTTGGACGTTTTTGGAGCATAAAAGTGAAGAAAACGGCAAAGTCTCAAAATTGTGCTGAAAGTCACCTTTGACGGCGTCAACATTAACTCCAGACGGCGTCATGCTTTGGCAAGAAAAGTTGGATGTGAAATTTACTCATGACGGGCCAGTGAGTTTGCATGAGAATTCTGACGGCGTCACGCTTTAACTAAATCAAGGGCGTCACGGCTTAAATCATAAGGGGACGGCGTCACGTTCTGGATCCGACGGCGTCAAGCCTTGATAAGCCAGAATGGATTTTTGAAGAGCTAAAGAGGGACGGCGTCAAGAAGGTCACCCGGGAACCCTAAAAGCGGCGAGGTGACGGCGTCACAATGCATAAGGTGACGCCGTCAGATGTCAAAGTCTATATATAGTTTTCTAATTTTTTGTCATTAAGGGAGAGCTTAGTGTGTGGAATTTTGGGATAAAACCCTAAGACGATTTTAGCTACTTTTTCAGGGCTTTTTGCCTTGAGATCTTCCATGTTTCATTGAAAGATAAGTTATCCATTAATCATTCAATATGTCTATGTGTTGTTTGATTCTATCTTATGCTTGTCTTTTGTTTAACATGTTAGGCTAATTTTATCTTGTGTTTGCTTAGATCTAATGAAACCTAGCTATTGATTATTGGTTGTTAGTGTGTTGTTAGTTGTATTGGATGATTGTTTATCTATGTTAGGCTTAAGAAAACTGGCTAACTTCCTATTCGGTAACTTGCTTGAACGTCTTAAGAAACATGAACCAAACGCGTACTAAAGGTTTTTATGGTTGTATTTAATGCACAAGCGAATTCTAGTGATCCCATGTTAGGAGCTTCCTAGCCGGCTCGACATAGGAGTGAAGTAGGAGCTTGTAGAGTTTGGGGAAGTAAGTACGCCACCCCACGAATGGTATTAAGGAATACACCCGTCATCCACGCGACTAATACACACTAATTAACCGGTAAAAGATAGTTAGGGAGTAAGAAATCTAAGTAAACACATTTCTCCACACATAAGTTTCTCACCACTTTTCATTTTTGTTATTTTATTTTATTTGCATTTGTAGTAATTTGGGTTAGTTGACTAGCAACTAATTCCGCCCACTCCTTCAAAACCCGAGATTTTACTTGCTTTCATAAAAATATAAAAACATAAAAAGAATCTTCCTCAACCCTTAGACCTAATTAGAGTAGCCTTTCACACCTAACGAACACTATTCCCTGTGGAGAACGATCAATCCCCCGTACTTACCACTACACTATACTACATCGGTCAGGTACACTGCCTGGTGGGGTTGTAAGCCTCTTGAGATCCCTTGAGAGGTAAAACCTGTTGTAAGGTTGCAAAACCCACGCATCACTTACTAATTTGGAAAACCTGCTATAAAGGGAAAATATACTAAAAAGAGTAACTTAATTAAATTGGACTTAAAGTAATATGTGGTTATTAATTCGTATAGGTTCCGTGAAGCGAGAGTGATCCGGTGTCTCGTGAGTTGTCTTTAGTTTGTTTTGCTATCGAATAAGGTACAGATATTCTGACCTTCTCTGTAAGGTTTCCTTTGATCTCTTTCAAGTTCTGATCTGTTTAGCCTCTGATTGGATACCTTTGCTATGATTCACTTCGTTATGACCTATGATATGAACCTAAACTATGAAACCTTTTTAATTCTGACCTGGAAAGGATTTGAGGAAAAGCTATTTTAAAATGATGTCTGCAAATTTTGATACAATACTCTTTTAATTGGGATTTTATTAACTCTTATAAAAACTAGTTTAAAAGACTATTTTTACGAAAAACCTTTTGAAATATCATTTTATGAAAACTACTCTGAAGGATCATTTTTATGAAAACCGTCATCTAAAAGATAGTTTTAAATGGACTCTTAATTAGAAACCTTTTTAAAGGAACTGTTACCATGGAACTTTGATTTTGACCTTCTGATATTGGCCTTCTGATGTTGACCTTCTGATATTGACCTTCTGATGTTGACATTCTGATATTGACTTCTGATATTGAAACTTGTGATATGACCCTCTGATCTGATATGATATCCGACTCTTAGTTTGATACCCGAGCCAAAATTTGTGACCCTAGCCATGAAGGTAACATGGCCGTGTCTGTGATGCACCACTGGCATGACTAGTGTGTAGCCCTAGTGATTTGGTTACACCGTCCCTTTGATTTGGTCTGCATGTGATTGGGTAGGGGCGTATGGATGCATCCTAGATCTGTTCTGTTTAGTGGATTTAACTATATATGATATGATTTCTGTTCTGGTGACTGGTACTGTGTGCAATACATGCCTTTCACATATTTGTCTGGGAGCTGATCACTCCATTTGAAGAATGAGGACACCCCTCATATTATCTGATTATCTGAGAGGTCTCCCCTCTATATGATTATGAAGATTATGGTTACGATATGATATGATCTGTTTCTGGGCTCGTGGTGGATTACTATCCCTTTCTCTTTCCCTTATACTTATTCATGGACTTACCCCTTGGACCATATTACATCTGTTTGACCTTTGTTTCTGCTATTCTGTACTTTTCTTCATTACTGTTTGTTATCGTTATATCTGTTCACTGGGCTTTTTAAGCTCAGCCGCACGTTTTCTTTTCGTGTGCGGCAGGTTATAAGCAGGACGACGGGTTTGGGTATGAGTGAAGAGACTTTTGGACTTAGAAGACCTTGATAGTTTTTCTGAAGTAGAAGTCATTAGAAGCATTTGCAAGTTCAGACTTAGTATTTAGTTTTGCTTCATTTTTTTTTACCTTGTAATGTTAGTATTCCATTTGTAACCTTTGAAATTTATTGTATTACTATTAAAGTATGCTTTGTTTGATCTGATATGAAACCGTTAACGTGACATCTTTACCCTTGCCGGGTTGGGGTGTTACAGTTGCAAAGTCAAAAGGAAATAATGTCCTTTCAGAATAGTAACACATCCAAAGTTAAGAACCTTGAAAATGAAAATGCAGTTTTAAAATGTCAAATTTTCGAATATGAAAAGGACATTGATGTAGTTTGTCAAAATCAGAATGGCACTGTTCGCTTAAATCGAGAAATTGATTCAAAAATCCAACAAAAAGAATTACATCATCTTTAACTCAAATAGAAAATTAAATTACTTGAAAAAGGAAAATTTGTTCACACAAATGTGATTGCACCAGGAATGTACAAAATGGACACAACACCTAGGCAAACATCCCCTCAGACTACTAATTTAAATGCTTCCACTTCTACAGGAATAGTCACCCCTCCTAGCGTTAGCAGAACCAAGCATAAGAGCAACAAAAAGAAGACTAGTATCTGGCAACGTAGGAGCGACACACTAAAAGACCAAGAAGTAGAAGATCACCTTAGGAGTTTGAATAAAACGCATGTTGCATCTAATTTAGAATTGAACTTAAAAACTTGTAATTCTAATCTTGATGTAACGAATGCTAAGTCTTTGAATGTTTTTAATGTTGATGCATCTTGTGTGTTCTGTCGTAAAAGCATGTTATCTGGAGATAATAAAAAGTGTGTTGCAAAATCTCTTTTATCTCGTAACAAGAAACGTACATCTGGCATTTTCTCTAGGCCCACTATTGCTTCTTTGTCTATATTAGGAAAACCGCCAAGTGTAGTTTCTAAGAATGCCTTAGACAAAACCATAGTTGCAAATGAAACTCCTAAGACAATCCAATCACCTAGCACATTCACAAAGAAGAAAGCTGAAACTAGTTGGACATGGCAACGTTGGCTACAAAGGAAACCTAGTTTTACTTAGCTACCTAAAGTGATTAATAATTGTGCTACTAACCTAACAGGTTCCACCGTTATCATCACTCCATCTTCGTCTTCTTCATGTGATGCTGGTGATTCAAATTGTTCTATGGATTGTTGATAGCGGCTGTTCCTGACATATGACAAGAAATCTCAAACTTTTAGTAAACTTTGTTGCAAAGTTCATAGGCACTGTCAGATTCGGGAATGATCATTTCGCTGCTATCATGGGCTATGGAGATTATGTCAACAACAACATCAAAGTTAGCCGTGTATATCATGTCGAAGGCCTTGGTCACAAACTTTTCTCAGTCGATCAATTTTGTGATGGGGATTTGGAAGTAGCATTTAGGGAGAAAACTTGTTTCGTTCGAGATTTACAAGGAAATGACCTCATGTCAGGCAAACGTGGAACTAGTCTCTACACCATTTCAATGTCTGATATGACGGCTTCTTCTCCCATGTGTCTAGTATCCAAAGCACATTCGACAAAATCCTGGTTATGGCACAAATGACTGTCTCATCTAAATTTCAAAACCATGACTGAACTTGATGGTCACAAACTAGTCGATGGTCTTCCAAGGTTTTGATATGCAAAAGATCACTTATGTCCAGCTTGTGACAAGGAAAAAATACTCGTGCACATTTCCCTTCAAAAACAGAACACAGTACTGATCCTACTTCATATGGATTTGTGTGGCCCTATGCGTTTTCAAACGATCAATGGGAAATGCTACATTTTGGTAATTTTCGATGATTTTTCCAGATGGACTTGGGTCTACTTTCTACCAAGCAAAGATCAAGCTCCTTCAATGATCATCACCTTTCTCACTAAAATTCAAGTTCAGCTTCGCAATACAGTCAGAAAAGTTATAACAGACAATGGAACTGAATTCAAGAATCAAACTCTTCGAGATTATTTGGAGAAAGTGGGAATTGAACATCAAACATCGATTGCAAGAAGTCTAGAACAGAATGGGGTTGTCGAAAGAGGCAAACGGACGTTAGTAGAAGCTGCAAGAACAATGTTAATCAATGCTCAATTACTTGATTACCTATGGGCAGAAGTTGTGTCAACTGCATGTTAAACACAAAACCGTTGCATGATCACCAAACGGCATCACAAAACTCCGTATGAGATTGTTCACAGCCGTGAACCGAATATAAATTACTTTCATGTATTTGGTGCTCTTTGTTACCCAAATAATGATCGTGATGATTTTGGAAAACTAAAAGCCAAAGCTGACATTGGTATCTTCATTGGATATTGTGAGAACTCCAAAGGCTTTCAAATCTGGAATCGTCGTACTAGAGAAATTCAAGAGACTATTCATGCTAATTTTGATGAGCTTACAGAAATAGCTTCTGAGCAAAATAGCTTAGGACCCGCAACTAACCGTCTAAATTTTCCAGATCAATCTGCTGTACCACTTTCCCACAACCGTAAGGAATTGAAAACCTTGTTTTCTCCACCGTTCGATGATTCTTTTGCAAGTTGTGCACCAGATGTATCTACAAGTTCCGTTGCACAACCTGATCATAATCCAGTACCTGATATACCTGCTACTACAATAACAACAGTTGTTGCAGATGCACCTCCAACTGAATCTCCGTCAACAGAAGAACAAACAGCTTCCAACACTGAAAATGCAGCTGAAGATCTACAACCACAAGAAGTACCCGCACCTGCAAATTATGAAGAAAATGCTTTCTTAAATCCATTTGCTCCGGCTCCAACCGTTCCCGATATTGCTGAGTCGTCTACACGCAACTTGGATCCGTCTAATATGCATAATCTTTTTCAACATTACACTTCAACACAGAAATGGACAAAAGATCATCCCTTAGTAAATGTGATTGGTAATCTAAATAATCCAATCATGACATGACAAAGACTTCACACGGATGGTGAAACATGCATTTATGCACTTACCGTCTGCCAAGCAGAACCAAAGAACATGAAGGAAGCCATGACTTATGACAATTGGATTGAATCAATGCAAGAAGAACTGTATCAATTCAAACGTGTTGAAGTCTGGGAATTGGTAGACAGACCCGATGGAGTCTATGTTGTCGGAATTAAATGGATTTGGAAAAACAAAATTGATGCTGATGGAACAATTATTTGTAACAAATCACGTCTGGTTGCCAAAGGCTTCAGCCAAGAAGAAGGCAATAACTTTGAAGAATCCTTTGCACCAGTGGCTAGAATTGAACCTGTCATCATGTTTCTGGCATATGCTACCCACAAGAACATCACCGTTTATCAAATGGACATGAAGATTGCATTCCTGAATGGGCAACTCCGTGAAGAAGTGTATGTCACCCAACCAAAGGGATTCATCGATCCTGATCATCCTAATCATGTGTACAGACTCAAGAAAGCCCTTTACGGCCTTAAACAAGCCCCGAGGGCATGGTACGACAAACTGTCCGCATTCTTACTTGCTAATCACTTTACCAAAGGATCAGTTGATCCCAAACTGTTTATTCAAAAACACGGGGATGACATCTTAATTGTTCAAATTTATCTTGATGACATCATTTTTGGTTCAACAAATAAAAAGTACTCAAATGCTTTCGCAAAATTAATGACACAAAATTTTGAGATGTCTATGATGGGTGAACTTACGTTCTTCTTAGGAATTCAAGTTCATCAATCCCCCAGTGGTATTTTTCTAAATCAGTCCAAATATGCTCTTGAGATTTTAAAGAAAGATGGCATGACAAGTTGTGATACTTATAACACACCTGTGTCTGCATCATCCCCAAAGTTGGATGCTGATTTACATGGTACACCAGTTGACCCTACAAAATATCATAGTATGATTGGGTCCCTCATGTATCTAACAGCCAGCAGACCATATATTGTTTTTGCTGTATATCTTTGCTCGCGTTATCAGTCACGACCTACTGAAAGACACCTATCTGAGGTTAAAAAAATCCTTCGATACATAAAGGTAACCATCCATTTGGGGATCTGGCATCCGAAGGATTCTGGTTTTGAACTAATCGCTTTTTCAGATGCTTATCATGCAGGATGTTTAGTTACATGTAAAAGTACATATGGGGGAGTGCAGTTTCTAGGAGACAAACTTGTATCTTGGCAGTTAAAGAAGCAGGGTTGCACCTCATTGTCATCTACAGAATCCGAATATGTAGCCATGTCAGCATGCTGTGCTCAAGTCATTTGGATGCGATCACAGCTGATGGACTACGGTTACATTTTCAACAAGATTCTCATGTACTGCGACTCCAAGAGTGCCATTGCCATCACATGCAACACGGTTCAACATTCGAAGTCCAAACATATCGCACTTCGATATCATTTCATGAAGGAGCATGTTGAACAGGGTACTATTGAATTATATTTTGTGGGTACTGAATACCAATTAGCGGAATTATTCACCAAAGCCTTGCCACATGCAAGATTTGTGGAATAAGTTCACCAAATTGGTATGCGGTGTTTGACTCTAGATGATTTAAACAACTTTCTTACATACAATTAAGAAAGTCAAACACCAAAAACCCTCTTTGTAAAATATTTTATCAAAAACACAAAAAGATTTTCTACTTTTATTTATTATTGAAAAAAAAAAATGCAATTTTTCATTTCTTTGCAAGTGTGCAAAAGTAAAAACAAATCAAAATATGTTCTTAATATTCACATTTAATCAATTTTGAACACGAACATATTTTGAGGGGGAGAATTTTTTATAACTTTTGCACACTCTTATCAAAATCTTTATCATTTACAAAAATCTTCACCGTGCAACATTTCCATGATCTCTTGAACTAAAATTTTGATAAAATTTTAAAAGTATTTGTTAGTTTAAGGGGGAGAAATGTAAATTACAAAAGTTAACAAACATTTGGACCAAGGTTATAACAACAAACCTCAAGGACTGTTGTTGTCAATTGTCAAAAGATTGTTACATAAGGACTGTGTTTGAATGGAAAAACGAGTTAAGGGACTAAACTTGACAAAATTTCAAATTAATCCCTATATAAGCAACTAACTCAGCATTTTTAAAAACATACAAACTTTAAAACCGTAACTACTTACCGCCATTTTTACTCTATCATCCAATCATCTAATCGTGATTTCATCTAATTTCACGATTGTAAGTGTTATACTAATTCATTTATGCATGATTAACACTCGCCTAAATTTTTGAATCATGTTGGGAACACATTTTACATGAAATCAAGTATTAGTCATAATATAAGGTTGCTTATGGGCTTTATGTTTGTATTAGTTATCAAGGCTCACTTAGGAGCCCATGGGCCGTGAGTTTAAGTGTATTGTTTCTAGAAGATTAAGGCAAGTGTTGCCCTAACACTTTGCCTATAAATACCCATACATGTATCTCTTATTAGTAGTTGGTTTTATTCACTTGTGTACCAAACCTTTGGCACTTTTACGTGTGAATGAAATCCGCCATTTCTCTTCATCTTATTCTCTCATTATCTCATCTATTACTTGTTATACATATCATATAGCTTGTGTTACATCTATTCTAAAACCTAACAAGTGGTATCATTCGCTAGAAGATAGTTGATTTGTGTGTTATTACTTAGTTCGAAGCTTATTTTTTTGTTTACGTTTGGTTTTGTGACAAAAATCTCATTTCTATCACTCTTTCTTCACACTTTTAAAGTGTTACGATCATCATAGTGAATAGAAATCTAATTTCAAGTCAAAAGTTTAGATCTTGTTCGAATTTCATTAGATTTACACTCAATTTCATAAGTTGCATTTCATCGAAATTCACCAAATTTCGTTTAAAACATTAAATCTTGAAACTTTCGTATTCTTTAAGTGTTTTTAAACATTTTGATCCAAAGAAATTCAGTTTAAACATCGTTTTTGAGTGGTAAAAAGTGTTTTGTTTGATCTATCTTTCTATCGGAATTGGTGAAAAAGGGTTTATCGGAATTCGTTTTGAGGGTTTATCGGATTTGCTAATTAGGGTTTATCGGAATTGGATCAGTGAGGGTTTATCGGATTTGACAATTTAATGGTTTATCAAAATTGTTACTCAGTAGATTCCTTGCTTGTACAAGCTTGTGAAAATACTTCGACTTTGAGGAAAATCTCCTATCTTGTATAAGGTAGTGAGTAAATTATCGAAATTGCAATTTAGATACGTTATCGAAATTACCAAGTTCTTTAGCAATTCAAATAAATTATCGGAATCGCAAAATTATGTCGCAATTGCAAAGTTCGTCGCAATTCCAAGATCCATCGAAATTGACTAGTCCATCGGAATTCAGCTACTTTTTTTGGAATTGGATAAATCCATCGGAATTGTAAAATTTCAACAGAATTCAGTTAAACCATCGCAATTCAGTGACCTCATCGCAATTGGCAATTGTGAACAGTGTTTCATCGGAATTGATTGTGAATAGTGTTTTGTCGGAATTGAACAGGAAAACATCTAAATTCACACTTAACCAAAACCAAACCTTATAACTCATAACACACTTCTCAATTGTCTACAAGATCCACAAGAACACAAGAATGTCTCAACCACCGAACTACAACTATTTCTACAATCAACAACAGCAGTATCATCAGCAACAACAATATCCTCAACAACCACAATATCCTCAACAACAACTCTTTATGCAACAACATCAGTTTTTCCCTCAACAACAAGTCCCTCAACAACAACCAATGCAGTCCTACCCACTTCCAGCATAACAACCTCACTGGTTTGATCAGATGTGTGAAGCAATAAGTAGTCAACAATCAAGACATGAGGCTGGATCCTTAGACACACCTCCTATGCTTACTCCGGGTAACTATGTGCAATGGGCAAGTCGATTTTTACGGTTCATTGAACTCAAAAAACCGCATGGAAAATACATGAAAAAGGCAATCATTGAAGGACCATTTCAAGTGCCAACCACAATGGTTTCTGGAGATCCAAATGCCATTCCTCTAAGAGAAGCAACTGTGACCCCTATTCCTGATGCTCAGCTTACAGCAGAACAAGTACTTCATAAAGAAGCCAATGAACTTGCAATGTCCTACATCCTTCAAGGAATTCTTAATCCAATCTTCAGAAGTATTGATGCACAAAAGACTGCCAAGGACATGTGGGAACACGTGCATCTTCTCATTGAAGGCACTGAATTGAACCAAGAAGATATGAAATCAAAACTCTATCTTGAATACACAATGTTCATGATTGAAGCAGGAGAATCACTAGAGTCTTATTACCATAGGTTCACCAACATCATAAATGACTTGGATAGGCACAACATTATTCTACCCAGGATTTCAGTAAACACAAAGTTCCTCAATTGTCTTTGTCCTGATTGGCAGAAGTATGTCACCTTTGTCCGTTAAGCAAAAAATCTACACAACACATCCTATGGGTTGTTGTATGATTATTTGAAGCATCATCAGTCAGAAGTTGATAAAGATAGAGCTGCTCGTGGTAGTTATTCACCATCAACAACTTCAAACTCACTAGCATTGATAGCTCAATCTCTTTTTCCTCCACAATCAAACCAGGCTTTTGATCAAAACAACAAAACTTTGCTTATCCTCAACAAACCTCATCGAATCAACTTATTCCATATGAATCTACACCACAAACAACTGACAATCAACTTGTTCCTTATGACAACACGGATACCATGCTTTACTCAAATGCCAACATTGATGAAGATGATGCATTCAATTCATTGAAGGAAGGATTTGCATTAATTGCTCATGCATTCAGCAAGTTTTCCAACCAATCCAACAACCATCTTCATACTTCGTCTAACACACGTAATCAAGCTGTTGTCCAAAATGGAAGAGTTGTGATTCAGAACCGAGCTTATGGAACAAATGGATCGGGAGGCTACATGGGAAACACAGGAACTGGTCAGAGGTTTAATGTAGCAGGTGGTAGTAGGAACAGTGCTGGTACCCCACAGAGAAGGGCTGAGATTGTTGAAACTGGGAATCAAGGGATTGGAAATACAATGGTCAGATGCTACAACTGTAATGGAAAGGGTCATTTGGCCAGTGCATGTACCAAACCAAGAACAAGAGGCAGTGAGTACCACAAGCAAGCACTACTTCTTGTACTTAAAGATGAATCTGAGGGCACTATTACTGAAAAAGAGAACAACTTCATGGCAAGTGCATACTCTGATGATGATATGGAAAACTTGGAAGCTAATGCGGCCGTGATGTTGATGGCCAACATGCAAGAGATGTACATGAGTGAAACAAGCCCAGTTTATGATATGGATGGCTTGTCTCAGGTACCTGATTCAACATGTCTCATACATGAAATTGTATCCCCATCTGCATCTGCATCAGCCGAAGAGCACGTTGTTCAAGATGACTCATTTTTATCTCCTCAAGAAGATAAACAAACGAACACAGTAGTTACATTTGATGAAGATCAAATTAACCCGGTTGTTACATTTCATGATCCTCTTGATGATGATAATAATGATCAACTTGAACAAGATGATCTTTTGCTTGGTCCAAATCTAGAACTCATGACCTTGCTTTTGACCACCCAAACACAATTGGACTCACAAAAATCCCAAATTTATAAATGCAATGAGATAAATAGAAACTTAAAAGTAAAAATTGCATTATTGACTAAGGATCTTGAGTGCTATAAAATACAACTCTCAAACTATGAAACAAAAGAAAAATGGGAAAAAAGTTTTGAAGTTGCATTCCAACAATCTTATGTGAAAGAACAAGAGTTAGAACATCAGATACGAGAATTAACTGTTTCTAAAAATGATTTGATTTCTGAAATGGAACAAAAAGATTAGATTTTAAACAGCAAGTTGAACTCCTACACTCCGAACTTTCAAAAATATAAACAGAGTTGTCAACTTGTCAAGATAATTTTTCTGAACACAAACAAGTATCAAGGAAACGGGTTGATTCCTATCTTGAGGAAATCGTTGAGTTGGAATGTAAACTAAAAGAGTTTCAAAAAGTTATATACAATACTAGTGAGTCAGTAACAACAATTCAGAAATTTACTTTAAAGAAAAATCCCCAAGGATATGGCTTTGCTATTGGGGATGACAAACCATGTTTTTTACATAAAGCACTCAAGAAAAATCCAAAGTTATATAGTGTAGAACATCTTTTTGATGACTCTATTATGCGTGTTGTTGTTCATAATTGTGAAGAAGAAATGGAACAGGAAGAAGAGAGCCGATCTAAAACGAGCAATGTCAAATTTCATAAACCATTTGATTACTCAAGAGTACCTCATATTACCGACACCTTCGTTCCTCAACAAGATAAAACAGAACAATCATGGTTTTTAATACAAATGAATGAATCTTCTTCTTAGGTTGGTCCTGTCCACCAAGTGGCACAAGTTAATGGTCCTTTACCAAATTCAGGTGTAATTGCACAATTACCAAAACAATGTCTTGTACTTAGATATTTTAATATATTTATGGAAGACATAAAATTTTTGGAACACGCAATTGAACGCAATTCTGAGATAAAAGTTTCTACTTTTCTTTCTCCCTATGAAAAAGAAAAGAGAGAAGTCTTTCAAAAATAATTTTTGCCACACGTTCAACATCTGCGTTTTTGTGCTACACACTGGGAACAAGAACTTCAATCAGAGGTGGCATCCATGATGAACACTTTCGATGCTACTGAAAAAGCGAGCTCAAAACAAAAACATAAAAACAAAGTTTTGCAAAAAGAAGCAGATCGACTCTTGGAAGATGTTCTATGTTCTGATATAATATATGTGTTCATGAATTCCATTTATGTGTCTTGTAATGCAATGCTTATTGATGATCATTCTGTTGATAGGGAAAAATTTAGACATGAAATTGAAATTTTGAAAGAGAAAATGAGAAAATTAGCAATGTAAATGATGATGTGCAAAACAAACTTTCAAAAGAAAATTTTCAACTCAATCAAAAGTTGCAATGGTGTCAGACTCAGAGTCTTGAATTTGAGTTAAAATTAAAATGTCAAAAAGAATCAATGTCCTTTCAAAACAGTGATGCTTCCAAAATTCAGAATATTGAAAAAGAAAATGCTGTTTTAAAACTTCAAATTTTTGAATATGAAAAGGACATTGATGAAGTTTGTCAAAATCGAAAAGACACTGTTTACTTTAACCGAGAATTGGATTCCAAAATTCAACAAAAGAATCACATCATCATTGAATTGAAATAGAAAATTAAATTACTTGAAAAAGGGAAATTTGTTTACACAAATGTGCTTGCACCAGGAATGTATAAATTAGATAAAACACCTAGGAAAGTATCTCCTCAGACTACTAATGTGAATGCTTCAACTTCTACAGGAATAGTCACCCCTCCTAGCCTTAGCAGATCCAGGCCTAAGAGCACCAAAAAGAAGACTAGTATCTGGCAACATAAGAGCGGGACACTAAAAGACCAAGAAGTAGAAGACCACATTAGGAGTTTGAATAAAAAGCATGTTGTGTCTGATGTAGAATCAAACTTAAAAATTTGTAATTCTAATCATGATGTAACAAATGCTATGACTTTGAATGTTATGAATGTTTTGAATGTTGATGCTTCTTTTGTGTTTTGTCGTACAAGTATATTGTCTGGTGATCATAAAAAAGTGTGTTGCAAAGTCCCTTTTTTCTCCTAATCAGAAACCTACATATGACATTTCCTCTAGGCCCATTACTGCTTCTAAGTCAATATTAGGAAAACCGCCAAGTGTAGTTTCTAAGACTGCCATAGACAAAACCATAGTTGCTACTAAAACAATCCAATCACCAAGTGCATTTACTAAGAAGAAGGCTGAATCTAGTTGGACATGGCAACGTTGGCTACAGAGGAAACCTAGTTTTACTTGGTTACCTAAAATGTTTAATAACTGTGCTACTAACCCAACGGGTTCCACCGTTACCATCTCTCCATTGCGTTGTCTTCATGTGATGCAGGTGATTCAAATAGTTCTTTGGATTGTTGATAGCGGTTGTTCCCGAGATATGACAGGAAACCTCAAACTTCTAGTAAACTTTGTGCAAAGTTCATAGGTACTGTCAGATTCGGGAATGATCACTTTGCTGCTATAATGGGCTATGGGGATTATGTTAATGGCAACATCGAGATTAGCCGTGTATATTATGTCGAAGGCCTTGGACACAATCTTTTCTCAGTAGGGAAATTTTGTGATGGTGATTTGGAAGTAGCTTTTTCGGAGAAAACTTGCTTCGTTCGTGATTTACGAGGGAACGACCTCATGACGGGCAAACGCGGAACGAGTCTCTACACTATTTCTATGTCTAACATGACCGCTTCTTCTCCCATATGTTTACTCTTCAAAGCACACTTTACAAAATCTTGGCTATGGCACAAGCGACTGTCTCATTTGAATTTCTAGACCATGACAGATCTTGCTCATCATAAACTTGTCGACGGTCTTCCAAGGTTTCGGTATGCAAAATATTACCTATGCCCAACATGTGAACAAGGGAAAAGTACCCATGCTCATTTTCCGTCTAAAACTGAGCACAGTACCGATGATGTTCTCCAACTTCTACATATGGATTTGTGTGGCCCGATGCATGTGCAAACAATCAACGGGAAACGCTACATATTGGTAATCGTCAATGATTTTTCCAGATGGACTTGGGTCTACTTTCTACGAATCAAAGATCAAGCTTCTTCGATGATCATTACCTTTCTCACTAAAATTCAGGTTCAGCTTCGCAATACAGTTAGAAAAGTCAGAACAGATAACGAAACCGAATTCAAGAATCACACTCTTCGTTTGAATTTTGAGATAGTGGGGATTCAACACCAAACATCTATTGCCAGAAGTCCAGAATAGAATGAAGTTTTCGAAAGACGCAACAGGACGTTAGTGGAAGCTATAAGGACGATGTTAATAAACGCTCAATTACCTGATTACCTATAGGTTGAAGCTGTCTCAACCACTTGTTACACTCAAAACCGTTGTATGATCAACAAAAGGAATCACAAAACTCCATATGAACTTGTTCTTAAACGTAAACCGAACATAAATTACATTCATGTATTTGGGGCCCTCTGTTACCCAAATAATGATCATGACGACTTTGGAAAACTGAAGGCCAAAGCTGACATTGGAATCTTTTTTGGATACTGTGAGAATTCAAAAGGTTTTCGTATCTGAAACCGTCGCACTAGAGAAATTCAAGAGACAATACATGCTAATTTTGATGAACTAACAGAAATGGCTTCTGAGCAAAACAGCTTAGGACCCACAACTAACCGTCTAAACATTCCTGATCAATCAGCTGCACCACTCTCTCTCAACCGTAAGGATTTGGAAAACTTATTTGCTCCACTGTTCGATGATTCTCTTGTTAGTCGTGCACCAGATGTATCCACCAGTTCCGCTGCACAACCTGTCGCTATTCCAGTACCTGATATATCTGCTACTACAATAACAACAGTTGCTGCAGATGCACCTCCAACAGAATCACCATCAACAGTAGAACAAACCGCTTCCAATATTGAGAATGCATCTAAAGATCACCTACAACAAGAAGTACCCACACCTGCAAATTATGACGAAAATGCATTCTTTAATCCATTTGCTCCGGCTCCAACCGTTCCTGATATTGTTGAGTCGTCAAAGAGCAATTTGGATCCGTCTAATATGCACAACAATTTTTAACATTACCCTTCTACCCACAAATGAACAAGAGATCATCCTTTAGTGAATGTGATTGGTAATCCAGACAATCCAGTCATGACACGAAAAAGACTTCACATAGATGGTGAAAAATGCATTTATTCACTTACCGTCTGTTAAGCAGATCCAAAGAATACTAAAGAAGCCTTAACTTATGACAACTGGATTGAATCAATGCAAGAAGAACTTGATCAATTCAAACGTCTGGAAGTTTGGGAACTGGTAGAAAGACCTGATGGAATCTACATTGTCAGACTTAAATGGATTTGGAAAAACAAACTGGATGCTGATGGAACAGTTATTCGTAACAAATCTTGTCTGGTTACCAAAGGCTTTAGCCAAGAAGAAGGTATCGAATTTGAAGAATCCTTTACACCAGTGGTTAGACTTGAAGCTATTCGCTTGTTTCTGGCGTATGCTACCAACAAGAACATCACCGTTTATCAAATGGACGTGAAGACTGCATTCCTGAATGGGCAACTCCGTGAAGAAGTGTATGTCACACAACCAGAGGGCTTCATCGATCCAGAACATCCAAACCATGTATAAAGACTCAAAAAGCCCTCTATGGCCTTAAACAAGCCCCGAGGGCATGGTACGATAAACTGTCCGCATTTCTAATTGCTAATAACTTTACCAAAGGATCTGTTGATCCTACACTGTTTATTCAAAAACATGGGGAGGACATCTTAATTGTTCAAATTTATGTTGATGATATCATTTTTGGTTCAACACATAAAAAGTACTCAAATGCTTTTGCTAAACTAATGAAACAAAATTTTGAGATGTCTATGATGGGTGAACTTACGTTCTTCTTAGGACTTCAGGTTCATCAATCCCACTGTGGTATTTTTCTAAACCAGTCCAAATATGCTCTAGAGATTTTAAAGAAACTTGGCATGACAAGTTGTGACACATATAATACTCCTATGTCTGCATCATCTCCAAAGCTGGATGCTGACTTACATGGGATACCAATTGACCCTACCAAATACCGAAGTATGATTGTGTCACTCATGTATCTAACAGCCAGCTGGCCAGATATTGTATTTGCAACATATCTTTGCTCCCGCTATCAGTCTCGACCTACTGAAAGACACCTCTCTGAGGTTAAAAGAATCCTTAGATACATAAAGGGAACCATTCATTTGAGGATCTGGTATCTGAAGGGTTTTGGCTTTGAACTAATTGTGTTTTCAGAGGCTGATCATGCAGGATGTCTAGATACACGTAGAAGTACATCTGGAGGAGTGCAGTTTCTAGGAGACAAACTTGTGTCTTGGCAGTCAAAGAAGCATGATTGTACCTCATTATCGTCAACAAAATCTGAATATGTAGCCATGTCAGCATGTTGTGCTCAAGTCATTTGGATGCGATCATAACTGATGGACTACGGCTACATCTTCAACAAGATTTCCATGTACTACGACTCCAAGAGTGCCATTGCCATCTCATGCAACACAGTTCAACACTCGAAGTCAAAACACATTGCACTTTGTTACCATTTCATCAAGGAGCATGTGGAACAGGGTACTATTGAATTATATTTTGTGTGTATAGAATACCAATTGGCTGAATTATTCACCAAAGCCTTGCCCCATGTAAGATTTGTGGAATTAGTTCACCAGATTCGTATGAGGTGTTTGACTCAAGAGGATTTAAACAACTTTCTTACAAAAAATTAAGAAAGTTAAACACCAAAACTATCTATGTAAATATTTTTATCAAAAACACAAAAAGATTTTCTATTTTCATCTTTAAAAAAAAAAAAAAAAAAAAAAAAAGACGCAAGTACAAAATTTCCATCAACACTTTGTTCATTTCAAAACATTACCAATTCTTTCTGAACAAGTGTTGAGGGGGAGTATGAAATTCAAAATTTAAAATTTTCATTAAAATTTGTACTTGCATATTTTCTTAAAAATGTTGCTTTATAAAGTGGTGGTAATACTATCTGTGTGATACCCGTCTTGATCTTAAAAATGTTTTTCAAATACTCATAAGTCAAGGGGGAGTATTAATTTGCTCTTGTCAAAAAAACATGTCAAGTCTACTTTATAAGTTGTGAGTGAGGACTTTGATTGAAAAACAATATGAAGGGACTTAATGTGGCAAGGGTTGGAAACTTAAAACTTTAACAAAAACAAAATGTCACAAAGCATTAACTGCATTTCACTTGCAGTTAATATCTATCACCAACCGTACTTAATTTTCTTACCAACTCAATCCACGACTCATAATCAATCTTCAAATCCGATCAAGATTCTTCAAAACTGTGAGTGTTTAAACATTGTTTGCGTGATTATAAGACATGGTTTTCAAGGATTTAATGATCCAACGGCTAAATCTTTCAAAATCGATTAATATAGATTTAGGGTTTATGTCGAATTGGGATTAAATGATTCTAAGTGTTTGAGACCTAATTGAATGGTGGGTTTTGGTTGGAATTGAGTCCTAATCATGTTGTGAGTGCTTAATTGTACTCAGAAACACGATTGATGATTGTTCATAAATTAGGGTTTATGCGTTAAAATTGCGGAAAATCGTATGAATGTGTTGTGGCCTAATTAAATGGTTGAGATAGTGTTCATATATGTTGAATAACATGAATTGACCATTGAATCAAACCCAAAAACACATTTGAATGAATTTAGATGCGTAGGGTTTAAGATGAACTCGAACAAGTTCAATCTTTCGAATTCATGGTTAAAAAGTGTTAATATGTGGACCAATGAACTCTGGAACATCATAGAAATCTATTGGAACCAATCAAACAAACTTCTAACATGTTTTAGTGAATTCCGATGATTCTTAGAATAGGGTTTATCGGAATTGTGAACTGTTGCATTTTAATTTGATAGACAGGGTTTAGATGAGTACAGATGAGCAGATTATAACTTGTGAATTGATTTAAATTGGACAAGAAAACCAAATTCGACAAAGAAATCAAGAAAAATGTACGTCTACAGTGTTTGTTGCAATTTCTTGTATAAGAAAATGTCGAAATTGCAATATCCGTCGAAATTGGATAAGTCCTGTCGGAATTGCAAAATCCATCGGAATTGGATAAATTTGTCGCAATTGCACAAAACTTGTCGAAATTCAAAATTTTCATCGCAATTGGGAAAAATTATCGCAATTCCATATTTCCATCGCAATTGGACATGACTTATCGAAATTCAGATTTTTCCATCAGAATTGATCAAATGTCATCAAAATTCGAAAGTCATCGGAATTGGATCATAAATCTGTCGAAATTTAAAAACTGTCGGCATTGGTCATAATTGTCGCAATTTTAGAGATCTGTCACAATTCAACTATCGAAATTCATATAAGTCACAAGTTGTCGAAATTATTCAAAGGGAAATAAAAGGAAATCAACTTTAACTTATTATCAAAATTAAGCAACAAAATGGTCTCATGAATGATAACAAGATTAACAAATTGCTAACTTTCATGTATCATGCAAATCTATTTTGATTGATGTTTTAGATATCTCAAATGGCTGCACAACAACCACTCCCAATGCTCACCAAGGCTGATATTCTTCCACAAGACTACGATGTGAAAATTGGCAAGAACAATGCTCGGGTAGAATTTCACAAGATTAAGTGTACGGAACCTACTTGTCAGATAGCTATAGAGATTCTCAAACTAAATAAGTGCAGGAGCATGCTGGACAAGTCGGCTACCATTCCCAAACTCTACATTCATCAAATGTGGAACACTATGAAGCTAGACTTGAGAGAAGAATATTTCACATGCAAACTGGACCAAAAGGAAGTAATTGTTGATGTGAACTACCTCCGCAAGGCTCTGCTATTACCAGAAGCTCCTGAACCTGCCAAACAATTCCATCCAACACCTACTGAAGAAGAAGTTCTCAACTTTCTTATAGAGATTGGCTACGATGTACAACCTGACAAACCATTGAAAAGATTCTCAAGGGTTGAAGCCAAGCTCATCCCACAACCTTGGAGAACGATATATTACATCTTGGCCCGATCTGTCTCTGGAAGGGAAAGTGGTCATGAGAACCCCCGTCTGTCTCATCTTCAAATCTTCTGGGGTATAGTTAATTAGAAACAGATTGACTATGCTCAACTTATCTGGGATGATATTGTCTACCAAATTCAAAGTCACTACAACAAATCTTTAACCAAAATCCCATATGTCCGTTACACCAAGCTTCTCATCTGTCATCTACTTGACGACAACACTAACATCCCTCAACGTCTTGAAGACCAAGAAAAGCACCTATTTGCTATGGATAAGACCATCAGCTCAGTCTACATCCCTAAAGGAAGTACACGTAAACAGGGGATGAGACTACCTAAAGCTCTGCTGACAGACAAGATTAAACAAACAAAAGCTTACAAAAGCTATGATAGAGCATTCAATGAGGGACATGTCGGCTTCTGTAAGTACGATGATGAGCCTGCTCCAGCTAGGACTCGATCAAAGGAAGGAAGCAAGTCAGGAAGCACTTCTAGTACATCCAAGAAAATCAAACCAGCTGCTCCTAAAATCATTAAGAGGAGAGTTCCGGTTAAGATTGCTAAGCCCAAACCAGAAGAAGAAAAGAATGTTGAGGAAGAGGGATCCGATTCAGAAACGGAGACCAATGAAGAACCAACAATCTATAAGGAAGAAATAGCCACACAGATTGTGTTAGAAGAGAGCCGTGAGTCCTATAAAGCTGATCAAAAAAGCTAGAGGCAGATGATGATTGAAGAACAAATGAGAATGGAAGCTGTATTAGCCAAAGACTTTGGTGAAGACCAGACCTATGTCGATCCGGTTAATCAACCCGGTGGGTCTGGGGTTGTAAAAGAAGTTACTACACCTCGTCCTGATCCAGTTAATCAACCCGGTGGGTCTGGGGTTGTAAAAGAAATTACTACACCTCCTCCTGATCCGGTTAATCAACCCGGTAATGACGAGGAAAAGAATGAACATGAACAAGACAAAGACTTTGACATGGTTGAGGATGAAGAGACAGAAAAGGTGTTTATTGATGAGGAAGAGGTCAATAAAGCTGCTGCGGAGCTAGAATTGGAAATGAAAAGGAAGGAAGAAGAAAGGTTGGCTGAGGAAAAGGAAGCCGACAGATATATTCAAACACCACCAACCACTCCTCCACATTCTCCACCAATTGTCCATGAATCACCTCCAGTATCTCAGCAAGCTTCTCCACCCAAAGTTCAAGCACCTCCTGAATCATCCACACACACTTCACCACCACTAACAAAAGCAACAACTAAAGCAACAACAATCAAAACAAGCAAGAAAAAAAAGGAAGATAACTATGCTCAAAAGGGATGATCTAATCTCCCAAACGTCTAAAAGGGTCAAACAGGCTACAAAGCTGGCACGTGCTAAGAAAGATGAACAGCTTCATGACCAAGTCGAAACGTTAACTAATATGGTCACCTACCTTGTCGGACAAGTGAACGAGCTACAAGACACCAAAGCTCGTATTGATGAGTTCCTTACCGACGATGTTCAAGAAAGGATGCTCACTGCGATAAAGGGAAACACTAAAGAGTACGTGAAGAAGTACTTGCCTAAGATTGCATCCAAGAAGGTAGAAGAGTATCTTGATCCAAACATCGAAGGAATAGTCAAGAATATTGTGGCTATAGTTCCACTTGTCTTTCAATCCCAACCGACGCAGCCTAATAAACATTACCTCACCAACTCCAGAGCAAATAGCCATCACTGAGGCTATAAAGGTAAATATAGAGAAAGGGTCATGCAAAGCTGAGGCCGACAAAGGTAAACATCCAAGAGAGGACGAAGACCCAGATCCAAACTCCCAAGCAAAGAAACAAAAGGGTGTCAGCGGATCTGCTTCACAATTTAATGAACCAGTTGGCCCTTCAGCAACTACTAAAGCCACTCAACCAACCAAGGCTTCAGGATGTGGACCTAAAGCAATTGAGCATCAGTTTTAGTACACTGCAACTAAGGAACTTGAATTTCACCAACATCAAGATCAACCAGTTTCTCCTCCCAAGACAAAAGCAACAACATCTAAATCTGGCAAGAAGACAACTTCCAAAAGACCTACTGTTGTCTCCTGGCTGGATGAAGACATAACAAGAGGGAATGAATGGTTTGATCAGCTTGTAAGTGCTCAACCTCATGTAGACGAAGACTCCATGATTGAAGGTAGCACGCTTGAGTTCACGCAAAAACTTAAACATGACCAACGCATCAAGACGATGACTAAAGGAGAACTTCGTCGAATCAAGAATGATGCATTCAATTGGCTCAAAGACAGGTCTTCTAGTGCAGCTGAGCTTGAATATCACCTGGAAAACATTACGTGAGCAATGTCTAGTGAGTTCAATTGGACCAATCCGGATGTACATGTGATTGATAGTACTTCTCAACCGAACCAACCACACATCACGGATTGGACGAAGCCTTTACTGGTGATTAGAGTTTCTGATCAACCTGCTATTCCTTATAAGTTCTTCTTCAACAATGATCTCGAACTCCTCGTGCACGGTATCAAATGTCAACCCAAGTACGCAACCTCCATAACCTTGATCCCTGTAGCAAGCTACCCACAACCAGCCATCGAAGAAACTGCTACAAGACTCTTCGTTTCAAACAGAGTGCAGTATGACCAAGATGCGCAACTAGGTATTTATCACTGGTTTGAGAAGAGGAAGACATGGTACAAAAGTAAGCTCACAAAGAAGTCTTCAACTCCAGTGATGAGTGACCTCAGAATACTTGCTGTAGTCAGTCTAAAGGCAGAAAAGAGGTATGATTATACCTTCTTAACTGAAATCAAGGTTAGAAGACACGATCAGCAGATCTACACATTTTTAGAAGCAGATTTCCCAGACTTGAACCTCAATGACCTTGAAGACATGTATCTCATCAAGGTTCAAGGTAAGATGCAACACTTCTCTACTGATCTAAATTACGCGAACGTGTAGAAGACTTGCAGCTTGGGGTTGAGAGCTATCAAAGGAAGATTAATCTAACCGCATGTTGGGAATTAAACTTTGAGTTGATATTGACAAAACATGAAAGATAAAAGAAACTTATGAAGACAAAGATAAAGGACTAATTATGTATTATTTTAAAGTCTTTGTAACCCTAAATCTCTATTATATAATGAGATGGGGCGTTAGGTTTTAATACACAGATGTTAGAGATGTAACATCCAGGAAAGGGGTGTGTATGTCTAGGCGTCAAGTTCTTACAATGGACGCCTAGGTTTTGTATGTTAGTAGTTTTTAGAGATGATGACGAAGAAACCTTGTAGCAATAATAACGATACTTTTGTTATTCCGCTGTGCATCGTATTGTTCTTATTATTATTATTGTGTAATCCCTAGATAAGGTCTAAACAACCTCGAGCTATAAATGATCTTAACAATTGGTATCAGAGCCTAGGGGCTCGGGATCGTGGGATTCACAAGGTTTGGTTTGTCGAAGATCGAAGAAAACAAGAAAAAATTCGTAACTTTCAATTTTCGTAACTCACTAAAGGGCTATTTTTGAATGACGATAACTTTTTCGTTAACCATTGGATCAGGCTAAATTTTTTACTGGAGATTCTCCTTACACCAAGGAAGATTTTCACCGGAGGGATCTTTCATCTAAGCTTTGGATGGAAAGATACAGCTCATCGAAGTCTGCTGCAGAAACAGGTGTAGTAAGTCGTTTTTCTTTAGGGTTTAAGGAGATGATCGATTTTTAGGGTTTTTAAGGGTTTCAAATAACTACTTCTTATTCTACTGGAATTATTTATTATGGAAGTCAGTTATTATTATGCTTTACTATTTGCGACACATGAAACAAACCAAAACCCTAACTTCTCTATCGTTGAATTGATTTTGTGTTGCTGCTGCTATACGACGATTAGTACAAGCCTTTCGTGTTTATTTAGCTGTTGCTGAACAATTCATTATTGTAAGAGTACACTTAATATGATGCTTAATGGAACTGTTAAACTTCAAATTGATCATTGGAGTGAAATGGTAGTAAAGCTTCTCAGGAAACTGGAGAAACAACTGTATGGAGCAGATTACAAGAAAAAGTAAGTGTTTGGAAACATCCTCCTGGTGAAGGTTCAACCTTAAATGGAAACTTGATGATTTTGGAAGAAAATATCAAGTTTTGGGGAGGATTGTTGGGTTTTAATGGTTACTGCTGCTTACATTGTTAATACTGCTCAAGGATTACAAAGAATATTCACCAAGTTATTAATGTCGCTGGTTATGGAGTTAATGCTGCTTGTACAATATTAATACTGCTACAAGGTTAATACTGCTAGAACACATAGTTAGTATTGTTATTACATTGTTAGTGTTGCTAGAGTATTAGAGTCGGTTATTATGTATAGTATGTTTAGATAAGTATAGAAAAGATTCTATAAAGACTTATCTTGTGTAGAAAGTTTTGTAAGCCGACTAGAACTCCTTAGTCTATAAAAGGAGGACCTAGGGCATAGATGAGATATATAGTTTTACGATTTACTTCAAGGTTTTGTAACCCTAATACTTAGAGAGTATTCGTATTATTAATAATATTGAAGTGTTTAGTGTGATATTCATTGTTCTTCTTAAGATTAAATACAATATTCCGCGTTGTGTTTAATAAGTTACAAGTCAGTTTCTATACCTAGTTGTGTTAGATTTATCTAGCATAACTAAATCTTTACAAGCTAAAGAATTCGATCAAGTACACGAGAATCTTCAAGTTTATTGTTGTTGTGATCGTTATCCAAGTTTAGGTTTTCTTGAATTTTACAATTGAGGTATGTTCTTAATGTTTTTATCATGACTGATTGTTGCTGTTCGAGATCACTATAAAGGAAACCCTAGTGTATATGTTGGTGTAACGATTTGTGTTTATCAAGGATTGGAGTTGCAACCCTAACTGGTTCGACATTAGGGTTTGTAGGTCGGTTACTGGTACTTCCACTTAATCATTATGGAGTTTGATGTATGATGAATGTTCTATGGTGAGTGAGGGTACTGGTGCTTCAACTTTGGTGAGTTGTATTCAAGCCAATGATGGCGACTAGGGTTATGAGAGACCTTAACATAAATATCGTGAGGTTACAGGTAATGAGGATACTGGTTATTAAGTATGATGGAAGTAAGTCTACTGTTCTTGAAGTAAGCCTGTTGGAAAGTTAATATTGCTCGTCATTGAGAGTTAATACTGCTTACTTAGGATTTTTATGCTGCCCGTTCTTGTCCATTACTACTGCTAGTTATTTGGTTTGTTAATGCTGCTTCATATAGATTAGTACTGCTCGAAACTTAGTACTGCTCGTCTTCATGGTTTGTACTGCTGGTTAAGGATCAATGTCGACTTTGTACTGCCAAGCTTGTGAATGTTTGTACTGCTAAGATTCATTGGTACTGTTCTGAATATAGTTGTCGAAGAAAGTAGCTGTGCGAAGCTTTGGAGATGCATTGGTTTTTAATTTGAATGTGATGATTGTTTATTCTGTGCAGAGGCTCGACAAGGAAAGAAGAGAACTATTGAAAGGTCGGTGTACATGCATTATGCGAAGATAATAGGTCGGTTGGATTTTGTTCTAGTCGATAGGGATATAACATGTGAAGAGAACATGGGACGGTGGAAAGCATATTTATTTTATATTTCTCCTTCTAAAAGGTCGGTGTTCCTTCAATATTTGAAGACGTGTGCATGGAGGATATGTTATATCAAGAGATCATGGCATGGCAGTAACTACAAAATCTTGGAGTACGAATTGTTTCTTTTGTTTTTGCATGGGATTTGATATCTAACATAAGATCATGGGTCGGTGTAATTTTTGTTACAAATGGGTTTATACATTGGACGGTGCACTCCTTTACAAAGTTGTAGAATATGCATGGTCAATGATTCTCATAGGTCGGTGATCTTTCACTTTTATCAATCATGTGTCGATATTCCATTTAATATTTATAACGTGGGACGGTGAGCTATATTTTTCCCACTTTATGAATTAATTTCGTGGGTCAGTATGCAATTGTATTGATCACGGATTAGTGATGTACTGGCATGAGGTTATAAAAGTAAGGGGAAGCACATACATGCAGTTGATAGTTGATTTGGAACAAGTTGGTTCCGAAACACACACACGGGGAAAACACACACACGGATGATTTTTTAATTTGATTTTTGGATTTTTGGTTTCGGTTCTTAAATGATTTATGGCTCGAATTTATTTGTTCTTATTGGTGAAGAGGATTATTTGTTGCTTATTTGACCATGAAGTGGAATTTTTCAATGTTGTGTTTTATTACCTTTTTGCAGGAGGTAACTTGTTCGTTCGCTCAGGTGACTACGGATTGACAAACACATGAAGGAGTTACGTTATTGTGCTCAGTGTTTATTTTCAAGAGATTGCGATCTCCATATACGTTAAGTATATGTTCGAAGTCAGTTTTAGTACAAGACATAAGACACAAGGTTGGTTTATTCTACTTCAGCATCGAATTGGTAATGGTTAGTTTTCTTCATCATTACATAAAGCTTACAGAATTGAAGATTCAACAAATGGTTAACCTATGGGTTTCAGGGGAAGCTTATTGTTCAAATGATTAACCATTTCTATGTTACATCGTGGTGAAGGTTTTTATAGCTGCTCATTGGTATTTTTACTGAAGATTTGGGATTTTTCTGTCTTGGATTCATTTATATAAGAAAGCGTTTTGGTGTTCGTTCATGGAGGGCAATTCAAGACATTGGAAGACTAGATTTGAAGTGTGATACTGGTGCGTGGTTATGAAGATCAAGGTTGCATGCTTTTGTCCCCTAATTGATGATGACAAAAAGGGGAAGAATATTTCGAAGATTGCAGCTTGAAGATCCTGGATGATATGCATGGATTAAGGGGAAGATTATCTTTCATATTAGTTTTGTCATGATCAAATAGGGGAAGATTGTTGGGAATTAAACTTTGAGTTGATATTGACAAAACATGAAAGATAAAGGAAACTTATGAAGACAAAGATGAAGGACTAATTATGTATTATGTTAAAGTCTTTGTAACCCTAAATCTCTATTACATAAAAAGATGGGGCATTAGGTTTTAATACACAGATGTTAGAGATGTAACATCCAGGAAAGGGGTGTGTGTGTCTAGGCGTCAAGTTCCTACAATGGACGCCTAGGTTTTGTATGTTAGTAGTTGTTAGAGATGATGACGAAGAAACCTTGTAGCAATAATAATGATACTTTTGTTATTCCGTTGTGCATCGCATTGTTCTTATTGGATAAAAAGTGTAGATTGGCAGGGACACCTCAACCCTGTGTACCATAATGGTACCCATCAACCCTACCCAGCAAAGGTTTGATGCCTGTGAAATACCTCAACACAATACCCAACCATGCAGCGGAACGGATTCGAACTCACGTCCTTTGTTGTGCATCGTATTGTTCTTATCATTATTATTGTGTAATCCCTAGATGAGGTCTAAACAACCTCGATCTATAAACGATCTTAACACCGCACCAGTTCAATTTCTTCCTGAGATCAACGAAGAGCCCCCGTACACCCTGAAGAAAGAACCAACTTTCGGGTTTGTTTACAAGAGTGATCTTATAATCAACTGCTTCATGGGGTACAAAGAGGTTCACAAGTTCTGTGACCACACGCTCAAGAAAGTTTGTGATGGGTTGGTGATACGAGTACGAGATCGGGAGTTATACAAGATTAGCAGGTGGACAACTTCTCAATTAAGAGAAGTTCGTCAGTTCATTCTGAAGATCGAGAGAAGGCTGTTTCACAGAGATCAGATGAGGTGGCTTGAAAGTTATGTTGGAGGAATGCCATCATTCCTGATTAGGAATTTTCAAAGTCCTGATCCAGTTTACACTGTCTTCAGAAGCACAGAATGATGTAAGAGTTGGATACATTTTTATTTATTTATATAACTTGTTGTGTGATTGTTTATTATGGCTTGTGCACAGATAACAGTGCACAACCTGTACTTGTAAAGAAAGGACCTTGAGGTACGGTTCAGTGCCTCAATCCTATGATAAGGAGCGAAAGCTTCTTACTTTTGAGCAGAATTATTCAAAAGTTTGAAAAGTTATTTAAAATTCTGCTCAAAAGAACAAGTACGCCCTTGTTAAGGGGGAGTACTTGAAACGAATATCTTTGTTCAAAACACATAAGTTCTTGTTGAAATTCTTCCCATAAACCTCAAAAAGCATATTTTAATCAAAAGTTTTCCAAAAACAACATGAATATGTTATTTTTGAGGGGGAGAATAAGTATGTGATTAAAAAATATGGTAACTATAGTATGGAATCTCGCATGAGCACTCAGATTGTACCCTTGAATTGACAAATATCAAATATCATTAATCGAAAAGACATGTCCTGGATGGGTATTAATTTCAAGCTGGTATATCCAGTGATGTAAACGTGTCTCACAAAGGACTTCTCTGAGTAGAGTGTACCGATTTTAAGAGATTCTTCTTTGAATATGACCCTGACGGGTAATAATTTCAAGCTAGTTTAACTAGTGATGTAAACGTGTCTCGCAACGGTCATATTCACTGAAAATCAATCTATTTTAAAAGCGCTGACTCTACCCGACATGTGCAAATTTACTTTAAAACACTTATGAGCACATTTTAAGGGAGAGTATTTCTAGAATGTGCAAAACTCTCAAAGTGTAAAAAAAAGTATAAGTTTTACACTCATTAACACTTTGAGAGGTTTTCAAAAATTTGGTTTTATGGAAAACATAGGATAGTCATGGAGATATAAGGTGACTAAGGTTAGGAACCCGTCCTATGATCCGCCAGAGCCGGAGGGGGTCTACCCATGGACACTACTAATAGTCTAGAACTAGAAAGTCGTTAGGTATTGTAGGTCGAGTATATCTCAAACACACACATGTATAATAAGGTAAAACACGTACTACTACTTTAACTAATAAGCTACGATAAGAGATAAAGAGAATAAGCTAATAAGAGAAAAGAATAAGAGAAGAAGAAGAAGAGATTTGGAAGTGAATTCAATTCATACGATTTAGGGACAAAGCTTACGCCACTTACATGAATAACCAACACTAAATGAGATGCCCCAAGCCTTCTATTTATAGGCACATGATTAGGGCATCATTTCAAGATTTCTTCTAGAAGGAATAACACATAAATGGGCCGTCCATAGGCTTCTAATGGACCGCACCTTAATCACTAATATAAAGCCCTATTAAGCAACATGTTATCGCTATTGATCAAGACTTGAAATATAATAAAAACGTGTTCCTAACAATCTCTCCCTAAGTCTTGATCATTAATGTTGCTCGACGTCTTCTTTGCTTCATTGGCTTCCGACGTCTTTATAATCTTTGTTTCTTTGTTCTTGTTTTTGGATGATATGATGTTGTCTCGATCTGCCAATCTCCAACGTCTTCTTGTCTTCTCCATCATGCTCATATGTCTTTGACTTGTTTTCTGCAACATGTTATCACTCTTCAATCTTTAACTTGAGAAAGGTTGAGTTGCTTGAACTTTTGACTTTACTATATCATATGTTGAACTTTTGGTGTTACTGAGTCTTTGAGAGAACATTTCTTCAAGATATGAACATGATGGAGTCTTGTTGGTTGAGCTCCAGTTCCTCAGCAGCAGCAGCAGCACGAACCAACCGGTACTTGTAGGCTTAGATTTGAGATTGTCAACAGCATAGTGTGAAGACTTTCTCAAATCCAAACCCAGGCCGTTCTGAACCGGATTCCCCCGAAAGGGATAACACGGACACACCGAAGTGCACCCACGATTCAGTGAGTCGCTGGAGATCACCCCACGACTGTAGACCGTTTAGAGCAAACACTAAGCGTAACCCACAAGGAGTTACCGAAGTGACCTGCTGTCAGAGTTGTTTGATGTTGCTCTGGCAGGATTTCCATTCAATCATTGATAATCACAATTGTGACTTATCTCATGAATGTTCTTGGCAGATTGCTGAGATCTGCGAAGGACACTTTCCTAATTTACACCTGATGCCCATGATGTAGAACACCAGAGTAATTCTAAGTGTACCTAAGAGATCTATTGATGAATCTCATGGCTCTAGACTCAATTAGTGCACATTTGTTTGGTCGTCGGAGGCATGGAGCAGATTGCCTCCTTTTCAATATCAACACTCTCATAATGAGAGGTCGATAGATTATGAAGGGTTCTCCGTGTGAATGAAACAAATGTATTTTGAGAGACACTTGAGTGGCTTAGAAGGTTTAGTGCAGTGCGTCACTGGGTCCATGACGTCTTTAGTCTTCAATACCGGTGATGCTTATCAACCAGTAGAATATGAATTGAACCCGGTGTCTGCCCTAAGGTTGAACAAATGGAGGGCTATTTTTTTTCACCCTTTTCTTTGCTTTTCTTTTTCTTTCTTCAACCCCTTGTTTCTTCGTTCATTCATTTTCTCCTTTTTATATCATACCTAGGACTTTCTAGTTCTAAACTATTGGTATTATCCTTGGGTAGATCCCTCCGGCTCTGGCGGATCATAGGACGGTTTTCCCTAACCTTAGTCACCTTATTACTCCATGACTATCCTAATGATGCCATAAAACCAAACCATTGAAAATCTCTCAAAGTGTCGATAATTGTAAAGACATTTTGTTGATACCTTGAGAGTTTGATGATTTTCAGAAATGCTCCCCCTAAACATGTGCGCATAAGTAATAAATTTAAAATTTGCACATGCCAGAAAGGGTTGGCACTTTTGAATTGATTGACTTTCAATGAACCTGATCGTTGCGAGACACGCTTACATCACCAGTTAAACTGGCTTGAAATTATTACCCGTCCAGATCATATTCAAAGATTATCACTCGAAATCGGTACATTCTACTCAGACACGTCCTTTGCGAGACACGCTTACATCACCAGATAAACTGGCTTGAAATTATTACCCGTCTGAGACATGTCCTTTCGACTACTGACTTTTCCTATCGTCAATTCGAGGGTCAATTCTGAGTTTGAGCACAAGAGATTCTAGCAAATGAGACACCATATTTTAATCATCTTTTACTTCTCCCCCTCAAAAAGAGCATACTCATGATGTTTTTGAAAAACTTTATGATTAAAATATGCTGTTTTTGAGTTTTAGGGAAGAATTCCAAGAACATTTGTTATTTTAGAACAAAGATTATAGTTTTCAAATACTCCCCCTTAACAAGGGAATACTTGTCCTTATGAGCAGAATGTTTGAAAAACTTTAGAAAACATTCTGGTTTTAATTCTGCTCATAAGTAAGAAGCTTTCACTCCTTTTTCAGGATTGAGGCACTGAAGCGTACCTTAGGTTCCTTTCTTTGGGGTCCGGGTTGTACACTGTTATGTGTGCACAAGCCGTAATGTCACTGGCCATATGGTAAGAATAATGGAAAAGAATTATGAACAATGAATTCAAATGCTCACATCGTCCTCCTTTGTTAAACTTGGTGAATTCTGGATCCGTCCTTTGATATAGTCGGATAGGAAATGGAGGACGACCGCCCACATAGCTCTCAAGTCTCCGAATCTGATCCCTCCCGTACAACCTTCTTTCAATCTTCAAGACGAACTGCATCACTTGTTTGAGCTCATTATGTGTCCACCTTGTTGACTTCTTCAACTCATGATCTCGAACTCTTAGAACTAACCCATCTCTAACATTTTTCAGTGTATCATCACATAATTTAGGTATCTCGTGGAATGACATGAAATGGTTTGTGTGTGTTGCACTTCTGTAGATGAACCCGAAGATTGGGTGTTTCTTCATGGTATATTGAGCATCGCGGTTGTTTTCCAAGAAGATTATGGGCTCAACGAGATTCAACTTCTGCTGATAACTTTCCACTCCTAACTGAAGATCTTCTACTCGTTCTTTGATAATTGTTCTTCTGATGAAATGGCAGATTGCTGCACTAAAAGCATACTGAAGATCGGTAGAGAGATGTTGCAGTTTTCCTTGTATCTTGATGAGGTATAAGTCTTCAATATCATTGAGACTCAAGTCAGGAAAATCTGCTTCTGAGAACGATTAGATCTGGTTGTCATTTCGTCTGACGGTGATCGCAGATAGGAAGGTGTAATCATACTTCTTTGTTCCTGAAACACTAATCACTGCCGTGATTCTGAGGTCATTATTGACTTGTTCACGAGACTTTTGGCTGAGTTTATACTTGTACCAAGTCTTCCTTTTATCATATCAGTGATGGATTCCTAATTCAGCATCAAGATCATAGATCACTTGCTGTTTGATGAAGATCTTCTGGTTGATTGCAGCTTCCTCAATGGCAGGATGTTGGTAACTTGCTGCAGGAGTGAAGGTAATAGAAGTTGCATACTTCGTTTTGCTTGATGCTCCATGCATGAGTAGTTCAAGATCTTTATTGAAAAAGAACTGGAAGGGGATGTCTGAAGTTCCATGAGGTTTTCTGATCACGGGTAGTGGCTTAGTCCAGTATGTGATGTATGAACGGTTTTTGTTGTCATGGCCACCCACCCTGAGTATGTCTGGATTCATCCAGTCAAACTCAGTTGACATTGCACGAGCAATGTTTTCAAGGTGATATTCTAGCTCAGCCGCATTTGCAGATTTGTCTTTAAGAAGAGTGAATGCATCATTTTTGATCCTACGAAGTTCTCTCTTTGTCATTTTCTTCACATTCAGAGTATGTTTGATTTTGTGTGTAAATTCAAATGTACTGTCTTCAACTTTAGTAGTTTCGTCGTCTTGGATCTGAGCACTGGCAAGTTGATAAAACCATTCATTGCCGTTCACATCTTCATCATCATCAAGCCATGTGACAACAGCTGGGTTTTGAGAAGACTTCTTGCTGCTAGATGGCTTTGACTTGAAAGGTTTAGACTTTGGTGGAGATGGTGGTGGTGATTGTGGTTGATCTTCTTGTGTTTGAAATTCCATATTTTCTTTAGGAATATGCTCAAAATGATGTTCAGTTGCTGTAGGACCAGATTCTGGATTTGGTTGAGGTGGAGATGAAGTTGTGGTTCCTGTAGGCTCAACAATGTTGATTCCAGATTCACTACCATTCTTTTGTTTCTTAGTAGTAGGGTCTGGATCTTGTTCATCATCATTATCATCACGTTTCCTCTTGCCCTTATCTGCTGAAGCCTTGCAAGATTTCATATTTTCTCGAATAGCATTCAAGACGGACAGTTTAGTGTAATTGAGAGAAGATTTTGCAAGCAACTTGGTGTAGAGAACATCTTGAAGATATTCAACAGAATATTCTTGAAGATGCTGTTGCTGAATCTTCAAAATTTTGATCTTTTCTTCAAATGTAGTATCAACATATTCTTCAATGATTTTCTGAAGATCAGGAATGTACTTCTTGATGTAATGCTTTGTATTTGCTTTCATTTTAGCATCAACATCAGATTCTAGAAACCCATCCATCTTTAGCTTGGTTTGCTGCATCTCTTCAACTTGTTGAGACAAGTTCTTGACTAAGTTTTCCATCTCAGCCATTTTTACACTTGTTTGTTTGTCCTTATTGACTTGTGCACGCTTCACTGCTTCCTTAAGTTTTCTTGCAGCAGGAGATACAACTTCTACTTTTGTAACCTGGGCAATTCTTTTCACATGCTTACCGTTCAAGGCATGTTTGATACGATCAGAAACTGCTGCTTTTTCTTTTGGTGATGGTGATTTCTTCGGAGATGGAGTAAGTGAGGGAATTGGTTCATCAGATTTAGTTGTTGAGTCCTTAGGAGATGAAGGTGGAGGTGTAGGATTCTCGGGAGGTGACCCAGGAGGTGTTTTAGGTGATGAAATAGGTGAGGGTTGAACTGGTGGTGATTCCTGTAAGGGGTTACTGACAACCATAGCAAGTTCAGTTGGAGGAACTGATGGAGAACGGATGTAGCTATCCGCTTCCAAGTCAGCTTGAGCATCTTCCTTACGTTTCCTCTCTAATTCCTCTTGTCTTGCCATTGCTTCCTCAAGTTCCTTAGCAGCTTCAGTTGTCTTATTGCCAAGAATTTCCTTTTCATCTTCAGGATTCCAGTCCATATTGTCCTGATGGAGTTGTTCCCCCCCTTGATCATCATCAAACATGGAGTCTGAGATTTCCTTGTCAGTTAAGACTATATTGCTCTCCTGATCATTCTCCTTCTCACCCTGAGCTTGTGCTTCCAAGTCGGGTTGATTAACCGAACTTGGTTGCTGAGGAATGACAGATTCAGCCTTATCGGGTTGAATAACCGGATTAGTGTGGATCGAAGCTGCTTCTTGACCGGTGCCTGATCCTCCTGCTCCTTGTTTCATTTCATACTCTCTTTGTTGCTCAACAGCCAATCTTGCCCTTCTTTCTTCATCCTCCTTAGTTGACCTTAAACTCATCTTTTGTGCATTTTCAAAGTTGATCTGATTTTGAAGTTCAGCTTCTTCAACAGTCATAACAACAGGAGTCTCCTCTTCTGATTCAGATGATTCAGAGTCAGTATCTTCATCAATAATCCCAGATGGTTCAGATTTTGGTTGGGGTTTACTAGGTACAGTTCTCTTGAGAGATCTTGGATGCTGTTTCTTTGGTAGTGAGGTACTTGATGCACTGCCAGTCTTAGACCTGCTTTGAGACCGAGTCTTTGTAGATCCTGACCCTTCAACCAAGTTAGCAAGTCCCACTCAACGTTCATGGAATGCCTTATCATATGCAAGATATGTTGGAGTTTCTTTTAGTTTATCGGTCATTAGAAACTCTGGCAGTCTTGTCCCTTGTTTGTGCGTGCTCCCTTTGGGAAAGTAGACTTTGTGGAAAGTTCTACCCATCATGTATGGATGAACCTCTCGATCGGTCGGTCGTTGATCAATGTCCTTATGTAAGTCAAGCAGATAACTTATGTGAACTTTGGTGTATCGGACAAAAGGGATTTGTTTGAAAGCTTTCCGCATCTGAAATAGTATATCTTCCCAGATAAGAGCTGCAAAGTCAATCTTTTCCTAGTTCATGAACCCCCAGAAGACTTGAAAATGACTTAGTCTTGGGTGCTCATAGCCACTATCTCTACCGGATATTGAACGGGTTATAATGTAGAAGATAGTTCTCCGGGGCTGAGGTATGTATTTAGCGTTGACTTTGGAGATCTTGGTTAATGGTGTTTCTGGTTGAACATCATACCAAATGTCTACAAGGAATTGCATGATTTCAGATTCTGAAGGTGTCGGGTAGAATTGGTTGGAAGTTTTAGGTGCATCTAGAAGGTCTGAAGCTTTGCGGAGATGATAAGGTGTGACTCTGATCCTTTTACGATCCAGTTGGATTGTGAAGTACTTATCATCACTGCTGAGTGTGAAAGTATCCCAGAATTGATGTATGTACAGTTCTGGAATGGTGTCAGAGCTGTCAAGAAGGTTTCTGCACTTATGAGCTTTGAGAATCTCCACAGCTATCTGGCAGCTTGGGTCAGAACACTTTATCTTATCAAGCTCTACTCGTGCATTGTTTTTCCCTATTTCCAAAGAATACCCATGTGGAAACACTTCTTCTTTTGTGAGTGGTGGGAGATGTTGTTGTTGTGGTGCAACCATTGATGTTATCTGAAGCAACAATCAAGTACAAATATGCAATATACATGATTGTTAGTATTTGTTAAAACTAGATACAACACATGGCATCCATTTGCATTTATGATTGATTGTTACATGCTTGATCAAAGAATTTATCAAGAAATTACCAATTTCTATAAAATTTGATTCATTTTGATAAGTATAAAAGATATACCTAAGGAAAGAAATCAAATTCTATAAAATATCACAATTGCGATAATTATGGAAATTGCGATAATTATGCAATTGCTATAATTATCCATTAGCGATAATTAGGCAATAGCGATAATTAGGCAAGAGCGATAATTAGGCAATAGCGATAATTATGCAATAGCGATAATTAGGCAATAGCGATAATTATACAATAGCGATAATTATGCAATGGCGATAATTATCCAATCGCGATAATTTTGGCAATTTCGATAAACTCTCATACAAGAGTTTTCGATAACTTTGAAGATGAACAGCCACGTATATTTTTATCGAAATTCATTATAACTTAGATTTAACAACCACAAATTAATTAAATCAGTTTTAATGACTAATCTAAACAATCTGACCAAGTTATAACAATATTCATCCATAAACATTCAATAATCAACCTGCTTGTGTTTGATGTTCTTCTTAAACCCTTAAACTCAATTGATCCATTTATCATGTTTCTGGGCACAATCTAAGCATACAAATATTCAATTAAGCTCAAAACAACAACATCCCAACATACAAATTACACAATAACACTCATATACGGATTTCCCCAAATTTGTCGCTTAAACCCTAAAACTTAATTCTAACGATTTGATGTTTCTGGGAGTAATTAAGCACACAATCTAGGTTTATAATCTATATCTAAGTATTATCGTACAACATTTCTCAACTAAAACACTTTCATTCAATGATCCCCAATTTTTACGCAAACCCTAGAACAAAAATTCACAATTGCGATAGATGTAACCGTTGGATCATGATAAATTTTAAAACCATCTGTAAGAATGACATGTAAATCACAAAAGTACTCACAAAATATGATGATCGTGAGTGGATTGTTGGATTGAAGGAAGGTCGTTGATGATGGTGGGTGAGGTATTTAATACGTTAGGTGAAGTTAGTCAAAGTAATAACTGCGGTTATTTTCTTGACTTTTTATACCGTTTGACCATTTTTGAAATATTAACAACCATAGTCCCCTAACCTTAACGATTTTGAATACTAAGTCCTAAACCACCATCATACTAACTCTAAGTCTCACTTTTTACATTTAAGACACAAAACTTTTTCCATCTTGAAATCTTATCACCAAAACTTTTTGAAGCAACAAATTTCTGAAAGCATGCAAGTACAAGTTTAAAAAATGGTGTAAAAGATTATGTCTCCCCATCAACACTTGTTCAAAAATAATTTGTGACATTTTAAAATGAACAACGTGTTGGATAAGGGTTTGTACTTGCATTTTTTTTTAATATATATTTACAAAGAAAGTTTGGAGATGTTTGACTTCGTTAATTGTTTTTATGAAACTTTTCCAAATCATTTGGCGTCAAACATCTCATACCAATCTGGTGAACCAGATCCACAAATCTTGCATGAGGCAAGGCTTTTGTGAACAGATCCGCCAGTTGGTGTTCAGTTCCCACAAAATACAATTCAACAGTACCCTTTTCCACGTGTTCCTTGATGAAATGGTACCGGAGATCAATATGCTTTGACTTGGAATGCTGCACGGTGTTGCATGAAATAGCGATGGCACTCTTGGAATCACAGTACATAGGAATCTTGTTGAAGTCCATCAGTTGTGATCGCATCCAGATGACTTGAGCACAGCAGGCAGACATGGCCACATATTCAGATTCTGTTGACGACAGTGAAGTGCAGTCTTGTTTCTTTGATTGCCAAGAGACGAGCTTGTCACCCAAGAATTGTACTCCCCCTGATGTACTTTTGCGTGTGTCTAAGCACCCTGCATGGTCAGCGTCTGAAAATGCAACAAGTTCAAACCCAGAATCCTTTGGATACCAGATCCCCAAATTAATGGTTCCCTTTATGTATCTAAGGATTCTTTTAACGGCTGACAAATGCCGTTCAGTCGGTCTAGACTGATATCGGGAGCAAAGATATGTGGCAAATACAACATCCGGTCTGCTAGCTGTAAGATACATGATTGACCCAATCATACTACGATACTTCGTAGGATCAATGGGTGTCCCATGTATGTCAGCATCTAGCTTCGGGGATGAGGAGGACATTGGGGTATTATAGGTGTCACAACTGGTCATACCATGCTTTTTCAGGATTTCCTGAGCATACTTTGACTGACTTAGAAATATACCACGGGGCGACTGATGAACTTGCAATCCTAGAAAGAATTTAAGTTCACCCATCATAGACATCTCAAAGTTTTGTTTCATCAGTTTAGAAAAAGCGTTTGAATATTTTTTATTGGTTGAACCAAAAATAATATCATCCACATAAATTTGAACAATGAGAATTTCTTCCCCGTGTGTCTGTATAAATAAAGTTGGGTCAACAGTTCCTATGGTAAAATGATTAGCAAGTAGAAATGCAGACAGTTTATCGTACCACGCCCTCGGGGCTTGTTTAAGGCCGTATAGGGCTTTCTTAAGCCGATATACATGGTTTGGATGATCTGGGTCCACGAAGCCTTCTGGTTGTGACACGTACACCTCTTCTCGGAGTTGTCCATTGAGAAATGCCGTCTTCACATCCATTTGATAGACTGTGATGTTCTTGTGGGCTGCGTATGCCAGAAACATTCGAACTGCCTCAATCCGAGCCACTGGAGCAAACAATTCCTCGAAGTCAATACCCTCTTCTTGGCTATATCCTTTTGCTACCAGTCGGGACTTGTTACGGATCACTGTACCATCTGCATCCAGCTTATTCTTCCAAATCCATTTCAATCCAACAACATAAACTCCATCTGGTCTTTCCACTAGTTCCCAAACTTCCAAACGTTTGAACTGTTCCAGCTCTTCTTGCATGGATTCAATCCAGTTGTCATATGTAAGGGCGTCTTTGATGTTTTTAGGTTCAGATTGACAGACAGTGAGTGCATACATGCAGTGTTCACTATCTGAGTGAAGTTTTTGTCTTGTCATGATTGGATTGTCAGGATTTCCAATTATATTTACCAAGGGATGATCTCTTGTCCATTTGTGAGTGGATGGGAAATGTTGAATGTTGTTTTGGTGATATGATGGGTCCATATTGCTCAAGGAGGATTCCCCAGTTTCTGGAATGGTTGGTGGTGGAGCAAATGGATTGAAAAATGCATTCCCGTCATAATTTGAAGGTGTGGGAACTTGATTAGAATTGGGGGAAGAATCTTCAACTGTAGGTGGAGGTGTTTGAACCATGGGTGATGAGGGGTCAGTTTGAGGTATATTGTTATCAACTACTGTAGTAGTAGTTGCAGATTGATCAGGTGCTTGATTTTGGACATGTTGAGCAGCGGAACTGGTGGGAGCATCTGATGCACTACTAACACAAACTTCATCAAACATTGGTGCAAACAAATCTTCCAGATCTTTCCTGTTAAAAGGTAAGGGTGCAGCCGAAGATTCAGGGAAGTTTAGGCGGTTATGTTCGGGTTCTAAGCGGTCTTGCTCAGAAGCCATATCCGTGAGTTCATCAAAATGTGCGTGTATAGTTTCTTGAATTTCCCTGATCCGACGGTTCCAAATTCTATATCCCTTAGAATTTTCACAATAGCCAACGAATATCCCGATGTTTGCTTTAGCCTTTAATTTACCAAAATCATCTCTATCATTTTTCGGGTAACACAGTGCTCCAAAAACATGAAAGTAGTTGATGTTTGGTTTTCTGCCTTGAATAAGCTCATATGGAGTTTTGTTGTGTCGTCTGTTGATCATGCCGCGGTTCTGGGTATAACATGCAGTATTAACAGCTTCAGCCCAAAGGTATTCTGGCAATTGAGCATTGATCAACATTGTTCTAGCTGCTTCCACAAGCGTACGGTTTCGTCTTTCAACTACACCATTCTGTTCGGGAGTGCGAGCAATTGAATATTGATGAACAATCCCATGCTTCTCAGTGTATTCCCGAAGGGTTTGATTCTTAAATTCAGTGCCGTTGTCTTTTCGAATAATCCTGACGGTGTTACGGACTTGAACTTGAATCTTTGTGAGAAACGTGATGACCATTGAAGGAACTTGATCTTTTGTCCGAAGAAAGTATTACTAAAATGTACCTTTTTCCCGTTCATAGTGTGAACCCGCATTGGACCACACAAATCCATATGTAGCAGCTGGAGGACATGATCAGTGCTGTGTTCTGTTTTGGGAGGAAAGTGAGCACGGTGACTTTTCCCTTGTTCACATGCATAACACAAATGATCTTTGGCATATCTGAATTTGGGTAATCCGTCAACCAATTTATTCCTTGCAAGGTCAGTCATGGTTTTGAAATTGAGATGAGACAATCTTTTATGCCATAACCAAGCCTTTGTGGGATTAGCCTTGGAGAGTAAACAGATAGGAGATGAAGCTGTCATGCCTTCAAAGGATATGGTGTATAGACTGGTTCCCCGTTTTCCTTTCATTAAGTCGTTTCCTTGAAGATCACAAATGAAGCAAGTCTTCACCCTAAATGCCACTTCTAAGTCTCCGTCACAGAATTGTCCCACTAAGAATAAATTGTGACCAAGGCCTTCAACATAGTATACACGACTGATCTCGATGTTCCCATTAACATAATCTCCATAGCCCATTATTGCTGCGAAGTGATCATTCCCGAACCTGACCATTCCGATGAACTTTGCGATAAAGTTTGTGAGAAGCTTGAGGTTGCCGGTCATGTGTCGAGCACCCGCTATCAACAATCCATAGGACAATTTGTATCACCTGCATCACAAATATTGGAAACAGGTGGAGAATTGACAACGGTTGGACCCGTTGGGTTAGAAACACAAGATTTAATTATCTTAGGGACCCATTTAAAGCTTGCTGTGTTTTGTAACCAACGTTGCCATGTCCAACTAGTCTCAGCCTTTTTCTTAATGAATGCACTAGGTGATTTGGTTGTCTTAGGTTTGGCTATGGGTGTTTCAATGGTTTGCTCAGAAACAACTAGTGGTGGTTTCCCTAAAATGGACTTGGCAACAGTTTTGAGCCTAGAGGAAGAGCCACTAGTTCGTTTCTTTTTTCGTTTTAACAGAGTTTTAGCAATGCAGTTTTGATGATCACCAGATAATATACTAGCACGACAAACAATACAACTAGCATCAATCATAACATCAACATTATCATTCATAGATTCAACATCTGTTACATCATTCCTAGAATTGGACTTAGATAAGGTCGATTCTATTCCTGACATTACATGTGTGTTATTCAAACTACTTGCTTTAACTTCTGAAGACTTAGATGATCCATTCCTAGACTTCCTGACTTTACGCTTCTGTTGTTTCTTGGGGGTCTTGGAACTGCTAGTCTTAGAGATAGTATCTAGTCCTGTGGAAGTAGAAGTGTTTGCATTAGTGGTTGAGTCTGATGCTTGGGTAATTGATTTGTCTACTACATACATCCCTGGGGCAATCTTATGAACATTTGCTTTGCCGTTGTCTAAAACTCGGAGTTTCTTCTTCAGATCAACAATGATGTGTTTGTATTCTTGATTTTTTGAATATAATTTTCTGTTGAGGCAGACTGTGTCATTTCTGTTTTGAAGAATTTCATCCAGTTCCTTTTCATTTTCAAACAGTTTAAGTCTTAAGAGAGCCTTTTTTTCCTTATTATTTTCAGGAACATGACTGTTTTGAAATGATAAAGATCTTATGAGATTTTGAAATTTTATTTCAAATTCAGCACTTTGACTTTGACACCAATCAAGCCTTTTTTGAAGATTAAAAACTTTGTTTTCCACATCATTGTTGATTTGTCGAAGATCCTCATTCTCTTTGACCAAATTTTCTATCTCCATTTGCAACATCTCAACATTTACCGCATGATCATTCACAAGTAATTCATTGCATGACTCATAAAGCGAATTCATAATCACAGAAACAACGTCATAACACAGAACTTTTTCTAAGAGTCGATCATTCTCGTTTTTCAAAGTTTTCTTTTGATGTTTTTGTCTTTGAAGTTTGTCGTCCTGTTCTTTGAAAATGCCCTTCATAGATGCAACTTCCGTGAATAATTCTTGTTCCCATTGTGTTGCATATTTCTTCAGATGTTTAACATGAGGCAGAATTTTCTTTTGAAGAATATCTCGCTTTTCTTTCGCGACTGGGGAAAGAAAAGTAGAGACTTCGATTTGAGAATTAAACTCAATTTCATTTTCCAAAAAAAATATGTCTTCCATAATTGTATCAAAATATCGAAATAATTTACTTTCTGGTAATTTTGGATCAACATCATCCTCAGTCAAAGAATCCTTGATTTGTGCAACAGTTTTGGAAACAGGAAGTATTGTAGGAGAAGCATGTATGTTTGTGTTAACAAACGTTTGTTCTGGTTCGTCCTTTGAGGGGACAAATTTGATATGACGTCTTGCATTATAATCATGATGAATTCTGGAAAAATCTTTGTCAGTTTTTGGTCGACTCTCAAGTTCTTTTTGACGTTCAAGAATATCAAGTTCTTCATCATTACCAAGTACAAAAACTCTTTGAAAGATATCATCAAGTAATAATTCTGCATTGTATAACTTGGGATTTTTGTTGAGAACTTTAGAAAGAAAACGTGGTTGGTCACTGCCAATAGGAAATCCAACTCCTTTCGGAACTAGTTTTACCGATAGCCTTTGAATTTGAGTTATGGATTCACCATTTTTGTAGACAATAGTTTGAAACTCTTTAAGTTTGGATTCCAAAGTGACAATTTCTTCAAGATATGAGTCGACACGTTTACTTGAGGCTTGCTTTTGTTCAAGAAGATTATTTTAAGATGTTGAAAGCTCAGATTGAGTTTTTAACAGCTCAGAATTTAAAGTATTAATTTGTTTTTTGAATTCTAATTGATCCTTTTCTTGTTGAGAGAGAAGCTCAGCCTTAGAAACGGTTAGCTCACGAACTTGATATTCTAAATTTTGAACTTTGACGTACTCTTTTTGGAAAGCAATCTCAAAACCTTTTTCACGTTTTTCTTGTTTTTGATATCCTGAAAGTTGTATTTTATAGCACTCATTGTCCTTCGTTAACAATGCAATTTTTTCTTTCAGATTTTGATTGATTTCTTTGCATTTTTCAATTTGTGATTGGGTGGTCATTAACAAGGTCTGAAGCTCTGAATCTTGATCAGGCAAAGGATCATTTTGTTCAAGATGATCATAACTTTCATCGTCAATCGAATCATCAAATGAAACAACGGTTTTATCATCATCAAATGATACAACAGTGTTTATTTGATCATCTGATGGAGATGAAAATGATGAATCATGTTGAACAGAATTGTCATTTGTAGATGAAGATGCAGAAGGTGAAGCAATTTCATGTATAAGACATTGTGGATCAGGTACCTGAGATAGACCATCGGTGTCATAAACCGGGCCTGTCTCGGACATGTTCATCTCTTGCATGTTTGCCATGAGCATTTGCTTCAAGATCTTCCATCTCATCATCAGATGCAGCATTTGCCATAAAGCTTTGTTCATTCTGTGTCAACATCCCTGCTGCTTTTTCATCCTTGAGAGCCATCAGAAGAGCTTCCTTGTGATATGCACTGCCCATAGTACGAGGCTTTGGACACGCATTTGCCATGTGACCATTCCCACCACAGTTGTAGCATGTGATTGAAGTATTTGCAATGCCTTTCTGTGCATTCCCAGCCATCTGATTTCTACTCTGAGTATTTCCCATACTGTTCCTGTTACCCCCTGCAGAATTGAACCTGTTCCCTCCTGACTGAAACCTCTGAGACCCATAGTTTCCACTGTTTCCTGAACCATATCTGCCCGAAGACCGATTCTGAATTTCCACTCTGCCATTGTTAATAACAGCTTGATTCCTGGTATTGGAAGATGAACGAAGGCGATTGTTGGATTTGGTGAACTTGCCAAATGCCTTAGCAATTAATCCAAATGCTTTATTAAGAGAGTTGAATGCATCCTCCTCTTCATCATAATCAGCGTTTGAGTATAACATGGAATCTGAGTTGTTATATGGAACCATTTTGTTGTCAGAGTATTGTGATGATGCTTCATATGGGATGATTTGGTTAGAAGGTTGTGGATGAAAACTTGGTTGGAAAGATGATTGACCAAATTCCTGGTTTGGTAGTGGAAAGTTGGATTGAGCAACAAGAGCAAGCGAGTTAGGTGTTGGTGCTGATATGAACCCGCCTCGTGCTGCAATTTCCTTATCTACCTCAGATTGATGTTGTTTCAGAAAGTCATACATTAGTCCATACTTGACTTCACCAATCTTCTTTGTTTGCCTGACAAATGATGCATATTTCTGCCATTCTGGTCCAAGGCAACCCAGAAATTTTGAATTGATAGGAATCTTAGGTAACTTGATGTCATGACAATCGAGGTCATTTACAACATTTGTGAAACGGTGGTAGTATGATTCAATTGTCTCCCCTGGTTCCATGATGAAATTATTGTATTCCATGTAAAGCTTTGACTCAAGATCTTCTTGATTTAACTCTGTCCCTTCCATTAGAAGATGCACATGTTCCCACATGTCTTTGGGAGTCTTTTGAGCATCAATACTTCGGTAAATAGGATTGGGATTCCCTTGAAGTATGTAAGACATTGCCAACTGATTTGCCTCTTGTTGCAGTGTTTGTTCAGTTGTGTAGTTAGCGACAGCAATGGGAGTTGATGTTTCTTCTCTTTCTGTAGTTCCTGGAACAACAGTTACTGGAATTGGAAAGGGTCCTTCTTCAATGGCTTGCTTAAGATATTTCCCATGGGGTTTTCGGAGTTCAATGAATCTGAGGAATCTACTAGCCCATTGCACATAATTACCAGGTGTCAGCATAGGTGGAGTGTCCTGATTCCCAGCCTCATGTCGGGATTGCTGACTGCTGATTGCCTCACACATCTTGTTAAACCAATGTGGTTCTCTGGAGTAGGATGGATTGTTCAGCATTTGATTCTGTTGCATGATTTGTTGTGGGGATACTTGTGGTGGAGAGAGAAATTGATGTTGTTGCACGAATGCTTGTTGTTGTTGATACTGAGGATGAAATTGCTGTTGTTGAGGATATTGCTGTAGCTGATAGTAGTAATTGAAGTGAGGTGGTTGAGACATGTCTGGATCTTGAAGATAATTAAGATTTGTGTTATGAGTTATGTTAAGTGGTTTTGGTTAACTGAAGATTTTTTTCCAATTGCGATAATTACTGTTCACCCAATTGCGATAAGTATTGTTCACTCAATTGCGATAAACTCCAAATAGCGATAAGAAAAATAGAAATTGCGATAAAACTTAGAATTGCGATAAAAATGACAATTTGAATAAGTTATCTTAAATTGCGATAGAAAAGGTAATTTGCGATAATTTATCAGAATTGCGATATTTAATGGCAAATTCGATAATTTTATCTAAATTCCAATTTCAATAATTCTCAACTCTCCTACAAGAGATGAGAAGCAACCAAGTCGAAGTATTTTCACTTTCTCCTACAAGGAAGTAAAATACTGAGTCCCAATGCCGATAACTGAAGAACTGCCAATTGCGATGAAACCCTAACTTGTCGCTATTCGAATTGCGATAAACGCTAACTTGTCGCTATTCACCCAAAAGCCAAAATGCACTTTTCACCAACTTTTCCAATACGCGATTTTTTCGGGTTTCACTAAAACCAATAACAAACCGATTGTTTTTTGATTGTTTAACGATTAAAAACCACAAAGTATGATGAAATTTACGATCAAGAGCGTTCTAAATGGAAATTTGATGAGATTTGTAAAGCTTTTTGACGAGATGATGAATACGTTCCAACAAAAAAGAGTTTAACGATGAAACAAATCACAAAAATCTTACGTAATCCTTAAAACCAACCTAAATACGATTAGATCTACTCAAACACAATCCTAACTATCCCTTTGGCGAATGATACCACTTGTAAGTCGAGTATATCTCAAACACACACACGTATAATAAGGTAAAACACGTACTACTACTTTAACTAATAAGCTACGATAAGAGATAAAGAGAATAAGCTAGTAAGAGAAAATAATAAGAGAAAAAGAAGAAGAGATTTGGAAGGGAATTCAATTCATACGATTTAGGGACAAAGCTTACGCCACTTACATGAATAACCAACACTAAATGAGATGCCCCAAGCCTTCTATTTATAGGCACATGATTAGGGCATCATTACAAGATTTCTTCTAGAAGGAATAACACATAAATGGGCGGTCCATGGGCTTCTAATGGACCGCACCTTAATCTCTAATATAAAGCCCTATTAAGCAACATGTTATCGCTATTGATCAAGACTTGAAATATAATAAAAAAGTGTTCCTAACAGGTATGATTAATAAAAAGGAGTAAAGAAATGAAAGGAGAAAGAAGGGGTTGAAGAATTAAAAAAAAAAAAAAAGGTAAAGAAAATGGTGAAAAGAAATAGCGCTCCTTATGTTCAACCTTAGGGTAGAAACCGGGTTTAATTCAAATGCTACTGGTTGTTACTACGGTGACACTGGTATTGAAGACAAGGCCATCATGGACCTAGTGACGCACTGCACTAAACCTTCTAGCCACTAAGGTGTCTCTCAAAAGACACTTGTTTCATTTCTCATGGAGAACCCTTCATTATCTATCGACCTCTCATTCCGAGATGAGTTGATATTGAAAAGGAGGCACTCTGCTCCATGCCTCCGACGACTAAAAACCAATAAGCACTTAATCGAGTATAGAGCCGCGAGATACATAAAAAGATTTCATAAGAACACTTAATATTTCTACACTGGTTATTCAGCAATAAGAAAACCATTTGTAAATTACAAGAGTCCTACGCAGATCTTAGTAATCTGCCTAGAACATTCATGAGGGAATTCACAAATTGTGATCTCAGTGATTGAATGGAAATTCCTGTCAGGGTCAACATCAAACAGCCCTGACAGCAGGTCACTTCAGTAATCCCTTGTGGATTACACTTAGTGTTCTTGGTGGCTCCAAACGGTCTACAGTCGTTAAGTGATACTTTGGTATACTTCAACGGCTCACCTGAATCGTTGATGCACTTTGGTGTATCTGAGTTAGCTCTCTCGGGGGAATCCGGTTCAGGAACGGCCTTGGCAAGGATTAGAGAAAGTCTTCACACTATGATGTTGATGATCTCGAAGTCCGAACCTGTAAGTGTTGGATGATTTATTGTTAACTGTTTAAATTGCAGGTACTTATGGAGACCAGGAGTTCCACCACCACCATTTTCATCATGCTCATGCAAATATCACGAAGAAAAGTACTCACAAAGACTAAGGCATAACGAAAGTTCAAAGAAATCAAAGAAAGTCAAAGATCAAGGAAAAACAACCTTTCAAAAGTTAAAGATTGAAGCTAATGAAGTGAGAACTACTTAAAGTATGAAGATCAAAAATCAAAAGAGGTATGAGCATGGTGGAAAAGACGTAAAGACATCGTGATTAAATAACGTTGGTGGAAGGCAGATCAAGAGATTACCATACCACTCACAAAAAGAACAAAGAACAAATATATAAAGACGTCGAAGCTGAAGAAGTATAGAAGACGTCAAGAAACCTTGATGACCAATACTTAGGGGGAGATTGTTGGGAACACATTTTAAATGAAATCAAGTATTAGTCATAATATAAGGTTGCTTATGGGCTATATGTTTGTATTAATTCTCACGACTCACTTAGGAGCCCATGGGCCGTGAGTTTAAGTGTATTGTTTCTAGAAGATTAAGGCAAGTGTTGCCCTAACACTTTGCCTATAAATACCCATACATGTATCTCTTATAAGTAGTTGGTTTTATTCACTTGTGAACCAAACCTTTGCCACTTTTACGTGTGAATGAAATCCGCCATTTCTCTTCATCTTATTCTCTCATTATCTCATCTATTACTTGTTATACGTATCATATAGCTTATGTTACATCTATTCTAGGACCTAACAAATCATTTATGTGGCTTAATTGCTTAATCAAAGAGTTAGGGTTTAAGGCGTAAATATGGGCATTTCTTGTGTGTTAGCTTTTAGTCTAATTTAATTAGCTCTTTAGCTTAGCATCATGTCTAGGATTGCTCTAAAACTGCTTAATTGTGTTAGTTAACATTAGTGAATGCAAGATGAATATGTTAGGGTTTAAGTGGTCGAATAGATTGCTGCTACTTATTGGTGTAGTATAGATGTGTTTTGAGTAGTTGGTTATGCTTATATAAGTCCTTAAATAATGCGCCATAAGTCTGGTAACCTAAATCAAACACATGCTCTAAGTCGAAGAAATTCATAATGCATAATAATCTTTTATGGTCAATGTGTTTGTTTGCTTAGATTTCTTGGTACTAAGACTTGTTTAGAATGTATTTAGGAAGGTATTTGATGCTTGCATGGTCCCTATCAGTCTAATATTGAATTTGAGTAAGTATGAAATTCATCGAGTAAGGAAGAATATCTTCGACTAAGGATGAATGTATTCGAGTTAGAAGAAATATTTTACTTACTTATAAAATTTTATGAAATCCTTCGAGTAAGAGATTAATTTCTTCTACTTAGAAATGTTTTATAAAATTCTTCGAGTAAGCAAAATTTCTTCGACTAAGAAACTTTTCCTTACATTCTTCGAGTAAGCAAAATTTCTTCGACTAAGAAACTTTTCTTTACATTCTTCGAGTAAGGACAATTTCTTCGACTAAGAAATTTTTTCTTAAACTCTTCGAGTAAGGAAACATTCTTTGACAAAGGAATTTTTTCTTAAACACTTCGAGTAAGGATATATCCTTCGACTTAGAATATTTTATCATACTCTTCGAGAAAGTGTTCTGTTTCTTCAACTAAGGTTTTGTTATACTATTTCTTCGAGTTAGGAGGGGTTCAAAATTTTCGAGTAAGGAAAATAGCTATCTCCAATTAAGGGCTGTTCTTTTCAAAAAATTTCTTAAATCCTTTGAGTAAGGATGTTTATCATACTTTCTTCGAGTAAGCCTATTTTCCTTCGAGTAAGCAAATTTTTTCAGACCTATAAAATTTTTCTCAATATAGATAAGTGTCAAGTTGAACAATTCTGTTTACTCTTATACGGATGTTTGTCTATTCTGTTCCTATTATTCATGATCATCATATCACTTAGGTACAGATCATGTAATAAATGACTTACACTAACACAAATATGCAATTTCTATTGTGTCTCTTTGTTGGTGTTTGTACTATTCAGGTTCACAATGTCTCAAAGATCAATTGCAAGGAACGAATTGATACCTGAAGGAGATGAAAGAAAGATTGGAGAATCCAACTACAGAGTACATTTAGAGAAATTACCTTGCCACCCTTCCTGTCAGATCATGGTGGAAATTCTGAAGAAACACTTTTACTGACATGTTCTGACAAGATCCGCTATAGTCCCAGAAGTCTACCTCAATCAGTTCTGACACTCTCTATTCATCAGTCGGGACACCAAGACCATGGCAGTCACCCTGGACACCAAGAGGATCAAGTTCGATGTTCATCTTCTTCACAATGTTCTTGGGCTTCCTCCAACTGTCTTTAACAAGTACACAAAGTTTCTAGATGATCCAACTTTTGAACGTATAATCAAGTCCTTAAAACATCTTGGATATGACGATTCATTTGAAGAGATCACATCACATTCAAAGGTGGACAGAAGGTACATTCCTAAACCATGGTTGACTATGTACACCGTTCCAAGTCATTGCATCACGAGAAAGGAAACGGGTCACGAGCACCCCCAGACTTGAACATCTGCAGTCCTTCTAGGGAGTCATCAACTTGGCTCATCTTGACTATGCCAAGTACATTTGGACCGACATGATTTATCAAGCTCGACAATTTGGCTAGAAGAAGAGTTACAAGCTTCCTTTTCCTCGCTTCACCAAACTCCTCATTGCCCATTTCATGGAACGAGATCAAGATATTGACAAACGCCCAACTGAAAAGGCTCACACTGTACAGATGGACCATGTTCTTTCTCGCATGAGAATTCATACAACCAACACCACCAAACAAGGTCTCCATATTCCAGATGCAGTGATGTTAGCTTTTATATTTTTTAGAAAGTTATGGTCATTTGTGTATATTCTATATAGTGTGTCTTGTGGAATTATCAAGCTATGTAAAGGCTTGTGTTGGACTTTGTAATAAAAATGCTCAAGTAAAGAACATAAGCCCATGTCCAACACAAGCCCACCCAAGGCCTTTTAGGGCAACAAAGTCCATCCCATCTCCTATAAATACCACACTCTCACACTCATTTTGGTGGGCCTCTAAGTCTTGTAAAGGTGTGAGAGTATGTGTGTGTGTTTTGTTATTTTTTCTAAGTTCTATTATGGAAATATAAGCATTCGACTAGAGTTTTATTTACACGCATCATCTTCTCTTTTCATCTTTACTATTATTCTTTATCATTAGAGTGTCACGTTATTGTTAAGAGTAGTATTAATATAGTTTTTGTTTGTTGTTTAAGGTTCGGTATTTCTAGTTTTACAAGTGGTATCAATCGCCAAACATAGATTTAGGTATTAGTTGTGTTTGTTTTGCAATTTACGTGGGTATTTTAAGCAAAAAGGTTGAAGTTTTTTTGTTGTTTTGGTGCGTATACGATAAAAAGGTTGTAACTTTTTGTGGTTTACGTGCGTTTAAGGGCAAAAGACGTGATTTGTGTGAGTTTAACATAGGTTTGTGAAGTGTTGCGCATAAAAAGTTCATCATCAAAGGTCCAAAGTTCGAATCTGCTTGTTCTCATTCATTTTTATCATTTCTTGTACAAGAAATCTGATAAAAAGGGTCCCACAACGTCCTTCATAATCCACTTTCTTGTATAAGATAGTTGATTCGAAGTGCCCCAATCGCGATAAGTTAGGGTTTGTCGCATTTCAAAGTGCGATAAGCTAGGGTTTTATCGCATTTGGAACTTGACTGGTTATCGCAGTTGAGACTTGGCTGTTTATCGCAGTTCATCAAGCTGAAATTATCGCAGTTGAGACTTGGTTGTTTATTGCAGTTCATCAAGCTGAAATTGTCGCAGTTGAGACTTGGCAGTTTCTCGCATTTCACAAAGTTTCTATCGCAATTGACGCTCGGGAGAATTTTCGCTATTCAGATCTCGGAGAACAAAGGGTTATCGTGATTACTTCTCGGACAACAAAGAACTTTCGCATTTGGCAGTCTTGACCCTTGCACTATACATAAACTTTGTTCAACTTAAATAACTTTTATAAATTTGCTTCGATCGTGATTTCTTCAACAACAAAAGTGAACTCGGTATTTTTGCGCTTGTATAAGTGTAGAAAATACTTCGACAATCGGATATCTACTCTCTTGTATAAGAGTGTTAGATCGTTTTATATAAATTATCAATTTATATAAATTAGATATTTCTATCCAAATTGAAATTTTACCATAATTTGTATAAATTCTGGTCAAATTGAAATTTCTATAGAAATTGATATTTTATCTAAATTCTAATTTATATAACTTTTGTCGATTCTGTAATCTTTTGTTTTTGTTTAAATTATTGTCTTGTCAAATTTAATAACTTTATTTAAATTGTTTTGTTTATCTAAATTGTAAACTCAAAGATCATCAACAACATCATCAAAGCTTTATCTTCAACAATCACAACACCTATTTCTTTGCATCGATCCTGAATCAATCAACCTTATCATACAACAACAACAATGACTACTCAACAAGACATCCATGCAGCTGGTGCTGAAAACCGTCCTCCCATGCTAGAGAAAGGTAGTTATCTTCCATGGACAAGCCGTATGCTTCGTTACTTGAAAACAAAACCTAATGGACAAGGCAAACTTCTGATCAACTCCATCAAGAATGGTCCTTTCAAACCTCGTCAGATTCAAGAAGCTGGTGATCCGAATCAAAATCCTCCTGTTCCACCATCTTGTCGTACTCAGAAAGAAGAAGAATACACAGAAGAGGATCGGAAACAGATTGAAGCAGATGACTTAGCCATGCACCTAATTCAACTTGGTTTACCACAAGAGATTTTTTGTGCTGTTAACAGCTGTGAAACTGCTTATGATATGTGGGAACGAGTTAGGAGGCTATGTCATGGAACTGAAATTGGTCAACAAGACATTGAAAACAAGCTTCTAACTGAATGGGAAAAATTTTCATCCACTCCAGCTGAACCAATTGAAATCTACTACACAAGGTTTTGCACTATCATGAATGAGCTCATAAGGAACAACTTAACACCAAAACAGATTGTCCAAAACATCAAGTTTCTTAACAACCTTCCAGAGGAATGGGGACGATATGTTACAATTGTTAATCAGAAAAAGAACCTTCATGAAGTGAATTATGATCAGCTCTATGATTTCTTGAAACAAAACCAGAAAGAGGCAGATGAGGTTAGGAAAGAAATGCTTGCCAAAAAACATGATCCTTTAGCATTGATTGCTCAGTCACCATCACCTTCAACAGTGAACACATCATCATCATCAACTCCCACTCAGAACTACATGCCACATGAATACTCTCCACAAACTGCTATCTTCCCACAACAACAATTCTATCCTCATGAACAACAAGTCATTCCACAACAACAATACCCAAAATCACCATACAATCCTAATGATGACATGTCTGCACTGTCTCAAGCATTCACCCTTCTATCAAGAGTTGTCCAAGGACGCTATTCCACACCTACCAACAACAATCAAAGGATTGCATCGAACACTCGCTACAGGCAGTTTGCTCAACCGGGTTTCAACATGGGTCAACAAGGACAAATGGTTGGAGGTTATGGGAATCAACAGGGATATGCTCCTCAGATGGGTAATCAAAATACAAGGTAGTATATGGGATATCAAAATACAGGTCAGTTTATGGGTAACCAGAATCAGTTGGGTCAAGTTGTTGGAAATAGAAGAGGTCAGAATATGGGAAATCAGGTTGCGAATGTTGCTGCTCCAATTGCTGGGAATGTTGGGAATATGAATCAAGGAAATGTGTTGAAATGTTTTAACTGTCAGGGTACTGGTCATATAGCAAGAAACTGTCCCTCCAAGCCAAAAAAGAAAGATCCCGAGTACCTTCAGAAAGCTTTGCTCTTAGCTCAGAAGGACAAGGCAGGGTTTCAGTTAAGTGCTGAGGAAAATAATTTCATGGCACTGATGGATGACTCAGAGGATTTGGAGGATATCGATGCCAACTGCATCTTCATGGCAAATCTTCAAGAGGTTAAATATGACATGGATTCTGAAGCACCTCCTGCTTATGATGCTAATGTGATATCTGAGGTACCTACATATACTACATGTCACAATAATGAAATGTTTGATATGTCACCTCAACAAGAACAGCATCCTGCGACTCCTACTCTCATTTATGATACATATATGGACTCCCCAAGTTGTAGTAATACTAATTTGGCTACTCCAAATATGAATCCTAACGGTGACTTCGAGTCACAGCATACTGAGACTGAAGAGGAAACACGTGCTTTATTTGAATCATTATTGCATAATTGTAGTATTGAAATAGAGAAGGTTAAAAAAATCAATAGCGATGTTAAGGCCACTAATGAAAAATTGACCACTGAGCTTGAGAGATACAAGGAGAACGAAAAAGCTTTTGAATTTCACCACAAACGACTGTCAGAACTTGAAAATGGTTACAGTGATTCTGTTTCAAGGGAGAAACATTTGCAAATCAAATACGACACTCTTGATGTTAAATTGAACATGCAAATTAAATCCCTAAAAGCAGAAATTTCTGATTTAACCAACCAACTTTCTAAACAAAAATCAACTTGTTCTGATCTTGAAAAAGAGAAAAATGAGTTGCATACAAAGTTTTCAAAACGAGAAGATGAACTTCTTGATGAAGTACTTGACAAACAGGAAACTATTAAAAAGTTGGAAGAAATGCTTGTAAAAACGGGTCATTCAACTCAAACGATTAATATGTTAATTAATGACAAAAACCCGATTTTATATACAAGAAAGAAAATGGCTCTCGGTTGTGAAAACCCTTGTTATTTCAAGAAAGCTCAGCAAAAACAGAATGTGCTATTTAATGGTAATCTTATAAATGATGTGCATGATCCACCTACTTGTTATGATTCGTATGAAACGATTGAGCTTACGAAAGAGAGTCAAAACAAAATGAGACAATTAAATAGAGAAATCAAACCAATTGATTATAATGAAGCAAACAAACTTGCTGGTGTTCATCTTGTTAAAAAGGAGTCACCTTTGTTTTTCAAAAAACCAGTGGCTGCCTCAAAATTCAAAGTTGTTTCAAAATATCTTTCTAACATCGAACAAATGTACTCTACCGACACTTCCGCAAGTGAAGCTAGAATACTATTGGCCGATCTTAAAAGGAGAGTTGAAATGCTTCAAGATGTAGTGGCAACCAAAACTGATACTAAAATCAACGATTGGTTTTCAAGTTTTCAAACTGAACAGAAAAAGATGTTCGAAACAGAAATTACTCCCATTGTATCTGGCATACATGCAAGAGAAATTCATGTTGAGAACGCAATTATCAAAGAAGTAACTGAATTTGTCCAGGACCACACATCCTTGGTAATTGAAGCCAATGAAAACATCGAAAAAATCAAAGTTTTGGAAAAACAAAATGACGCACTCTCTGAAGAAGCTCTTTCAACTGATATCATGTCCATTATTTATCAAATGTATTCTGTCGATGACGATGAAAGAATTCGAGCCGAGACTTCCGAAATTGTTTCAAAATATGAAAATGCATTTGCTAAGATTGAAAAAGAAAATGTTACATATTTTAAACAACTAGATCGAAAAAAGGAAAAATGCAAGTATGACAAACTGTCGTATGAACGTTCTTTCAAAGAAATGCAAAAACAAATTGATCTTCTGAAGTCTCAGCTTGAATGTCAAAAAGGGAAGGGTGAAGAAATTATTGGAAAACCAAAAATGTCAATGTCACAATCTGCTCCTTCACCCTTGCCCAAAGAAAAATCAAAAGAGAAAGTAGTTGTCGAAACATCAAATGTGATAGCACCTAGACTTTATAGGATTAGTACCACTATTGCATCTACCTCTACATCTAAAAAATATAGGGCGATAGACAAAAGTGTTAAGGAAAATCCAAAAGAGACTAGGGAAGCTAACACTGATTCAAAGGACAACAAGATAAATCCTAATGAGTGTGCCTTACCTTCTACAGGAGTAGCAAGTACCTCTAAGAACAGCAGACCACAGCCTAAGAGCAATACAAGGAATAGAGTCGTGCCTGCTTCTAAGAGTGAAACCAAGAATAAAAAGAAAGAAGTAGAAGAACACCCTAGGATTGTATCGCTTTCCAAGAAGAAACATTTGTCATCTGAATGTAATGTCAAAGACAATATTTCTAGTGCATGTAATGAACCAGTTTGTTTAATGAACAAGAAATCTTTTTCTGAAAATGTGTGTGATGATATTGTTTCTAATGTTGTGCATGTGAATGATAAGCCTGCTAAGAAAGATGTTCCTTCAGAAAGTACTGCTAAGACTAGATACATTCACAGACTTATTGCAAAGTCTAGGAAAACAACTAGTAGTCTGCTGCCTAGGAACTATCTTAAAATGTGCGTATGGATTCCAACGGGTAGAGAATTCAGTCTAGAAAATGGTAGAATAAAAATGGCTAAGGAAGAAACAGTAAAAACCGTCTATGATTGTATTTCTCCTGTTATCCCTAACCCCATGGAACCAAATGATAAACGGTTTCCAAATGCACAATCATCTGTTATTGGCAGGTTATCGAAATTTGTCTTTGGATCGTCGACTCGGGTTGCTCCAAGCACATGACCGGGAATCTGAAGCTGCTGATCAACTTTGTATGGAAGTTCATGGGAACAGTTCGGTTTGGAAATGATCATGTAGTAGCTATTCTGGGTTATGGAGATCTACAGTTTAGGAATTTTTTAATCATTCGAGTTTACTATGTCGAAGGATTAGGACACAACCTGTTTTCTGTCGGACAATTTTGTGATGCAGATTTAGAGGTTGCATTCTGAAGAAATACATGTTTCGTTAGGAACTTGGTTGGTGATGATCTCTTAACAGGAAATTGTGGCACCAATCTCTATGCTATCGACATAAATCAAATGGCCTCTTCATCACCTATTTGTCTTATGACAAGAGCTGACGATACTAAGTCCTGGTTGTGGCATAGACGCCTTTCCCATCTCAACTTTGAGACAATTACAAAGCTTGCCAAAGACAATATCGTCACCGGTGTCCCTAAATTCAAATACACCAAAGAACACTTATGTCCATCATGTGAGCAAGGAAAAAGCAAAAGGGCAACTTATAAACCTAAAACCGTTCCCCGTTCGGTTGATAAGTTACATCTATTGCACATGGACTTATGTGGCCCAATGAGAGTTGAGAGTATCAATGGGAAGAAGTATATTCTTGTGATTGTCGATGATTACTCAAGATATACATGGGTAAGGTTTTTGAGATCAAAAGACGAAGCACCTGGAATCAACATCACCTTTCTGAAGCGAATTCAAGTCTTACTTCAAGCTTCAGTTAGGATTGTAAGAATTGACAATGGCACGGAATTTACTAATCAGGAGTTACGAACATACTTTGAAGAAACTGGAATTACTCACCAGACATCAGCAGTCAGAACTCCACAGCAGAATGGAGTATTTGAAAGAAGAAATAGAACGCTTGTGGAAGCTACTCGCACTATGCTAATTTATTCCTGTGCACCGTTGTTTTTATGGGCTGATGCTGTTTCCACTGCCTGTTTTACTCAAAACCGATCCCTAATCCATCCAAGATTCAATAAAACCCCATACGAACTAGTGAACAACAGAAAACCCAATATCTCTTAGCTTCATGTATTTGGCGCTTTGTGCTATCCTACAAATGACAAAGAGGATCTGGGGAAGCTGAAGGCTAAGGGTGATATTTGTATCTTCATTGGTTATTCAGATAACTCGAGGGCATTCAGGGTGTACAATAGAAGAACGAAAAGAGTAATGGAGACGATGAATGTGAAATTTGATGTGATTTCACAAATGGCTTCTGAGAGACTCGCTCTAGAACCCGTGCTTAACCCAATGGATTCTAATCATATCAGATTAGGACCCGCACCACAAAGTCAAACTTCTGGACACATCAGTTCAGAACTCACACCCCAAGGAGCTCAGTCAACTAACAATGATAAACCTACAAATCAAGAACTGGATAATTTATTCGAGTTTATGTTTGATGAATACTATGGTGGAGCTTCACTAGATACATCACAACAACTTTCCGCTGCACCCGCTCAACATCAACCACCACAAGATGCATCTACTACAATCGAAGCTGAAGCACCAACTCCCTCCACGTCAATATCATCTACATCTACTCCTGTCACTCCAGTAATTGAAATTGTTTTACCAACAGTTGATGAGCAAAACCAAACAACACCAAATCAAGAAAAACCATACCAAAACGATGCTGTGTTAGAAGAAGAATAACCATTTGAAAACCCATTTGCTACGGAATCTGCTGAATCTTCTTCTCGGTTATATGAACCATCAAACACGCATTCGTTAGATTCAAGGTACCCTTCAACGTTAAAGTGGACTAAAGACCACCCAATAGAACATGTCATTGGTGAACCCTCAAGGCCAGTACAGACGAGAAGACAACTTGCAACCGATTGTGATATGTGCATCTTTGCCTGCTCAGTCAGTTTAAAAGAGCCAAAGAACATTCGGGAAGCAATGTCAGATGATGCATGGATTGAAGCAATGCAGGAAGAACTTCTCCAATATCGACTTCATGACACTTGGGATTTAGTGCCAAGACCTCTCGACAAACTTGTCATTGATCTTAAGTGGATATGGAAGAACAAAAAGGATGAAGAGATGAATGTAATTCACAACAAAGCTCGTCTCGTGGCCAAGGGATTTAGACTTGAAGCGGTCAGGATTTTCTTAGCATACACGGCTCACAAGAACATCACGGTCTATCAGATGGATATCAAGACGGCTTTCTTGAATGGAACTCTGAAGGAAGAGGTGTACGTGAGTCAGCCAGATGGATTCGTTGACAAAGATCATCCCGACTACGTCTACAAGCTCAAAAAGGCTATCTATGGTCTAAAACAAGCCCCAAGGGCATGGTACGATGAACTCTCATCTTTCTTGCTGTTAAATCATTTCTCCAAAGGAACAATTGACCAGACCTTGTTTACCAAAAAGTTTAAAGATGACATTTTGATTGTTCAGATTTACGTGGACGACATAATCTTTGGGTCCACTAATCCTGAACATTCAAAACATTTTGCAAATCTCATGAAAAGTAAATTTGAAATGTCTATGATAGGCGAATTAAAATTCTTCCTTGGACTTCAAATCCATCAATCCCATCATGGTATTTTTATTAATCAAGCAAAATATACAATTGAGATTTTAAAGAAACATGGAATGGAAAATTGTGACTCTGTTTGTACTCCGATGGTCACCTCACCCAAAATTGGTGCTGACCTACATGGGAAACCCATTGATCCGAAGAAATATCGGAGCATGATTGGGTCTCTCATGTACTTAACTGCTAGCCGACCCGATATACAATTTGCTGTTTGTTTATCAGCACGGTTTCAGGCAAGGCCTACCGAACTTCACCTCAAAGAGGTTAAACGAATCTTCCGGTACCTTCGAAGAACCATTAACATGGGACTTTGGTATCCGAAGGATTCGGAGTTCAATCTAACAGCCTTTGCAGATGCCGATCATGCTGGTTGTCAAGTCACTGCAAAGAGTACATCCGGAGGAGCACAATTTTTGGGAGAGAAGCTAGTAGGCTGGTCATCAAAGAAACAAGATTGCACAGCGCTTTCAACCGTAGAAGCCGAGTATGTGTCTCTATCTGCGTGTTGTGCCCAAGTTCTATGGATGAGGACACAACTCACAGATTATGGCTACTCTTTCGACCACATACCTATGTATTGTGACTCGAAAAGTGCCATAGCCATCTCGTGCAATCCAGTTCAGCACTCCAAGACCAAGCATATTAGAGTTCGCTACCACTTTATCAAGGAACACGTCGAAGAGGGTACTATTGAATTATTTTTCGTGAAGACTGAATACCAACTTGCCGATCTATTTACTAAAGCCTTCCCAACAGAGCGGTTTGAATACTTAGTTTGTCGAATTGGAATGCGAAGCCTAACTCCCGAAGAGTTAGAAAGTCTTCTCGAATCTTCTTGAATTTGTTTCCAAAAGCTTCGCATGTAAATATTTTTGAAAAACAAAATACAAAATTTGAAAAACCAACAAAAACAAAATATAAAAATATAAAATTTCAAAAAGACATAAAAAATATAACTTACAAAAATCAAAAAATATTCTTCTCACGACATGTCTCTAGTATAAATCAATATTCTATACGTACCTAGAAATGTCATTCAACAATGATACGGGCATGTACAGATGCTTGAGCGAGAGTTCATTTAAACAAATTCTAAAACATGTCGTTCTCAAAACTTTCTTCATTACGGCTTCGGAACATTTCAGTTTAGGACCCGAGCTTCAAAGACAGGAAAGTGCTCAATCAAAACTTTTTCAAGCACTTATCCTAAAAATTCTTCTTTACGGCTTTCGTACATTTCAATACGAAACCCGCGCTACAATGATGACTTCTGATTATTTCCGATCAGGACTCGCATTGTTAACGGCAAACATAAACAAACCTTGAGCACATGATCAAGATTTTTCAAAAAGATTTTTCAAAATCTTTCTCAAATTCTGTGCTCAAGAGAACTCCCTCTATACTCTTAAAAGATTTTTACCTCAAAACGTTTAAAAATATGCTTTATTTCAGGGGGAGTATAAAATTTAAAAAGAAAAATGTTCCAATTTCATGCAAATCCGTCTTTCTCTCCAAAAGGCTTTCATTTTAATCAGTTGATATCAAAAATATCACTGTATGTTATTTTTGAGGGGGAGAAGATGTGATTAAAATGTGATCAAAATGTTCAAAGATCGTGGATTAAATCTCAAAAGAGCTCTACAAAAAGTCTCAAGTATGAACCCTTGAATTGACGAAATTAAAAGTCCGTTATCGAAAAACTAGTCCGGGACGGGTAATAATTTCAAGCTGGTTTTCCAGTGATGTAAGCGTGTCTCGCAAAGGACTTGTCTGAGTAGAATGTACCAATTCGAGAGATGATCATTGAATATGACCGGGACGGGTAATAATTTCAAGCTAGTCTAACTAGAGATGTAAGCGTGTCTCGCGAAGGTCATGTTCATTGAAAATCGATCAATTCAAAAATGTGCGAACTCTACCCAACATGTGCAATTTTTGATTAAAATGCATGAGAACATGTGAAGGGGGAGTATTTCTAAAATTATAAAACTCTCAAAGTGCTAACTAAATGTGTTTATTCATAAACACTTTGAGAGATTTTCAAAATGTTTTATGGCAAATCTAGGATAGTCATGGTGTTATAAGGTGACTAAGGTTAAGAAAAACCGTCCTATGATCCACCAGAGCCGGAGGGATCTTTCCAAGGGCAATTCCAATAGATTAGAATTAGAAGTCCTTAGGTAAGATTGAAAAAAGGAGTAAATGAGAAAGGGAAAGAAGGGGTTGAAGAATTAAAAAGAAAAGTTGAATGAAAGGGTGAAAAGAAATAGCCCTCCATGAAAACTTAGGGCAGAAACCGGGTCAATACATCTGCTATCGGTATTCACTAAGGTAATACTGATATTGAAGACAAGACGTCATGGACCCAGTGACGCGCTGCACCACCCCTCCTAGCCACTCAGATATCTCTTAAAAGATATTCGTTTCATTTCTCACGGAGAACACTGCATAATCTATCGGCCTCTCATTCCGAGATGTGTTGATATTGAAAAGGTGGCACTCTGCTCCATGCCTCCGACGACTATAAACCAAAACGCACAATAGAGTCTAGAGCCATGAGATTCATCAAAATATCTCGTTAGGAACACTTCCATATGAATACCCTTGTGTTCACCAAAAAGGACACAAGGTGTACAAGAGTCTTAATGAGATCCAAGGATCTTGCCAAGTTTTATCATGATGGTTACGTGCTTCAAACGGTCTACAGTCGTAGGGTGATCTCTAGCGACTCACTGAATCGTGGGTGCACTTTGGTGTGTCCGTGTAAGCCCTCTCGGGGGTATCCGGTTTAGAACGGCCTAGGGGAGATTAGAGAAAGTCTACACATTATGCTGTTGACGATCTCGAAGTCCTAACCCATAAGCGCTGGATGATTATTACTAACAGTTTTATGCAGCTACCCTAAACATCCATTAACCATCATCCCATTCATCAATCATCTTCACCTCATCATACTCATACTTTTGAAGAACATTCCTCATCAAAGCTCAAGTGTTAAAAGTTCAAGACAAGGAAATCAAGTTAACGACCAAGTGTAACAACAAAGTCAAGAGGCTAATCAAGATGTCAGGGACAAGCTCACATGTCATATGATGAAAGATTATGAGGAGATTGTTAGCATAAGGAGAAGAGGTATGAGTATGATTGGAGGACACGACGCATCATCACGAGAAGATTTTGATCAAGGCAAGAACATCCACCAAAGGACGATTACTTTGAAGATCACTGTGCATGAAGGAACATTGATTGAAGACAATTCTACAACGACACACAAAGATAAAGACATTGAAGACAAAAAGACCTATCACCAGTGCATCATTGAAATGACCATCCCTTAGGGGGAGATTGTTAGCTTTTATATTTTTTAGAAAGTGATGGTCATTTGTGTATATTCTATATAGTGTGTCGTGTGGAATTATCAAGCTATGTAAAGGCTTGTGTTGGACTTTGTAATAAAAATGCTCAAGTAAAGAACATAAGCCCATGTCCAACACAAGCCCACCCAAGGCCTTTTAGGGCAACAAAGGCCATCCCATCTCCTATAAATACCACACTCTCACACTCATTTTGGTGTGCCTCTAAGTCTTGTAAAGGTGTGAGAGTATGTGTGTGTGTGTTTTGTAATTTTCTCTAAGTTCTATTATGGCAATATAAGCATTCGACTAGAGTTTTATTTACACGCATCATCTTCTCTTTTCATCTTTACTATTCTTCTTTATCATTAGAGTGTCACGTTATTGTTAAGAGTAGTATTAATATAGTTTTAGTTTGTTGTTTAAGGTTCGGTATTTCTAGTTTTACAATTGATTACAGAGACGGTGAGGGTAACTGAAGCATATGAGAGTTATGACGAAGCAGAGAAAGCAGGAACAGTGGGGATAACAGTAAAGGGAACTACTGGGACAAGAGGAAGAGGTAGAGGAATTAAAGCCGGAACCACAAGAACAAAGAAGGTCTCTCGAGATACTAAGAGGAAACCAATGCTCAGAGATGAATCTACTGAAGAAAAAGAAGAAGAGGAACCGAGCTTGAGGGAAGAGAGGAAAAGAATCATGTAGATTAAGAAAGAAATGCATGATGAAGGTCTGGGAAAAAGGCAAAGGCAAATCAATAAAGCTTCAAGACAAAACCGATGACACCCTTCAACCACCTAAGACAAAAGAAGAGGAAATTACATAGCTCAAGAAAGACCTACAAGAAAAGAAAAAAAAAAGCCAAGTATATGGCTTATCTTGAGAAACTCGAGAAAAAGAAGAAAGGTGAAGAGTCAGGATCAAAGGTTAGTGAAGAAGAAACTTTGTCTAAGTCCGATGATGAAACAGACGCTATATTGTCTAAATCAGAAAGTGCTTCAATGAGTGAATCTGAAGAATTAGACTAACTCATTCACTCACCCTCAGAATCTGATTTTGACAAAACTGATGAAGAAAATAAGGAAGATGAAGAAGATAAGGAAAAAGATGACGAAAGTGATGATGAAAAAGACAGTGATAGTGATGAGGATGATGATAACCAAGATGATGATAAACAAGATGATGACAGTATACCTACTCCACCTGTTATACCAGCATATGTGGATCCAACTTCCAAAACCAAGCCTCCCTCACCAATACTTACACCCCAACAACCAGAAACAATTGAACTCTAGGCACTCAAGGAACAACTAAGCGCGTTGCAAGCTCAAGTAAAGACGCAGCAAGATGACATCAATGAGTTCAAGACATATGATGTGTCTCTAGCAATGGAAGACTACCTCAACAATAATTTACCAAAAGAGATCGGCAGACACCTTTAGGAATCACTTCCAACTTTGTTGAGGGAATATGTCAAGAGAAAGCTTGATGTAATTGTAGCTCATCATATTCAAACAACACCACTCACAATTCAAACAAAACCATCAAAGCCTTCCGCCGCAGATCTCAAAGGACAATTGCTGGAAGCCATCATCAATGATCTAGAGGAAAGTGATCTTCGCAAAGCCTTGATCAAGTCTATGAAGAAAGCTGAAAAGAAGGATGAACCATGCAAGAAGGTCAAGTCAAGCAAATGTCATCATGATGATTCTGACAAAGACAACCAAGAAAAGCCGAGCGAAAAATGTACAAGAATGACTTGACCTTCAGCTACAATGCCATCATCCAACATTCAGCAGACTGGAGAAGAAGAACTAGTTCCTCAAGATACTGGAACACTTGATGATGCTGAACTTCACGATGACATCTCTCACAGCAAAGCTGAAGCTGTTCCTGAACCACCTGTGGATGCACCACTAAAAGCTGCTCCTGAATGGATTAATCCAGATGCTGAAAAGTTTGAATGGTTTGAAGAAATGGTGGATGCATACCCTGACATTCCAGAAGATAAGTTCCTACAGAAGGCTCAGTTGTGGACTTCACAAGAAACTCAAGAAAGTGATGAAGATCTAGAAACTACAACTGTCTGACATTGTAAACATTTTGGTATGTGTTAAATTACACATACCTTTTACCTATTTAAACGGACCAAATAGACAAAAAACTAACCAATTATGCCAAATATATGTTGTTTTTGTGTTGTGAATATGCAGGTACGGATTTCTAGAAAAATGGACAAAAATAAAGAAAAAGACAAAGACGAGCATGGGAAATGGAAAAGAGCACAAGAAATTGAAGCCGGGAAAGACGTTTTTCATGTGGATTTGATTCAAGCTCAAAAAAAAAAGAAAAAAAAATCCAAAAATGGCGCTTGGATTATTTCAGATTGGCAAAATTGGACCCTTGATTAAATTTAAAAAAATGGCAATTATGGTCCTTGGAGTTTCAAGATTATCACTTTTGGTCCCTAAAATTTAACTTAACTCTACCCCTAACTAACACCAACCGGATCCAAAAAGTTAACCCAGTCCAACCCTTTATCCCTTAAAGCCCACAGCCCACTCAGTCACTTAACCCGTAGCTAATACTAATACGGGGTCAAACCCCCTTTTCTAAAGGTCAAAATCCCTAACTACTATTCAATCATACCTAACATCCCACTTTCCCGCTTAATCCCCTGCTAAGCTCACCATCACTTTCAATCCTCACTACCAGACAAGCTCACCCACATGGTGTTGTCTTTGGTCCCCCCCCTCCACCTCATCAATCCCAGTTGCAAGCATTTCATCCAACGGCCAAGAGTTAAAGATGTGAGGAGCAAGTTTTAATCCAAGGGTTTGAAAAGAAGCACAAGTAGTAAAAGGGTATTCCACTCACAAAAGAAACACAGCAGTAAGAAGAAAACCCTACCTCAGTGGCTTTAAAAAGCAGACTCTCCTCAAGAGAAAATTTTGTCCAATTTTCATGTATTAGAAAATTTTGACCATTTTTATTTACTGTCTAATTTAGTGTTTCCTTAGTGTAATCTTCAAATTTTGATTGTGATTTAATCTCAGTTAATGCAATTTTAAGTTTTCTTGTCTTTATTTTTTTGGTCAAACTTGGTCAAACTGCTTATGTTACTGCTTATTTGCTTATTTTCTGTCTTTTAATTGCTTGTCACTGTTTTTGTTTTAGTTCTTGGTAGTTTAAAACTAGTTAAGAGCTTATGTGTTATTTGTTGCTTTAAAATTCCTCATAGCAGCCTGCAAAACATTTTTTTATTTGTTGCCTCACTAGCCCTTTTTCAATCTCAGTTTTAGTGTAGTGAAAGTAGGTTTTAAGTTTTGATTTCTGTTTTGCTAGTAGCTTACATGGTAGTCTCAATCTGTTCAAATTTATTTTGGACTTAGGAGCTTATTCTCTAGCTTATTTTAGGCCTGCAAAAAAAAAAAAAAAAAAAAAAAAAAAAAAAAAAAAAAGCCCCTAGGCACTTTCTCCCCTGCACACTTAGTTATTCAGCAGTCTGTTAAGCTAGTTAGTTTTCTTTAGTTCTTATTGCCTTTCTCTAGTTGCTTATTCCTGTTCCCTAGAGCTTATTAGGAGTCACTTAGTTTCATTAAGCTTTTTGCAGCTCCCTTATTAGCTTATTTCTCACACAGTTCATTAGAACAGCCTTAGTTATTGTCTTTTCTCTGTTTTAAGCCAACTGTCATGTTTTCAATAGCTTTTTCTCAACTTATTTTTGCTTTTTAAAATTACTTCCTTTTTTAGAGTGCCTTATATTAATCAGCTTTTTAAGTTTAAAAATAAAAAATAAAAAAAAAAAAAAAAAAAAAAAAAAATAAAAAAAAGTTTAAAAAGAGGCTTAAGTGGAAATGGAACCCTGGTTTCTGGGTTCACATGCCAACAGACATACCACTTGCCTAAGGGGTCTTATCAGTTTATTTTTGCAAAAACTTTTATTAACCTTGTTTGTCTGTGTTTTCACTTTAGCTTAATATAGGCTGCTGGCTTATTTTTCTGCTTATTCCCAAAAGCACTTTCAAGTTTCTTATTTTTCTTATGTCTGTCTCAGTCTAAAATTACTTCACAAAAATTTTCAGATTTTTCTCATTAGTTTAAGTATTTTTAATTATTTAATTTCTTTAAAATAGTTTTTAATTCGTATTTAATTATTTAAAAGTCAAAAAATTATAATTCTTCTTTTTTTAAAATTTCCTTTTATCATTTAGGACGTAGGAAAATTATTTTGGTACCCGTAGGTTTATTTTTCATAGATTGTTACGTTTTTACTCGTTATTAGTTTCCGTTTACGTTATTTTTAATTTCCGTTTTAGTAGATATTAGTAACCAATCAACCCTCGTTCTTTCAAGCATTTTAATACCGAACCTCAAACGATATCCTCAATTTCACACCTCGTTGGGACTACGACCCGGGTATACGCTTATCCGGTATTACAATCGATTTTCGCGTTTAAACCGTCGCGAGTTGACTTTTCTTCGTGAGAGGTTTGACTTGCGACCCGTTTGACACGACTATCAATTTGGCGCCGCTGCCGGGGAGGTGTGTTGCGACAATATCATTACGGTTTGACGATTAGTGACTTGAAGATCCTTCCTCGTGAAGTTTCGTATACATGTTGTAAATATTTTTTTTATCAAAAATCCAAAAAAAATAAATTGAAAAACCTTGAAAACCCAAAAAGATTTTCTTTTCAAAAATTATTTTCCTTTATCTTTTTAAATGTTTCAAAATTTTAAAAAACCAAAAATATTCTTCTTATCCCTTCCATTCGTTTAATTCTTTATCTCACCCTCTAAACGTTTAATTCTATCTTCTTAATCCTCTTTATGTTTAATTCTGATGGAATCATTAATTCCTTGCGTCGGTTGTGGAGAGCCGCTTTTTGGTTTACCATGTCGTTGGTGTACGTGCGAACGATGTGGCAATTATATTCAGAACGAAAGTTGTTTGTTTTGCGGTTCGAGGAATTCATTTGCTTATGATCCAAATCCAAATTCTTTCAATGAACCGCCAAATTTCTCCGACGACCCTCCACAGCCCCAAATGTCTTCGTTCAATCAACATTATTGCTATGGGTGTGGGGGACCTCTAAATGGTGGGAATTGCCTCGGTTGTAGCATTGTAAAATCGGGAAACGGGTTTGTCTATGACCAAAATCCTTATTCCTAACGTTAAATAACCGACTTTTTCAACCAGCCCCCACAACACCAGATGGAGACATACTCTTGTGAGTCTTGTGGAGGTAGTCCTCACCCGGGTTTTGATTGTCAAGCAGGGAACACGTTTGTCTATGAACAAGTTCCATGTAATCAAAACTTCGGGTATGACCATTATCCACATAATTCACCGAATCAGTCACAACAATCATATTGTTGTGAGTACTGTGGAGGTCCTCACTATAACTCTGATTGTCAAATGAGGAATCCGCTTGTCTATGAGCGTGGTCCTTGTAACAATTATGATTATTCTTATCATGACCAACCTCCACAGTATGAAACGATTCAAACACCACCTCAGCCAATCAATCCAGAAATTCTCCGTGATTTTCAAAATGCACTAAATGATCTTAAGGAATTTCTTAGTAAAAGACTTCCCCATGAAGAACCTCGTCAGAAAACTTATGGAGAACTTCTAGCTGAAGAACAAGCAGCTAGAGTAAGCTCCCAATATCGTCAAACTTTTGTTTACGATGATGACGATGATGAGGATTCTACGTGGGGAGTTTGTGAGAGTTCGTCAGCTGCAGCCACTCCCGTCCAGCAGAAGCTTTGCAGTAGTTCACCAGTTGCTGTCGCACCCGTTGAAAAGCAGGAAGATACAAGAACTATGGGTGAATTATTAGAAGAAGAGCGGAGGCAAGTTATAAGAGCTTTATATTTTAAGCATAAGATCGGCGACGATCATGACGAGGAGTGTGCCCCTGCAGATCTTCAAATATCAGATGAACCTCCGAGTGGCAATCCCACTCCACCTATCATTTCCGACTCTTCCCCTTCCCTCACTCCGTTTGAGGGAAGTGATCCTCTCTCGGAAGAGATCGATGCTTGTCTTAAAGAAGATTCAATTTCTCCAGAAATTGATGATTCTTGTCTTGATCCGGAGGGAGATATTCTTTTTCTTGAAAAATTATTGAACGATGAACCATTACCTTCTCTCCCTCCGAAGGAAGTTGAAATCAATCCTTCAAAAGAATTTGATGAGCGTGTTTCCGAAACATTCAACACGACTTTCACCAATCCTCTATTTGATTTCGGGTCTGACTTTACTTTCATTTCAGATAACCCTATCTTTGATAGTCAGATAGAGGAGAGTGATGAGTCCGTGACGAAACCCGAGCTCACAGATTATCATCATATGATTGATTCTCTTCTTGAGGAGTTCTCCGGTGAACTCACTCATATCATACCTCCTCCGGAGTATGATCACTTTGCTTTTAAGGAAGATCATGACCCAGGGGGAGATGTACTCTATCCTAAGAGTTTACTTATCGATGATATCATTCCGACCCTCCCTCCCGAGGTTTTTGTTGATGAAGAATGGATTTCCATTCTGATAATGATCTTTCTCCCCTTCTTCACCTATCCGGTGACTTCTCCTTTCCTTCACTCATTTGTGAGTGAAGATGTCATCTTTGACCCCGGCATATCTCATTCTTTTGAGCCGGGTGTATCTCATCGGAGTGGAACTTTCAAGCACTTCAATGTTTATCCAAACATCTTGAACGAAAGTCCGATTGAGATTTTCTTTTCCACATGCTCCCCCATTGACAATTAAATTCGGGGCGAGTCTAAGCTATACGACTCGATCAAAAACAAGGGCTTCGTGGGAGGCACCCCATGCTTATCCATCTATCTTCTTTCTTATTTCTAATAAGTGACGAGAGGAGGGCTACCTCTTCCATTTGTCGTGTTTCGTGGTTGTTTGTGTTATGTCCAGGATTTTCCCGAATAATGAAGACTCTCGTGCTCGTGGTTTACTTCTCTCCACTCGAGTTTCATTATTCGTTGCTCATCCGATATCCTAAATCTTATCGTTTTACGTTTATTTTTGGCATAATTAATAAACGGCCTTAGATTTATGTAGGAGAACCCTTACCTTTAATACATTGAGGACAATGTCTCGTTTTAGTCTGGGGGGGGTAATCTTTCGATTTGATTTTTGCCTTGCATTTTTTCTGTTTTCTCTCGCAACCCCGTTTTTCCTCAAAATTTGAAAAAATCCAAAAATTGAGAAAAATTTAAAATTTTTTGCAAAAATATAATAAATTTTGACATATTTGTTGACTTTTCGCTGGTGAGAGTAAGAATAAAATTCTGACTTGATCGGGCGTGTTGAGCCCTAGCTTGTCCCCTTAACCATTCATAATCTATAAGCTCGTGCTAGTCTTTTACACAAGGAGCTATAAAACGCGAATTCTTTTCAAGAGTTTGCAAGTTCCCGTATCGACTTTTATATGCATGGCTTGATTATTTGGCTAAGCATTCGCGGATCTTATTATTTAAGATTTTAAATTTGCGAAGAACGAGAAATGATAGAGTTTATTTAGAAGTTAGATGCTAAGCGTGGAGTAGTTGGTTCTCTTTAGAGCTCATCGAAATTACTTGTGGCCTTTTGCTCCCACAAAATTGTTTCACTATATATATCTGTAAGAATAATTAAACATGTTAGGTTTTGCCGATGATTAGTTCTTGGTCTTCTTAAAAGAATCCTTGTTTTAAAAATTGGGTACACATCAAGGTTCCTTAATAAATAAGTTTAATAATAAGTTAAGTGCTCTAAGCCACGAATTCGAGATCGGGCCTTGGATCCTTATTTCCGGAAGGCGTTTAGGTCTTGGCTACCCTCTTGCACCGGCCCTTGGACCCTTAATTCTGAAAGGCGTTAAGGTCTTGGAACTCTCCGTTGTAACGGCCCTTGGATCCTTTATGCCGGAAAGTGTAAGGTCTTGGAATTAAACCGTGAAGGTCCGTCGTTTAGGGTACGCAAGTGAAAAGTTAGTGATATTAAAAAAATAATAATAATAAAAAAAATGAAATGAAAAAAATAATAATAAAAAAAAATAGAAAAAGTCAAAAATATAAATAAAAACCTTGATGTGGACCTCATTTTCAAAGCAACGGTTCTTGAGAGAATATTGAAAACTACTTAGCGTGTTAATTTAGTATCTTTATCGGCATAAACATATCGAAACGAGAAAATATGAAGAAATTCATTTCTCACCAAAAATAAAATAAATAGAGGAAATTAGGAAAAATGGGAGCAAGAGGTAATTACACAAGTAACTTTCATGGGTAGTGTTGGCATCTAACTTGTAAATAGACAATGATTTCGTTTTTAAGCTTAGTTTGGGGACTCGTGAAAAATCAGGAACGACGAATTTTATCCGTATGGTCACTTCTTTATGAGTCGTGTTTCCTACTCGTTGATCCTAAAAGTTATCGTGAGATAATGATTGTCAACAAAGTCGTCACATGATTATGAGGAAAATACAAAAATAGAATAAAAGGAAAATCGGGGAGTTTTTAGAACTTAAGATTTCTCAATCTAGTTTGAAAATTTTGCTACTTCTCAAAGTTAGTAAAACCATATTAGAAATTTTTGGATTTAAAAACGTGTTTTTATAACATTGCGTGAGGACACGGCAATAACTTAGTCTGGGGGATTTTGGTATGTGTTAAATTACATATACCTTTTACTTATTTAAACGGACCAAATAGACACAAAAACTAACCAATTATGCCAAATATATATTATTTTTGTGTTGTGAATATGCAGGTACGGATATCTAGAAAAATGGACAAAAATCAAGAAAAAGACAAAGACGAGCACGGGAAATGGAAAAGAGCACAAGAAATTGAAGCCGGGAAAGACGTTTTTCATGTGGATTTGATTCAAGCTCAAAAAAAAATAATAAATAAATAAATAAATAAAAATAAAAAAATCTCAAAATGGCCCTTGGATTATTTCAGATTGGCAAAATTGGACCCTTGATTAAATTTAAAGAAATGGCAATTATGGTCCTTGGAGTTTCAAGATTGTCACTTTTGGTCCCTAAAACTTAACTTAACTCTACCCCTAACTAACACCAACCGGATCCAAAAAGTTAACCCAGTCCAACCCTTTATCCCTTAAAGCCCAAAACTAAAAGCCCACAGCCCACTCAGTCAATTAACCTATAGCTAATACTAATACGGGGTCAAACCCCCTTTTCTAAAGGTCAAAATCCCTAACTACTATTCAATCATCCCTAACATCCCACATTCCCGCTTAATCCCCTGCTAAGCTCACCATCACTTTCACTCCTCACTACCAGACAAGCTCACCCACATGGTGTTGTCTTTGGTCCCCCCCCCTCCACCTCATCAATCCCAGTTGCAAGCATTTCATCCAACGGCCAAGAGTTAAAGATGTGAGGAGCAAGTTTTAATCCAAGGGTCAGAAAAAGAAGCACAAGTAGCAGAAGGGGATTCCACTCACAAAAGAAACACAGCAGCAAGAAGAAAACCCTACCTCAGTGGCTTTAAATAGCAGACTCTCCTCAAGAGAAAATTTTGTCCAATTTTCATGTAATAGTAAATTTTGACCATTTTTATTTACTGTCTAATTTAGTGTTTCCTTAGTGTAATCTTCAAATTTTGATTGTGATTTAATCTCAGTTAATGCAAATTTAAGTTTTCTTGTCTTTATTTTTTTGTTCAAACTTGGTCAAACTGCTTATGTTACTGCTTATTTGCTTATTTTCTTTCTTTTAATTGCTTGTCACTGTTTTTTTTTAGTTCTTGGTAGTTTAAAACTAGTTAAGAGCTTATGTGTTATTTGTTGCTTTAAAATTCCTCATAGCAGCCTGCAAAACATTTTTTTATTTGTTGCCTCACTAGCCCTTTTTCAATCTCAGTTTTAGTGTAGTGAAAGTAGGTTTTAAGTTTTGATTTCTGTTTTGCTAGTAGCTTACATGGTAGTCTCAATCTGTTCAAGTTTATTTTGGACTTAGGAGCTTATTCTCTAGCTTATTTTAGGCCTGCAAAAAAAAAAAAAAAAAAAAAAAAAAAAAAAAAAAAAAGCCCCTAGGCACTTTCTCCCCCTGCACACTTAGTTATTCAGCAGTCAGTTGCCCTGAGCTTATTAGAGTCACTAGTTCATTAAGCTTTTGCAGCTCCCTTATTAGCTTATTTCTCACACAGTTCATTAGAACAGCCTTAGTTATTGTCTTTTCTCTGTTTTAAGCCAACTGTCATGTTTTCAATAGCTTTTTCTCAACTTTTTTTTGCTTTTTAAAATTACTTCCTTTTTTAGAGTGCCTTTTATATCTAATCAGCTTTTTAAGTTTTTAAAAAAAAAAAAAAAAAAAAAAAAAAATTAAAAAGAGACTTAAGTGGAAATCGAACCCTGGTTTTTGGGTTCACAAGCCAACAGACATACCACTTGCCTAAGGGGTCTTATTAGTTTATTTTTTCAAAAACTTTTATTAACCTTGTTTGTCTGTGTTTTCACTTTAGCTTAATATAGGCTGCTAGCTTATTTTTCTGCTTATTCCCAAAAGCACTTTCAAGTTTCTTATTTTTATTATGTCTGTCTTAGTCTAAAATTACTTCACAAAAATTTTTAGATTTTTCTCATTAGTTTAAGAATTTTTAATTATTTAATTTCTTTAAAATTGTTTTTAATTCGTATTTAATTATTTAAAAGTCAAAAAATTATAATTCTTTTTTTTTGAAAATTTTCTTTTATCATTTAGGACGTAGGAAAATTATTTTGGTACCCGTAGGTTTATTTTTCATAGATTGTTACGTTTTTACTCGTTATTAGTTTCCGTTTACGTTATTTTTAATTTCCGTTTTAGTAGATATTAGTAACCAATCAACCCTCGTTCTTTCAAGGATTTTAATACCGAACCTCAAACGATATCCTCAATTTCACGCCTCGTTGGGACTACGACCCGGGTATACGCTTATCCGGTATTACAATCGATTTTCGCGTTTAAACCGTCGCGAGTTGACTTTTCTTCGTGAGAGGTTTAACTTGCGACCCGTTTGACACGACTATCAATCCGCAAAGCAGGTTTCTCACAATTCAAGACTTCGATAACTTCTTAACTGGAATTCGAATACAACCTGGAACAAGTTGCAAGAGCCCTATCTGAGAATGTTAAATGGGATGTTGCAAGATCTGCTCATGAAACCGACACATTCCAGTTTCGTGACTACTCACAACCCTTACCACTCATTGGTCAAGCTCATAATCCCAAGATACCTAAAGCTTATTTCTTCAACAATGACTTGGATTATCTGATATATGGGAACACTAATCCAGAAAAATGATATGCTACATCTCTCACCAAGTTCAAGGCCGCTACTTATGTGCTAGAAGGACTTGAAGAACAGATTGGCAAATTGTTCAGCAACTCTATTGCTGAATACAATGATGAAGCTGTTCTAGGAGTCTTTCACTGGCTTGAGATGCGAAAATGGTTTTACAAATGGAAACTTACGTTTACCTCAAAACACAAGGTAAACTACAAAGACAAGATTCTTTCCATCAAGAGTGCTGAAACAGAGTCAAAATATGGATACAACTTTCTAACTAAGATCACGGTTCGAAGACAAGATGACAAGGAGTACTCGTTCAATGAAGCAGACTATCCTCATTTGAATCTGAACGATAATGAAGATATTTACCTGCTCAAGATACAAGGCAAACTCGAGCATCTCCCTGGCAGCCCTCAATATGACATCATCAACTCTCTACTCCTTTACATTCGAAGAATAGTGATAAAGACAAGAGACGAAGATGTTCATCTCGGTGTTGAAAGTTACCAGAAGAAACTGAACCTCATCAAACCTGATCTTAGACCTCTGGGTATCACAGAAATGCAGCCATATTCTTTCAGCAAAAGACCATTTGGAGTAGTGTACGTTAGATCTGGAAGACCAAAGTTCATGGGCTATGAAGACATTCACAAGTTTAGCGATGAAACGCTGATACAAGTCTGGTCTGGCTTGATCACATCTTAGAAAACCATACACAAGGGCGGAAGCAGGGTTGGTTGAGACGCATGACTTGGAGATGAAACAATGTGAAGCAGGCGGTCCAGTTCTTGGCATGGATTAACTACAGGTTAAAGCATCGAGTTCAGATGAGAAGATTGAAAAGTTACGTGGGCGGAAGAGCTAAGGATCCGAACATTCTCCCATTCCGTCGTCCGGAGTAAATCACTGGTATTATTATAAATTGTTTGTCATCATTCAAAATTGTTTATATATGACTATGGCTTGTGTACATATAACAGTGTACAACCCGTACTTGTAAAGAAAGGACCGTGAGGTACGCTTCAGTGCCTCAATCCTAATATAAGGAGCGAAAGCTTCTTACTTTTGAGTAGAATTAATCAAAATTTTGATAAGTTTTTCAAAATTCTGCTCAAAAGAACAAGTATTCCTTCTCGTGTTTAAAACCTTCAAAAAGTAATTTCACTTGCTGAGCGGGTGTACTTGAAACAAATTCTTTGTTCAACTCATAATTCTTGTTGAAATTCTTCCCGTAAACCTCAAAAAGCATATTTTAATCAAAAGTTTTCCAAAAACAACATTAATATGCTATTTTTGAGGGGGATAATAATTATGTGATTAAAATACGGTAACTGAAAATATGAAATCTCCAATGAGCTCGACTCAGATTTTACCCAAGAATTGACGAATATCAAATGTCATTAATCGAAAGGACTTGTCCTGGACGGGTAATAATTTCAAGCTGGTTTATCTAGTGATGTAAACGTGTCTCGCAAAGGACTTATCTTAGTAGAGTGTACCATTTCGAGAGATTCTCTTTGAATATGACCAGGACGGGTAATAATTTCAAGCTAGTCTAACTAGTGATGTAAGCGTGTCTCGCAACGGTCATATTAACTGAAAATCAATCAATTCAAAAGTGCTAACTCCACCCGACATGTGTAAACTTATCTTAAAAACTTATGAGTACATGTGAAGGGGGAGTATTTCTGAAAAAAGCAAAACTCTCAAAGTGTTAACAAAATATGTTTTATAATCATAAACACTTTGAGAGATTTTCAAATGATTGGTTTATGGCAACATAGGATAGTCATAGAGTTATAATGTGACTAAGGATAGGAAATACGTCCTATGATCCGCCAGAACCGGAGGGATCTATCCATGGACAATACCAATAGTTTAGAACTAGAAAGTCCTTAGGTATGATTGAAAAAAGGAGTAAAGAAATGAGAGGAGAAAGAAGGGGTTGAAGAATTAAAAAGAAAAGTAAATGAAAGGGTGAAAAGAAATAGCCCTCCATATGTTCCACCTTAGGGCAGAAACCGGGTTCAATTCATATGGTACTGGATGTTACTACGGTGACACCGGTATTGAAGACTAAGCCGTCATGGACCCAGTGACGCACTGCACTAAACCTTCTAGCCACTCATTTGTCTCTCAAAAGATACTTGTTTCATTTCTCACGGAGAACCCTTCATTATCTATCGACCTCTCATTCCGAGATGAGTTGATATTGAAAAGGAGGCACTCTGCTCCATACCTCCGACAACTAAAACCAAAAAGCACTAAATCGAGTCTAGAGCCACGAGACACATCAAAAGATCTCTCATGAACATTTAATATTTCTACACTGGTTGTTCAACATTATGAACAGCAGTTGTAAATTACAAGAGTCATTCGCATATCTTAGTAATCTGCCAAGAACATTCATGAGAGAACTCACAATTGTGATTCTCAGTAATTGAGTGGAAATTCCTGCTAGGGTCAACATCAAACGACCCTGACAGCAGGTCACTTCGGTAATCCCTTGTGGGTTATGCTTAGTGTTCGAGTTGGTTCCAAACGGTCTACAGTCATGGAGTGATACTTCGGTATACTTCAGCGACTCACCCTGAATCATTGATACACTTCGGTGTATCTGTGTTAGCTCTATTGGGGGCATCCGATTCAGGAACAGCCTTGGAACGAATTAGAGAAAGTTTTCACACTATGCTGATAACGATCTTAAAGTTTGAACCTGTAAGTGCCGGATACTTTATTGCTAACTGTCTACTTGCATGTATTTATGGAGACCAAGAGTTCCAGCACCACCATTTCCAAAGACCAAGGCAAGGCAAACGTTCAAAAGTCAAAGATTGAAACTAAAGAGTGAGAATTACTTGAAGTATAAAGATCAAAGTTAAAAGAAGGATGAGCATGGTGGGAAAGACGTAAAGACACTAGGATTAAAGACGCTGGTGGAAAGCAGTTCATGACATTACCATATCACTCACAACAAGAACAAAGAACAAAGATAGGAAAGACGTCGAAGCCTAAGAAGCAAAGAAGACGTCAAGAAAACTTGATGACCATCCTTGGGGGGAGATTCTTGGGAACACATTTCATTATATCAAGTATTGGTCATAGTTTATGTAATAGGTTGCTTTACTATTTTTGGCCTTTATGTTTGATATTAAGGTTCGGACTTTGTAGAAGGCCCATGGGCCGTGACCTTTTATTTACTTCTATTATTAGGGCAACACCCCATCATTATGTAAACACTATAAATACCCCTTCTCATTAAGAGAAGGGTGTTGGTTCATGTTAATTCAAAGTTCATTATTCTTATGCATGTTCCATCCATTCTCTCTTTCTCTCTCTAGATCTACGACTTGTGTGATTAGATTTGTGACCTAACAGTCATGCCCGCCCAACGGGCGGGCTTATATGCCCAGGAGGGCTTATAAGTCGATGGGCGGGCCATGACCACTGGTATATATATATATATATATATATATATATATATATATATATATATATACACACACATACTTGCTTCGAGGCCCGTCCGATTTACGAGCTAGTTTTCATATGCAGTGTTTCAAGAATTGTTTGGTTTATAGGTTAATGGCAATAACACAAAATCAACAAATTGTGTGATAAAATATATTATTTATGCAAAAATATTGAAGGAGTAATCATAACATTCTTATAACCTCAAATTCCATATATTTGACGATACCAATTCTCTAATTCATACTATGTGTCAGTTTCTTCTTCTGAAAAGTTATGTTCATTAATATTGTAGGCATATTATGTTGATACAAATAATGTCTAAAAATATTATTTCTATTCTTTGACACCTCTAAGTTTTGATGATAACAAAATATAAAAACACGTTACGTCAAAATTAACGTAAACAAGTTTTTAGTCAAAATATCTCGTTTCTACGTAAATCACTCTAGGTAAGAACAAACAAATTTACAACTTGACAAATTATCAATGAAGTCAATTTGTGTTCCAAACTTCACATTTTTTAATGTAACAAAACATTTTTTTCAAAAATACAATTTACAAATTATTTTTTAATTAAAAAGAAATGTTTTAATTGGAAAAATACGTTTAAATTATCCAACAGCTATTCCCCCCCCCCCCCAAAACAGCTCCAAACTTCCCCTAATAAACCATCACCACTAAAAACAAAAATATGAGCGTCTTTGTCTGGCATGGTACCACTTATTCCCACGGTACCGCTAAATTTAGTGGTATCGTCTGACATTTAGTGGTGCCGTCCCCTCCATAACGACTACTTTTCTTTTGCCTATAAATACCAGTACATTTCACAATTTTTAGTCATCTTTTTTCACACAAAACTTTCTGAGTTAAATCCCTCAGTCACATTTACATTTCCTTGATTATTTAGATAGTTTTCTTTTGTTTAAGAGTGATCCAATCATCTAACCAAGTGATCACCATCATTCCTCTACTAGTGCAAGAGAAGAACACAAAGTATTAAGAAGATACAAGGTTTTGTAGTAGTAGTGTAGTGCACTCGTAACACTTGTTACATACTTTTTGTATCTTAACATACATCAAGTATCATTTCATCTTGTCTAGTTGTATTGTGTGGATCATTGTGATCTTGTAAAGATCGTGTGCATCTCGTGTAGGTTGAGTTGATTGTGTGTAGATCAAGTGGATCGAGAGTTGATTGTGTGGATCATGTAGATCTTGTGATAAGTAAGGATCGTGTGGATCGTAAGTGAGATTGCTACTAGCTATATTAGTACTCGACATTTAGCTTAGTGTCGAAAATAGTGATAAGCGACGTTGTACGGTTTTCTCCGCCTAAAGGGAGTTTGTTGACATAGTGCTTAGAACTCTCGAGTTAGGTACTCGGGGAGTGGAGTAGGGCGAAGAAGATCTTCATTACCGAACCACTATAAATCTCTTTGCCTCGGTTTGATATTTCCATCTCTTACTCTTTATCTTTGTTTTTTATATTTGATTGCTGTAGTTTTGTATTCATATTGTTGTTGGCTCATTTCACACAGGATTAAATCTAGTTTTTCACAAAGTAAATTTTTATAATTAACGAAAAACCGGTAAAACTATTCAACCCCCCCCCCCCACCTTTTTAGTTTTTCACAATTGGTACGAGAGCCACGTCAAACAAGATTTTTAAAATATATTGTATTTTAAAGTTTGAATCGATCAATGGATTTCGACAAATATCAAGAAAGGCAATCTATGCAAAGACCACCACTTTTTGAAACCGATTGTTTTATCTATTGGAAAACAAGATTCGAAACATATGTGAAATTAAAAGATATTGATCTTTGGCATGTTATTATCGAGGGTGACTTTCAACCGATTGAAAAGAATCCGGAAACAAAAAGAGATGAAATAGTTCCTTATAATAAACAAAGTGATAATCTTAAAAGAAAATTAGCAAAAAATAATGAGGCTAAAATGATGATTTATAATGCTTTGCCGAAAAAGGATTTTGAAAGAATTTTCATGTGTAATATGGCAAAAGAAATTTGGAAATCAAAGAAAAGAAGATCGATCTTCTTGTACAATAATATGAACAATTTTCCATTCCAGAAGATGAATCTATAGACAATTCTTTTGCTAGATTTAATACTATTATTACTAGTCTTAAAGTTCTTGATGAAGGTTACTCTAGCAAGAACTATGTTAGGAAGTTTCTTAGGGCTCTACACCCTAAATGGAGAGAAAAGATTACCACCATTGAAGAGTCGAAAAACTTGGCGACATTATCACTTGATGAACTCATCGGAAACTTGAAAGTTCAAGAAATGATAATCAAGAAAGACTCGGATATAGTTAAAGGCAAAGGAGAGAAAGTAAGGTCTCTAGCACTAAAAGCCAAGAAGGAGTCTAGTGATGAGGAAAGTTCGGCTTCCGATAGTGAAGACGAGGAGTATGCATTAGTGGTTAGAGATTTTAAAAAGTTCTTTAGGAGAAGAGGTAGATCTGTAATACAACCTCGTGATGAAAAGAAGTCATTCCAAAAGAACCGGGATGACAAGAAAGGAAAGAGTGATAGAAAATGCTTTAGATGCGGAGATCCAAACCATCTCATCGGATAATGTCTTAAACCACCTAGAACAAAGAAACAAAGAACATTTGTAGGAGGTTCTTGGAGCGATATCGGTGAGGAAGAAGAGGAGAAGCCCACCGACGAAACATGTCTTATGGCTCAAGCGTCAAATGAGGTACATTCTGATTGTTCTTACTATAGTGATGATAATTCCTCGATAGATGATAACACATTAGATAGTGAGTACAAGAAATTATGCAAAGTTAGCTTAAAAGTCATAACTAAAAACAAGATGCTAAAAATCTTAAAAAATCGACTTGAAAGTGAGATTGTTGAACTCAAAGAAAAGTCAAGAAACTTGAAAGAAACAAGCAAATAGACGTAGGATACACAACATGTTTAGACGAGTCTAGAAGAAGCATCTAAACTACCTAAACTTGATAAGAGTACTAGAGTATTAAATGAAAAGTTAGTCAACTTAAATGTGTCCAATGACAATACGAAATTGAACTCGAATGAAGCATCAACTAGCGGAACAAAAGAAGTCAAAATTTTAAAATCCGCAGAAACTAAATCTGCAGCTCACGGCACCATTAAAGGTACTCACGGTACCATTAAATTTAGTGGTACCGTGGTACCGTCAATCGTGACAGACATATCAGTTTCAGGTTTGAAAAGTAACTCAAGTCCTAAACCAAGTCACTCAATAGTTGTTAATGTTAAGACACACGTTGCTAGTAAAACTAAAGTTAAACAATTCTACAAACCTTTGTCAAGTCCTGGACTTGGTATTAGATCAAAAACTCCTCCACCTAGGAAAACAAATGTTCCTAAACCTCGGTCAAGAACACCTCAACCGAAAAGTAACTTTAGAAGGCAAAGTTATCCAAGTAACTATACCGTAACTTGGAATAACATTCAACAACGAAGTTATTTTCCATGAGAAATTTGTCCTCCATTTCAACATCCAAACCAAATGAAACAAATGCATGGGATGTTTAACACTAACATCTTGGGACCCATGAGATATTGGGGACCGAATGTTTGAGTTTTTGTCTTAATCAATAGATATGCTTGGGAATCGACTTGGACCCCGGTGAATGGGTCAAGGATAGTGGATGCACTAATCACATGACAGGAAATCGAAGTCTATTCTCATCATATAAAGCATACAACGGAGGTAACGTCACATTTGGTAGTAAATTAAAAGGCAACATCATAGGCAAAGGTACAATCTCTCAAAACTCTCTCACTATTAGAAATATTGGGCATGTAGATAACTTAGGATTTAACTTGCTTAGTATTAGTCAAATGGTTGATAATAAGTGTAGAATAGTATTTTTTGAAGAGGGTAGTGAGATTACTAAGGATGGCAAGACCATATGTAAAAGAGTTAGGAATAATGGCTTATTTGTAACGAAAATAGGAAATAAGTGTTGGGAACATGTCTTAGATTATCAAGTATTGATCATATTAATTATTAGGTTGCTTAGGCCTTTATGTTAGTTTTAAGGCTCGGCCTGTGTAGAAGGCCCATGGGCCATGTCCTTTTATTTAATTAATTATGTTGTTAATTAGGGCAACACCCTAATACTTGTAAGACACTATAAATACCCCCTCCCTAGTAGGGAGAGGGTTGATTGGTTAATGTCATTATCATTTCATTATTATTAAGTAAACCTTTCACTCTCTTTCTCTCTCTAACTTTCTCTCTCTAGAATTAAGGTAGCTTGTGTGATAAATCTAAGGAACTACAAGTGGTATCAAGAGCCGTAATTTTTTTGGGTTCGGTTACTGTTCATCTGTGTGTTTCTCGGAGTAAGGCCACATCCTTCGAGTTAGAAGGGGTCTTTTCCGAGTTAGACTCTGAGTAAGTCAGAATCTTCGAGTTAGAAGTTAAGACTTCGAGTTACCCTTCGAGTTAGAAGGTCTTCGAGTTAGTATAAAATTCTCCGAGTTAGGACGTATTTTGTGCAATCCTCCGAGTAAGGCATCGAGAAAGAATTTCTTCGTGTAACTCTCCGAGTTAGGTGTCTCCGAGTAACTCTCCGAGTTAAGTTTCTCCGAGTTAGGTATCTCCGAGTAACTCTTCGAGTTAAGTTTCTCCGAGTTAGGTTTCTCCGAGTAACTCTCCGAGTTAGGATTCTCCGAGTAAGCATCCGAGTGAGGATTCTCCGAGTTAGTCTCTGATTTAGAATCCTCCGAGGAATTTTCTGAGCAAGGAATTTCTTATTTCCTCTGAGCTATGAACCGAGTAAGCAAATTCTTATATCCTTCGAGTTAGGAACCGAGCAAGGAATATTTAAAATCCTTCGAGTTAGATTCAAAAAAAAAAAATTAATTTGAGTAAAATTTAATTTTTAGGAGTGACTAAACGTTCAATTTTTACGCAAAATTCAAATTTTGGTATAACGGTGAAAATTTTGGCCTAAAATTCAAATTTTTAGGTCAAAATTCGAATTTTTACGGTGAAATTTGGCGTCAAAATCTTTCAAACTCAAAATTTTCTAGTAACCTTAGAATTGCATTTTATAGTGTATTTCAAATTCTGGGAGAGAAATTTTTCAAATTTAATTTTTGGAGGAAAATAAGAAATCACTATTTCGACCTTGTGGGCGACATATCAACTTTACACATTTTAGTTTGATTCTTCCGATTCCATCGCAACAATCACGGGGGAGAGAAAATGTATCAATCAAGGTCGCAAATGAATGAACAAATGTCACAAATATCCAAACCTTAACCAACAACTAACACAACTCCTATATCGTTGAAACGATCCAAGATCAACTTTATCACACATCGGAATTAAATTGAAATGGAATCAAGTTCAAAAGAGTGAGATATGCAAGAGCTATTAATGCAAGAAAAAGAGGGAGAAATGAAATAGAAATGCATGGCATGTTTTAGATTACTTCATTCACATTTTAAGGTCCTCTCAAACAAAGACTTAGCAGGAACTCGTACCGAGAATGGATTTAAACGAGCATTTCCATCACTCTTTGGAGAAGACGTTGAGATGTTCACAAAAACTATGTTCCTCAACGTGGATCAACTGGAGAAAAAACTTGAAAACGAAGAATTTCACGAGAATGGATCCACGGTCGTCTTTAAAGTGCTCAAGGAACAGTTTCAGCAGTTCATCGATTCCTGGTTCTCTTCGAATTATGACAGTGTAATGGCACGCAAGTATTTTTAGAATACACTCGAATCGAGGTTCAAACTTTCAAATATATATTGATCCAACAAATGGATTCTATTGAAAAGTCAATTGCTAAAAGAGTACTTCACAGAAGAGAGTATGACAGAATGATGAATGAAAGGAAGTTGCAGACTTAAGAGGAACAGGTTAATGATTTTAATGCAATGGGTGCTAGTTTGGTTTTTACGAAAAGCAGTGGGACAGAATCAGAACAACAAGAAGAAAAACGCATATCAGGGAATGATACTGATGCTGAAAGTGCATACATCAGACCCATTTATGACACAGAGCCTTTGGCTGAGGTACCAAATTATAACATTTTTTATGTCAATGATATGATTTCTTCATCTTCTGAAATAAAACATTCTGAGCAACCTCAATTCACTAATGAAGGAGAGGTTGACCAAAATGTTGAACAATTCCATGACAAATGTCCTTCACTTGTTTCATTAATTGAAAACAAAACAACTGAACTGTCAAAACAAACTCTCGAGTCTGAAAAATCATTGACATCGGTGCTTGAAGGAAAAGAGAAAGTTTTTGAGAAAAACTATGATAATGCCAAAATCAAGTTTGATTTTGAAAAACTTGAAACAAAAAATATTGAGTTGGAACATACTGTGGCATCATTACAAAATGAAAATGAGCATTTGAAACAGATTTGCAAAAACCTGTTTGATTCAATCAAACGTTCACGAGTTCAGACAAAAAACTCAAACATGAAACAAAAAGAGACTGAAGATTTGAAGTCTCAATTGTCTGAATTCGCTGATAAAAAGTTTGAAAATGTTTTGCAAAAGATTGAATCAATGAAAATGAAAAAGGTTGAGTCTCAAATCACAAAAGTTTCCTTTCCAAATACCCTATTCAATTCTAATACTCCAGATTTTGAAAAGGAAACGGGTGAGAAAATGTATTTTTTTGAAAATAAAAGTGAAAATGAAAATCACGTGCTTCAAACAAAAGTGGATGAGCTTGAAACGCTTTTACCTCAACAAACAAATGATTTTGAGGATGCCAAAACTGATTTTTTCAACAAAACGACAAAATTCGAAAATTATTTTGAAAGACTTGTGTAAAACCCAAAATTTGAAATCATGCAAAATGACCAAATTGCCCCTGAAACTTTAAAATTTAATTAAAACACATATAAAGTATCAAATTAATTCCAAACCTCGGATAATAAGCTACATATGAAGTGAAGTAATTTTAAGACAACATTTTAACATTTGTATATGTCCCAAAAATTATTGTGAACCAAAAATATTAATTTAAATATTTATTTTATATTTAAAACTAATTAAAAACAAGATAAATACCAAAATTAAATAAGGAAAATAATCAAAATTTAATTCCATGATTGGTCAAAGATTTGGCCGTGTGTATAACACCTACCCCTCCAAATTCTCGGCCATCATTCCAATTATTTAGCTAATCCCATTATTTTCTTCTAAACCCTAACCGATTAAACTAAATTCGACACCCAAAAATTCTTTGCTCCTCAATCCGATTTTCTGGAAGTGATCTAGCATTTTTCTGGTGTTCTTCAAGGTTTAAGCAAGCTAAGAAAAATAAGAGTTGGGTCTTAGGAAGCTTGATTCGAACGTAGGGATTTTGTTTGTCGATTTATTCCATCCGAGGGGTACATGATTCTTGTGCCTAATCTACACGTTCTAAATTCAGTTTAGTATTTTTCTAATGTCAATTACATCACATATAACTCATATAAATTGATAGATTCAAATCATGCAAGTTAAAATGATCGTACGAATTTTTGAGAACAAAAAAACACACTTAAAATCCAAATCGGTCTATACGATTTTTTCTGGGTCATGTTCATTATTTTTCTTCATTCTATCATAATCATCCAACTCTGGAAAAATGATCTTAGCATTTGTGGAAGCCTAGAATATCGTTTGTGGAATTTATTCTATATCGGATTTAAAAGAAATAAAGAAAAATTATATAACCTAATCGAATAAATTAGGGTTTGGGTTTTGGTGTTTAGATCTGACCATTTAAAGTGTTCAAATGATGATATGATGATGTTGTAATGATTGGATAAATTAGGTTAGGGTTTTTTTAATTAAAAACTATTACCGATTGGAAAATAAATTAGAAGGGGGCGTTTTGTAATTCTTTAAACTTGTGGGATATTTTTGTAAGTCATTTTAGATCTGGGGTAATGTGGGAAAATATAATATAAGGGTGCTATGTGTAAAATTTGCAAGAAATGGTTTATTTGATAAATATGGGATTCGAATTGAAAATAAAGTAAAAAAAGGGACTAAAAGTGTAAATTCTGGAAACTTGAAGGTTATTCGGTGTAAATAATGATATAAAGGGTGTAATGTGTAATTTTGAATATTTAAGGGCTTAATATGTAATTATTAATAATTTATGTTTCAAATTATAAGTTTTGTAAATTCAAGGGACTAGTTTTGTAATTTATTAAATTTGAAGGGACTTTCATACCAATATTAATTTAAAGGGTATATTCTGCAATTTGGTAAAATAAAGTGCTTGATGTGTAAATATAAATATGGTAAGGATTAAATTGTGATTTATGTAATTATAGGGTTTATTTTGTAATTTAATTAACTAAAGGGGTATAATCTGTAAATTATTAAACTTAAAGAGTTAAAAGTGTAATTCTGAATAACCTATGTATTAAATGAGTAACTTGAGATATTTTCATTTTAAACCTTTAACTTTGGTGTATTTATAATTAAAACCCTAAAATATGGAAACTTGTTATAGTTAACCCTAAACTTTCATAACTTGCTAAAATAAACCTTATTTCCATAATATCATTTAATTAATGACTTAACCTAATTATGGAAACCTGCTAATTATGGAAACCTGCTAAAAATAGAAAGTTACTAAATATGGAAAGTTGCTATTTTTGGAAAGTTACCTAAAAAGGAAAGTTACTAAAAACGGAAAGCCGACTAAAATAAGTAATCTGAGTTAAATAGGCTTTTAACAAGACAGTCATGAATTTGTGTAGATTCGCTGAAGATGGAGTTTGCGTCCGACCTTTATATTTTCTTGCGTTGTGTTTGTTTTTCTGACCTTTCTTATAAGGTTTCTCATGATCTCTTTCATATTCTGATCCGTTAGTTTCTGAATTGATGCCATTGCTATGATTCCCTGTACTTTGATTCATTCGTTTGATATGCTCTGTTGGTGTGATGATTCATTTGATATTCGTTCGTTACCTTGTGATATTAGTATTCGAGTCTCGTGACACTTAGAAGGTTCATTTGATTTTGGTAACTAGATATGAAAACCTTTTTAAATTATACCGTGGAAATGTTTTGAGAAAAACCATTTTAAAATGATGTTTATAAGGATGCAATACCACTTTTATATGAAATGTACTAACTTTTATGGAAATTATATTTTAAGGACTATTTTTATGAAAATCATTGTTAAAGATCATTTTTATGAAAATCATTTAATTAAGATTTCTTTAAATGAACCATTTGACTTTGAACCTTCGATTATGAACCTTTGCTTTGATCCTTTGTTATGAACCGTAATGATAAACTCTGATTTTGGACCTTTGATATTACTTCTGAGATATTTGATATGAACCATCTGTTATGAACCATCTGTTATGAAACTTTGATTATGACACTCTGATTTGATATGATATCTGACTCTTAGTTTGATACCCGAGCCAAAATCTGTTTCCTTGCCATGAAGGTAACATGGCCGTGTCATTGATGCACCAATGGCGTGACTCTAGGGCGGTAGAGTGATGTTCCGCCACGTCCCCATTTTGATTATGATATGCGCATTATATTTATTATGGCCAGTATTTGTTTGGGGGGCGCATGGATGCATCCTAGATCTGTTCTATTTAGTGGATTATCTATATATGATTTATTATTGTCTGGTGATTGGTACTGTGTGCAATACATGTCCTTCACATATATCTGGGAGCTAGCTACTCCATTTGAAGAATGAGGACACCCCTCATATTATCTGATTATCTAAGAGGCCTCCCCTCTGTATGGTTATGAAGATATGGTTACATTTGATTTGATTTGTTTCTGGGCTCGTTGTAATACCTGAAATTTAGATAACATGTAAAAAGACCAAAATGCCCTCTAAATTTAAAATTTTAAGAACTTATGAAATACGCTATAAATTAGAACTCGAGTTATACAACATGTTATGACTCCAAATTATATGATATGAACATATAACCTAAAGTAAATACGAAATGTTACGGGAAACCTTATAATATAAAGGTATGGCACGTTTAAGAAAGTTCATATGGGTCGAAATTAATAAAACATTCGCATGTTTCCCTTTTGCGTTTCCTTTGGGCCGAATTGACCTTATCCAGTTGACGAACCATGATACTGTTGAGGTTGAGAGATTGAAGAAGCTGATGTAATATGTTTTTGTCCACCTCAGTGTTCCCTTTGAATATCCTATTAATTTATGAAGAAGAAGGAGGAAATTTTGCGTCTGCATATCAACTATCGTAAACCTAACCGAAATTCTAACCGTAATCACTTTTCATTGCCGCGTATTAATGATTAAATTATTCTATCCTTTAAATTTTGTATCAGACGACCTCATTTAATGTTTGAAGGACTGATGAAGCAACCACAAGAACTCCTAACATAGGAGATGGCTAACTGAGAGTAACTTCTGTGAAGCATTTCAGTTTTATTCGTAAAGAGGAAGATAGGTGATGTGATGTAAATATGAAGTTTTCCCTGAAGTGATTCATGAAGCTGTTTTCGTACTCGTTGTGACCATTATGAGTTTTAAATAAATGCCAATTGTATTGGTTAATAAAATCATGTTTTCACGAGTATTTGGACAATTGTCATAGTATGACAGCATGTTTTTGCTCTGAGACGAACGAGGAGCCTGTAGACCATCTTCGTATTAAATGGAATGACCTTTGTTCTGGAAGAGTAGATTTGATTGGCGTTCAGAGATTGTAGCAGACACCACTACCAGGCATCCAGTGACGACAAACAGTCTGAGTTGGCGAATTCCGAACTGTGCTAGTAGACCTGTCCAAGACTCGCAGTCTTGCTTCTCTATTCATTTTAGTTGTACTAAGATGAATTGAAGACCAGAAGCAGACTTGAGAATGGAAATCGAGATCATGATTTTGAATGGAAGAAAATTCTGAAGTGAACGTTTGTGTTTGGAAGAATTAATTATGTGATGGATGAAGCTATGGATGACGTAATTCATTTCCTCTTGACCTATTTAAATTTCGGTTACCTGATGATAAAATCCTTTGAATGATTTAGGTTCCCTATTAGTAATTCCGCTCTGTGTTCATTCTGCGTATGTTGGGCGATGGTTTTGTTATGTGAATTTGGACGAATGAAGGATGATCTGATGCTTTTAACGAAGTACCGAATTCGGATAGATATTCTGGGACTTCCGTTAACTCTTTCGAGTGATTCGTTCTCCTCTTAGTTAGGGTATTCGATTTTGATGACCTCTGAGACCATAGAAAGACTAGGTGGATTAAGATAATTTGTTCTGTTCACGACTTGAGATAAAGTATGACCATCATGAGGGCATATTTATATGATGCCAGTATTATGACGTCTGGCCAACGTGATAATACTTACATCATATAACGTGCACTTGTTGTGGGCAGCGGATATTTCGAAAAGTGCCTTAGAGCTTTAGAAATTCTGATAACTGTTTGAGGTTATCTGCGTTAGTGAGACTTTAAGTTCATTTTACCTTTACGCGTAATCTGCTTTCACCGTTATGCGAATTGATACGTCTGGATTCTCGTCATGCATTTTACTGACCTCTGGACTCCCGATAAAAATCTTAGGTTCTGTTATAGAACTTCTACCAATTGATGTTATCGATAATCTATTCCTGTACGTTCTAATCTGACTTGTCAAATCAAATCCCGGGGACGGCATATCCGTCAAAATCCTGTGTAATTCTTACGTCTCTTTCAAGAAAATCCGATTATCATCTATTAGTATGGTATGTCCTTGTTTTGTTTCTGTTCTCTTTTCTTTCTGCTTTCTGCAAATTTCGAGGACGAAATTTTTTTGTTAGTGGGGAAGAAGTTGTAATACCTGAAATTTAGATAACATGTAAAAAGACCAAAATGCCCTCTAAATTTAAAATTTTAAGAACTTATGAAATACGCTATAAATTAAAACTCGAGTTATACAACATGTTATGACTCCAAATTATATGATATGAACATATAACCTAAAGTAAATACGAAATGTTACGGGAAACCTTATAATATAAAGGTATGGCACGTTTAAGAAAGTTCATATGGGTCGAAATTAATAAAACATTCGCACGTTTTCCCTTATGCGTTTCTTTTGGGCCGAATTGACCTTGACACTTGTGCACAACCTTTGGGCCTTAATCCATAATGATAATACTTCAAGCTTGGCCCATCCTTCCCCTATCAATAGGTCGGTTTCCCTTATTTTTTTGATATGCCGAATATTTTTTTTGAAACCCTAAACTCTCTCTCTACAAAGTTCTTGGCTGCCTCTCTTTGTTTGCTGCTGTCGATCCACAAAACAACCACAAGGAGGCTTTGATCTTGTGTTCCTGCACTATTCGTATCACAAATAAGGTAATCAATACACATCATGATTTAATCCATTCGAATTTTGAAGCGAAACCCTAATTATTTACATAAAATCATAAAACTGCTGCTGATCAGGAATATTAATCCGACTTTAATCAATCGAATCTTGATGATAACTAAGTGTTTTTATGTGGTTTTTGAGTCGAGAATTAAATTCAATGAAATATCTTTCTGTAGAAATTAACCTTGTAATTTTTAGAGGCCTGGAAGACCACTTTTTGATTTTTGGAAAGTTAAGTGTCAAATCGGAATAGTATGTCTGGAAAAACAGTCTGGGTTTTCCATTTTTCATTTTCAAACCGTAACGAATTAGAAGGTCTCCTTTTAACTGAGTAATATTTGATGAGTCTATTAGTTACTGGAATTTTTCTAGATTTTTATAAATTTTATAAATGGGTCTGAGGATTAATTAATTTTCGGGTGTTTTAATTGATCCGGTTCTGGAACAGGTTTGGAAAAAGGATTTTTCATTCGTACCCATGCAAGTGAATAAAATATGGAAAAATTTGGTAAAGTACTAGGGGAACTGAGGTAGCTCTGTGAATTTTGGTGAATTTTATTTCGAAGATATAATATGATTCATAATTTATTTTAAACAGGCCCAGTCCATACTTAAAAACTGTTAAAGTGTAAAGAACTTTTAAAAGTTGTTATATGGTTACTTTTCTAATAACTAAAGGGGTATTAATTGTAATTTGTGAAACTTAAAGGTTAAAAGTGTAATTCTGGAAAACTTATGTATTTAAATGGATGACTTGTGATACTTTTATTTTAAACCTTTGAATTATATGAATTTACAATTAAAACCCTAAACTATGTATACTTGTCATAATTAACCCTAAAACTTTTGTAATTTGATAAAATGTACTTTAATTCCATAAAAATCCTTAAATAAGAACTTAACCTAATCTGGGGTACTAATATCTTACTAAATATGGAAATCTGTTAATTATAGAAACTTAAAAAGTTATTAAAATGAAAAGGTAAATTAAAAATAGTAATCTGAGTTAGAATCCTTTATAATTCCGTCTTCTACTCCTTTAGGTGTAAGAAGGAGGAGCCCTGATTCTGTTCCGCGTTTGTCTTGCTTATTTTGCTTTGCTAATAAGGTACATATATTCTGCCCTTTTCCAGTAAGGGTTTTTCATTCCCTTTTCCTTCAGTTTTTCATTCTCCTTATTAGGATTCCCTATACCATTGCTATGTTCCCTTCTGTTTGTGAACCTTTCATGTGATCTCTTGTTTTGTGAGCTTTCTATGACCTCTCTTTCATGTCCTGACCTGTTTAACTGCTGAGTTGATGTCCTTGTTATAATTCTCTTTGCTTTGAACCTCTTTCATGATTCCTTTTTGTTACGACCTCTGATATAAAAAAATCTGTTATGTGAAAACCTTTTTAATTATGACCTAAAAATGTTTGGAGAAAATCAGTTATTTTAAAAGAATGATTATGAATGGTGATATGATACTATTTTATATGACAGTTGTTAACTTTTGTGAAAATTAGTTTTAAAGAATGTTTTTATGAAAAACCGTTTTGAAAGATTATTTTATGAAAACTATTCTGAAAGATCATTTTATTGAAAATCCGTTATTAAAGGAATGCTTTAAATGAACTTTTGACAAGAATCTCTAAAATGAACTTTTGCTAAGAACTTTAATTATGAACATGTGAAATTCTTTTCGGGACCATTTGATATAGTCCTTATAATCTGAACTTAACTTTGATATAAAACTTAATTTGATAAGATTTGATTTGAACCCAAATATGTTGGATATGGTAAAGGGGATGAGAAAACCTTTTGATTATTTATGAAAATGTTTTCAGAAAACTATGGTTAGAACTGTCTCTATGAAAAACTGTTTTAAAAGACCATTTTTATGAAGATCATTTTGTAAGATTATTTTTATAAAAACCGTTTTAAAGGATTTTGAACCTTTGTCATTTACTTCTGAAATATCTTGACGTGAACCCTTTACCATGAACCTTTGATATTTGGACTTTGACTTTGATTTGATGACTTAGATTATTTAAACCTAAGCTTTGATTTGAACCTTGACTTTTCTTTCGGAACTATTTGACATGAACCTTTTGCCATGTACCCTTAAGAGATGACTTTTGATTATTTTGATAGTACATCTGACCTTTAACCTACAGTTTGATATCCGAGCCAATCACTAGGCATGAGGATTTCATGTCCATGTCATTGACGCACCTTTGACATGACTCTAGGGCAGGAGAGTGATGACCTGTTCCGTCCCTTATTTATTATCTGCTATGGCCATTATGATTATGATTATTGATTTGTCTGCGGGGGCGTAGGGTGCATCCTAGATTTGATCTGTTCTCTGTTTATGTTATATGTTTACTGTTATTATACCTGGTGACTGATTGTGTGTGCGATACACGTCTTTCACATTGTCTGAGAGCTGATCACTCTACACAGGTTTGTTTTATTATATTGGTATGCTATGATATTATTTGTTATCTGGGCTCGTGATAGATTCCTGTTTTCCCTTATTCTATAACTTTATTGTTTCCTTTCCTTATTTCTTTTCTTTTGTCCTTATTCTGATCCTTATTCCTTTTGCTTTGATTTTGTATTGGTATGATCTGTATTCTTGGTTTTCTTTGTACTACTCTCTATTATTGCTTTTGTTACCGTTATATCTGTTCACTGAGCTCTCGTAGCTCAGCCGCATTTCTTTTCCTGCGGCAGGTTTTAGTAGGAAGCTGGAAATGAGTGAAGAGTGTACCTTTGGACTTAGAAGATTTGATAGCTATTCTGGATTAGAGTTGACTAGAAGATAATGTATTTTAGAATTAGTGTTTTTGGAATTTCTCATTTGTAACCTTGTAGATTCAGTATTTCATTTGTAATCCTTTGAGATTTTTGTATTACTAAAGATGTATGCTTTGTTTTGATCTGATATGAATCCATTATTGTGATATCTTTACCCTTGTCGGGTTGGGGTGTTACACTCGTGGTGGATCACTATCCCTTTTCTTTTTCCTTTGTTCGTATTCATTTACGTATTCCCTTAACCCATATTATATCTGCATGACCTTTATTTCTGTTACATGTACTTTTCTCCACTGCTGCTTTGTTATCATTATATCTGTTCACTGAGCTCTCGTAGCTCAGCCGCATTTCTTTTCCTGCGGCAGGTTTTAGTAGGAAGCTGGGAATGAGTGGAGAGAACTTTGGACTTAGAAGACCTTGATAGCCCTTCTGGATTAGAGATGACTAGATGTTAATATATTTTAGAGTTAGTATGTATTGGAATTCTCATTTGTAACCTTGTAGTTTCAGTAATTCGCTTGTAACCTTTGGAATTCTTGTATTACTATAGATGTATGCTTTGTTTTGATCTGATATGAAACCATTATTGTGATATCTTTACCCTTTTCAGGTTGGGGTGTTACAATTTATGGTATCAGAGACAGGCTGCGACTCGTAATACATTTACCCTTGACCTGTGTAAGTTAGACCACTAAGTTTCCACTGTAGGCGCTCATAAGATAATCTGTAAGAAATTTGCTTTAGGATTTCCCTATAGGAACTTAAGTTCTGACCGGTGAGGAATGGGTAGACTATAAGGCTTTTGTTTATGTATCATTGCTTCCGCATCACTCTGATTCGTGCCCTGCTTGTTGAGATCACTTTCGGAGATTGAAAACTCACGCTTTGCACCACCTAAGGTCTGAAACCTAGTTAAATCTTGGAATCATTGGAAATTGCATAAAATTTGCCTAACACTATTTGAACCTTATTTTAAGATTTCAACTCTGAACTCTGATTCTTTTGTTAATCATTCTGATGCCTCTTCGGGCATTCTGAGAATCTCCCCGACGATGATATACTTGATACATTCTGTTAATTGTCTCTTACTTTTGATAAGCATCTATGAATCTTCTGACACTATTTGAGTTCGTCTTATACATCTCTGTTCCCATGAGAAGTCTGGTGGTGTTTTAACCACAAGTATAAGAGTGTTTTCCTCTCACTTTTGAACGATAAGACTTGCGTTGTCGATCTGTTTTCATTGGATAGCTAATTTTGATTTTATTCTGATAAAGGATAGGTTGATTGATCATTGACGACTATTCTCCTATGTTTCACCTTCGGTGTTTGAAACCATTTTGAACTCCTTACCATGATTTCCGATTGTTAAACTTTTGCTACCACTACCTGATTTTGATCATCACTTCCGATCTGTTTGATACTTCTCCGACTATCCCGAAGGCTGTTAAACCCTAATGTGTTTGACACATTCTATGAATTCACTACCCGTGCTGGATATAAATGTATCATCTGATACTACTCTGTCCATTATTACTCCTATGAGAACTCTGGTGAATATTAACCATGGATATAGGAAGTTTACTCCCTCCCTTTGAATAATGAATCCTACCGTCAACTAGTTTCCTTTGATATGACGGTAATTTTGTTTCGATATGAAATTGTTAAATGAGCATGATGATGCTGATAACCGATATTCTATACGCCTCACTTCTGACAGTATACGATGTTCGTATTACCTACCTGCCACTTATGCTAAATAGCTAAACAAGACTTCCAACACCTTGAGTTGTTCGCTCATCTGCCTCGACACTTTGGTGAACCATGAACGTGACCTTGATATATGAACTATCCGTCTGGCTTGGCGACCGTACGAATCCGTTTACTTTTGATATATTCGATTTTGAGGTTTTTAAGTTATGGATTGGCTGGCCGTCATAAACTGCCATGGATTACCGTACCTAATATGTGACTTTTGGAAATCTATTTTCATCCTACTTTTGTTATGATAACCTGTAACCGTTCAAATCTTTTAAGCTTAACGCCGCTATGGAAACTTTTACCTCGATCTCATTTGATTGATGATTGTCTCCTGACACCTATTAGTATCCACTCTTGGAAAACTTTGGTATTGGAAGTTTTGTTGTACAAATTTTCTGGTGCTCTCCGATGGAACTCCTGGTGTTTCCCTCCTGTTTGAGAAGAAGCATTGACTTTGAACCGATCTCAGTTGACGAACCATGACGCCATAGGAGTTGAGAGATTGAAGAAGCTGATGGAATATGATTCTGTTCACCTCAGTATTTCCTTTTGAATACCCTATTAGTTTATGAAGAAGAAAGAGAAAATTCTGCGTCAGCGTATCAACTATCGTAAACCTAACCGTATCACTACCCGTAATCGTTTCTCATTTCCGCGTATCAGTGATCGATTTGTCCTATCTTTGTAAATTCCGTATCAGACGGCCTCATTTAATGGTTGAAGGACTGAAGAAGCAACCACAAGAACTTCTGAGAAAGGAGATGACTAATGAGAGTAACCTCCGGGAAGCATTTCAGTTTTATGCACGAACGAGGAACATGTAGATCACCTTGTAAAATGACCCCCTTTGTTCTGGAAGAGTAGATTTGATTGGCGTTCCGAGAGTGTAGCAGACAACACTACCATACATCCGGTGATGACAGCAGTTTGAGTTGGCGAATTTCGAACTGTGCTGGAAGACCTGCCTACGACACGCAGGTTTGCTTCTCTATTCATTTTAGTTGTACTAAGATGAATTGAGAGCAGAAGCAAACTCGCGAATGGAAGAATGCACAGTAACCATGCCGGAGATTCACGTTACTACACCACAGTTCCAAGAAGAAGTGCCGAAGGCTTGAGGGACCAGACTCGAGTTAAAAATTTCCTTTCCACCCTATAATCATAGAGACAGACGTAGACAGACTACTTGAAATTTGAAATCATGTACTGAATGTATGATGTCTCTGAAGCGAACGTTTGTGTATGGAAGAGTTGATTCTGTGAAGGATGAAGCTATGGATAACATAATTCACTTGCTCTCAACCTACTTAAATTTCCGTTACCTGATAATAAGATCCTCTGAAAGATTTTGGTGCTAGTAATTCCGTTTTGTGTAGATTTTGCGTATGTGGGATGATGGTGTGTTATGAGAATTTTGAAGTAACCACTGGTGTTGCCTGAGTTGATTTTGGAGAGTGATGAAGGATTGACACTACTGGCGACGTATCCATTTCTGATAGACGTTCTAAAAAATTTTTCCGTTACTCTTTTCGAGTAGTTCGTTCTCCTCTTAGTTATGGTAATTGATTTTAGATGACCTCTGAGACTGTAGTTGGATTAGGTGGATTAAGATAGGTTATTTTTGTTCGCGACTTGAGATAAAGTATGACCATCATGAGGCCATATTTATATGATGCCAATATTATGACGTCTGGCCAACGTGATAATACTTACATCATATAACGTGCACTTATTGTGATCATAGGATATTTCAAAGAGTGCCTTAGAAACCTTAGAATTTCTAATATCTGATTGAGACTTTAGGTTCATTCTACCTATACGCGTAATCTGCTTTCACCGTTATGCGAATTGATACGTCTGGATTCTCGTCACGTGTTCTGCTGACCTCTGTACCTCTGATAACTATCTTAGATTCTGTTGTGGAACTTTCTGCCGATTGATGTTATCGATAATCTATTTTCTGTACGTTCTCATCCGATCTGTCTAATCAAATTCTGTGAATGGCATATCCGTCAAAATCCTATGTATTTCCTTGTCTCTTCCGAGAGAATCTGATTATCATCTATTACGTTTGGTATATTATTCTTTTGATCTGGATTCAGTATGTTATGTCTGTTCTGAAGATCTGAAGCAATTTTGGGATCTACAAGTTCGAGTCATGAGAAACAAGTCCTTCATATTTCTGTGCACAGTCAGCTGTGTTTCCGTTTCGTTTCACCTCAATTTTCGAGGACGAAAATTTTTTTTAGAGGGGAAGAAGTTGTAAAACCCAAAATTTGAAATCATGCAAAATGACCAAATTGCCCTTGAAACTTTAAAATTTAATTAAAACACATATAAAGTACCAAATTAATTTCAAACCTCGGATAATGAGCTACATATGAAGTGAAGTAATTTTAAGACAACATTTTAACATTTGTATATGTCCCAAAAATTATTGTGAACCGAAAATATTAATTTAAATATTAATTTTATATTTAAAACTAATTAAAAACAAGATAAATACAAAAATTAAATAAGGAAAATAATCAAAATTTAATTCCTTGATTGGAAAAAGATTTGGCCGTGTGTATAGCACCTCCCCCTCCAAATTCTCGGCCATCATTCCAATTATTTAGCTAATCCCGTTATTTTCTTCTAAACCCTAACCGAATAAACTAAAGTTGACACCCAAAAATTCTTTGCTCCTCAATCCGATTTTCTGGAAGTGATCTAGCATTTTTCTGGTGTTCTTCAAGGTTTAAGCAAGCTAAGAAAAATAAGATTTGGGTCGTAGGAAGCTTGATTCGAACGTAGGGATTTTGTTTGTCGATTTATTCCATCCGAGGGGTACATGATTCTTGTGCCTAATCTACACGTTCTAAATTCAGTTTAGTATTTTTCTAATGTTAATTACATCACATATAACTCATATAAATTTATAGATTCGAATCATGCAAGCTAAAATGATCGTACGAATTTTTGAGAACAAAAAAACACACTTAAAATCCAAATCGGTCTATACGATTTTTTATGGGTCATGTTCATAATTTTTCTGCGTTCTATCATAATCATCTAACTCTGGAAAAATGATCTTAGCATTTTTGGAAGCCTAGAATATCGTTTGTGGAATTTATTCTATATCGGATTTAAAAGAAATAAAGAAAAATTATATAACCTAATCGAATAAATTAGGGTTTGGCTTTTGGTGTTTAGATCTGACCATTTAAAGTGTTCAAATGATGATATGATGATGTTGTAATGATTGGATAAATTAGGTTAGGGTTTTGTTAATGAAAAACTATTACCGATTGGAAAATAAATTAGAAGGGGGCATTTTGTAATTCTTTAAACTTGTGGGATATTTTTCTAAGTCATTTTAGATCTGGGGTAATGTGGGAAAATATAATATAAGGGTGCTATGTGTAAAATTTGCAAGAAATGGTTTATTTGATAAATATGGGATTCGAATTAAAAATAAAGTAAAAAGAGGGACTAAAAGTGTAAATTCTGGAAACTTGAAGGTTATTCGGTGTAAATAATGATATAAAGGGTGTAATGTGTAATTTTGAATATTTAAGGGCTTAATATGTAATTATTAATAATTTATGTTTCGAATTATAAGTTTTGTAAATTTAAGGGACTAGTTTTGTAATTTATGAAATTTGAAGGGACTTTCGTACCAATATTAATTTAAAGGGTATATTCTGTAATTTGGTAAAATAAAGTGCTTGATGTGTAAATATAAATATGGTAAGGATTAAATTGTGATTTATGTAATTATAGGGTTTATTTTGTAATTTAATTAACTAAAGGGGTATAATCTGTAAATTGTTAAACTTAAAGGGTTAAAAGTGTAATTCTGAATAACCTATGTATTAAATGAGTAACTTGAGATATTTTCATTTTAAACCTTTAACTTTGGTGTATTTATAATTAAAACCCTAAAATATGGAAACTTGTTATAGTTAACCCTAAACTTTCATAACTTGCTAAAATAAACCTTATTTCCATAATATCATTTAATTAATGACTTAACCTAATTATGGAAACCTGCTAATTATGGAAACCTGCTAAAATAGAAAGTTACTAAATATGGAAAGTTGCTATTTTTGGAAAGTTACCTAAAAAGGAAAGTTACTAAAAACGGAAAGCCGACAAAAATAAGTAATTTGAGTTAAATAGGCTTTTAACAAGACAATCATGAATTTGTGTAGATTCGCTGAAGATGGAGTTTGCGTCCGACCTTTATATTTTCTGTTGTGTTTTCATTTGCGGTATAAGGTACAGATATTCTGACCTTTCTTATAAGGTTTCTCATGATCTCTTTCATATTCTGATCCGTTAGTTTCTGAATTGATGCCATTGCTATGATTCCCTGTACTTTGATTCATTCGATTGATATGCTCTGTTGGTGTGATGATTCATTTGATATCCGTTCGTTACCTTGTGATATTAGTATTCGAGTCTCGTGACACTTAGAAGGTTCATTTGATTTTGGTAACTAGATATGAAAACCATTTTAAATTATACCGTGGAAATGTTTTGAGAAAAACCATTTTAAAATGATGTTTATAAGGATGCAATACCACTTTTATATGAAATGTACTAACTTTTATGGAAATTATATTTTAAGGACTATTTTTATGAAAACCATTGTTAAAGATCATTTTTATGAAAATCATTTAATTAAGATTTCTTTAAATGAACCATTTGACTTTGAACCTTCAATTATGAACCTTTGCTTTGATCCTTTGTTATGAACCATAATGATAAACTCTGATTTTGGACCTTTGATATTACTTCTGAGATATTTGATATGAACCATCTGTTATGAACCATCTGTTATGAAACTTTGATTATGACACTCTGATTTGATATGATATCTGACTCTTAGTTTGATACCCGAGCCAAAATCTGTTTCCTAGCCATGAAGGTAACATGGCCGTGTCATTGATGCACCAATGGCATGACTCTAGGGCGGTAGAGTAATGTTCCGCCACGTCCCCATTTTGATTATGATATACGCATTATATTTGTTATGGCCAGTATTTGTTTGGGGGGCGCATGGATGCATCCTAGATCTGTTCTGTTTAGCGGATTATCTATATATGATTTATTATTGTCTGGTGATTGGTAATATGTGCAATACATGCCCTTCACATATATCTGGGAGCTAGCTACTCCATTTGAAGAATTAGGACACCCCTCATATTATCTGATTATCTGAGAGGTCTCCCCTAAATATGGTTATGAAGATATGGTTACATTTGATTTGATTTGTTTCTGGGCTCGTGGTGGATTACTATCCCTTTTCTTTTTCCTTTGTTCATATTCATTTACGTATTCCCTTAACCCATATTATATCTGCATGACCTTTATTTCTGTTGCATGTACTTTTCTCCACTGCTGCTTTGTTATCGTTATATCTGTTCACTGAGCTCTCGTAGCTCAGCCGCATTTCTTTTCGTGCAGCAGGTTTTAGTAGGAAGCTGGGAATGAGTGGAGAGAACTTTGGACTTAGAAGACCTTGATAGCCCTTCTGGATTAGAGATGACTAGATGTTAATATATTTTAAAGTTAGTATGTATTGGAATTCTCATTTGTAACCTTGTAGTTTCAGTAATTCGCTTGTAACCTTTGGAATTCTTGTATTACTATAGATGTATGCTTTGTTTTGATCTGATATGAAACCATTAATGTGATATCTTTACCCTTGTCGGGTTGGGGTTTTACAACTTGAAAAAGAAAATGTTGAGTTTGAACGAAAATTGGCACGTAAAACGGATGATTCTAAAGCCGAAAATGATCAACTTTTAAAACAAATTGCCTCTTTAGAATCAAAATTGGCATCCCAAGATCATATTTCTCTTCAAAAAGAATACATTGATTTGAGAACTTCATACAATGCTTTAAAAGTGAAGTCTGATTCTCTTAACCGATTAAAGGGAAAAGCTCCAATTTTAGATTTTTCAACACCAGAAGTGAGTGTTTCGAAGAAGGTTTACACGGGTGAATCTTCAAAACCATTTTTGAAAAAGGTTTCCCAGTTTACAACTTATTCTTTGCAAAAAGGAAGGAAGTTTTCGAAGAAACCAAGTTTTTCTGAAACACTTACTTCTCAAAAGTTTTCAAATCCAAATGCTTCAAAAGTAAAGACTCAAGTTTTCCAAACTCCACACTCTCGTTTTACACCGGTAAAGCAAGTGTGGAAACCAAACCAAAGTCGTTCAAAACCTTTCAAATATTCAATATCAGAATTGCTTTCGCTGCAACATAAGAATGACTCTACTTTGAACATTCTGTTGGTCCACACGAATTATGGATCTAAGTAGCCTTGATAAGACAATAGACAACTTGGATAAATCCAAATCAATCTATATGAGAAACTCTAAACTGGTTGTTGATTGTTAATGCGGAATCTTAACAATAACAATGAAGAACACAATTAACTAACTTTGTAATTCTATTAATCTTTTAATCACAATGTCATACATAACACAATGCCGTAGGGTTCCTTTTATACTCTAAGAAAAACCCTAGATACAAAACGTGTGAAAGGATAAAAATCTCTTCTAATAAGATATCTAATTCATCCATATCCTTTCCTAACTTATAGCTAACTAACTCTGCTATAAAACATAAACAGACTTAACTAAATACGGCTAAACAGACTTAACTATGTAACTATGTCTACCAGACTTAACATTGTACTGGCAGACTTAACTATGACTTGACTAACACTAACAGACTTAACGAGTTCTTCAGTAGACTTAAGTCTGTTCTTCAAATAATTCCCAACAATCCTCCCCTAACTTGATCTTAATGCTTCATGAACTTCAAGTTTCTTTCTTCATAAGCTTCCTGTGGATTGAACTCTAATCTTTTGGAATTATTCTGAACTCTAGTTCTTCAAATCATCATGTCTGATCTTGTGCAGCAACCTTTATCAGCAAACTTGACACCATCTGATCTTCACAGCAACATTGACTATTTGTACATCAATTCTTAAAGTTTCATACTATTCTCATCACTTCCAGGTGTGTTAACTCCTGTGAGAGGTGAATCATTGAAAATTAATGGATTTGATGTCTCTTTACCAGTTAGCCATTAACTTTGGAGTAGCCAATGTTTGGTGTTAAACCATGGTACATTGATAACCATTTCAACTCTTTGTACATGAAACAATTTTTAGCAAATCATCATCTATCAACGGATTTGTTTTGTCTTTACCAAAAGCCGTTTGCTTTTGGACTAGCCAATTCTTTGGTGTATTACAACAATCACCTTGGTGAATTGATAACCAGTTATGGTTTTCCCACAGCCTTTACCACAAGCCATACTCTTGTGGGCTAGCCAACTCTTCACTATCACAGATATGGTGAGTTGATTACCATACAATTTTTGGCAAATTGTCAGCCATAAACGAATTTGAGGTATCTTTACCAGAGCCGTTTGCTCATGGATTAGCCAGTCCTTATGTGGATTAGACATTGTGGACTGATAACCATTTGTTGTGTTAGTGCAAAGCACCTTCACCAAGTGAGAACTTCCAATAATCTCACTTATCAACTTGGAAAATTCTTTCAAACACCCCAAATAGCCTCCTTTTGGGACTGCATCTTAATTAATTCCAAAAGTTGATTGCATACCTCATCATCCTTATACCCTAACAGCTTCTTCTCAAGCATATCCTTACATATCCTTGGGTGTAAAGGGTATTCAACTTCTACCAACATATATATATATATATATATATATATATATATATATATATATATATATATATATATATATATATATATATATATATATATATATATATATATATATAAATAAGCACTCTGCAAGGTCAAACAATGTACTTGACAACTATCAAAATACCTCCATCTTACTATTTTCTGTTGAAATGGCAGCTTCCAAACCTTATCTATTCTTGATGGTGGATCAAACATTGTCTTCAAATCACCCCAAAGAACTCTTTCAAACTCTTCTTCAGGTCTGTCATCTCCATATTTGATCATCATCAACTTGTACAGCTCCTTAAGTTCATTTCTGCTCAAGTCATTTAACATTCCTGGAAAATTCACATACACAACTTCTGTATAATCTTCCCTGATTATCTTGTAAGCTCATTTCTTTCCTGTTTTGATGATCTGCCAATTTACAACTTTAGTAGGATGAGCTAAACTTTATGGAATAGAACCCATGGTGAATTCCTCAGATGAGGGTTCTTCTTCCTCTTGTACTTCTTCCTTGGAACCTAATTTTCCCTTCCTAGCTGCTCTCTTTCTTCTAGTCCAAGTAATGATGGGCTTTTTGACCTCTATTTCTTCCTTAACAGCCTCAGATACCTTCTTAGTCTCAGATGCCATTTCAACTTCAGACACTTTTTCTATCTTTTCTACTTCAGACACCTTTTCCCTTTTAAAGTTCCTTCTGATTGAGTACTCATAATCAATAGGCTTGTAACCTTGATCTCTTTCAAAAGCTCTAAGATACCTACCTTCAACCTCTTCATATGAAATTCCTTTCATCTTTTCAAAACTGGAATGCATCATATTCTTCAGATAATGCTTCATATGAGCCATCTTCTCTTTTTTTGATTCTTTCTTGGTAGTGCACTTTCTCTTTTGTGTCTTCTTTATCTTCTCCATTAATCCACCAAGAGTATCTGTCTCCATTCTTGCATTCATAAACTCAGCAAGTTTAGTTGCCCTTTCATCAACAGTCAGACTTTTATCAGCTTTAAGTTCTTCCATCTTAGCCTTAAGCTCATCATCATCTTCAATCAGTGACATATATGGATCATTATCAAAATCCTCTTGCAACTTCTTAGCAAAAATGTCACACCCCAAAATTTTGAGACTTGCCGCGGAATGAAGCATTCAGGGGCGCGACTGGTCATAGCACCAAAGTTGTAGTTATATTCAACGACCTAAAGTGTCGTTTAGAAAATACATCGTTTGATTATTTAAAAACTTTCAGAGTTACAAAGCTAGGTCCCAAAAGGTGAAACAAGTTTTCATAAAACAAGTTCATACAATTCAAACGATGGATAAGTGCATAAAATATAAAGTGAGACGCGTCGAATCCGCGACTCCATGATGTGTCCATATGCAGGCCAACATACGATACCTTAATTACCTGAAAATACATTGCTAAAAATGGTCAACAAAAATGTTGGTGAGATCATAGGTCTATGTAAATGAAATGTTGTACGGATACCACAAGTATAAAGTGTATGACAAAACCATGCCACATAAAAATGATACATTAGCTCTAAGCTCATGACCCCGAAGCTAGACTGAATGAAATGCCCCAACCGAGTGTTTGCCAATCACTCTAATATGACAAAAATGAAATGCGTTCGTTTGACCAGTTGGTGCTACCAACCCGAACGGAGGAGTCACCCTCAATAGATCTATTCACTCACTCTCGCTTGCTAACAATTAACGGTTCATGATAATATAAGGGGACTTTAATCTGAGCAATGATGTAACATAAGCAATGTAATGAGTTTGTATACTTTGGTCCGCATATGAAAATGGTGCAATGTATTCTCCCCCGAGAGTTTAGAAATCAATAAACAATTTTAAAACGGGGCTATGAAAACTCACCTGATATGATATAGCAACAATGACAATGATGGATATGATGAAATAAAGCTCGGTCTCTAACCGCGACCTATTATGAATGATGTGATCCAATGTAAGCAATAATACAATGCAACACATGCAAATACGTATGTTAACGATACCACTTATTAGTTTTGAAAATAACGTTTATCAACGAAGAATACACTTTTGACGTCTCGTTAAGTTATAAACTACTTTTCGTGTAAATATGTTAAACGGTACTCCACGATCCTCGTTTGGTGTTCTATCGGCAAAATGTAGCGTTTTCATCGCAATTTAATATTTTCCTTAACTTGTGAAAATATGTCCAAAATGGCTTCGTGAAACTAGTCGCGAAATATTGCACGTTAAGTATTAGTGATCAAACTCGACGTTTTTGAAAACCTTGCAACAATGTATAAATGTCGTTTCACTTAACTTTTGATTGTACACGCCTCGATCAATTAGAAAATCGGCTAACAATGTTATGTCTCGCAAAAACACTAGTTTTTATACTTAAAACACTTTCTATTAGTGGGCTGTCAAAATAAACATGGTACGTCGGGCTTCAAACGTGTATAACTCGGCCATTATAAGCTCGTTTTCTACGTTCTTTACATCCACGGCTTCGTATAAACATGAACTAACATAATCTCAGTAGGTCGGGTCGACTAGATCATGTCTAACACCTCGTTTTGTCCTTTGAATCTCGGCAATCAGCAACTAAATTTTCAGAAAATTAGTTTTCGTCGTCAAACTTTGAAAAATCATATCTCCTTCGTTATAAGTCGGTTTTTAGTGATTCTTGAGGCCACGGTTTCGTTTTTGAAAGAACTTTCTGAACATGAAGGCCAAAATATACCAAAAGTTTATGAGATTTCCAGACTTGGCGTTTAAGGACAGAACCATATTTATACTTGTTAAAACTCATTTTCTTGGTTCTAAACTTGATCATACTACTTCAAATCAACTCCACAAGTTCGTAAATCCTACAATGCACCTTCTTGGGGTGTCATGAGGTCCTAAACATCACCAACCTTGCTGGATTTCATGAGATCATTAGTGAAACTTATAGATCTAGTGTTAAAGAGAGTTTATGTGCAAAAGTGGTATCTAAAACATAAGTAACTTGCATGAATAACTAATATAACTTGAAAATAAATAAAAATATGAATCAAATGAAAGTATAAGATGATCAAAATGTGTTCTTGAAACTTACTTGAATGTTTGATGAGTTTTGATAAGAAATGAGTAAGAAACTTGAGATTTAATCACAAAACCATAACTAGGAAGGTAAATGGAGTGTGATTATGACTTGAACTTCAAAAAGTAATGGATGATCTTTGGTGTTCTTGGTTGGGCCGAGCAAGGAAGAAGAAAAAGAAGAGAGAAATTGCTTGGTTTAGCTAAAATGATCTTGTGTTATGTGTTATAGTTAGTGGACTTGAAATTAAATCACCCAAAATTCATTAAATGCATTGTACTAGTAATCAAGTGTATGGAGTATTAGGGGTGATTTAGGGGGGCGGCACATGTGCTAAACATGGATGATATTTGATGTTAATTAATGCATTGGTATCCCATTTATTTAGAGTTATCTAGTTTTGAGTATACATTGAGTGTTACCGGGTACCGAGTTAACTAGAAATAAATCATGACGAGGTGAAATGAAAGACGACGAAGTTGTAAAAATTGTAAAATCATGTTCCTTGCAAGAATCGGGTGTTAGAATAATTATCGGATTGAAATTTCGTAAACCGACGGAGTTATAAGCGTCAAACGAAAAATATAGCGATTGGTTTAAAAACACCGGGTAAAGTAATAATATAATCTCTATATCATTATTATTAACTTGAAAATGTGTTAGGATCATTTTCGGGAGTATAGGGTATAATGTTAGTAGAAATGACTGAGTGGTAACGTTAATTAAACAATTAAGCATACGTTAATGAAAATCACACAAACCCATGCATGAACTGATATGGTAATGATGTTACTGATGAAGCGAAAAGTGTACCGCTTTTAGGGGGTCATTTAAGCCCTAAATCATATTTATTTGATCAAATATTGCCCTAAATCGTTCCTTTTGTCATTTTAGGTACTTTTGAGGAGAAATCTGGAAAATGAGGCATTTTGGACGTTTTTGGAGCATTAAAGTGAAGAAAACGGCAAAGTCTCAAGAATCGGCTAAAAGTTACTCTTGACGGCGTCAGACTTTACTCTGGACGGCGTCATGCCTTGGCAAGAAAAGTTGGACGTGAAATTTACTCATGACGGGCCAGTGAAAATAGCATGTGAATTCTGACGGCGTCACGCTTTAACTTGATCGAGGGCGTCACGGCTTAAATCATAAGGGGACGGCGTCACGTTCATGGTTCGACGGCGTCAAGCCTTGATAAGCCAGAATGGATTTTTGAAGAGCTAAAGAGGGACGGCGTCAAGAAGGTCATCCGGGAACCCTAAAAGCGGCGAGGTGACGGCGTCACACTCCATAAGGTGACGCCGTCAGATCCAAAAATCTATATATAGTTTTCTAATTTTTTGTCATTGGAGAGAGCTTAGTGTGTGGAATTTTGGGAGAAAACCCTAAGACGATTTTAGCTACTTTTTCAGGGCTTTTTGCCTTGAGATCTTCCATGTTTCATTGAAAGATAAGTTATCAATTAATCATTCAATATGTCTATGTGTTGTTTGATTCTATCTTATTCTTGTCTTTTGTTTAACATGTTAGGCTAAATTTATCTTGTGTTTGCTTAGATCTAATGAAACCTAACTATTGATTATTGGTTGTTAATGTGTTATTAGTTGTATTGGATGATTGTTTATCTATGTTAGGCTTAAGAAAACTGGCTAACTTCCTATTCGGTAACTTGCTTGAACGTCTTAAGAAACATGAACCAAACGCGTACTAAAGGTTTTTATGGTTGTATTTAATGCACAAGCGAATTCTAGTGATCCCATGTTAGGAGCTTCCTAGCCGGCTCGACATAGGAGTGAAGTAGGAGCTTGTAGAGTTGGGGAAGTAAGTACGCTACCCCACGAATGGTATTAAGGAATACACCCGTCATCCACGCAACTAATACACACTAATTAACCGGTAAAAGATAGTTAGGGAGTAAGGAAATCTAAGTAAACACATTTCTCTACACATAAGTTTCTCACCACATTTTATTTTCAGTTATTTAATTTTATTGCATTCGTAGTAATTTGGGTTAGTTGACTAGCAACTAATTCCGCCCACTCTTTCAAAACCGAGATTTTACTTGCTTTCATAAAAATATAAAAACATAAAAAAGAATCTTCCTCAACCCTTAGACCTAATTAGAGTAGCCTTTCACACCTAACGAACACTATTCCCTGTGGAGAACGATCAATCCCCCGTACTTACCACTACACTATACTACATCGGTCAGGTACACTGCCTGGTGGGGTTGTAAGCCTCTTGAGATCCCTCGAGAGGTAAAACCTGTTGTAAGGTTACAAAACCACGCAATCAAGTTTTTGGCGCCGTTGCCGGGGAATAGTTATTGTTTAGGTTGAATTTTTATTTCTATTAGGTCTACTCACTAGATTCCTTTCTAGTGAGATTTTTATTTTATTTTTCTAGGATTTCTTTAGTCTATCTATTTTCTTCGTGTCTTTGTTCGTAACCATACCATCCGACATCATGGAAGATGGTAATATCCTTAACCACAACAACCCACCACCACAACAACCACCACCACCTCCTAGAGCCCGTACTTTAGGAGAGTATTCCCATCCTAGCCACCATGGCTATCGAAACACCATTGAGCTCACTCAAGGAGCCAATATGACACCCTTGCGATCCGACACCATCCGGTTGGTGCAAAGCGGATGCGCATTCCATGGACTTCGTTCTGAAGATCCTAATCAACATCTCAAGGACTTTCTTAAAATCGTTGATTCTATAGACCTTGATGTTGCCACTCGAGAGACGACCTGATTGCGTCTCTTCCAATTCTCTTTGCGGGACCAAGCTAGTCAGTGGCTAGAACGTCAACCCGCAGGATCCATTACCTCTTGGGATGATCTCACCACTCGTTTCCTTGCTCAGTTTTTCCCACCGGGAAGAACTACCAAGCTAAGGAATGATATCTTGATGTTCCAACAACGTCAAGGCGAAACTCTCTACGAGGCATGGACTCGATTCAAGGACTTACTCCAAAAAGTCCCTCACCATGGCATAGAACTTTGGCTCCAAGTCCAAATCTTCTATGACCATATCAATCTCTCCACGAGGCAAACCATTGACCAATCGGCCGGTGGAAAGCTACGTGATCTAAGTGCGGAACAATCATGGGCTCTCCTAGAGGATCTTGCTCTTTATGACAATGAAAGTTGGAGTGATCCCCGTGATTTGAATAAAACGGTCAAGGCAATATCTTTGCCTTCGAATAATTCAAGCACTTCCGACCGTAGGATCATAGAACTTGAAGACCAAGTCAAGTTTCTCATGAAATCCTACGAGGCTCCTAAACCTTCAAGCCAAGTGAACAAAATCACTTCTTCATGTGAATTATGTAGTGGTCCCCACGACACTCGTGATTGCATGGAACTCCCCGAACAAGCTTTTGTGGACTACGCATCCTCGCGTACCGACGGAGCGGGAGACAAGTGGTACACTTTCAAACCCGAGCCAAACCATTACGGTGATTCATACAACCCCTCATGGAAAAATCACCCGAACCTTAGGTGGAAACAAAACCAAAACTCACAACAAACCAATTCTTCCAACCCACCTAATCGTTTCCAATCAAGCGGTTCCAACTCGAACCGTACTTTCAACAACAATCCTTCCGGCAATGGTAGTACCGATAACTTTAAAGGATTGATGTCTCAATTTATGGCATCTCAAGAAGCTCGTTTAGCCAAGTTTGAAGCCGACTTCAAACAAAAACAAAGCGAGATGACCGATAAGATTGACACCTTGTTGAAAGCCCTCGATGACCGAGAAATGGGAGCACTCCCTAGCAACACGGTCAAGAACCCGAAACTAAATGTCAACGCTATTTCATCGGTTTCGTCCCCTAGTTCTTGTCCACAATATTATTCGGTCAATTCCATGAGCACGTGTTTCAAACAAACCCAATTCGTTCCAAATGACCAAGAAGTTATGACATCCAAATTGGTCAACAACATAGTTGAAACACCTCCCACTCAAAACCTTGACGAAGAATTCAAGGAGCTCCACCTTGAAAGTCCGGTTGATGATGAGTTGGATGAGAAGAAGCTCAAGTTAGGCGAAAAAGGGACCGCCTTTGTTCAAAACAAGCTACCTAAGAAGTTAGATGATCCAGGCTTATTTGTTCTACCTTGCAAGATCGGTAATTCGGAGGCTTATGACACATTAGCCGATCTTGGATCAAGCCTTAACCTACTTCCGTTACCTCTCTACACCTCTCTAAAACTTGGAAAACTTGAAGAAACCGAGGTGATAATAGGCTTAGCGGATGGAAGTGTTGCTTACCCGGTTGGAGTAGTTAAGGACGTGTTAGTGCACATTGGAAAACTAACCATTTTAGCCGATTTCCACGTCCTTGATATGGTTAGCGACCCTACATGCCCCTTGTTGATAGGTAGAGGATTTTTGGCGACCGCTAGTGCTATGATTGATTGTAAGGAATCCAAGATAGCGGTGGGAGAAGGAGATACTTGGTCAGTCTATGATGTTAAGAAACATGCCTATGATACTAGTGAGGAACCAACACCACATTGGCTAGAATCGAATAGGAGACCATCTAGATATGGACCTTGGATTGATAGAGACTTCATAGGACCCCAACGCCCATTTTACCTAGAAGAGGACTTTGTTAACCGAACGCATTCGGTGGAGCAACTCTTGGCTAGGGACACCGAATTGGATCCATTTGAAGACCCTCTAGTTTTTAGAAGGATGATTGATTTCCTAGGAGTTTTGCCAATTAACCTAGGAATGAATAAGTGGATTAGTGAGGAAGATGATCATAAGTGGAATTGGGATAAACCACCCAAAGATGGAGATGGGTCATGGCATATTAAGATGACATTGTATGACCCGGATGGAGAGAAGTTTGAAAAGACATATCGTACTAAGCGGACCAATAGGAAACTTCAATCCAAGCTTAACCCTAAAGACGTCCTTGATGACGAGCTCACTTACATAGGGTAACGTGACTTTGAGTCTAGCTACAAGACTCGTTAATAAAGAAAAGCGCTTCTTGGGAGGCAACCCAAGCTTTATTTGTTTTATTTGATTTGTGTGTTTATTTATTTGTTTGTTTGTTTTTATTTGTTTCCGTATGTGTGTTTAATTTTTATTAGTATTGATTCATGTTCAAAAGTAATTTGTGAAAATGCTTTATTTTGTTTTTAACTTCGTCTTAACTACATATAAAGGTATTTTGCAAAAGATAAGTGTAAGGGAAATCTAAATCGGTTTATTAGAACACAAATGAACATGAATCGTAATAATAATAAATTAGCATACATATTCGTATTTGTTTGAGTCAAATGCTTGTATCGAGTCATAATGATGTTTTGCAGGATTTCCAGGAAGTAAGGTAAAGGTTTTTCCAGAAATTTTCCGGAAACTTAAAATGAAAATTTTTGTCAGGTCATTTCTGACGGCGTCAGGGGTTATAACCTGACGGCGTCAGATTTAATTTCCAGAAATTTTTGAAAGTTTTGTTTTCATAAAAAGTTTTTATTAAAATCTCCAACTTATAATCTCCAGGAATCTGCAAAGTTATCATTCCACAAGCATTATATCCTTATATATAGATTTTTCCCGCCGATGTTATGCAGGTTTTCGTGTTTGTTTTCTCAGGTTTAACAGGTTATTTTGGACAAGGAAATGTTTTTGGATCAAGCTTGTGGCGATGCATTAGTCATGGAGCTTCAACATTCTCTTTGGAGGAAGATCTAACCGTGTAATTTCATTATCCACCGAGCGAATCAGGGGAGTATTTGATTTCATTCTTTTACTTTTTGCTTTTACATCTTATTATTTGAACATTGGGGACAATGTTCATCTTAAGTGTAAGGGGAGGGTAAAAGTACGATTTTAGAAAATACAATTACGCTTGATTTTTGTCTGTTTGATAGTAGATGTGTAATAAAACTGAGAGAAATACTTGTTAAGGTAATTTTAGTGCCAAATTTAAATTTTTTTACAACATATAGGAGTGAAACTTTGATCTTAATGAGCGTCTCATGGATAGGAATTATATGACTAGCACAAAAACCGTACCACTAAAAAATTTTCCACCCCCAAATATGTGAGGTTCGCCCCTAGAATTGGTAGGAAAAGCATTTATGCTATGATGTGTGTACCGGTAGCACTTAGATTCTAGAACTTGCGTTAGGACCATTCCGAGGCCACAAGTGAGACTACATTCGTGTAGTTAGATTTACTACATGATAAGAGGCATTAGGATTAACCCATTGTTTTACACCTGTGTTTTTGTTATAATTACATTGGCTACATTGGTCAAGTAATTCTCCCACACCCTTTGCGTTGTACTCATTTTTAGTACACGATACCCCTAGTACACCCCTCAGAGCCTATCTTTTCGTTTCGACCTTTAAGCATTTTACTTAAAGGAAGAATTTGTTACACCCCACTAAAATGTACACCCAAATCGCCTTAGCCTACCTTGTATGCACTCATTTTTAGTGCATTATTGTGACATCATTTGTTTAAACCCAAGTTAATTATCTAGTTGATTACATGGTTGCTAAGTCGAGTCATATCCTTGTACATATTGTTTTGGGACGATTGGGACTCATGGGTAAAGTACTAGTATAATGGAGTAATGGGGATGAACATCATTTATTACCCCCATATGTGCTAAATGTTTTAAAAGTACTCCAAGTTTTTCAATTATCTTAATTCGAGTCATTAGATTAGTATTTGTAAAGTTATGTAAAAGTTCAAGTGTAAGGGGAATGCAACGCCCCTATGATGTATTATTTTGGATGGTAGGGTAAAAGTGTATGCAAAAAAAAAAAAAAAAAAAAAAAAAAAAAAAAAAAAAAAAAATACAAAAAAAATGAGAAAAAGAAAAGTAGAAAAAACATACGGACTACCATCCCGTTTCATTTTATGTTTGTTTTATATTTTTGTTATTTTGTTATTTCGTTTCTAGCTTAAGATCGAGTCTAGTCTTGGCTTAGCAACATTGTATAGTACATGTAATTGATCAAGATCTTTAACTCGCCACCAGTAAAATATCCCGTATCCAACAAAACCGTGTTTTCCTTTTCCCTACACCTTACGTTATAACCCATTTAAAAGCCCTCTTTGATAGTTTATCTTAGGTGCTTACGCCTAGTGGAGGAGGTTTTCGATCCTTTCCCAAGCCTATGGTAATCTATTTGCTATGACAGGTAGTGAGAGATATTATCCGTTTTCATTTATGAGATTTATTGTGATGACACTTGAGAGATGTGAGTATCTAAACACTACTTGTGAGGTGCTAGTATGTAATCTCCGTGCTTATTATGATTGAAGTGGAATGATTATTTGTTGTAATTACTTTTATGTTAGCATTAAATGACCCCTAACTTGTATTTTGATTAGAATAAAAGCGCATTTGCTTGAGGACAAGCAAATCTCAAGTGTAAGGGTATTTGATGAAGCGAAAAGTGTACCGCTTTTAAGGGGTCATTTAAGCCTTAAATCGTATTTATTTGATCAAATATTGCCCTAAATCGTTCCTTTTGTCATTTTAGGTACTTTTGAGGAGAAATCTGGAAAATGAGGCATTTTGGACGTTTTTGGAGCATTAAAGTGAAGAAAACGGCAAAGTCTCAAGAATCGGCTAAAAGTTACTCTTGACGGCGTCAGACTTTACTCTGGACGGCGTCATGACTTGGCAAGAAAAGTTGGACGTGAAATTTACTCATGACGGGCCAGTGAAAATAGCATGTGAATTCTGACGGCGTCACGCTTTAACTTGATCGAGGGCGTCACGGCTTAAATCATAAGGGGACGGCGTCACGTTCATGGTTCGACGGCGTCAAGCCTTGATAAGCCAGAATGGATTTTTGAAGAGCTAAAGAGGGACGGCGTCAAGAAGGTCATCCGGGAACCCTAAAAGCGGCGAGGTGACGGCGTCACACTCCATAAGGTGACGCCGTCAGATCCAAAAATCTATATATAGTTTTCTAATTTTTTGTCATTGGAGAGAGCTTAGTGTGTGGAATTTTGGGAGAAAACCCTAAGACGATTTTAGCTACTTTTTCAGGGCTTTTTGCCTTGAGATCTTCCATGTTTCATTGAAAGATAAGTTATCAATTAATCATTCAATATGTCTATGTGTTGTTTGATTCTATCTTATTCTTGTCTTTTGTTTAACATGTTAGGCTAAATTTATCTTGTGTTTGCTTAGATCTAATGAAACCTAGCTATTGATTATTGGTTGTTAATGTGTTATTAGTTGTATTGGATGATTGTTTATCTATGTTAGGCTTAAGAAAACTGGCTAACTTCCTATTCGGTAACTTGCTTGAACGTCTTAAGAAACATGAACCAAACGCGTACTAAAGGTTTTTATGGTTGTATTTAATGCACAAGCGAATTCTAGTGATCCCATGTTAGGAGCTTCCTAGCCGGCTCGACATAGGAGTGAAGTAGGAGCTTGTAGAGTTGGGGAAGTAAGTACGCCACCCCACGAATGGTATTAAGGAATACACCCGTCATCCACGCAACTAATACACACTAATTAACCGGTAAAAGATAGTTAGGGAGTAAGGAAATCTAAGTAAACACATTTCTCTACACATAAGTTTCTCACCACATTTTATTTTCAGTTATTTAATTTTATTGCATTCGTAGTAATTTGGGTTAGTTGACTAGCAACTAATTCCGCCCACTCTTTCAAAACCGAGATTTTACTTGCTTTCATAAAAATATAAAAACATAAAAAAGAATCTTCCTCAACCCTTAGACCTAATTAGAGTAGCCTTTCACACCTAACGAACACTATTCCCTGTGGAGAACGATCAATCCCCCGTACTTACCACTACACTATACTACATCGGTCAGGTACACTGCCTGGTGGGGTTGTAAGCCTCTTGAGATCCCTCGAGAGGTAAAACCTGTTGTAAGGTTACAAAACCACGCAATCAGTTACTGATGATATGCAGACTACTCTAGTCTGTATGATGTGCCTTTACTGATGATGCATGAATACGCAGCTAAACCTAACTGGTTACGCGCATTTGAATACCCGTAAACCAAGTTTACGACATGATGAATGATGCCCATGAATAGTGATTTCCCTCCGGGAATGAATAGTGTCACGTGAATAGTAAAATTTTTGACGACTTCTCAAAGTCTTAAACTGACTTCAAAAATGATGAATAGTGAAATGATGAATAGTGATCGATGAATAGTGATTGATGAATAGTAACTCATGAATAGTAAATTGTCGAGGTTTGGAAAATGACCTGAAATTACGAGTTGTGACAGTCGACTACCCTAAAAGGAATTCAGTCCCTGAATTCAGCTGAAGTTGGTCTCTGGAGTGGTCTCGGTGAAAAGATGTGGGTATTTGAGTCGCTTCTGGTCTTCCTGTTCCAAAGTAAACTAAGGACCTCTACGAGAATTCCAGTGAACTTTGACGATCGGAATTCGACTTTGCTTCAACTGTTTGACCTCTCGGTCCATGATTTCTGCTGGTTCTTCCACAAAGTTAAGCTTATCATCGATCTGAATTTCTTCCAATGGGATTACGAGCGTTTCGTCTGAAAGACATTTCTTGAGGTTTGAGACATGAAACGTGTTATGTACATTACTGAGCTCTGACGGAAGCTCCAGTCTGTATGCTACCGGACCGATCCTTTCCAGAATCTTGAACGGCCCAATGTATCTCGGGTTCAACTTCCCGCGTTTCCCGAATCGTATCACGCCCTTCCAAGGCGAGACCTTCAACATGACTTTGTCTCCAACCTGGAATTCTAATGGTTTGCGTCAAACATCGGCGTAACTTTTCTGTCTACTTCTGGCTGTTTGGAGTCTTTCTCGAATCTGGACTATCTTTTCTGTTGTTTCTCTGACCAACTCTGGACCAGTTAGCTGTACATCACCAACTTCGGCCCAACAAACTGGGGACCTGCACTTACGACCGTAGAGTGCATCGAATGGTGCGGCTTTTATACTCGAATGATAACTGTTATTGTAAGAGAACTCGATCAATTGCAAATGGTTAGCCCAACCATTTCCAAAGTCAATGACACATGCTCTGAGCATGTCATCCAATGTCTGAATCGTTCTCTCGCTCTGACCATCGGTCTGAGGATGATAGGCGGTACTCATGTCTAACTTAGACCCAAATGAATCTTGCAATGATTCCTAAATATTTAAAGTAAAGCGACTATCTCTGTCGGAAATGATGGAAATTGGTGCACCATGCTTTGAGACTATTTCCTTGACGTAAAGTCTGGTGAGCTGGTCCATAGTATAAGTCTCTTTGATTGGAATGAAATGAGCTGACTTGGTGAGACGATCAACTATTACCCAAATAGCATCGTAACCTCCTGATGTTTTGGGAAGTTTAGTGACAAAGTCCATTGTAATGCGTTCCCATTTCCACTGTGGAATTTCTGGTTGCTGAAGTAATCCTGATGGTTTCTGGTACTCGGCTTTCACTTTAGCACAAGTAAGACATTTGCTAACATACGTAGCTATCTCTGCTTTCATATTCGGCCACCAATAAAGCTTCTTGAGATCCTGATACATCTTATCAGAACCTGGATGAATGGAGTACTTCGACTTGTGTGATTCGTGCATGATCAACTCTCGTATTCCACCATAGAGAGGTATCCAGCTTCTATCCTTGAAGCGTAATATTCCATCTGATCTACTTACTAAACCGTTTGCATTATCTTGCATTCCTTTAAGTGTTTCACTTGGTAGGTTTTCTTCCTTGAGTGCCTCGACTTGGGCCTCGAGGATCTTTGATGGTAGTGGTGAAATAATTGTCATTCCCAATGATCTGACTCTCAAAGGCTTGAGTCTCTCTTTCCGACTGAGTGCATCTGCCACAACATTGGCTTTTCCTGGGTGATATCTGATTTCACAGTCGTAATCACTAAGTAGTTCCAACCAACGACGTTGCCTCATGTTAAGTTCCTTCTGATCAAGAATGTACTGTAAGCTTTTGTGGTCTGTAAATACTACATACTTTGTTCCGTAAAGATAATGCCTACAAATCTTGAGTGCGAAAACCACAACACCCAACTCTAAGTCGTGAGTAGTGTAGTTCTTCTCATGCTTCTTAAGCTGACGAGATGCATAAGCTATCACTTTCTCGTTTTGCATTAGCACTGCCCCAAGTCCTTTGTGTGAAGCATCACAATATACCATGAAGTTTTCAATCCCTTCTGGCAATGACAAAATTAGCGTGCTGCAAAGTTTCTGTTTCAATAACTGAAAAGCGGTCTCTTGCTTTTCTCCCCAATCGTACTTCTGGTTCTTTTGTGTCAACTTGGTCAGTGGCTTAGCTATCTTGGAAAAACCTTCAATGAACCTTCTGTAATATCCGGCAAGTCCTAAGAATTGACGAATTTCTGTGGGAGTTTTTGGTGTTGCCCAGTCTTTAACTGCTTCAATCTTTGCTGGATCAACCTGTAGTCCCTGACTATTAATGACGTGACCAAGAAATTGTACTCTGCGGATCCAAAAATCACACTTTGAGAATTTGGCGTACAGTTTCTCTTTCTTGAGCAGTTCTAAAATCGTTCGGAGGTGTTCTCGGTGCTCTTCTTCACTCCTTGAGTAAATCAAGATATCGTCAATGAATACGATCACAAACTTGTCTAGATATGGCTTGCACACCCTGTTCATGAGATCCATGAACACAGCTGGTGCGTTGGTTAGTCCGAACGGCATTACCTGAAATTCATAATGGCCATAGCGTGTTCTGAATGCTGTCTTCAGGATATCTCCCTCCCGAACCCTAAGCTGATGGTAACCCGATCTCAAGTCGATCTTGGAGTAATAACTGGAACCTTGCAACTGATCAAACAAATCGTCGATCCTGGGAAGTGGATAACGATTCTTCACCGTTAACTTGTTTAGCTCTCGATAATCAATGCACATTCTGAAAGATCCATCTTTCTTCTTCACAAACAAAACTGGTGCTCCCCAAGGCGAGGAACTCAGCCTAATGAATCCTTTATCCAAGAGCTCTTGTAATTGGTTTGAAAACTCTTGCATTTCTGAAGGTGCAAGTCGATAAGGTGCTCGCGCAACTGGTGCGGCTCCCGGCACTAAGTCAATCTGAAATTCGACTTGGCGAGTAGGTGGAAGTCCTGGTAAGTCTTCTTGAAAGACTTCTGGAAAATCTTTAACTGTTGGCACATCCTCAAGTCGCATCTCCTCCGACTTCTTTTCTGTGATATGAGCCAAGAATGCATAACAACCCTTCTTTATGTATTTCTTTGTTTTAATGCACGAGATGATGTTGAGTCTAGTCCCACTGCGTTCTCCGCGAACGACCAATGTTTCGCCATCATAAAGAAGATGAACAACTTTTTCATCACAGATGATTCTGGCATGATGTTGAGATAACCAATCCATTCCGATGACGATGTCGAAACTTCCAAGTTCTACTGGCATGAGATCTATATTGAACGGGTGATTGAGAAAATTGAGAGTGCAACCACGAATGATCGTGTCGGTGCCAACTAAACTACCGTTAGCTAGTTCAATGTGATATGGGGTGTCTAATGCGGTTGGTTCAATGTTGAGTAATGGTACAAATGCAGTAGAAACAAAACTTCTATCGGCTCCTGAATCAAATAGTATGGATGCATAACAATTATTAATGAGGAACGTACCCGTAACGACATTCGGGTCCTCCCTGACATCTTCTCCTCCAAGGACATAAGCTCTTCCTCTAGCTGTTCCACCTTGGTTATTGTTTCCCTGATTCTTTCCTTTTGGACATTCCTTCTTGAAGTGTCCAACTTCTCCACAACCAAAGCATGTTACTGGGGGCTTCTGATTATCAACCACAATCGGAGCCTTGCAATCCCTGGTCGAATGACCAACTTTCTTACAGTTCCCACACGGATTTGGACAATTTCTAGGGTTATGATGGGTTTGACATTTGTTGCACTTGGGTAAAGTACCATTGTAACCTCTTTTCTCAGCTTGACCTGGAACATAGGCTTTTGCAGTTTCCTGTCTCTTGGGTGGTGGTTAAGTAACATTGCTACTCTGGTTGTTATCCCGATTTCTTTTTTTGTTGTTGTTATTGGAATTGTTTCGGTTGCTGTTATAGTTGTTGTTATTTCGGTAGTTTTTGGAATTGTTGTTGTAGTTATGGTTACTTTTGGTGTTGTTGTTGTTGTTTGAAGTAATTCCTTTCTTCACTATCTGAGCCATGAGTTTCTGAGACATTCTGATTGCCTCATCCAATGTTTGCGGGTCAAAAGAAATCACATCTCCACGGATGTTGTGAGGTAATCCTCCAATGAAATTCTCTAATAGCTTCTCGGTGTCCGGAACCATTGCCGGACATATTGCTGCGAATTCCCGAAATCTCCTGATATATGCCTCAATATCATTACCTGCTGTCACTAGCTCATAAAACTCTGTTTCCATCTTTTTCACTTCTGTTCGTGGGAAAAACTTCTTTGTCAGCAACTTCTTGAATTCGTCCCATGTAAGCTTATGAGCATTCTCCATTCCCATGGGCTTTGCATACGAATTCCACCATGACATAGCTTCCCCAACGAGTGTACTAGTAGCAAACTTAACTTTGTTGTCCTCCGGACAGTTGCATAGAAGGAATACTGATTCTGTCTTTTCAAACCATCGGATCATGGCAGTGGCCCCTTCAGTGCCTTTGAATTTTTCCGGATCACCACTCTTGAAATCTTTGTACGTACATTTACGACCATTTGTACCATTGGTATTTGTTCCTGTGGCTTCCACAGTTTCTGCCCGCAAAGCGGCTTCGGCAGCAGCTACAACTACGGCAGCTCTTTATGTAACCAATGCTGCCTTTATACTGTCGGCAACAAGCTTTCTGACTTCAGTTGGTGTCATAGCAGTAGTGGCTCTTTTGGGTGGCATAATTCTTTACAATCACAAAAGATAACAACAATGAGAATCCACAATAGAAAACGATCATCATACACAATATATACAACCACAACATGTATATACATCCACAACACGTATAAATACAACCACAACATGTATAAATACAATGAAACCACAACGAAACATCATAAATATAATCACAAAGCACATGAATATAATACATGAAAATTTTGGTTACGCAGACCGATATCATAAAATAGCACAATGAAAATCCTGCATAGTAGAGTCACACTTGATATATTTGTTTGTACTACAAGCAAAAGACAACAAGTCTTAACTATGTACCACACCCCGGGACTAGGATAATAATGTACAAGCTACATGATAACAGTCTAACACTAGGCACGTCCTCCGGGTGCTTCATCTAGCCTGCGGAAAATCCTCTGAAGATCCCTAGACATAGCAATAGCGATCTCCTCTAGGTGCTGAACTCGAAGCTCAAGATCAGTCTCCCTAGTCTCTAATGCAAATATCCTAGCCTGAACCGAAGATAACTCACCGGCCTGGCGATGATGCTCATCCTGGGACATTTGTGCCCTGTCGAACAACTCAGGCATCTCCTGCCTCAGCTGTATGATATTCTCTGAACTCTCCAACTGAAGAGCCTCTAAACCCTGGTGTGACACATCAATGGCAACCGTGCCCTGGATCAATCCCTCAACCTCCTCCTCTATGGCCTCAATACGGCTCACTGGGGTCTCATGTAAATGAGCTAATGCCCTGTCAATATCTCCCTGAAGCTGATCTAGTCGCGAGTCAAATGTAGCAGCAGTAAGCAGTCTGTTAGCAGCAGCCCTCGAGCTCTCACCAACCTCGAATCTGCTGGGTGGTGCTGTCTCTGTGGCATCTGAAGTATCTGGTGATGGAATATCAAGACATGCCCGCTTCTTGAGTGTTAGGTCTGACATAGGAGTAGGATCTCTGGTGTGAACTGGTGCTGATGGCATCTGTGGTGCTGATAGGGATGGCAATGGTGGAGACAATGATGATAAGGATGGTAAGGGTGATAATGGTGATGGTGTACTGAATGCCACACTCCTCCTCGCTGTCAAGCGGCGACGGAGTGGATGAGATGAAGTAAGTGATGATGGTGGTGGTAGGGATACAAATGCAGTTGGTGACCTGACAGTGAGACGATGGACTCGCTTAGCAGCAGTGCGCTTCATGCGCGGCCCACCTGGATATGTACGGTAAACTCGACCATAGGGTACAAACTCTCCTGGGATAATTGGAACAACTCTGGGACCACGATGGATCACAGGTGACAGTGGTAGGATAGGCATGACTTCCCCCTCCTCAAAGGGTTCTGTCTCAGCCTCTGACATCACAGGTGAAGATTGTGGAGTAGGCTCCACTGATGACAAAATGATAGTGAGCAATGGGGATGATGTAACCGACTCTAGTATGATGGAGGGTAGTGAGGAAGTATCGTCTGACTCAGAGTCCGATGAGATAAGAATAGGGTGTGAATCCGAAGACATCACTGTGACAATAGATGTGAAATAAAAGTAAATAAACATTTACACAATGTGAGTTATGAAGAAATGATATATGTATGAAATCGTAATCACTACATGTGATATAATGAATATGCACTTATGCTACAATGATGAGATGCTATGATGGTGCAGTTATAGTCTAGGATTAAATGGACAACCTAGTTCGCTATAACCTTTGCTCTGGTACCAATCTGTCACACCCCCAAATTTCGAGACTTGCAGCGGAATGAAGCATTCAGGGGCGCGACTGGTCATAGCACCAAAGTTGCAGTTATATTGAACGACATAAAGTATCGTTTAGAAAATACATCGTTTGATTATTTAAAAACATTCAGAGTTACAAAGCTAGGTCCCAAAAGGTGAAACAAGTTTTCATAAAACAAGTTCATACAATTCAAACGATGGATAAGTGCATAAAATAAAAAGTGAGACGCATCGACTCCACGACTCCATGATGTGTCCATATGCACGCCAACATGCGATACCTTAATTACCTGAAAATACATTGCTAAAAATGGTCAACAAAAATGTTGGTGAGATCATAGGTTTATGTAAATGAAATGTTGTACGGATACCACAAGTATAAAGTGTATGACAAAACCATGCCACATAAAAATGATACATTAGCTCTAAGCTCATGACCCTGAAGCTAGACTGAATGAAATGCCCCAACCGAGTGTTTACCAATCACTCTAATATGACATAAATGAAATGTGTTCGTTTGACCAGTTGGTGCTACCAACCCGAACGGATGAGTCACCCTCAATAGATCTATTCATTCACTCTCGCTTGCTAAAAATTAACGGTTCATGATAATATAAGGGGACTTTAATCTGGGCAATGAAGTAACTTAAGCAATGTAATGAGTTTGTATACTTTGGTCCGCATATGAAAATGGTGCAATGTATTCTCCCCCGAGAGTTTAGAAATCAATAAACAATTTAAAACGGGGCTATGAAAACTCACCTGATATGATATAGCAACAAGGACAATGATGGATATGATAAAATAAAGCTCGGTCTCTAACCGCGACCTATTTTGAATGATGTGATCCAATGTAAGCAATAATACAATGCAACACATGCAAATACGTATGTTAACGATACCACTTGTTAGTTTTGAAAATAACGTTTATCGACGAAAAATACACTTTTGACGTCTCGTTAAGTTATAAACTACTTTTCGTGTAAATATGCTGAAAAGGTACTCCACGATCCTCATTTGGTGTTCTATCGGCAAAATGTAGAGTTTTCATCGCAATTTAATATTTTCCTTAACTTGTGAAAATATGTCCAAAATGGCTTCGTGAAACTAGTCGTGAAATATTGCACGTTAAGTGTTAGTGATCAAACTCGACGTTTTTGAAAACCTTGCAACTATGTATAAATGTCGTTTCAATTAACTTTTGATTGTACACGCCTCAATCAATTAGAAAATCGGCTAACAATGTTATGTCTCGCAAAAACACTAGTTTTTATACTTAAAACACTTTCTATTAGTGGGCTGTCAAAATAAACATGGTACGTCGGGCTTCAAACGTGTATAACTCGGCCGTTATAAGCTCGTTTTCTACGTTCTTTACATCCACGGCTTCGTATAAACATGAACTAACATAATCTCAGTAGGTCGGGTCATCTAGATCACGTCTAACACCTCGTTTTGTCCTTTGAATCTCGGCGATCAGCAACTAAATTTTCAGAAAATTAGTTTTCGTCGTCAAACTTTGAAAAATCATATCTCCTTCGTTATAAGTCGGTTTTTAGTCATTTTTGCGGCCACGGTTTCGTTTTTGAAAGAAATTTCTGAATATGAAGGCAAAAATATACCAAAAGTTTCTGATATTTCCAGACTTGGCGTTTAAGGACAGAACCTTATTTACACTTGTTAAAACTCATTTTCTTGGTTCTAAACTTGATCATACTACTTCAAATCAACTCCACAACTTCGAAAATCCTACCATACACCTTCTTAGGGTGTCATGAGGTCCTAAACATCACCAACCTTGGTGGATTTCATGAGATCATTAGTGAAAGGGATAATTACTAAAATAGCCCAAAACCCAAATGGGATATTTCTACCCGGTTGCCCTGGGCAATGCCCCAGTTGCCCAAAAAAGGGCGATTGTTGCCCAAAAAATACACTGGAAATCCTTCGGTTGCCCCAAAAAATGCCGGTTGCCCTGGGCAACACAATTATTTTCGGATTTCGGGTTAGATAGGGAACCGCCCATTTGTGTTTGGGCTATTTTGGTAATTATCCCTTAGTGAAACTTATAGATCTAGTGTTTAAGAGAGTTTATGTGCAAAAGTGGTATCTAAAACATAAGTAACTTGCATGAATAACTAATATAACTTGAAAATACATAAACATATGAATCAAATGAAAGTATAAGATGATCAAAATGTGTTCTTGAAACTTACTTGAATGTTTGATGAGTTTTGATAAGAAATGAGTAAAAACTTGAGATTTAATCACAAAACCATAACTATGAAGGTAAATGGAGTTTGATTATGACTTGAACTTCAAAAAGTGATGGATGATCTTTGGTGTTCTTGGTTGGGCTGAGCAAGGAAGAAGAAAAAGAAGAGAGAAATTGCTTGGTTTAGCTAAAATGATCTTGTGTTATGTGTTATAGTTAGTGGACTTGAAATTAAATCACCCAAAATTCATTAAATGCATTGTACTAGTAATCAAGTGTATGGAGTATTAGGGGTGATTTAGGGGGGCGGCACATGTGCTAAACATGGAAGAGATTTGATGTTAATTAATGCATTGGTCTCCCATTTATTTAGAGTTAGCTAGTTTTGAGTATACATTGAGTGTTACCGGGTACCGAGTTAACTAGAAATGAATCATGACGAGGTGAAATGAAATACGACGAAGTTGTAAAAATTGTAAAATCATGTTCCTTGCAAGAATCGGGTGTTAGAATGATTATCGGATTGAAATTTCGTTAACCGACGGAGTTATAAGCGTCAAACGAAAAATATAGCGATTGGTTTAAAAACACCGGGTAAAGTAATAAAATAATCTCTATATAATTATTATTAGGTTGAAAATGTGTTAGGATCATTGTCAGGAGTATTGGGTATAATGTTAGTAGAAATGACTGAGTGCTAACATTAATTAAACAATTAAGCATACGTTAATAAAAATCACACAACCCATGCATGAACTGATATGGTAATGATGTTACTGATGATATGCAGACTACCCTAGTCTGTATGATGTGCCTTTACTGATGATGCATGAATACGCAGCTAAACCTAACTGGTTACGCGCATTTGAATACCTGATGCGTGCGATGTGTCATTGCGGTTTAGCAGTATTAATGCCTACTCAAGTTATAAATTTATATTTAGCCGACTTATCAATAACACACACACTTAACGAGCAGTGTACCCGGTCAGTATGAATATAATGGTAAGTAGAGTGTCGATCACTAAGAGTGGAACGTATTATCTCGTTATTCTAATCAGTATTCTAATATTCTAAGTTAGCTATACAACCTAATCTAACGCAAGGGGGTTCAGCCTGAGAGACTGGCACGATTGGTTGCAATTAAATAATAAACTAAACTAATAGGCACGAATCAGCAAGTAGCACACACGTACACAGATAAATACTTGAGACAATAAGAAGACCTGTCCTGATAGATAAGTAGTTTGTCACTTGTTTTATTGCTAGTTTTATATGAAGTGTATAGTTCGATGCAACGCACCGAGATTAAGTCCTTTCTCGTTGGTTCTAATCTTATCGGCGAGTAAACCCTTAATGATTACTTATGACTATCCTATTTATCTTTCTTCCTACTTTTCTACAGACGATAGATGCATAGGCGATCTAATAAATAGGCGAGGGCAGAGGCATGGCGACCCGATCAACGCTCAGCTAGACACAGAGGTTATCAATGCACTAATAAAAGTCACCAAAGACATCAACATATAAACTTTAATTAATGGGAAAGCAGTTTTAAGGGAGTGCAATCTTTCCGTTGTCACATTACACAAGCCACCAATCCTGATGAATTAAAGTTTACTAACACAATAAAACAAAACTACTTAATGAATTAAACACATGCAGGACCTTCTTACAGCTCTTGTATCTTTGTTCAAGGTGTGTCTTGTGCTGCTGCCTTGACTGATTTCGTCCTAGGGTTTCTGTACTTCGGTCTTCTGTCGAACTTCGGAACTCTTAATTCGTCTGGTCTTTGGGGTATTTATAGTTTCTGTCTGAGGGTAAGATGCGGCGCATCTAATAAGTAGATGCGGCGCATTGACTTAACTTCGCGTGGGGTCCAAGATTAATATATTCAGGAATATTCGTACACCGCCAGAAGATGCGGCGTAACTCCATAAATAGATGCGGCGCATGTCCTCTTGTATCTTGGATCGTATCTGGTGAAATCTTGATAGTGATGCGCCGTATGTAATAAGCAAGATGCGGCGCATCTGGAGCAGAATAGTCTTGATCTTGTACATTTCGGTAGACTCTTAACTTCTTGCTTGTTTTGCTCCATAATTAGTCCAAAATCGCCAAGTTTCACCAAATGCTTGTTTTTACCTGAGAATTACAAAAGTAAACGATTAAGTATCAATCCTCATACATAATATAATAAAACAAGTCAAATAAATAGGATAAATGATGGTAATAAAATGTACTTATTTGAGTTCATCAAATATCCCCCCACTTGAACTTTACTTGTCCCCAAGTAAACCTTAGAATTAATCTTATGAAAATGTATCCTAAAAGATATTAGGATTTATTTTTATATTTAAGCATGTATTCATTTTTTATCATAATCACACAACCAAACACTTAACGAATTAGAAGTAAAATAATATAATTTGATAAAAGCAAATCTAATCGTTTAACTGTCCAGTCGCGACGAATATTCTATCATAAGCTTGACAAGTATACACATCTCCCCCACTAAAGCCAAGGAATAACAAGTTTAAAGCGGTAAAAAGGGTTTTGAGGTTTAAGGGTTAATCATTCTCATCTCTATCGATCTCAAATTCCAGAAAAGGCGACAAAATCACAAATACATGATCGAATCCACGAACACGATACTTGTAATTGCTCAAATCCTTAACTCGAATAGGCTAAAGATAGGTTCAAACTTCACCAATAATATTATATCAAAAAGGGCGACAAAATCATAAATACATAGCCGAATCCACGACTACGATACTTAGGATTGCTCAAATCCCTAATCTCAATAAATCAAAGGTTTGGTTGGATAAAGAATAATACAGGGTATGGATAATATTTGGGATATAAATTGGTGTAAAATGAAAAATAAACGAAACAAATAAATTAAAATCCTAAGTGTGGTCAATCACTATCCCAACCATCCCATGAATAAGACTCATATCATAGAATAACTCACGCTTTAACACTTGAAACACACGCTTTAGGTAGACACGAATTATACTCAACAAGATCTCAATCAAAGAATAAACCTTAGTTGGTGTTCCCATAACTGCCAACTCCCATACAATCCATAGATATAATATACAACAAATAGTGGTGATATCGACCACTTAATACAAAACTTTACATAAGTTGGTTAAAACAAACATCCAACTTTTCTTTTTTCTTTTTCTTTTCGATTTTTTCGATTTTTTTTTTTTTTTTTTTTTTTAAACAATGAAATGTGTAAAATTTCACAACTTTTCTATCACTTTCTTTCCGGATAATTTTTCCATACTTTTCATACTTTCAGAAATAACTGTAATAGCGAAAGTATTAACACATGAAAAATAAACTCAAAGATATACAATATTTACTTTCACTCCAATTGCATTGTGCAATTTCCCGACCTAACCAAAGATAATGAATTACGCACGCGAACACAGGTAATGTAAGGAAACACACTTTGCCTAAAGCAATTAACCAACCACGGATTTTAATCTATAGGGTAGGCTAAGGTGTAAGGGTGTAACGAAACATTATAACAAAGGTGTAAGAAACGAAAGGAATGGCTCTGAGGGTTTTTCTAGGGGTATCTTACTCTAAAAATGAGAGTAACAAAAGGGTTTATACGGGGGTTAACTAACCAGTGTAGTTAGCTAATAACACAAAACATATAATAGGCTTTTTGGGTGTAATCCTAGAAATTTACCAATTTAGACAAGTCATTCCAATTATATAAAATAATACTTATTATGGTGGTCTCGAATAGTATACAAGCCAAGTTCTAAAGTTTACAAGTCACCGGCACACTCATAGATTTGTGAATTTTGAAAAATCACAATTTTTGAAAATAACGTCATGTGTGCAGCTATGCAACTTAGATCTTAAACAAAAACATGCTAAAAATTTTAAATTTTGATATATTAAGCACATTTTAAGCATATTTTGAAAAGTTTAGGACAAGTAAGTGTTAAGTGTTCTAATTCTCCAATCTCCCCACTTAAGTTAAACAACGTCTTCGTTGTTTGTATCAAAGGTTAAAAACTGGAAAATAAAAGAATTAGAACAGAAAAACTCCCCTGAGATTTGCTCGGTATGATCCTCCATTTTTTGTATAAGAGCAAAAATCAACTTCTTGTGGATTAGAACGTTTAAGCTTCATATTTGATGTATCCACAGGAAATGCAGGAATCTAAAATACCACCAAGGCTTTAAACACACCTAAGTTAAGAAAGGTTCAAACTTGCATAATACATTAGTAGTTAGTTAAAAATAAAACTTAAAAATAAAAATGAAAATCATCAGGTCAGTCGATGCGCCGTATCTTATGGAAAAAGATACGTCGTATCGAGCCTGGAATAGATACGGATCAGAATAGAAGATGCGTCGCATCCTTAACCAGGGATGCGCCGCATTAAAATAAACTGATAAAAAGTTTTAAAGTCGAAAATAAATATGCGGAAAAATAAAATAAGATATGACCATTGCAGGAGATGCGTCGCATCTCAGGATTGAGATGCGCCGTATCCTCTGCGGGCCTGACTGACTCGACTCAGAACAGAATAATAAAAAAATTTCGGGTTGTCTCCCGGCCAGCACTTGTCTTTATTCCAGAGTCTTCAAGTTAGACTCACGTTCAGCTTATTAATATCGATCATTGAAGGAGTCGGAAACATCGCGCTCCCTCATTGCCAATTCAGTAATATTGAACATTCCTTGCTCGTCCTTAATTTCCATGCCGTTCTTCTTTAATATCTGTATAAACAAAGTTCTGTCCCTTTCGGGCAGAGATGACAAAATGATAGACGGGAAATTCTTATTATCATATAGGCATAAATAAGCAAGGTGGGGTGGTAGTTCAATAAACACATCATTATTCAAATTTGTTTTCTCAACTATTCTCCTACGTTTGTTAATTACTACGCAATCATACCACTCATCATCAGAATCATTAACAACATCGCGTCTAAGTTCGGTAGGTACATTAAGGTCAATAAATTCCTCAAAGTTCTCATGATTAGGATTAGTTGAGTTGTTTTGAATCAATGTTTCTCCCATAAGCCTAGCTTCAAGATCGAGGTCCATACGCTCTCTTAATCCTAGCACATAGACACCTCTAATTATGCTTTTAACAGGATCTTGGCACTTATAGACTAGTTTATTATTCCCTACCCTTAATGAGATTTTTCTTTTAAACACATCAATCTTAGCATGGGCAGTAGACAAGAAAGGTCTTCCAAGGATTAAAGGAATCTTAACATCCTCGGGCATATCTAATATAACAAAGTCTACAGGGAAAATAAACTTCTCAATCTTAACTAGCACATTATTAGCAATCCCTTCAGGTCATTTTACCGTTTTATCAGCCAATTCAATAAGTAACTTAGTTGGTGCTAATTTTCCTAGTCCTAGGGTAGTGAATGTCTTTAGAGGCATAACACTAACACTAGCTCCTAAGTCAGCTAACACATTATTGAAAGATATATCATTAATTGAACAAGGTAAAGTAAAACTTCCTGGGTCCTTTTCTTTATGAGGTAAGGCATTTAAGTCGGTTGCAGAGCTCTCTTCTTTCATTGTAGCCTTGATCTCCTCTTCAATCTTCGTCTTCTCTTTTAGTAGTCTCCTTAAACTGATTGAAGAATTAAAGAAAAATTCGGATCTTGCACCATCATTACCATTCATCGATCTTCTAGGTAAGTAAGGAGTTACTTCTTCAGTGGTGCTTATGGCCTTGACATGATCTCTTGGGTTGGTTTCAGTTGAGCTAGGTAAACTTCCATATCCCCTTTCTTGAAGAACTTTGCTCATTTGACCAATTTGTTGTTCCAATGCTTTGATCGAAGCTCCTTGATTTCTTGTAGTAGTGTCCGTTGAAGCTCGGATTTCTTTGATCATAGCAGTATTCTCTTCATGTCTTTTAGCAGCATCGGCCATAATTTGCTTTAGAGTGTCATCTAAAGTCTGCCTCCTCTCTTGATAAACGGGATTAAAGTTGTTCTTTTGATAGAATCCCGGGGGTAGCTTCTCTAAATCTTCCTGAAGGTCAGAATGGTTGTCCAAATTGAGTGTAATATGCTTCTTCAAACGTCTCACTTTCATTCTTATTCGGGCAATCTTTAGTGTAGTGAGGTCCTTCGCACTTTTCACATCCAACTTGGGCAGCATACACTTTTTCATCACGCTTATTCATCTCTCTACTAATTTTATCCAATTGAGCTTGAATAGCAGCAAACCCGTCAAAATTAGTGCTGCTCTTAGATCTAGTAGAGGTCCCATCGTGCCATTTTTGAGAATGATCAGCAGCTTCTTGGATTGCTTTCCTAGCATTGGCTGCACTCATTTGAGGCACAGCTCCTTAGCGTCCATGATTTGTCTAGTAGGCACGTCCAATCCTTGATAAAACAATATTATCTCCTGCATAGGGGTTAGATAGTGTTGAGGACATTTTACCAGTAAATCTTTAAATCGTTCCCAAGCTTGATAAAGAGTTTCATCAGGCTCTTGCTTGAAACTGTTGATAGCCTCCATCTTTTTAACAGTCTTAGCAGGTGGACAATATCTCTTCAGGAATTTGCTCTTCAAATCTTCCCATGTAGTGATTGAACTAGCAGGTTCATTCCTTAGCCACTTGTTAGCAGCTCCTTTTAGCGAGAGTGGAAAGATTCTTAGCATGATTTGATCGTCAGTGACTCCTTCTGAAGTAAACAAATCCGCAATCTCGAGGACCTTTTCAACATGCTCATTAGCATCCTCATGTTCCGATCCACTGAAAGCAATTTCTCTTAGCTCCTTGAGAAACTGACCCTTCAATTCAAACTTTGACTTATCATCAAATTTTGGTCTAGCAACTCCTGAAGTGTAATCAGCACGGGTTTTGTTCATGTATTCCTCCATAGTTGTGTTTTCGCCCATTGTTTCTGCTTCTTCTTCCTCTTTTTCTTCAGAAAAATAATCAAGCTCGAATGAACTTGAAATATCAAAGCTTTTTGTGTTGAAAAGCCTTTTAAGCGAATGAAAGACTCGTTCAGGATCTTCGAAAGGTTGAATCAAGTTCTTCGTAGAACTCCTGGTCATGCACTTCCTGAAATCAACACAAAAACATCAGTAGGGTATGCTCAAGAAAGTAATAAATCAGAAAATTAACAACGAAAACGGAATACGAAAAATTAAAGTTACTGATATCTGCAGACGATGCGCCGTATCCAAAAATTTGGATACGCCGTATCTTATAATCGTTAAAATTGAATCAGACTTTATTCAGAAAATAGATACGCCGCTTAGAAATAAGAATGCGCCATATCAGTTATTTTATTTATCAAAAATCGATATTTATTTAAAATTAAATGCGTCGTATTAACAAAAGTTAATGCGCCGTATTTTCGATACGTTTCAAAATATAAGATTTTTGATTCAGAAGATACGCCGTATCGACAGAGATCGATGCGTCGTATCTGTTTAATAATTCGAAAACTGTTTTTAGTTAAAATAATAGATACGCCGTATCTGCTAAAGCAGATGCGTCGTATCGCGTTCACGTTTAGAAATTTTTTTTATCAAAAACAGATACGCCGTATCTTGGGGAAAAGATGCGTCGTATCGAATTAATTAAACGCGTTGTATTTTATAAAAATTAAACGCAATACGCCGTATCTAAGAAAATAGATGCGCCGTATCGTTTAAATAAGCTCAGTACAACGATAGCAGAACACAGAAAATACGAAAAATAAAAACAAATAAAAACAAACCAAAATAAACACAAATAAAAGCAAACAAATAACACACAAAACAGAAAATATGCAAAATAATACAATGAATGCAAATTAATCTAATATATAACACAGTTAGCGGTTAGATTAAAAAAAATTAAAAACCTAATTAAAATACTAATCAAATTAACAGATAATAACAATTCACTCCCCGGCAGCGGCGCCAAAAACTTGATGCGTGCGATGTGTCGTTGCTGTTTAGCAGTATTAATGCCTACTCAAGTTTTAAATTTATATTTAGCCGACTTATCAATAACACACACACTTAACGAGCAGTGTACCCGGTCAGTATGAATATAATGGTAAGTAGAGTGTCGATCACTAAGAGTGGAACGTATTATCTCGTTATTCTAATCAGTATTCTAATATTCTAAGTTAGCTATACAACCTAATCTAACGCAAGGGGGTTCAGCCTGAGAGACTGGCACGATTGGTTGCAATTAAATAATAAACTAAACTAATAGGCACGAATCAGCAAGTAGCACACACGTACACAGATAAATACTTGAGACAATAAGAAGACCTGTCCTGATAGATAAGTAGTTTGTCACTTGTTTTATTGCCAGTTTTATATGAAGTGTATAGTTCGATGCAACGCACCGAGATTAAGTCCTTTCTCGTTGGTTCTAATCTTATCGGCGAGTAAACCCTTAATGATTACTTATGACTATCCTATTTATCTTTCTTCCTACTTTTCTACATACGATAGAATGCATAGGCGATCTAATAAATAGGCGAGGGCAGAGGCATGGCGACCCGATCAACGCTCAGCTAGACACAGAGGTTATCAATGCACTAATAAAAGTCACCAAAGACATCAACATATAAACTTTAATTAATGGGAAAGCAGTTTTAAGGGAGTGCAATCTTTCCATTGTCACATTACACAAGCCACCAATCCTGATGAATTAAAGTTTACTAACACAATAAAACAAAACTACTTAATGAATTAAACACATACAGGACCTTCTTACAGCTCTTGTATCTTTGTTCAAGGTGTGTCTTATGCTGCTGCCTTGACTGAATTCGTCCTAGGGTTTCTGTACTTCGGTCTTCTGTCGAACTTCGGAACTCTTAATTCGTCTGGTCTTTGGGGTATTTAAAGTTTCTGTCTGAGGGTAAGATGCGGCGCATCTAATAAGTAGATGCGGCGCATTGACTTAACTTCGCGTGGGGTCCAAGATTAATATATTCAGGAATATTCGTACACCGCCAGAAGATGCGGCGTAACTCCATAAATAGATGCGGCGCATGTCCTCTTGTATCTTGGATCGTATCTGGTGAAATCTTGATAGTGATGCGCCGTATGTAATAAGCAAGATGCGGTGCATCTGGAGCAGAATAGTCTTGATCTTGTACATTTCGGTAGACTCTTAACTTCTTGCTTGGTTTGCTCCATAATTAGTCCAAAATCGCCAAGTTTCACCAAATGCTTGTTTTTACCTGAGAATTACAAAAGTAAACGATTAAGTATCAATCCTCATACATAATATAATAAAACAAGTCAAATAAATAGGATAAATGATGGTAATAAAATGTACTTATTTGAGTTCATCAATACCCATAAACCAAGTTTACGACATGATGAATGATGCCCATGAATAGTGATTTCCCTCCGGGAATGAATAGTGTCATGTAAATAGTAAATTTTTTGACGACTTCTCAAAGTCTCAAACTGACTTCAAAAATATGATGAATAGTGAAATGATAAATAGTGAAATGATGAATAGTGATTGATGAATAGTAACTCATGAATAGTAAATTATCAAGGTTTGAAAATGACCTGAAATTACGAGTTGTGACAAAAAAGTTCATCTCTTTTCTTTAACTCTTCAAGTTTGTCCCTTTCAGTTGCTTCCTTAGCTTGAATCCTTGCAATCTCAGCTAAGCTTGCTTCTTACTCAGCTTGTTGCTTCTTTGATTTCTTAGTCTGAGGGGTTTCTTCAAGTATCTGCTTTCCTTCCCTTTGAGTTGAAGCAGACTTAAGTTCAACAGATTTAACAACATCATCAGATTTATCTTTTTCACTAACAGACTTATCATCAGACTTAACTTTCTCAGACTTATCATTACCAGAATTAACAACATCATCAGACTTAACTTCATCAGACTTATCATTAGCAGACTTAATAACATCATCAGACTTAACTTGATCAGACTTATCATTAGCAGACTTAACTTTATCCTTCTCAGCAGATTTAATTGTATCATCTTTAGAGTTAACCTCTTCATCAATCACCAACTTTCTCTTTAGCCTTCTCTTCTTCCTTTGTTGAATTTTGCTAAGAGACTGGGCTAAAGTTTCTGCTACTTCTAATCCCTCTAGACTTATCTCTGTATCTCCAGTTGGTTTTGCTTGAGTTGGAGTCTTAAAAGTCTGTTCTTCATCAAAATTCCTCCCCTATTTGGAAGAATTTTCTGCTTCAGCACCCTCTATTTCACTGAAATCAACCCTTTTTTCCTTCATTATTCTTTCCATCTTCTTGACCTTTCTGACCAAGGTCACAATAGCTTTTCCCATGGTTGTATTTGATTTCTCCAAAACAGATATCCTTTCAACTAAGGTAGGAACCAGCTGTAAGAGAGCTTCCACAGTCATTGGAGCTGATTCCTCCTCATGAGTTGAACTTGGAATATGGGTTTGTTGCTCAGGTAAAGGTGGTGGAGATGTAGGTGATGGTGGTTGTGGTGTAGGTGATCTGGGTTGTGGTGTAGGTGATCTTGGTACCTCTGCATGCTCCTCAGTTTCATGATATGCCTTAACTCCAGATGATGTTCCTGCAATGTTAGTACCACCAGGCAACATAGCAAGCAATAATGGTTTATGTGTCCCCTGAAATCCCCTTTTCATGTTGCTAAAAATTTTATCTTTAAAGGAAACACATAAGTAAGGCACTTTTTGTTCAGTTTCAACATTTAAAACCATTTGTAGAAAACGAGGGTACATTAAAAACTTATGCTTACTGGTCACATTTGCCACCATGCCATCAAAAATTAGTTTTGAAAAGTTAAAAGTCTTGCCAAGTGAAAGACATATCAAAGCAGAAGCAATATTGCTTCCAAATTGATCCCATCCACCACTCTTGAGACTTAGGCAGTGCAGCAAATGGTGAATTAAAAACTTCCACTGTGGTAAAAAATGACTTTTCCAAAAGGTAAAACCACCACCATTAGTGGGGTATCCAATGTTACCCATACCCTCTAAGATCATATTATTTGATAACATAGTTTCTCCAGAAGCATCATCTAATTTAAGACTACGTCTAATGGATGCTTCTGAGATAGAAAACTCAAGGTTATCAATGGTTGCCCTTAAATGTAGATTCTCATCAGCAAGAGTTTCGGATGTATCAGTCCCCCAAAACTGTTTGACTAGGGAATCATAGATAGTTAGATTATGTGTTAAGGCATACTTGAGATGTGAGCCTTTTATAAAATCAACTATCTGTTCGAAACCTTCACTCTTGTTTGGTTTCTTCAAGAAACCAACTTGATTATGCTTATCACAATACTTTAGTTAAGCCATGGATGATTGGTAAGTGTTGGTTGACTGTTTGACTTAGGGTTCATGCTGGTTGTTAAAACAGAGTGATCTTGGCCGATAATAAAGATTTTTAAATTAGAAGTAAATAATGGATAAAGATGAGAAATTAATCAAATATTATCCATATATACCTCGTTTTCCCTTAAAAATATCAACGGTATTATTTAAATAGGAAAATCATTAAATGTACGACCAGAGCTAACGGTAAAAAAGAATTAATTACATTTTAACACTACCAGAATTAACTTTGGTCAACCAGACTTAACCAACAATCCACCAGTTTAACCGAAATACCAGACAAACACAAATGAAATTCACAAGCAAGGCTTCCAATTTCCAGCAATCCATGCTTTTCCTGGAAAAATTAGTCTAAAACCAAGAAAATATACATATTGCAAACAGAACTATACTAACTACCATAATTAACTCTAATACTCACTACCAGAATTAACTCTAAAGCTACCAGATTTAACTACTACCAGAATTAAATCTACTTAATACTTGTTCTACCAGAATTACAAACTATACATTTAACCTCCCCTTAAATGTAACCTTTGCTACCTCCAAAAGTAACAGAACCTCCTTTGAATTCTTCAAAATCCTTTAGGTGATCCTTGTTACCAGACATGTGCCCAGAGCACCCACTATCAAATATTCCTCTATCTCCCATGTTCTTGAGTGGATGATCCTGCACATAAAGAAGAGAAATTATTTCTCTTAAGGACCCAGGCCTGAGCAGGCTTGGGTCTGCCTTGTGGATCAGCATATTTGTAAGTCTTATATAAACATGATCAGCTATTGCTTTGGGATTTATAGGTAAGTTCATTCTGAAATAGATCCCAAGACCAACATGCTGAGGCCTTAACAGCAGACCCCCCATTTCCCTTTACAGCATTAGAATTTGACATTTTTGCTGTATTATTAACAATGGGTCTCCTCACAGGTGAGTGGGATTTAGCAAAATTATTTCTTTGATTGAATTTGCTCACCTGTGGTCTGTGTGTGACTGGTTGTCTGGGTCTAACAACATTAACATACCCAGAATTAACTTTGGGCCTAACAGAATTAACTTGTTGCCTAGAATTAACATTTTGCCTACCAGTATTTATATTTGGCCTACCAAAATTAATATTTTGCCTACCAGAATTAACGTATGCCTTACTAGAATTAACATTTGATTTACCAGAATTAAATTGTACTGGTCTAGTAACAAATTGGTTTGCATGGTTAACTCTGGTTACATTATTCCATACTGGTTTAGCCATCACATTATTTGTATTAACATTTCTTTGTCTCTTAATCTCAGCCTCTCTAGCCATACTTTTTTCATGAAAATCACAGTCTTTAATTAAATGACTAAGGCTTCCACAAACAAAACATCTTTTAGGGGCAAAAGACTGACTTTTCCCTAATTCTCTTTTCTTTCTATCCACTTTGGGTGACTCTCTACTTTTAACATGTTGCCTAGGAGATTTTATGTCTGAGACACAACTAGGTTCAACTGTTTTAAGTTTTGGTTCAGACTCAACTGGTTCATTTATCTTAATTGGTTTAGACCTAGAAACTTCTTTTGATTTCTTTTCTGGTTCTGATTCAGACTCCTCAGAATTGACAGGTAGAGTATTTTCTGGATTTGTCATCTGAGTCACTTGTTTCAGGTATTTGAGGTCCCTTTTTACCATAAACAAACAAAGACTCATCAAGCTCTTCCTTTTGTTGAGGAGTGTAATCTCCATTTAATGGAGGTGGAACCCCTTTAAAGTCATTAGTTTTTATGAATCTATTGTATGTAGGTTTACCAGCTAAGTCACTTTCTGTACTAACAAACACAGTTCTCTCCATTTCTTCCTCATAGCTTAGAATCTCACTATCAGATTTTATCTCATGTCCTAAGCCAATTTTACACGTTGAACTAATACCAGAATCTACTAATCTAAACAGATTTTTAGATGAAGCTTTCCATGAGTCTAGTGTTTTCTGCAATGCATCCCTATCTTTTACAACTTTCATTCCAATTCTCCTATATCTTTTAAGCTTTTCATCTTTTTCATAAATTTCATTTTCTTGAAATGTAAGCTTTTCATTTAGACCAGATTGTTGTTTTTGATAAGTGACTATTTGTGCTTCTAAAGTTTTAACAGCATTAGTATAAGCAAGTATGGTAGCTTCCTGGTCACCTATCTATTTCATTTGTTCATCACACAATGATTTAAGACTATTATATGATTTAATGCAAGTTTTTGAACACAAGGATACCTCAGAACTAGAGCCAATAGCCATGAATGCATGATTTTGTTCTTCTTCTTCCCCTGTGTGTTCACCCTAGTTGATAGCACCAGCTTCCAAAGTCATCATACCCATTTCATTCTTCTCTTCCTTATCTGCTTCTTTAGAGAATGAATCTTCCTTCTACATCATCTTTGAGTTTGCATTCCCTCCAAATCTGGTTCTGATAGCTTCCCAAATTTCCTTGGCATCATCCATTCTATGAAATCTTCTCAAATACTCCTTGGGAAGAGCCATCAGCAAGAGGGTTTTTGCCTTCCTCTCCTTCTCCACAGCATGTATCTCTACAGCAGATACTGGTGGAAGAACCCTAACAACACCATCTTTTCCAACTGAGATCCTCTTCTTTGAATTGCCATTCTGATTTTTTTTCCCAGACATCATTATCAATATACTCTAGGTAATGCTCCATCTCCATGGCCCAGATATCATACTCCTCTTTCTTCAGAATTGGGAGTTTGATGTTAGAGATAGTGGTTGTTGGGGGATGCTTTGTTGTTGTTGTTTAGTTGTATTGGTTTCTGATGCAGAATCTTCATGATTTGAAACTTCATCATCACTGATATGGTTTGAGTATTCATCACCACCCTTTTGAGACATTGTGCTGGATTGTTTAGTGAATGAGTGTTTGTGGTTTTTGTGTTTCTTCGTACTCAGAGTCCCTCTAAAGACTCTGATACCACTTGTTGGTCCACACGAATTATGGATCTAAGTAGCCTTGATAAGACAATAGACAACTTGGATAAATACAAATCAATCTATATGAGAAACTCTAAACTGGTTGTTGATTGTTAATGCGGAATCTTAACAATAACAATGAAGAAAACAATTAACTAACTTTGTAATTCTATTAATCTTTTAATCACAATGTCGTACATAACACAACGCCGTTGGGTTCCTTTTATACTCTAAGGAAAACCCTAGATACAAAACGTGTGAAAGGATAAACATATCTTCTAATAAGATATCTAATTCATCTATATCCTTTCCTAACTTATATCTAACTAACTCTGCTATAAAACATAAACAGACTTAACTAAATACGGCTAAACAGACTTAACTATGTAACTATGTCTACCAGACTTAACATTGTACTGGCAGACTTAACTATGACTTGACTAACACTAACAGACTTAACGAGTTCTTCAGCCGACTTAAGTCTGTTCTTCAAATAATTCCGAACACATTCCAAATACCGGAAGGTTTCCATTTATCACAAAAACAAATCTTCCAAGAGAACCCATGAGGTTCAACTCTAGATGGAAATCTTCCTCTTCAAATTTTAAAACTCCAAGAGAAACACCGGGTTTCTCAAACAATTTTCAATGGAAAAAGAGTTTTAAATCTCCATTGATTTCACGAGTGTTATTTCAAAATGAAACACCGGTTTTTAGTCCTCATTGGAATTCAACATCTTTAAATCAGATTGACACAACTTACAAATGGATTTCAAAATTTAGTAAACCCGTTAGCGCCGTGCTTAAATGGGTTCCCAAGGTTGCTGTCTAATCTAAACTGTAAATGACTTCTTAGTACTTCAACTAAGGACTCGGACTTCAACATTATGAGTTGTACACACATTACAGTGTACAACTCCGGTTTCAAAGAAAGGAAAGTGCCTTGCTAAACCATTCATCAAAATCAAGCGTACACTTCTCCTATAATCTTCTTAATCTTGAGCAAAATTTATTCAAAATTTTTCAAAAGGTTTTTTCAAAACTTCTCAAAGTTTTGCTCAAGATTTTCAAATCTTTACTCCCCAATTCACTCCAAAGTTTAAAAATGTCAAAATGTATGCTAGTTTTGAGGGGGAGTATTTCAGAGTATAACGTTTTTGTTACCTTGAAGCAAAATTCATTCAAGAATTTTTCAAACTGAAATTTCTAAATCTTTCAGAATTTTGCTTCAAGAAGACTCCTTCCCTCAAAATTTAAAAATGTTTAAAATTCTCAAAACAAATGCAAGTTTTGAGGGGGAGTATTTACAAAACAAAAATGGCTCCGTCAAAATCATACTTAATGGCTTGTGCACACATCACAGTGCACAACCCATTCTTGTAATGAAAGGACCCTGAGGTACGCTTTAGTGCCTTAATCCTAATATAAGGAGCGAAAGCTTCTTACTTTTGAGTAGAATTAATCAGAATTTTCAAAGTTTTTCAAAATTCTGCTAAAAAGAACAAGTATTCCCTTGTTAAGGGGGAGTACTTGAAAACATAATATTTGTTCTAAACAACAAAAAGTTCTAGAAATTCTTCCCGTAAACCTCAAAAAGCATATTTTAATCAATAGTTTAACAAAAACAACATGAATATGCTATTTTTGAGAGGGAGAATAAAGATGTGATTAAAATATGGTAACAAAAAGTTGTAATCTCATATGAGCTCGGCTCAGAGTTGAACCCTCGAATTGGCGATATCAAAGTCGGTAATCAAAAAGACATGTCTGGGACGGGTAATAATTTCAAGCAGGTTTATCCGGTGATGTAAACGTGTTTCGCAAAGGACGTGTCTGAGTAGAATGTACCAATTTTGAGAGATTTTCCTTAAATATGATCTTGACAGGTAATAATTTCAAGCTAGTTTTACTAGTGATGTAAACGTGTCTCGCAACGATCATGTTCATTGAAAATCAATCAATTCAAAAAATTGCTAACTCTTCCCGACATGTGCAAATTTACCTTAAATACTTATGAGCACATGTTAAGGGGGAGTATTTCTGAAAATCACAAAACTCTCAAAGTGTCAACAAAATATATTTTTACAATCATAAGAACTTTGAGAGATTTTCAAAAAGATTGGTTTATGGCAACAATAGGATAGTCATGGAGATATAAGGTGACTAAGGTTAGGGAAAACCGTCCTATGATCCGCCAGAGCCGAAGGGATCTACACAAGGACAATACCAATAGTTTAGAACTAGAAAATCCTAGGTATGATGAAAAAAGGAGAAAAGAAATGAAAGGAGAAAGAAGGGGTTGAAGAATGAAAAAGAAAAGTAAAGAAAATGGTGAAAAGAAATAGCCCTCCATTTGATCAACCTTAGGGCAGACACCGGGTTCAGTACATATGCTACTGATTGTTACTATGGTAACACCGGTATTGAAGATTAAGCCGTCATGGGCCTAGTGACGAACTGCACTAAACCTTCTAGCCACTCAGGTGTCTCTCAAAAGATACTTGTTTCATTTCTCATGAAGAACCCTTCATTATTTATCGACTTCTCACTCCGAGATGTGTTGATATTGAAAAGGAGGCACTCTGCTCCATGCCTCTGACGACCAAATATAAGCACTTGATTAAGTCTAGAGGCACGAGATACATCAAAGATCTCTTAGGAACACTTAGTATTGCTACGCTGGTTGTTCAACAAAAGTAACACCAGTCATAAATTATAAGAGTGTCCTACGCAGATCTTAGTAATCTGCCAAGAACCTTCATGAGAGAATTCACAAATTGTGATTCTCAGTGATTGAATGGAAATCCTACCGGGGTCAACATCAAACAGCCCTGACAGCAGGTCACTTCGGTAATCCCTTGTGGATTACGCTTAGTGTTAGCTCCAAAATGGTCTACAGACTTGGAGTGATACTTCTGTATACTTCAGTGGCTCACTGAATCGTTGATGCACTTCGGTGTATCTGTGTAAGCCCTTTCGGGGGTATCTGATTTAGAACGGCCTTGGGTAGGATTAGAGAAAGTCTTCACACTATGCTGTTGACGATCTCAAAGTTCGAATCTGTAAGTGCCAGATGATTTATTGCTAACTGTTTACCTGCAGGAAATCATGGAGACCGGGAGTACCACCACCACCATTCCATCATGCTCATATCCCGAAGAAAAGTTCTCACAAAGACTAAGAGATAAAAAAAGTTCAAAGAAGTTAAAGAAAAGTCAAAGATCGAGCAGAACAAACTTTCACAAGTCAAAGATTGAAGCTTATGAAGTGAGAACTACTTGATACATGAAGAACAAAAGTCAAAAGACATATGAGCATGGTGGAAAAGACGTAAAGACACTGTCATCAAAGAACGTTGGTGGAAGGCAGATAAAGACACTACCATATCACATATTACAAGAACAAAAGAACAAAGATGTAAAAATGACGTCGAAGCCGAAGAAGCAAAGATGACTTCAAGCAACCTTGATGACTAATACTTAGGGAGAGATTGTTGGGAACACGTCTTAGATTATTAAGTATTGATCATATTATGTAATAGGTTGCTTAGGCCTTTATGTTAGTTTTAAGGCTCGGCCTGTGTAGAAGGCCCATTGGCAGTGTCCTTTCATTTAATTAACTATGTTGTTAATTAGGGTAACACCCTAATACTTGTAAGACACTATAAATACCCCCTCCCTAGTAGGGAGAGGGTTGGTTGGTTAATGTCATTATCATTTCATTATTATTAAGTAAACCTTTCACTCTTTTTCTCTCTCTAACTTTCTCTCTCTAACTTTCTCTCTCTAGAATTAATGTAGCTTGTGTGATAAATCTAAGGAACTACAATAAGCCTCAGGATAAAAAATTTCTAGCAACCATAGATGAGAATTCCACTATATGGCATAGGAGACTAGGTCACGCTAATATGCATTTAATACAATTATTAGCGTCTAAGGATCTAGTTAGAAATTTACCTAAGCTTAAGTTTGATAAACACTTTTGTGACGCTTGTAAAGTTGGAAAACAAGCTCATTCTAGTCACAAAGCTAAGAACATGGTCTCGACCTTTAGATGCCTAGAACTCCTTCACTTGGATCTATTCGGTCCATCCGCCGTACGGAGTTATGGAGGAAACTACTACACCTTAGTAATAGTAGATGACTATTATAGGTATACTTGGACTAGATTTCTTAAGAATAAGCCACAAGCTTTCGAGGAATTCAAAATCTTTAGTAAAAAGGTCCAAAATCAACTCGGTTGTATAATAGTCTCTATTAGGACGGATCATGGTCGGGAATTTGATAATGAAGTGCAATTTGGAGTATATTGTGATACTAATGGTATCACACAAAATTTCTCGGCTCCATGCACTCCACAATCAAATAGTGTAGTTGAGCGAAAAAATCATACTCTACAAGAAATGAGTAGAAGATGTTAAATGAACAATCCATACGGAAAAAGTTTTGGCGTAATGTCGTAGACACCTCAACTTATATAATTAATAGGATTTTGATTAGACCAATCTTAGGAAAAACACCATACGAAATCTTGAAAGGTAGAAAACCTACCCTAGATTATTTTAGAGTGTTTGGAAGCAAGTTCTTCATATTAAACACAAAAGATTACCTCACCAAGTTTGACCCAAAGTCTTAAGAAGGTGTTTTCCTAGGTTACTCCTAAAATAGTAAAGCCTATGTTGTCCTAAGTAAGGAAACAATGAAAGTCGAAGAATCACTTAACGTGACATTCTATGAAAGTCCTCCCCCAACTAAGACATTACCCTTGGTGGATGATGATTAGATGAAGAAGAAGCCATTAAGGTTAATGGCAAGAAAACCCTAGAAAATGACATTGAAGATGAAATAGTTGAAGTTGACAAAATTGTCAACATTAAGGAATCCAAGAACCATCCGATAGAAAATGTCATAGGAAACCTAAACCAAAGAACCCTTAGATCACAAGCACAACACAAAAGTAATTTTTTTTCTTTTATATCCACCGTAGAACCTAAGAATGTCGGTGAAGCGATAAAGGATGAAAGCTGGGTAGTTGCCAAGCAAGAAGAGTTAAATCAATTCACCGCAAATCAAGTTTGGGACTTAGTACCTCCACCTAGGAATCAAACCATCATAGGAACTAAGTGGGTGTTTTGAAATAAACTTGACCAAAATGGCGTCGTATCTAGGAATAAGGCTAGGTTAGTAGCACAAGGCTACAACCAACAAGAAGGAATAAAGTACGATGAAACTTATGCACCCGCAACTAAATTAGAGTCTATTAGAATACTCCTTACCTATGCTTGCGCTTTAAATTTTAAACTATATCAAATGGATGTTAAAAGTTCTTTCCTAAATGGTTTTATCAACGAGGAGGTATATGTAGCACAACCTCTGGGATTCATTGATTTCGAAAAACCAAATCATGTTTATAAACTCAAGAAAGCACTCTATGGTCTAAAACCAGCTCCCAAAGCTTGGTGCGATAGATTAAAGGCTTTCTTGCTTAAACATGGATATACCATGGGAATGGTTGACAATACACTTTTCACGAAGAAACGAAATTCACATCTCATCATTGTTCAAATATATGTCGACGACATTATATTCGGCTCAACTTGTCAAGAACTATGCGATGACTTTGCAAAGATCATGCATGACGAGTTTGAGATGGACATGATGGGCGAATTAAATTTCTTCCTTGGTCTACAAATTAAACAAATGGAAGATGCTATGTTATTTAATCAATCTAAATATATTAAAGAAATGCTTAAGAAATTTGGATTAGAAGAGTCTAAACCAATGAAAACGCCCATGTCCTCGGATATGAAACTCATGAAGGATGAAGAAGGTGAGTCCGTGGACAACACTAAGTATAGGGGCATGATAGGTAGTTTACTATACCTAATGGCAAGTAGGCCCAATATCATGTTTAGTGTCTACCATTGTGCTCGCTTCTAAGAGGATCCCAAAATCTCTCACCTTGAAGCGGTTAAGCGTATCTTTCGATATATTAAAGGCACTATGCACTTGGGATTATATTATCCCAAGGGGACCGGTGTAGAAACTATTGTCTATGCCGGCACTGATCATGCGGGAGATTATGTCGATCGAAAAAGTACGAGTGGCATTTGTACCTTCATGGGTTGTTGTATAACTTCTTGGTTCTCGAAGAAACAAACGGCTCTTACTATCTCCACGACAGAAGCCGAATACATAAGCGTCGGAAAGGCATGTCAACAAGCACTATGGATGAAACAAGCTCTAATCGACTACGACATCCATCTCGACGACATCCCGATTATGTGCGACAACAAAGGAGCCATTGAATTAAGCAAAAACCCCGTGCAACCCTCTCATACAAAACACATCGAACTACGTCATCACTTCCTTCGCGATAACGTTCAAAAAGGAAACATTTCTATCAAAAAATTCCTTCACAAGAAAACATCGCCGACATATTAAGAAAACCTCTCAAACGAGAATCCTTCAACTATCTACGTCTAGGTCTAGGAATGATGGAACACATTCCGAAAGTATCTTAACTCACGTGTGTTCAAAACATCTTTTGAGTCTCGTCTAATGACTATTTAAATATTTCATTGGAAATATTGAAGTCATCCTTCAAATCCCTCTAATGACTACTTAAATATTTCCTTAGAAATATTAAAGTCATCTCTTCTCGTCTAGTCTCGTCCATCTTGTAAAAAGAATTTATTAGGTACAAATTCTCTCATCATGTCAAAATGTCTCACTAAATTAGCGAGATTTGTTCGTTAAAAATCAAAACGAGACAAAAATCTGTCTCAGCAGGTCACGGCACCACTAAAGTGGGCACGACACCACTAAATTTAGTGGTACCGTGGACCTGACAGAGGACATTTTCTTCTTTCTTTTTCCCACTATTCACCCATTCTAACCAAACACCATTTTTTGCACATGCTGTCAAACCGAACAACAAACCAAAATTGAATTCCGCTCTTTCAAAATCAAAATTGAGGCATTGGATTACAAGATTATCAACAACTATACATTTCTTAATATCAATTGTAAGTCAATTAACTTTAATTTTCTTTAATTTTGAGACTAGGGTTTGTTCATGCACATAAATCCGAATTGGGGATTTTCAATTTTGTTTGAATTTTCACGCAATTAGGACTAGAATTAGACAATATATAACTATCATGATTCCCTAAACATATGATTTGCATAAACCCACTTACAATTTATATTTGAGTCCGAATTTTACAATTAAAATTCGAATTAGATTGGTTATTTTTAGTGGAATCATGTTTAGATACTTAAAATTGAATTAAAAATCATTAACAATCAAGCTTTTCAACTTTAAGAATTTTTGGCGCCGAAACATTAAACTAGCCAAACACCCCAATTCTTTCTTTTTTGAAAAATTTCATGTAACTAGGACCATGAAATATTTCTTGAGTATTGTTAATACAAACGAAAAACGTTTTCTCATGCATACATGATCTCACGAATATTGGCCGAATTACATAACCAATATGCATTTTTTGACATATTCGATTGAGCAATAGCAAAGTTAGGAGCGTTTGGGTAATCTCATTAGTTCTTCCTTTGAGTCGAAATTACCGCACTTCCACATTGTTTGCATATAGGCACACACTAGGCACGTGTTCACTAACAATTGAACACAAAATAAACATATATACTTATATATCTATATTATTTTCTTATAGGTAACAATGCCTCGTAATGTCTATCAAGACACTAAATCCTATATCCCTTTACTCACCGAAGACCCATACATTCCCATTGAGCTTAAAGCTTACTATCAATGTGTAACACCCCCAAAATCTGGCTTAGCGAAAGCTTACATGTTTGGGTGCTAATAAATTGGAATCACAACACAATGTATAAAGAACGGTTTTACCTCAACCGTTTAAAATAGATTTCATATTCAAAAGTGATTTGTTTACAATATTTCAAAAATGGTACGAAAATATAAGCCCATAAAAGATTTCAAGTGGTCCCAAATATATCAGAGTCTTCTATGACCATGCCATGCCCTGCCGAAAGCCTTCACAAATAGATTATCGCCTTAAACCTGAAAATACATGCTAAAAGTGTCAACACGAGGTTGGTGAGTTCATAGGTTTATGATAGAGCGGTAAAAAGACTGTGAGTTCCATAAGAGATTTGTGACCATTGTGTCACTCACAATGTCATGAAAATAGTGCTTACCTTAAAGTAAAATTTGAGGTGTGGACTAAGTGTAGGGTATGCAACCCAAAATAAAATAGTTTATTATGCTAGCTCTATGTTCATGTAACCAAAGCTATAACTTATGTGCATGCTCTAGAAGCATGTTAAATATCAGGGCCCGGCAAGTGTGTATCCCAGACACTTATGGTTTCGATATGGTATACATTCGTTTCCCTATCCGGTCAACCCGAACGGGGACGTTACTCCCAATAGATCTATTTATAACGTTCGCGCTTCCCATCTGGAATTGACGGTTCATGAGTTGGGCAAATTTGGGACATAATAGTGCTTAGGCTAATCCACGTAATAGTTTGATAACAACAGTGTTGGTCCATAACATAGTTTTGCATGTTTCTCACCCCGATTGTAAAACATGTTTAAATAGAGTGGGGTTACATATCAGTCAATAACATAAAGCCTTCAAATAACCAATTCAAATAATTCAACTCAACAGTCAGATATTGAGTAAACAGTTCGCAGATTTAAAATAAACAGTCATTGAGTTTAGTTAAAACGAGCATGTATTCTTCCCCAGAAACAGTTGAAAAACCAGTAAAAGTAGGGGCCATGAGCTCACCTTAGCTTGCAGCAACGTAAAATTTCACATTGGTCACAACTGGCATCAAGAGCAAAACATAACGATATCGAGAGTACAGGCACAACGGTTCCGGATCGGCATAACCTAATATATGTATAGTTATCTCAGAATACGTCTTGTAAAGTAAAAGAGTTTTCAAAAGACAAGCGTCTTAGTTTTTGTGGATTACTCGTATCAAAGTTTGTAAAAAGTTTAGTGTTAACGTTTTGTGTGGTGGTAAGATAACATAGACTCAAGAATACTCACGCCAAATAGGAATAGAAAATCGACACAGTCGAGAATAGTACGGAAGACAGTGACCATCGCATGTCAAATACTGACGACATATGTAAACATTCTCGTTAAGTGAGTACATTTTACCAAGTACGTGTATGTATATTACAAGTGGAAATGTGTGTATGAGAATGATGGTGTGTGTATATACATACTTGTACATACATATAGTTTTCTTAAAGGAATGTTACATTTGCAAACTTCTCATCATCATTTATGCCACTTAACGATAAGTTGATAATTCGTGTGCATGACCTCTTGGGTAATAAGTACTCCTCGTATTAACAAAAATTGTCATACTTGTGTTTGAAAATAATCATTTCATAACCTAACAACTTATGTAAGTTTTGATTAAAACACGTCGAGTTATATCCAAACAAATCAATGAACTCGTTCATGTTTACAAATTTAGTTTTCCACCTTGTTTATATATCGTTAGATATGTAAATAAATGTTTTTCATTGTTTGTGCTACGACAACCAAAATGGTTTATAAATTAAGGTGTTTTGTTATAAAACTCAATTTGAATTTCTAATTATTCAGTATGATGTTATTATATATATGTATGTCGAGTTGTTAAGGTTTTGTGACGTGTAATATAAAGTCGTAATAATTGTAAATGACCACTCGAACGATGACGATCACAAGTTTTGTATTCGGAACGGACCATTTCAAATTTGATATTATATTAAGGTTTGTGACGAGTTGGGCTTTGGCCCATCAGTAGATTTAAATGAACTAAGTGGATTCACTTTCTATGGATTGTAATAAAGGCCTGGTAATTCAACACCCCTTTATGACACTCGGTTTGGGCCAAAGCCCATTGTTCGTTATTACCAATCCACAGTTTCTTAAATCCAGTATACCACCCCTTTTTATGGGCTTTTAAGCTGTTTCGTTTTATTGCTCACAAATCACAAATGCAACCATCTTACAGCGGGCTTGCGACACATACTTTATTCAAACAGTTTTACACTCATGGTTCCAAGTTAAGGATTTGCCAAAATATTTGTTTTTGGGTAGTGACACATTGTCTATTCAAATAGTTTTACACTTCTCAAACAGGGTTATATTTTTTTTTAGATCTATTTATTATGTAGTATAAGTGTACTAGTTATAATAGACAGTAAATATGAAATGAGATCCTCTTAAATTAAAATCGGCATGAACGATCATATTACCTAAAGAGAATTGACCCGGATCAAAGGACCATGTTATGTGTTAAAACAAAGACTCGCTCATTTTTATGTGTTAAAACACGAGACGACACCCTAGTGGTGTCGAGACTTACTCGGACCAAGCCAACACGATAACGCTCAAATCTAACATGTTTTTAGGAGCGTTATTGTGGATTTTATGCATATATATTGGTCACTTTTATGAACTTATGGTACTTAATCAAGCATAATTGCTATTTTAGGATCATGGAAGCTCAAGTACAAGAAAACGAAGAAAAAGATGAATAAATGATCAATAAATGAGGATTTATGCATGTACGAAGAATTCCCGACAAAAGCGAGTCTCTTGGAGTATATTCGAGAAGATAAAATCATGAAGTTTGTCACTCCAAAGACTCAAGAATAAAGCACAAGAGGGAAAACGAGGAAAGAAATGAAGAAAAGAAGCTAAAACGAAGAAATAATGGAAGACTCGTTGTTCCCGACACACCTTCACCATTTTGGCCATAACTCGAGCATACGAACTCGGATTTCGATGATTCAAGCGGCCACGGAAAGCTAAGAGAAAGATCTACAACTTTGGCCTTGAAAAAGAGATCCAACCGATCGGTATGGCCCCGCAACCGATCGGATGGAGGAATCTGTCATCTCAAAAGTCCTTTTTAATGTGTAATTAAGTGTCATTAAGCCCCATGTCCAATCATATGCCTCCATTAACTCCTAAACCAGCATTGTTATGACACTTTGTGCCCAAGTAACTTACTTGTTGGCTAAGGGTGACTTCTACCTATTAATAAGACAATTTTGACATGGTTTTGGGTGTGATATTCTAGCCTCCACCCTTAAGGACGAATTTTCACAAACTATTATCAACCCCAAAAGGCCACAAACCTCTGCCATTTCCAGAAGTAGTGCTCAAGTGCTTGACGAAGTGTTCGGGTGTGATTTTTCGGCTTGGTTAGAAGTTGTAGTTGATTGGAGGCTTGAAGGTTGCTATAATCCTTCACCTTTGCCTATTGTAATCCATACTTTGGGTAAACTTTGTTACTTTTATATTTCAAGATGTTTGTTATTGATATGATTTATGAGTTTATGTCTTTGATTGACATGAGTGGTTAGTTCTATTTATACTTGTTTGGAATCATGTGAATATTGATATGGAGTGTTTGGTATTTTGCAATATAGAATTATGGTTTTGCTTATAAGTTTGTTTGAATAGTAACATGTCTAAATAACTTGTTGATGAATCATAACCGGGTTTATAAGGTCGAAAGAACTTCTTGTTATGATTTGTTCCAAATGTTAATGCGCATATATGTTTGGTATTTCATAATTGACAACTATGAATAAACATGTTAAATGGATTTGTTTAGGTCGAAAGGGTTCTTATGAACAGATTGGTAAAACTAATATTTCTAACAAATGGTTTATAATGAATCGGTTAATAATAACATTAAAAAGGCCGAAAGGAAGTGTTAGTCTAAACCATGATGTATGCAATTTCATGATATCACCCATTGAATTGGAATTGTATGAACTTAGATTTTGTTTGTTATTGCTTGATATCTACCCGATACTCCATACACTCCATTGAGATAGACACTAATGCCAAACAAGTATTGTTTTTAATCTTATTGAATTCACATAATCATCATTCTTAGTGTTACTTGTTGTTTATATTCTATTTTTGGTCGTGACAACCAATTACCACCTTTTAATTGCTTATTGGTACTTAGATTCTTCACAATTGAAAACACCAAAATCCTAGTGAACGACCTCGGCTTACCAAACAAAACTAGCTACACACGAAAGGGTCATACTTGCCCGTGTGTTCTTAGCTTTATTCGGTAATTCGTGTTATAAATTTAAAACTAGTAGTCGCGAGACACATCAAGTTTTTGGCGCCGCTGCCGGGGATTTGTTTGTGTTTTTGTGTGCTTTGAATCTGTGTTTTAATCATTCCCTAGTTGTGCCGCCTTTGCTGTTAAAAAAAATCCGAGCCAACCAACCGATCGGTTGGAACACCCAACCGATCGGCCAGACTCACTTCCCAAATCAAAACGATCTAACCGATCGGTACGAGCCCGTATCCGATTCGGCTAGACCGTTTTCGCCCAACGAAAATCCTTCAACCGATCGGCTGGAAGCCTATGCCGATCGGGTGAACCGTCCTGTTCAGAAACCAACAAAAATTTTTCTTGCTTTCTAAGTTTTGTTTATTTATTTTTCTTCTTTCTTTTGATTTCTAGTTTTGTTTCTTTTTCCGTAGATTTCTTTTACAAGTTTTATTTAGTTATATTTGTTTAAACATCTTTAAATAAAAAAAAAAATCATAACTAGTTTATTTTTCAAAGTTTTCTCGTAGTAACTAGTAATAATAAATAATAGTCGCCTTTTTCTAAAAGTAGATAGTTTATTTTTTTGTTTACGTCATCTTTAAAAAAATATATAAAAAGATTTTTCTTACTGTTCGTTTTAATTATGTTTTATTTTTCACTTTTTTTTCATAATTCTCAATGACTTTTTGCAAATCGCTCCGGGTTTGTATAAACCCGCGTTCTTGGGGTAAACAAATAATTGGTCCATTTCACGAACTTAAACGTAAGTTCAAAAAGAAGACTCTTAAACCCGATAATACACCAAATGTACCCCCCGAGATCGAGTCATCCGAGCCGTTTTCTGATATCAATTCATTTGAACCCTTTATCGAAATCAAGTCACCCGAACCTTACACCAAACAACCGTTCATCGAGGAACTTGTCGTTGTAACAAAACTCAACATATTTGAGGAGAAATTCGAAACTCCACCCGATTCCCCAACCATAATCGTCATTGATCCTGATGATCAACCCATGTGGTCAAGCACTAGGACCGTTGCATCAACACCTAGTTCCGCTATTATTCAACGCCCTCTTTCCAACAATTTCCATATCAAGGGTACCCACATACAAATGATTCGCGAGAATCGATTTGATGGGAGAATCCGGTCCGATCCTCACCAACACATCACTGATTTTCTTGAGATTAGTAACCTATTCCAATATGGTGAAAATCAAGAGGAAGCGATTAAATTGAGGACTTTTCCTTTCTCATTAACTGGAGAAGCCAAGATTTGGTTGAACGAATTAAATGAAGGAACAATTACTACGTGGGAAGACATGAGAAAAGCTTTTATTAGCCGATACTTTTCTCCTGCAAAGTTTAAACGTCTCCTGAATGAAATTCATAACTTTCACCAACTCGATCACGAAACTCTCGTTGATGCTTGGCTCCGAATGAAAAATATGCTTCACACTTGTTATGGACACGGTCTAACCAAAGGAGCGATAATTCAAACATTCTACCATGTTTTAGACGATCCTACTCAAGGAATTCTCGACGCTGGAGGAATTTTCCTCTACAAAACCCCCAACGAAGCATTCAAACTCCTCGAGGACAAGGTCCAACTCAAGCTCGATTTTTCTGAAAATTCTCTAATTGTGCCCAAACCAAAAACCGTTGTTTCCGCCGGTGGAAGCAACATCAATGCCGATCATTCCTTATTGGTGGAAAAATTGGAAGCTCTCTCCAAACATATTGACGACGAATTCAAGAACATAAGAGGAGAGCTGAAGGAGATACGAGATAACCAGGGATACCACGCTTCACAAAACCACATGGAGGATGACACGCCGATGTGCAAACCTCATGAAGCCAGTTACAAAGGATATCACGACCTAAAACCTAAAAATTCGTACTCCTATCCAATCCACCACCCAAACCGTTCCCATCCTCACTTTCGACCCCGAGACGAAATGCCACATCCATCACAATATTCCAAAACCTCACCAGAGGACATGATGAATGAGTTGATGGCTAGGCAGATGGAAGCAAATGAAGATATGAAGAATCAGGTGGTTAAATTAGAACATCAAATTGATCAGGGAAAAAGAAACCACCAAGCGATTATCCAGGATTTGGAGAGGAAGTTGAAATATTTTCATGAGAAAGAAATCCAGTGTACCACATTCCTTCCTCACACCACAAAGACCAAGTCTAGATACGAAATTACCGGAGGAATACTCAAATCACCACCAATTCGAAATGAACATGATAAGGGTGATGTTGAAGTTATCGAGGAGGATGAAACTGAACTTATTCCAACCATGCCTCACCTGAGTCCAATCACGTCTAATTCACCAACCGAACCACCTTTTCTCGAGGATTGCACCGTGCATATCACTACCACTGAACGTTCAGCGAAAGAGAAAATGTGTGTACACGATGAATTACCGACTCATGTTGGTAACAAGGAACTGGATGCGATTGGAGCTGTTGGAAATGAAGTTTTGAAAAGGAAAGAGATTAAGAAGCAGGAAAAAAGAGTGTCAAAGATACCCAACAGGAATGGAGAATTGGAAAGAAAGCTTGACGAGTGGTATAATCCAGAAAATCGAGTTTCTTCAAAACAAAACGGTGGGACCGACCCAACTCCTCCAGCTCATATTGAAAACGTGAATGACATATTCACGAGGAGTGGAAAGTCCGATGACCCTCAGAAAAATCCAAAAGATTCGCCACCTGTCTTCGTTTTTAATAAAATTGATCAAGCGTTCAAGATAACGACAAGGGATTATCACATGGTCAAATCAAAAGAATTCCCGTCACTTGAGAAGTACATACCAAAGATCCCATACCCTCAACGTTTAAGAACTGAAATTCCCCATTTGAACCGTATCATCAAAGAATCCTAATCCAGGGAAGAGTCTAGCTAATGACTCAGTAATAAATTAAGCGCTTCTCGGGAGGCAACCCGAGCTTTTACTTGTTTGTTTGCTTATTTCTGTTTTAAATAAACATGTACACCCTTTTTGCAAAAATTCTTTTCAAAACTTGGAAAATCTTAAGTTTGGGGGAGTTGCGCTCATTTTTCGCTCATTTTCTCTATTATTAAAAAATAAAAATAAAAAAGTTTTTACGATTGGTCTAGCCGATCGGATATGCGAGCATCTGATTCGGTTGGCAGGTTGCATGTTTTTACGAATTGTCCATCCGATCGAATGGAAGTGCAAACCGATCGGATGGATGCCTCGTTAAAGTTTTTTAATTATTTTTTTTAATTTTTCTTTTCGTTTTGTCATTTAGGTTTGAATTTTAATTTTTCTTTTCTTAGATTTGCTTGAGGGCAAGAAAAGTTCAAGTGTGGGGGATTTGATAACGCTCAAATCTAACATGTTTTTAGGAGCGTTATTGTGGATTTTATGCATATATATTGGTCACTTTTATGAATTTATGGTACTTAATCAAGCATAATTTCTATTTTAGGTTCATGGAAGCTCAAGTAACAAGAAAACGAAGAAAAAGATGAATAAATGATCAATAAATGAGGATTTATGCATGTACGAAGAATTCCCGACAAAAGCGAGTCTCTTGGAGTATATTCGAGAAGATAAAGTCATGAAGTTTGTCACTCCAAAGACTCAAGAATAAAGCACAAGAGGGAAAACGAGGAAAGAAATGAAGAAAAGAAGCTAAAACGAAGAAATAATGGAAGACTCGTTGTTCCCGACACACCTTCACCATTTTGGCCATAACTCGAGCATACGAACTCGGATTTCGATGATTCAAGCGGCCACGGAAAGCTAAGAGAAAGATCTACAACTTTGGCCTTGAAAAAGAGATCCAACCGATCGGTATGGCCCCGCAACCGATCGGATGGAGGAATCTGTCATCTCAAAAGTCCTTTTTAATGTGTAATTAAGTGTCATTAAGCCCCATGTCCAATCATATGCCTCCATTAACTCCTAAACCAGCATTTTTATGACACTTTGTGCCCAAGTAACTTACTATTGGCTAAGGGTGACTTCTACCTATTAATAAGACCATTTTGACATGGTTTTGGGTGTGATATTCTAGCCTCCACCCTTAAGGACGAATTTCCACAAACTATTATCAACCCCAAAAGGCCACAAACCTCTGCCATTTCCAGAAGTAGTGCTCAAGTGCTTGACGAAGTGTTCGGGTGTGATTTTTTGGCTTGGTTAGAAGTTGTAGTTGATTGGAGGCTTGAAGGTTGCTATAATCCTTCACCTTTGCCTATTGTAATCCATACTTTGGGTAAACTTTGTTACTTTTATATTTCAAGATGTTTGTTATTGATATGATTTATGAGTTTATGTCTTTGATTGACATGAGTGGTTAGTTCTATTTATACTTGTTTGGAATCATGTGAATATTGATATGGAGTGTTTGGTATTTTGCAATATAGAATTATGGTTTTGCTTATAAGTTTGTTTGAATAGTAACATGTCTAAATAACTTGTTGATGAATCATAACCGGGTTTATAAGGTTGAAAGAATTTCTTGTTATGATTTGTTCCAAATGTTCATGCGCATATATGTTTGGTATTTCATAATTGACAACTATGAATAAACATGTTAAATGGATTTGTTTAGGTCGAAAGGGTTCTTATGAACAGATTGGTAAAACTAATATTTCTAACAAATGGTTTATAATGAATCGGTTAATAATAACATTAAAAAGGCCAAAAGGAAGTGTTAGTCTAAACCATGATGTATGCAATTTCATGATATCACCCATTGAATTGGAATTGTATGAACTTAGATTTTGTTTGTTATTGCTTGATATCTACCCGATACTCCATACACTCCATTGAGATAGACACTAATTCCTAACAAGTATTGTTTTTAATCTTATTGAACTCACATAATCATCATTCTTAGTGTTACTTGTTGCTTATATGGTATTTTTGGTCGTGACAACCAATTACCACCTTTTAATTGCTTATTGTTACTTAGATTCTTCACAATTGAAAACACCCAAATCCTAGTGAACGACCTCGGCTTACCAAACAAAACTAGCTACACACGAAAGGGTCATACTTGCCCGTGTGTTCTTAGCTTTATTGGGTAATTCATGTTATAAATTTAAAACTAGTAGTCGCGAGACATATCACAACACCACTGGTGTTGTTTGTTGAGCCGAGACATAAGACGAAGACCACACTTGTGGTTTTTGGATCAATTCGAAACTCAAACATAATCAACAACAACAACATCAATTCCCCCTCTCGATTTACTCTAATTAGAACCAAAGATAACATAACCGATCACACGCTTACTTTCATATTTTGACATCAAAATTAAACGCAACCTGAGATTACTAAAATAAGTACATGTCAGTCCAACCATGACTGAGAACTGGCTCTCGACTGAAATGAATACACCCTACTTGGGTGTTGTTTGTCGGACCGAAAAACTAAACACAAGCGAGCACACACACGCCCAAACTGGGTCGACCCGAACCCTAATGGGTTATAATTTCAGATCGAGAGCAAACCACACCAATAAGCATCTCAATGATTTTTAAACCACACGAAACTAAATTAAAATGTTTTAAACGGGTGTTTATATCCATGAAAATAGGTAGTTCAAGATCTAATCATGAAAACTAATCAAGATTCTAATTAACAATCGGTACAGTGAACAAAGAAAAAGAACTCGAATAACCTTACAATAATATAGCTCGACCGACAAGGAGAGGCCAAAAGAAGTTGAGTATGAAATAGTCCCGTCCGATCCAAGCAGGAAAAACCACACAGCTTATCCCTTTCGATTTTTGATAACCAATTTAAGTTTTGGTATTCCTGTGAACTGTTGGGGCCGAATAAAAAGAAGGAGAAGAGGAAAAGTTTGACTCCCCCTTCTTGCTCTCGATTCTGGGGGAGGCCGTTTTGAGCAGCAGTCACCATCAATTTGTGTCTTCTAAGCAGACTCGTGGTCAATCTTTGGGGAAAAGAGATGATAGACAAGAAAATGAAAAAGATGATGGTGATTGATGATACTGTTGTGCTATCGAATAGGGTACAGGGGAAGGAGAAAACTATTTAAGAAAAGAGGTGAAGATAAGAAAAGAAAGTATGGGGCGATTGGGGTTATTTTTTGAATAAATAAGTTTTGTTTTATTATTACCCCGTGTACCCCGTGTCCCGTTGAGTCAAAAATGTAAATGTGATACATCGGTTTGGTAAATCCAAAAATATATTTCTGGGATCGTTTTCATACAAATGGTATAAGAACAAAGTTATTGACTCCGAAAGTAATTATCAAACTTTACCTATAAATAACGTGGTGTCGGTACGCGTGTGGTGTCACGTTTTTCAGAAAAGCGAGATAACTTCTCGGTTTTGTAAATAAATTGCCAGTAAGTGTCAGGAAGTGATAACTTCACTTTTCATGATAAAATTAAATAGTTTGGAGGGTTTCTGTATGCTACGGTGTGCGGAATAACCTTCCGAATTAATCATGTAGGCTCCAAAAATGCTCAAATAGATTGCCAAATAATAATAAGTAAACTTTTATCATCAAAATAATGTTGAGAAAATTACGGGTGGTTACAGTCTACCCCCCTTAATGTGAAATCTGTCCCGGATTTCAGTTTATGTTATCCGATAAATTTGTGTCTGGAAAGAGTTGTTGGTACTTATAACAGAGTTGGGTCTCACCAGGCTATTTAGGGGTTTCTCTTTGTTGGTGTGAGGGTACCCAGGTTGTCTACCATTGATTTTCCCATTTTTGTGAGTTGGTGAGTTACAAAAATTCTGGAAGTAAGTTTAATAGGATGACAGTTTTGTTGATCCCAGTTGAGCTAATCGATCTTGTTAATTACCTTAGATGTAGATCTATGACAATAGGTATAGAGACTGTTCTTTGAATATGCTATTAAGTATTATGCGGAAACTAACACTTAATCATAAGAAGAATTTAGAATCGTACACATTATAATTCTCTCAGCTATCACCTCAATATATAGAATATGGTTACTCAAAAGTAACAGGGTTACAAAGAACCTTGAAGTGAGTGCAAAACAATAGGTATGCTAACAATCGTGTGTTAAACCCTAACCCTAGATCCTCCTTTTATAGACTTAAGGAGTCCTAGTCGGTTACAATGCTTTCTATACAAGATAATATCTAATCGTATCATTACCATAATTATCTTAACAAACTATACATGTTTATCTAATAAGCAGCAGAATGATTACTCTAGCAGCAGAATCCTCGTTGGCTAGCAGTAGAAACACACTTAGCTTATTTCTTCAATCTTCTCATAAATCCAGCAGTAGAATCAATATACTAGCAGCAGAATCATTTTAGCCCAACAGCAGAAGGATACTTAGTATATTTTCCAATATGAACCATGAGCAGCATAATCAAACCTCAAGTAGCAGCATCTTCAAACCCAACAATCCTGCCCTAAACTTGATATTTTCTCCCAAAATATGCAAGTTTCTTCTAAGCACAGATCAACACCAAGATGATGCTTCTAAACAATTAGCTCTGCTTTGAAGACTTAGATTTAAGCACTTTTTCATACTTCTTCAAAAGTTTATTATCTTGATCATCTGAAAAGAACCCTTTCTGCAACTTTAACTTACCAGGTTTTAGCATCTGAGTGATAACGGCTGTATCCAAAGGATAATCTTTTTCCACAAGCATGTAAACCATTACACCTTGACCAACCAGTTCATGTACTCCACAAGATTGATACAAATACCATTTGTGAATTTTGGTATTTAAAAATTCCTTCCATTCAAGATCACTACCTTGTGGCTCAAACATATTCTTCAGAAAATAATAGTTTATCCTCTCATATATCACATCTGGTCTGTTATCACCATAGTTTCCCTTATACAGCTTCCATAGTTGTACCACATCATCTCTATCCATATAATGTAACATCTGAGAAAATCTAACAAATCCATAATATAAGCCATTTGATCTCTTGATTTCCCAATATGCTTCACTTCCATCTCTGACTGTGTGTGAATATGAGATGATTAGATATTTGGTTGTTAAGGGAACTGCATTAGATACCTCAGGTTCTTTTTGTGGAGCTAAAATTGTGAGAGACATTACTCTTGCTTTATCCTCCTCAGTTTCCTCTTCAGATTCATGCTCATCAACACATGGTTCTTTCTCAACTTTATAACTGCTCTCTGAATCACTCATCACCACTGACTTAGTTCTTTTCTTCTTTGTACCTTCACTTTCAGAATCAGAACTTATCATAACTACCTTTCTCTTCTTTTTCCTTCCAATAGACTTTCTCCTAACTCCAGTTCTCTTAATACCAACACGGGGTCTTATTTTCTCCTCTTCCTCAGTCACTTTCTCAGAATCCACCTTCTCTTTAACACTTTTAGATACTTCCTTAGACTTTGCAACATTAGATTATGGATTCATATAAGCCCTAGGTGTCTTTTGTCTTGTAAGTTTAGCAATATCAGCATCCTACATGGGTTCAACAGGTCTGTGTAACCTTGCATAAGCCTCAAAATATGCTCTCTCAATAGCAGCATTAGTCATCCCTTTGAATGAACTAGCTTTCTAATAAGCTTGGTTCTTCAGATAATTTTTCATGGAACTTATCAGATCAACTCTTGAAGGTTTCTTCTTCTTATAGCCACTTTTCTTTTGACTCTGTTTCTTTCTAAATTCACCCAGCAGATCATCTATAGCACATTGTTGTTCTTCAGGAGTGTATCTCTCTCTTTCTTATTTTTGAGTCTTCATTGCTACTTCCCAATCTGCCTGTTCTTGCTTTCTCCTTGCATCTTTTTCTTCTGCATCAAGTTGTGCTTGAACTTATCTAGCAACTTCTTAATCTGTTTGACTTTGTTGTTCTTGTTGAATAGGTGATTGAAACTTAAACTTCTTCTTTGGTTCTTCAACAAGAATTTCTTTGCCTTTGTCTGTTGATGCAATAGTTGGTTGTGCAGGTTTTGGGATTAGTACAGGCTCTTTAATGACAACTCCTTTTGCTGTTTTTCTTGTAGGTTTTGGGAGTGACTTTGTTGTAGTTGATTTTGGTGTTGGTTTAGATTGTTGTTTTGTTGGTGTGGGAACTTTGTTCTTCATATTAATCATAACTTGAGCCAAACTAAGAGCAACATCATCTGACTCATCATCTCCTTGCTCAGCAATAGAATGTTCAACACCAGCAACAAACACAACTTCCTTGTCCACCTTCTCAACTTCAACAGCAGTAGAACTTTGCTCTGGCTCAGCAGCAGAATGAGCAACACTAGCAGTAGGATGCCCTGAGCCAGCAGCAGAATCTCCTTTATCCAATTTCTCAACATCATCAGCAGCATTATCACCTAAAATATGCTCCTTCTTTTCTGATTCCAAAACCACCTCATTCCCAGACTTGTCCTTGACCACATACTCTTCATTCTCTCCTGAATCCATGTCTACATCAACATTTTCATCCAATCTTGTCTCAACCTCCCCTTGACCCTTGTTCTCTTTCCCTGAACCCTGGTCTTCATTCCTCCCCTGTTTGGGAGCATCCTCCCCCAAACCAGGTTTGGAAGTCTTTGATTCTGAAGATTTTGATCTCCTCAACCCCTCAAGATGTCTAACCCTCTTCTTTAGTTTTCTGATTTCTGCACCCTGAGTAGATTTGACCATAACCAATTGCTTCTTGAGACCAAGGACTTCCCTTAACAATCTTGTACATTTGACCATCAATTTCTTTATTAGTTTCAGACTATCTTCACCACTTCGGTCTGTGTTACCTGACCTGTGAGGTGGATCATCAGATTTGGCATTTTGTACATTTGGGACCATCAATTCATCAATATTAGTTTTAAATCTAGCCTCTTCACTTCGACTTGTGTAACCTGGTCCGAGAGGTGATTCATTGGCAATGTCATTGTGCACATATGTATCCATCAATTCAATTGTTTCATCTCTGTCCTCATCACTTCGGGATGTATTACCTTCCCTGAGAGGTGAATCAATGGACTTAAACTCAGTATCAACCCTTGGTTGATCACCTGAGTCCCCCTTTTTAGCCATGTGACTGGGGTTTCCATCACCTGTTGCAAGTTCAAAAGAACTCTCAACATTAGATGTTGTCATGTTTGAGGTCTTAGGTATGTTAGCACTGTCCTGTTCAACTACTAAGTTGGAAACAGTAGTGCCAGCCTCTCCCATCATGCCACCTACATCCCCTATGGCAGCCTCATCTGCTTCCATACTAACATTGGCCTGAGGGTGCATAATTTCCTCATTTTGTGAAGTCCTAGGGGATTGGGTCTTTTGAGTGAATCATGTGATTGTTCAGGAGTAGGTGTGTGATGGGAAGCTGTTGGGATTTCAGCTTCTTCACCCTGATGAGCAGCCATTTGCAAAATATGTTGGGACAAAGGAGTTACTGTCCCAGAAAAACCAGTTCCATTTTTCCTCAAATATGAGAACATTTTGCTTATTAGTTCAGGACTGGGATGAATCCCTTGATGTTCCAAAGGTTGTTTTAATAGATGATTTATTATTAGTTGCAAAAACCTTGGATAAACATAAATATTTCCAGAAATATGCTTTTTCAACCCTTCAAAAATCATAGCCGAAAAATTAAATGGTTGGTCTGTGGCCAGACAAATCAAGGCAAATTCTTGAGTTGTACTAAAATCATTCCACCCAGTAGTTTTAGGACTAAGACAATGTAAAAAGGGTATGAAGAAGGAATTTCCAGTGTGGGCAGAGAAGACCTTTGAAAAAATTTAACTTATCATTTTTCTTCTCATACCCAATTCTTTCCAGTTCTTGAAAAATGGTAGCATTATCAAGGCAAGTTATTGCTTCATCAGTTGTAAAATGAAGTACACTTCTTACAACTGATTCAGTAATAATTATTCTTTGATTGTCTACCTTAGCCTTCAAATATTCTCCCCCATCATCATTAGTTTTGACCCTGACAGTGGACCAAAACATTTTCATGTGGGATTTATATATTGTGGGATTTACTGTTAACGCATGCCTCATATGGGAAGCGTTAAGAAAGTCAATGACCTCAGTAAAACCCTCAGCTTCTGGGACCTTTTGAAGAAATGCCACTTGATTGTGATTAGCAGAGTATTCTCTTTTCGTCATTGTGAATTTAGGGTTTTAATTTTGGGGGTTTTTGATCGGATGATAAGAAGATGTGTTAGGGTTTGAATTGGGTTTAATTTTGGGCGCACAAACTTAATTTTGAGATCGAATTGGGTTTTTAAGCCGTTTGGATCTCATTAGGGTTTAATTCGTGCCAATTTGAAAAATAGTCCCTTTACTTTCAAACTAAGCAGCAGAATCCCAATAGTTTCAAGTTGAGCAGCAGAACCTTCAGCAGTAGAATGTTTTGCCTAGCAGCAGAAACTTTTGGAACCAGCAGCAGAATGTTCACTGAGCATTCCAAACATCTTTTTCTCATCAAATCAGCAATCCTCATTGACTTAACCTGCAAAAGGTTAGTCCAAAACCACAAAAACACAAGCAAGAATATTCCACAATAATCACAAGCAATTTTATACATAGCAACAGAATAACCAACTAGCAGCAGACAACATACAAATAGAGCAAGCAATAGAAACAACTTATTTGAGTAATAACAGTACAAATCCTTACAAAACATTACAAAAACATACAGAGATAAGGTTTTTCAAAGATTAATCATTCCAATACTAGCAATTAAAAATTGAAATCTACTCACATCAAAACCTTTAGTGAGTAAATCTGCAACATTGTTGTCAGTATGGATTTTAACTATTTGAATTAGCTTTTTCTCATAAGAATCTCTGATAAAATGATGTCTTATCTCAATATGCTTTGTTTTTGAATGAAAAACAGGATTTTTAATAATACACATTGTACTGTTATTATCAATGTAAATTTTGGTGTTTAAAAAGTTTTACCCATAATCCAGTAGTTGGTTTTGAATCCAGATTACTTGTCCATAACAACTAGAAGCAGCCACATACTCAGCTTCAGTTGTTGAATTAGCCACCATAGTCTGTTTCTTGCATTGCCAAGAGATCAACCTATGTTCAAGAAATTGACAGCCTCCAGAAGTTGACTTCATATCCAAACTTGCTCTAGCATAGTCACTATCTGAGTATGCCACCAAGTCAAATGGTGAATCCTTAGGATACCAAAGGCCCAACCTAGGTTGACTCCTCAAGTACCTTAAAATCCTTTTGACAGCATTCAAGTGAGAAACTTTGGGGTTCACTTGAAATCAGGCACAAGCACACACAACAAACATGATGTCTGGCCTTGAAGCAGTTAGATACATCAAAGATCCAATCATGGATCTGTACAAATGCACATCAACCTCTTCTCCATCTTCATCCTTGAGCAAAGGCTTGTTGGTCTCCATTGTTGTCTTAGCTGGCTTCACATCAGAAAAACAAAATTTCTTCAAAATATCAGCCACATACTTGTCTTGGCTGATGAAAATCCCATCTTTCTTCTCCTTAACTTGAAGCCCCAAAAAGAAAGTGAGTTCCCCCATAGAACTCATCTCAAATCTACTATGCATGAGCTTCTCAAATTCCTCACATAACACCTTATTTGTAGACCCAAAAATGATATCATCTACATAAACTTGCACAAGTAGGATATCCTTTTTGTCTTTCTTGATAAACAAAGTCTTGTCAATGGTTCCCCTGCTGAATCCATTATTTAACAAAAACTTGGATAAGGTGTCATACCAAGCTCTAGGAGCTTGATGTAGTCCATACAGTGCTTTCTCCACCTTATAAACCCTATTAGGATAATCAGGGTCTTCAAAACCAGGTGGTTGCATCACATAAACTTCTTCATCAATCTTTCCATACAAGAAAGCACTTTTCACATCCATCTGATACACAGTGAAGTTCTTGAATGAAGCAAATGCCAATAATAATCTGATTGCCTCTACTCTTGCTACTGGTGCAAATACTTCATCATAGTCAATGCCCTCTTCCTGTGTGTATCCTTGAGCCACCAATCTTGCCTTGTTTCTGATTACAATTCCTCTTTCAGCTCTCTTACATCTGAACACCCATTTAGTACCAATTGCCCTTTTTTCTGATGGCAAATCAACCAATGTCCAGACTTTTTGAAGCTTGAACTGCAATAACTCCTCTTGCATAGCCTCAACCCAACTTTCATCTTTTAATGCCTTGTAGGCATTTTTGGGTTCCACTTGAGATAAGAAATAGGCAAACATACAATTTTGTAAATCCTTGTGGCTCTTTCTTTGATGAAGAGACTGAGCAAATAAGCCTTGATCAAACAGATTACTGAAACCTTTTACTTTATTTCTTGTTTGAACAGCAAAATGAACATCTCCAATTATTTGCTCCTTTGGATGATCCTTGTGTATTCTAGTGGTTGGAATAGGACTGACTGGAATGACATTCTCCATGTTGTTGAAATCAGCCTCTGCAACAAACCCTTCTACAACTTCATCATCAGTGTCAGCATAGACATTAACTAATCCAGGCATATTTGGGTCTTTTGGATAGTTAACATCATCAAAGGATCCTCCATCTTCATCAGCAGTAGAAAATCTTGGTATAGCAGTAGAACTGCTAGGCTGAGCAGCAGAAAATTTTGGCCTAGCAGTAGAATCAGGGATTCTACTGCTCGTGTTAATTCCTCTATTTTCACCAAGATCTACTTTATCAGCAACATGTGGTTCTTCATTAACCACCTTTTCAGCATTAGAAGGTTCAGCTCCACCTTCTACATCCTTTTGAACAGCATCACCTTGTGAACTCTTGCCCTCCTTCTCTTTGGGTGTGAAAAGTTGATCAAGCTTCCACTTCTCAAGAATGACAAATTCCTGTGCAGATTCATTTGCCTTGGCTTGTGTACCTGCATTAGAATTTTCTTGTGTTCCTGCAGACAAGTTAGTTGTACCTGCATATACTGGGACATAATTCATACTTTTGGTTAATGAATCTATGTCAAACAGCCATTCAGGTCCACTTCCAGCTACACTAGGTGTGGTTTCACTAAACCTAACATGTAAGTTTTCTTTCACATGCCTAGTTCTTTGATTGAATACCCTAAAAGCCTTACTATTAGTGGAGTATCCAACAAAGAAACCTTTGTCTGCTTTCTCATCAAATTTTCCTAGGTTATCAATGGTATTTAAGATAGTAACAGGACACCCAAATGGTTTCAAGAAATCTATCATAGGTTTCCTACCATTAAATAATTCATAAGGGGTCTTGTTATGAGGCTTCACTACCTTACTCCTATTTTGCACAAAGCAAGCAGTGTTGACTGCTTCAGCCCAAAAAGTAGTGGGTAATTTTGACTCTGACAACATTGTCCTAGCAGCCTTAATTAATGTCCTATTCCTCCTCTCAGCAACACCATTTTGCTGAGGTGTTCTAGCCACACTAAACTGTCTTAAGATACCTTTTTCAACACAGAATTGATTCATCACATTATTCTTAAATTCAGTTCCACTGTCACATCTGATTATCTTAACTTTGTGATTAACTAGGTTTTCTACTCTTGTTATGAAAGCCTTAAGAATGCTAGATGTCTCATCCTTAGTTCCTAAGAAGAAAACCTGAGTAAACCTACTGAAGTCATCAGTGACAACTAGGCAATACATTTTCTTATTCAAGATTTTCACAAAAGTTGGCCCAAAAAGGTCCATATGCAACATGTATAAGGGCTAAGAAATAGAGTTCACCCCTTTGGACTTACAAAAAGCTCTGTGTTACTTTCCCATCTGACAAGCAACACAGGTTTCAGGTTTTTCAAAAACTTTTGAAGGTAAACCTCTAACAAGGTTTCCCTTAACCAATTTGTTTATTGTTTTGAAATTTAAGTGTCCAAGCCTTCTATGCCAAAGTTTGGATTCATCAATTGTGGCTTTAGCAAACAGACAAGTTAAATCTCTTTTGGGAAGGATGTTCTTTATGTCCAAACTGTATATATTGTCTTTTCTAGGGACTCTAAGTTGTACTAATTTATCATTAGGTAACTTGTAGTCAGGAGACAAGACAAGACACTCAGTGTCTGTAAAAAGAACAAAATTCCTTTTGTCACACATTTGTGAGACACTAAAAAGATTGAACTTAAGTCCATTTACCAAATACACTTTTTCAAAATCCAGGTTGCCTATTTTAATAGTACCATTTCCAACAATTTTACCTCCTTTGGGGTCATTCCCAAAGGCAACATAGCCACCATCCATAGCTTCAAAATCTTCCAAGTTGCTTTGGTCTCCAGTCATATGTGAAGAGCATCACTATCAACAATACATTTATCCTTTAGCTCATCCTGCAGATTGCCCTGCACATAAAGTAAGAGAATTAGTTTCTCTTTGGGACCCAAGCCATTACAGACTTGGATCTGCCTTGTGCATCAAAGTAATCAAATTTCATGAAGTCCATTGATGAACTGCTGTATCTGGTTTTAGGTTTCCAGACCCAGCAAGCTGAGGTCATAACAGCATAGAAATGATTGCCCACAACAGTGTTTGTAACCACTTTTGGCTTAGCAGCAGAAACTGCTTTTGCCTTAGCAGTAGAAAACTCTGTTTTCTTTGGAATGGGCCTTGATGGTACAACATCAGTAATTGTCCTAGAAGCACCATTTCTCAACAAAACTTCCCTAGGAACCATGTTTCTATTGGGGTGAGGGTGAGTCTTTCTAGTAAAATTCCTATGGTTCACCCTGGAGTGTTGGATCCAAATAGGTTTTTGAGCAGATGTTCTAACAGTTCTTTTATAATAACAATCTTCCTCTAAGTGCTCAAAACTACCACAGCTGTGACATGCCTTTTTAACCAGTTCAAAATCACTACCTAACTTGTGTGAAATCGGGTTGTTCATGTTTCTCTGGTTTCCTCTAGGTAAGTTATTAGTCTTCCTAGTATAATCTCTAGATTTCACATCATATTCAGCCATTTTCCTAGAAATTCTGCTTCCTAACACAGGTTTTACAAATTCAACATGTTTAGCTTTAGTTTCAGCTGTGTTAACCTGATTAACTTTTGGTTCAACAGTCCTAACAATTTCTCCCTTTTTAGCTTTGGGTATTGAATCAGTTTCATCATCCTCACTATCTGACACCCAATCTTCAATGATTACAGTATCAGACAACTTCTTTTCTACCTTAGGTGCATAAGTTCTATCAGGATTTACATTATTTGATTTACTTGATTCACCTACAGGTTTTGCATCTACCTCAGTTAAGAATGACAATTCCTTTTTGGGAGGTGCAAAGGCACTTTTTACTGGGGGTAGTACCTCAATAAATCCTAAACCACTCCCTCTTCTCAGTATTTGACTTCCAATAGAATTGTTGATAAGATCAGTTGCAAGCTGTTGTTTTTCTCCCAAGATGACATGTTTTTCTTTTTCAGATAAGGCTACATTTCTAGCTTTTTCAGCCTCTTCAACTCTTTTATTAAGAACACTAATTTCAGCATCTTTCTTGATAATTTCTACTTCTAGACCATTAGTCTTATCAACATACTCTACTTCATTTTGTTTAAGAAAGTCAAGTTTTGCTTCTACAGATTTTAGGCCATATTCATAACCTAAATTATCAAGTTTTAACTTTTCTACTTCCATTCTTAAACTCTCATTCCTAGATTTTAATTCTTCAACAGTATCTAGGCAAGATTTAAAAGAACAAGATGACTCATTAGATACCTCAGAATTTGAACCAGAGGATGAAGAAGCATAGGCCATTAGAGCAAAATTGTGTTCCTTCTTTTCTTCTTCAGCCATGAAAGCAGCATTTGGTCCATCCTCTGCTTGGTCACTCCAGTCATAGTCTCCCAATCCATCACATGAAACCAGAGCAGCAGTAGCCTTGGTTTCTTCAATGGGAACAATCCTTGCAGGCTCTTTGTTCTTCTTTGGTGCTCTACACTCCCTAGCAAAGTGTCCTTTTCTCTAACAATTATAGTACTCAAATTTTGACTTATCAAACCCCACATTGGTTTTTCTGTACTTGAGTGCTCTTCCAGTCTTCTTTAAAAATCTCCTTGCCCTCATAGTTAGCATAGCCATCTGCCACTTTAAGTCAATCTCCTCAAGATCATCAGGATCTATTTGCTCCAAATCCTGATCAGTAACAGTTGTGCTTGTAGTGAGATCAACCAAAAATGCACATATAGCTGCATCACTTATGTTATCAGTATTTGAACTAGCAGCAGAAACAGGTGCACCAACAGCAGAAACAACATGAGCAATAGTAGACTGGTTGTGATGAACTCAAATAAGTACATTTTATTACTATCATTTATCCTATTAATTTGACTTGTTTTACTATATTATGTATGAGGATTGATACTTAATCGTTTACTTTTGTAATTCTCAGGTAAAAACAAGCATTTGGTGAAACTTGGCGATTTTGGACTAATAATGGAGCAAAACGTGCATAAAGTGAAGAGTCTACTGAAATGAAGAAGATCAAGACTAATCTGCTCCGGATGCGCCGCATCTCACTATCAACATGCGCCGCATCTCTATCAAGATATCACCAGATACGATCCAAGATACAAGAGGACATGCGCCGCATCTAATAAAGAGTTACGCCGCATCTTCTGGCGGTGTACGAATATTCCTGAATATTATAATCTTGGACCCCACGCGAAGTTAAGTACATGCGCCGCATCTACTTAAGTAGATGCGCCGCATCTTTCCTCAGACACAAACTATAAATACCCCGTAGACCAGACGCAAAAAAGAGATTGGAGATTCGGAAGTTCGAAAACCAAAAGACCGAACAGAAGAGAAGGACGAATTCAGTCAAGAAGGCAGCACAAGACACACCCAAATCGAAGATACAAGAGCTGTAAGAAGGTGCTGCATGTATTTAATTCATTAAGTAGTTTTGTTTTATTGTTTTAGCAAACTTTAATTCATCAGGATTGGTGGCTTGTGTAATGTGACAACGGAAAGATTGCACTCCCTTTAATACTTGCTTTCCCATCAATTAAAGTTTATATGTTGATGTCTTTGGTTACTACTTATTAGTGCATTGACCACCTCTGTGTTTATTAGTGGCTTGCGGGCACCCGACTGCGGGACAAGGTGTGGCTCCCACGGTTGTTTCTAAATTGATCACTTAGGAATAACTTTTAGACATAAGTCGTCATTAAGGGTTTACTCGCCGATAAGAATAGGACCAACGAGAAAGGGTTAATTACATACACTTCATATAAAGCTATCAATAAAACAAGTGACAATCTACTTAATCATAAGGACAGCCCTCTTATTGTCTCTAGTATCTATCTGTGTACGTGTGTGCTACTTGCTGATTCGTGCCTATTTGTTTATTTTATTATTTAATTGCAAACAAAACTGTGCCAGTCTCTCAGGCTGAAACCCCCTTGCGTTAGGATATTAAAATACTGATTAGATTAACGAGATTATACGTTCCACTCTTAGTGATCGACACTCTACTTACCATTATCTTCATACTGACCGGGTACACTGCTCGTTAAGTGTGTGTGTTATTGATAAGTCGGCTAAATATAAATTTAAAACTTGAGTAGGCATTAAAACTGCTAAACCGCAACGACACATCACGCGCATCAAGTTTTTTGGCGCCGCTGCCGGGGAGTGAATTGTTATTATCTGTTAATTTGATTAGTATTTTAATTAGGTTATTTTTCTTTTTATTAGATTAAATTGCATCATTGTACTATTTTGCATATTTGTTGTATTGTGTGTTATTTGTTTGCTTTTGTTTTTATTTTTGTGTGTTTTATTTTTGTTTCGTGTGTTTAATTTTTGTTTTATTTTTCGTTTTTTTTTTGTGTGTTCTGCTATCGTTGTACTGTGCTAAATCAAACGATACGGCGCATCTGATCTCTCAGATACGGCGTATTGCGTTTAATTTTTTTTTAATACAACGCGTTTAATTAATTCGATACGACGCATCTTTTCCCCAAGATACGGCGTATCTGTTTTTAACAAGAAAATTTTTCTAAGCGATAAAGTAATACGACGCATCTGCTTTTGTAGATACGGCGTATCTGTTTTGATAAAAATTTTTTCTAAACGTTAACGCCATACGACGCATCTGCTTTCGCAGATACGGCGTATCTATTATTTTAATTAAAAACAGTTTGCGAATTATTAAACAAAATACGGCGTATCGATTTCCGTCGATACGGCGCATCTTACTGAATCAAAAATCTTTTATTTTTTTAAACGTAACGAAAATACGGCGCATTAACTTTTGTTAATACGACGAATATAATTTGATAAATATAGTTGATTTTTGATATTTACCTTGATCGGTCAGCTACTCTCGTGTGCAAGTTGTTTATTTTCAGGATAAATGATGACTCGAGCATCACCAAGAAAGATTACATTCTGAACCAAACCAAGAGAGGTTAGCTGGAGTTACCGAACATAAGACGACACGAGTGGAGGATAACTCAGTACTGGTAACATTGAACTTCTTAAATTCTTGAAATAGAATCCCAGGTAAACTCTACGATAATTCAACTGCCCAAAGGAAAGTTCTCTACACTATGATCTCAGTTTTATTATCCTTATTATACGTCTGATTCAATTCGTAATCTTAATTTTGTATGCTCAAAAACGATATTTGTTCCTAACCTCGGAATAAATCCTTATCCACTAAACAATAAGATTACGATTATTAATGAAACGTTTATGCCTATTACTCTTATTTTGAATTCATCTATATGGTGTGCCGTTTTTACCCAAATTTGATGTATAAGGAACTGTGTTGCGGAGGCCAAGGTACGTTCTTCATTTAAATTTCGTTAACTAACATAGAGATACGGCGGATCTAAATATCTGAAGCGCCGTATCCCTGACCAACTAGGACTTATTGACTAGTCAACGGAATTAACTAGATACGGCGCATCCCAATTTTCTAATACGGCGCATCGTGTCGCCTTATAAATACGACGGGAATACGCCGCATAAATACACACAGTTAAGAACACGCACTAAAATTATACTCAAAATCCGATCATCTTTCTTCAATCCGCCTTTAATCCGAGCATTAAAACGTTCTCCTAATCACAAATACTAAGGTAATTGTTACATGTCGATTTAATTTTGATTAATACGAAAATTAGGGTTTATAGGATTGAATCGATTCGCGCTTAAACGATATAGGGATATGATTAGAACCTGGAATTAATTATTTCCCCTAAGTTAATTTTAGATTTGGACATCGAATTTGGCACTAATTGAATCGACCGAAAATTTAGGTTTTGGGTTTGATTTTGAATATTTAGCGGGAAGGTAAATTAGCTGTGGTTGATTGAACTGATATAAGGAGAATATTATACTGTGATATTTAGTGGAAGTTTACGTCACGGATACGGATTCTTGAAAAACGTGCCTAACCCTTTATTTTATGCTGATATGCTTTTAGATGCGGCGCATCTAGGTTGATTAATGCGGCGTAACGACCTATTTCAAAATTGCTAAAATTTTAGATACGCCGTATTGATTAATCTAGATACGACGCATCTCAATACGCCGTATCTGTTGTCTTGCACTGCATCTCTTATACTTAATATAGATACGCCGCATTGATTTAATCAAATGCGCCGTATCTACCTTACTTGCAGACTGTTTACTGACTTTGAATGTTTATTTCAGATGACACTACCAGATATCGCACAAAGGCACCAATGGTTACGATTCGAGAACATGGGACTTACTGATGGCACTCTAGAGGATTATTTGCATAGGCTTGACTCAGTTTACTTCAAGAAAATATTCAGAGTCCAGGTTCTGAATTTTGACGATGTGGGATTGATCGGTGGTGGACATGCAGCTGCAAGCTTACAGCGTCGTATGGAGATGGTTGTTGTTGGAGGTGATGATGAGGTGGAGTTCAGGTCTAGTGCTTGGGAGCGACTGTTTAGGGTTGACGAGCCTCTGATTAGGGAGCTCATGCTGGAGTTCTTTAGCACGATTCATTACAGAGAGACGGATGTGGAGATTGATACAGCTGACACTCTGGTGTTCAGGTTAGGAGGTGTGCACAGGCAGATGTCGATGAGGCAGTTTATTTTAGCCTTGGGTCTACACACTGAGGAGGAGCTTGGATCTGCTGGGTTTGCCAGGTACTGGGCTGAGAGTTTACGGGTTGTCCCTGACAGAGGGGTATTCAGTGATTACTGGTTCAGGATTTCTTCGGGGGGCGACATCACTACTTCCACCCCCTCATATACTTTGATCAGGGAGCCGATGAGGAGGCTGTGTCACAGGCTGATTGCACTTACTATTGCTGGGAGGGGTCAGTCACCTGAAAAGGTGACCACTCTGGACCTCTTCCTACTTAGGAGCATGGATGAGGGGATGCCGGTGAACATCCCCCACTTTTTGGCACACTACCTCCACCGATCAGCTGCTGGGAGAGATCGGAGGAGCCACATGACTGGCGGGCATTTTGTTTCGAGGCTGGCCCGCCATTTTGGAGTTATTGGAGCAGAGATTCCAGCGGGGCTGGAGGTTGTGGTGGCTCGTCTCCCAGTTATTGATAGGGACTATTTGGTTAGACTGGCGATCTGCCAGGTGGCTGCTGGGGGCCACTTTTGGGCAGCATTAGGGCCCGTCAGAGCTGCAGGGGCGGAGGCGGAGCAGGGAGGACCTCAGGATCCTCCGGCTGCTGCTCCTGCCGACGAGGAGGTGCCACAGGCACCAGTACCCCCACGCACCGTGATTCAGAGACTCGACGCAGTCGAGGGAGAGGTGATGGTACTGAGGAGAGACTTAGAGTGGGTGGTCAGGAGTGTGAGCAGACTATTAGAGCATCAGGGTATCACCCACACCCGTCCTGATGGTACTGAGGTTACGGGAGTAGCACGTACGTACGAGCGCAGAGTCCGCCAGAGGACTGATGGAGCCAGCACTTCTGGGACCCATCCGGACGACACCGCTCACCCATGATCTTACCCTTTTGTTTTACTGATATTGTTCCACACATTATTATTATTAATTTTTGGATTGTACTAATCGCTATTCTTATGTTTATGTTTAAATGTTTCAGTTTATATTTCCTGTTGTGTTTGATGAAGACTGGCATTAAGTTCAGCATGAGAGTACGAGAGGACGTATGAGATTAAACCGTGGAACGAGCCATTTTACAACAGACTGTTAACAGTCTGTTTGGTAATTACATGCGCCGCATCTGGTAAACAGATGCGACGCATCCTATCCTTTATTTCATTTTATTTTAAACTATTTATCAGTTTATTTTAATGCGGCGCATCCCTGGTTAAGGATGCGGCGCATCTTTATTCTGATCCGTATTTATTCCAGGCTCGATACGGCGTATCTTCTTCAATAAGATACGGCGCATCGACTGACCTGATGATTTTCAGTTTTAATTTTTAAGTTTTATTTTTCCTAACTACTAATGTGTTATGCAAGTTGAACCTTTCTTATCTTAGGTGTGTTTTAAAAGTGTTGGTGGTATTATAGTTTCCTGGATTTCCTGTGGATAAATCAAGTATGAAGCTTTAACGTTCTAATCCACAAGAAGTTGATTTTTGCTCATATACAAATGGAGGATCATACCGAGCAAATCTCAGGGGAGTTTTTCCGTTCTAATTCTTTTATTTCCAGTTTTTAACCTTTTATACAAACAACGAGGACGTTGTTTAACTTAAGTGGGGGGATAGGAGAATTAGAACACTTAACAATTACTTGTCCTAAACTTTTTCAAAAATTATGCTTAAAATGTGCTTAATATATCAAACTTAAAATTTTTTTAGCATGTTTTTGTTTAATCTAAGTTGCATAACTGCACACAAGACGTTATTTTCAAAAATTGTGATTTTTCAAAATTCACAAATCTATGAGTGTGCCGGTGACTTGTAAACTTTAGAACTTGGCTTGTATACTATTCGAGACCACCATAATGAGTATTATTTATTTAATTGGAATGACTTGTCTAACTTGGTAAAATTCTAGGATTACACCCAAATAGCCTTTATATGTTATGTGTTATTAACTAGCTACACTGGTTAGTTAACCCCCGTATAAACCCTTTTGTTACTCTCATTTTAAGAGTAAGATACCCCTAGAAAAACCCTCAGAGCCATTCCTTTCGTTTCTTACACCTATGTTTAAAATGTTTCGTTACACCTTAAACCTTAGCCTACCCTGTAGATTAGAATCCGTGGTTGGTTAATTGCTATAGGCAGAGTGTGTTTCCTTACATTACCTGTGTTCGCGTGCGTAATTCATTATATATGGTTAGGTCGGGAAATTGCACAATGCAAATTGGAGTGAAAGTAAATATTGTATATTTTTGAGTTTATTTTTCGTGTGTTTACTACTTTCACTATTAGCGTTATTTCTGAAAGTATGAAAAGTACGAATAAAAATTATCCGGAAAGAAAGTTGTAGTGATGTGGTGAAATTTTACACATCTATGTATATGTTGATGTCTTTAAAAAAAAAAAAAAAAAAAAAAAAAAAAAAAAAAAAAAAAAAATGAGAAAAGAAAAAGAAAGAAAAAAGAGTTGGATGTTTATTTTAAGCCAACGATGTAGAGTTATGTAAGTGGTCGATATCACCACTATTTGTTGTACTATATTTATGGATTGAATGGGAATTGGCAGTTATGGGAATGCCAATTAAGGATTATTCTTTGATTAAGATTTTGTTGAGTATAATTCGTGTCTACCTAAAGCGTGTGTTTCAAGTGTTAAAGCGTGAGTTATTCAATGATATGAGTCTTATTCATGGGATGGTTGGGATAGTGATTAACCACACTTAGGATTTTAATTTATTTGTTTTGTTTATTTTTATTTTTATTTTTACACCAATTTATATCCCAAATATTATCCATACCCTATATTGTTCTTTATCCAACCGAACCTTTGATTTATTGAGATTAGGGATTTGAGCAATCTTAAGTATCGTAGTCGTGGATTCGGCTATGTATTTATGATTTTGTCGCCCTTTTTGATATATTATTATTGGTGAAGTTTGGACCTATCTTTAGCCTATTCGAGTTAAGGATTTGAGCAATTGCAAGTATCGTGTTCGTGGATTCGATCATGTATTTGTGATTTTGTCGCCTTTTCTGGAATTGAGATCGATAGTGAAATAAGAATAATTAACCCTTAAGCCTAAAAACCCTTTTTACCGCTTTAGACTTGTTATTCCTTAGCTTTAGTGGTGGAGATGTGTATACTTGCCAAGCTTATGATAGAATATTTGTCGCGACTGGACAGTTAAACGATTAGATTTGCTTTTATCGACTTATTTTATTTTACTTCTAATTCGTTAAGTGTTTAGTTGTGTGATTACGAAATAAACGAATACATGCTTAAATATAAAAATAAATCCTAACATCTTTTAGGATACATTTTCATGAGATTTAATCTAAGGTTTACTTGGGGACAAGTAAAGTTCAAGTGGGGGGATATTTGATGAACTCAAATAAGTACATTTTATTACTATCATTTATCCTATTAATTTGACTTGTTTTACTATATTATGTATGAGGATTGATACTTAATCGTTTACTTTTGTAATTCTCAGGTAAAAACAAGCATTTGGTGAAATTTGGCGATTTTGGACTAATAATGGAGCAAAACGTGCATAAAGTGAAGAGTCTACTGAAATGAAGAAGATCAAGACTAATCTGCTCCAGATGCGCCGCATCTCACTATCAACATGCGCCGCATCTCTATCAAGATATCACCAGATACGATCCAAGATACAAGAGGACATGCGCCGCATCTAATAAAGAGTTACGCCGCATCTTCTGGCGGTGTACGAATATTCCTGAATATTATAATCTTGGACCCCACGCGAAGTTAAGTACATGCGCCGCATCTACTTAAGTAGATGCGCCGCATCTTTCCTCAGACACAAACTATAAATACCCCGTAGACCAGACGCAAAAAAGAGATTGGAGATTCGGAAGTTCGAAAACCAAAAGACCGAACAGAAGAGAAGGACGAATTCAGTCAAGAAGGCAGCACAAGACACACCCAAATCGAAGATACAAGAGCTGTAAGAAGGTGCTGCATGTATTTAATTCATTAAGTAGTTTTGTTTTATTGTTTTAGCAAACTTTAATTCATCAGGATTGGTGGCTTGTGTAATGTGACAACGGAAAGATTGCACTCCCTTTAATACTTGCTTTCCCATCAATTAAAGTTTATATGTTGATGTCTTTGGTTACTACTTATTAGTGCATTGACCACCTCTGTGTTTATTAGTGGCTTGCGGGCACCCGACTGCGGGACAAGGTGTGGCTCCCACGGTTGTTTCTAAATTGATCACTTAGGAATAACTTTTAGACATAAGTCGTCATTAAGGGTTTACTCGCCGATAAGAATAGGACCAACGAGAAAGGGTTAATTACATACACTTCATATAAAGCTATCAATAAAACAAGTGACAATCTACTTAATCATAAGGACAGCCCTCTTATTGTCTCTAGTATCTATCTGTGTACGTGTGTGCTACTTGCTGATTCGTGCCTATTTGTTTATTTTATTATTTAATTGCAAACAAAACTGTGCCAGTCTCTCAGGCTGAAACCCCCTTGCGTTAGGATATTAAAATACTGATTAGATTAACGAGATTATACGTTCCACTCTTAGTGATCGACACTCTACTTACCATTATCTTCATACTGACCGGGTACACTGCTCGTTAAGTGTGTGTGTTATTGATAAGTCGGCTAAATATAAATTTAAAACTTGAGTAGGCATTAAAACTGCTAAACCGCAACGACACATCACGCGCATCAGCAATAGTAGACTGGTTGTCATGAGAACTTCCAGATCTCTTGTTGTTAGAAGACATAAAAGCAAGATTGCTTGTACTAGAAGATGAGTTGGATGTACCTTTGACTTCAGATTCATATACCTTTAAATTGTTGTACAAATCATCCAAAGTCATTGTTTCAAAGTCAGTCTTATTCCTCCAGACCACTGTATGAGTATTCCATTCAGATGGTAAGCTCCTCAGAAACTTGAGATTGATGTCTTCTTGAAGCATTGAGACCTTCATAAGTTGTAATTGACTCACCAACCTCTGAAGTCTATCATAGGTAGCATCAATGTTTTCTGAACTTGAAGCAGTAAATGTTTCAAATTGATGCTTGAGCAGATTCTTCCTAGACTTTTTGGGGGCCTCATTCCCACCAAATCTGAGTTCAACTGCATCCATCAACTCTTTAGCAGACTCAGTGTTACCAAAACTCAATTGATATTCATTCGGAATACCTATCAACAGAATATTATGAGTTTTGATTTCCAGCTTCCTTTGTGCCTTTTCCTCATTAGTTTTAATGGGTAAAGGTCTTCCATCAGCACCCTTAGGAGGTGGAGTATCTCCATTCTGAATGACTTCCCACATGGAGTAGTCAAGCATCTTCATGTACTGCTCAATCCTCATCTTCCAGAGTTCATATTCACCAGCCTTCAGCATTGGTACCTTAGAAGCAGTCACCATATGAGTAGTATCTGAATCCATTGCTTATGTAGATGATGAACAGTTATGAGTATAAGAAATTCTTCTTGATAGCAGTCTCTAGATCACAAGCTCTGATACCACTTGTTGATCCCAGTTGAGCTAATCGATCTTGTTAATTACCTTAGATGTAGATCTAAGACAATAGGTATAGAGACTGTTCTTTGAATATGCTATTAAGTATTATGCGGAAACTAACACTTAATCTTAAGAAGAATTAAGAATCGTACACACAATAATTCTCTCAACTATCACCTCATTATATTGAATACAGTTACTCAAAAGTAACAGGGTTACAAAGAACCTTGAAATGAATACAAAACAATACGTATGCTAACAATCGTGTGTTAAACCCTAACCCTAGATCCTCCTTTTATAGACAAGGATTCCTAGTCGGTTACAATGCTTTCTATACAAGATAATATCTAATCGTATCATTACCATAATTATCTTAACAAACTATACATGTTTATCTAATAAGCAGCAGAATGATTACTCTAGCAGCAAAATCCTCGTAGGCTAGCAGTAGAATCACACTTAGCTTATTTCTTCAATCTTCTCATAAACCCAGCAGTAGAATCAATATACTAGCAGTAGAATCATTTTAGCCCAGCAGCAGAATGATACTTAGTATATTTTCCAATAAGAACCATGAGCAGCATAATTAAACCTCAAGCAGCAGCATCTTCAAACCCAACAAGTTCTAGTCATGGCTCCACGATATTTCACAACCTTGTCAGTGTGGGCACCTCAAATTTCTCGGTTCTATTCCCAATTATGATCTATTCCTTAGTGGTACAAAGTTTCAACATGTTCTGATTTAGAGTGGTAAAATGGCGTGATGACTGGTTTTCAGGGTTTAATCCGGAGTCGTATGTTTTTCCTTCTCATAGAGTTGGATAAAATCTTGTTTAGAAACTTTATTTGAGTAGATCTTTATACGAATTTGACAAAAATAGCTTTCCAGCTAATACATATTCCTTTGTTAGAGATCAATACATATGTAGGGTGACACGGTTTCAAAAGATTCAAGTTTTCGTAAAACGGTTCTTTGTCATGGTGTGGATGGGATAATTTTCACAAAAGTTGGCGTTTGACATTCCTTAACAATAGTTTGATAAAGTTTGAGCCAAAAATTTTCATTTTAGAAAGATATCACTACAGATTTCATAAACACAAGTATTCAATTTACTTTAACGGTACCAAGAGGTAGTAATATAAATGCGTTCCCGGTGGGTGGGTAGTTCACCGGGTGATTGCAAAATAGTTTACAAAATGGGTTGTACGACAGTTTATAGAACGAGAGCCATTCGTTTTTTACAAAATAATTGTAAGGTCAGAATCCTTGATTTCATAAAGTAGCGGTGAAACATTCGTAGGGTGACCGCAATATGATCTGTAGAATAATCGAAAACAGTTTGTATGGTATTAGCGACATGGTTTATTTTTTTATGAGAGGGTAGCAAAAATAACTGATATTCCCAAGAGACAAGAGGAGAATTAGGTGATTGTCCCAAGGAACGCGGTTCAGGTTATTCCTTAGGGTCTTAAGGTTTCTGTCGGGCCCAGAATCTCTGTCGAATGGGGAGTTTAGAGAGTTCAGAGTACGACTCTGAAGGAGGATGTTGATTGCTACTAGCAATCGGTTGGCTGTCTCAGTTGTGTACGAAGTGTTTAACGCGGAAAGTACAACATCATTTGAGTGTAGGGTTTGAGGTAGAGGTGACTGTAACAAAACCACAAAAAAACACAGCTGGATAACAAATTCAAATCTAGAATCAGGTTCAAATTCAAACATAGCCAAAACTAGTTCCAAAAGTAGCCAAATTCAAATTCAAATGTAGCTAGAATCAATTCCGAACGCTCCAATAAGCTCAACTAGCTTATTACAATCTCGAGGAGTTACAAATAAGCAACTCGGGTTCAAACGCTGCTAATCGGGTCTAACCGACCTGATACAAATCACGGTCAAACAGCGGCAAACAGAAATTCCTTATCATGGAGGAGTATAGCGGTGCTGGTGTATTACGGTTCATAAGGTGTTGTGATGCTAGTGTGTTGTGTGTAGATGTGAATGTTCATGTTAGGCAAGGATTTTGTACACACACAGAAATTTTTTAGACTTTCAAACATCAAGTAGAAAATCAATCTGGACATAACTTCTAGTATAACTACTCTGAGTATTGCAAAATTTACCTCTGAGTCGGATATAGGTGATCAGCATATGTCCCACTGTCCCTGGTCGAATATAGGTGATCAGTCTATATTCCACCGAGGTTCAACAAATTTTGGAATACTCAGCTCAGTTACACCAATAATATGTCCCTTACTTTTTAAAAGCTTCTTAAGTAATTAAGGCGGATGTCCACACTCAAGGACGATTGATGAGATTGCGTAGAGAACAGGCGTAATGCCACGACGAGTATGATGTATGCGTATAAGTATGTCGAAGATACTTATAGTAGATAGCGAAAATAGATGGGTATACTTATCCGATAACAGTGTGCACATCAAATCAATTATATTAGCAATAAAAATCACAATGAGGCATCAGCTTGGCAGGCAGGCATGTGGCGGTCATAGGGTTAGGTTTTCGTATAAGCAGTTATAGTCTAGGATTTAAAAATACCCAGTTCTCTATAACCCTGGATCTGATGCCAATCTGTAACACCACCAAAATCTGGCTTAGCGGAAGCTTACATGTTTGGGTGCTACTAAATTGGAATAACAACACAAAGTATAAAGAACGGTTTTACCTCAACCGTTTAAAATAGATTTCATATTCAAAAGTGATTTGTTTACAACATTTCAAAAATGGTGCGGAAATATAAGCCCATAAAAGATTTCAAGTGGTCCCAAATATATCAGAGTCTTCTATGACCATGCCATGCCCTGCCGAAAGCCTTCACAAATAGATTATCGCCTTAAACCTAAAAATACATGCTAAAAGTGTCAACACGAGGTTGGTGAGTTCATAGGTTTATGATAGAGCAGTAAAAATACTGTGAGTTCCATAATAGATTTGTGACCATCGTGTCGCTCACAATGTCATAAAAATAGTGCTTACCTTAAAGTAAAATTTGAGGTGTGAACCAAGTGTAGGGTATGCAACCCAAAATAAAATAGTTTATTACGCTAGCTCTAAGTTCATGTAACTGAAGCTATAACTTGTGTGCATGCTCTAGAATCATGTTAAATATCAGGGCCCGGAAAGTGTGTATCCCAGACACTTGTGGTTTCGATATGGTATACGTTCGTTTGCCTATCCGGTCAACCCGAACGGGGACGTTACTCCCAATAGATCTATTTATAACATTCGCACTTCCCAGCAGGAATTGACGGTTCATGAGTTGGGCAAATTAGGGACATAATAGTGCTTAGGCTAATCCACGTAATAGTTTGATAACAACAGTGTTGGTCCATAACATAGTTTTGCATGTTTCTCACCCCGATTGTAAAACAAGTTTAAATAGAGTGGGGTTACATATCAGTCAATCACATAATGCCTTTAAATAACGAATTCAAATAATTCAGCTAAATAGTTAGATATTGAGTAGACAGTTCACAGATTTCAAATAAACAGTCATTGAGTTTATTTAAAACGAGCATGTATTCTTCCCTAGAAATAGTTGAAAAACCAGTAAAAGTAGGGGCCATGAACTCACCTTAGATTGCAGCAACGCAAAATTTCACATTGGTCACAACTGGCATCAAGAGCAAAACATAACGATATCGAGAGTACAGGCACAACGGTTCCGGATTGGCACAACCAAATATATGTATAGTTATCTCAGAATACGTCTTGTAAAGTAAAAGATTTTTCAAATGACAAGCATCTTAGTTTTAGTGGATTACTCGTATCAAAGTTTGTAAAAAGTTTAGTGTTAACGTTTCGTGTGGTGGTAAGATAACATAGACTCAAGAATACTCACGCCAAATAGGAATAGAAAATCGACATAGTCGAGAATAGTACGGAAGACAATGACCATTGCATGTCAAATGCTGGCGACATATGTAAATGTTGTCGTTAAGTGAGTGCATTTTACCAAGTGCGTGTATGTATATTACAAGTGGAAATGTGTGTATGAGAATGATGGTGTGTGTATATACATACTTGTACATACATATAGTTTTTGTAAAGGAATGTTACATTTTCAAACTTCTCATCATCGTTTATGCCACTTAATGATAAGTTGATAATTCATGTGTATGAGCTCTTGGGTAATAAGTACTCCTCGTATTAACAAAAATTGTAAGACTTGTGTTTGAAAATAATCGTTTCATAACCTAACGACTTATGTAAGTTTTGATTAAAACACGTTCAATTATATGCAAACAAATCAATGAACTCGTTCATGTTTACAAATTTCGTTTTCCGCCTTGTTTATATATCGTTATATATGTAAAAAAAATGTTTTTCATTGTTTGTGCTACGACAACCAAAATGGTTTATAAATTAAGGTGTTTTGTTATAAAACTCAAGTTGAATTTCTAATTATTCCGTATGATGTTAATATATATATGTATGTCGAGTTGTTAAGGTTTTGTGACGTGTAATATAAAGTCGTAATAATTGTAAATGACCACTCGAACGATGACGATCACAACTTGTGTATTCGGAATGGACCATTTCAAATTTGTTATTATATTAAGGTTTGTGACGAGTTGGGTTGTGGCCCATCTGTAGATTTAAATGAACTAAGTGGATTCACTTTCTATGGATTGTAATAAAGGCCTGGTAATTCAATACCCCTTTATGACACTTGGTTTGGGCCGAAGCCCATTGTTCGTTATTACCAATCCACAGTTTTTTAAATCCAGTATACCACCCCTTTTTATAGGCTTTTAAGCTATTTCCTTTTATTGCACACAAATCACAAATGCAACAATCTTACAGCGGACTTGTGACACATACTTGATTCAAACGACTCATGGTTTCCAAGTTAAGGATTTGCCAAAATATTTGTTTTTGGGTAGTGATGTCTATTCAAATAGTTTTACACTTCTCAAACAGGGTCATATTTTTTTTTCAGATCTATTTATTTTGTAGTATACATGTACTAGTTATAATTGTTGGTCCATGAAAATGAGTAATACAAGAACAGATTCATTGATAGTGAATAAATTGTGAAAAGATTACTCAAAACCTATTAGATTACATGATAACATCTTCAACTTCTTAAAGGGGATACTTTCGGTATGGTATCCCCTTAGGTGAGGGTTTATCCTCTTTTGGTGACAAATAAACTCTCACTGATCCAAGCTATGCTTGTGATTCAGTGAGAGTGATGATCCTATCAACTAATACACTATGTGTATTCTATTTGTTTTTTTAGGAATCCATGCTATCTCTATTACAAAGCACACTATATATACAGGTAAATAAACAAAGTCAAGTGTGGTAGGTATGAGTAGACATCCACTTGTTGTGAGTTGTCATCCACTTGGTGTGAGTTGTCATCCACCAAGTGGTCCCTCTTCATCTTCCTCTTTTGTCTTTGTCAGACTTCTATCTTATCTTGTAGAAGTTCGTGCCCATATTTATCAGTCTGCTTGTAGAGATAGTATCTTCAGGGTCACTGAGACATTTGTCAATTCTCAGTGATACTGGTGTTGTTTGTAGCTCGTATACTTTACTCACTGACACCGTATCAGTAAGTAAAGTGTTTCTTCAACAACGGGCTTTTTACAACACCCACTGATTTCTTTATCAGTGAGTAACCCACTATTTTATCAGTGAGTTAGGCTATTTTATGTTCAAATCTTGTCAGGGTACTTGGGTCAAATTCTTGACCCAACAATAATAGACAGTAAATATGAAATGAGATCCTCTTAAATTAAAATCGGCTTGAACGATCATATTACCTAAAGAGAATTGACCTTGAACAAAGGACCATGTTATGTGTTACAACAAAGACTTTCTCATTTTTATGTGTTAAAACACGAGACGACACCCTAGTGATGTTCAGTGAGTTGAATGACCGGTTCAGTGACTGGGTTCAGGGTTCATGGGTCATGAGGGTTCACTTTTGACTTTTGACTGGTTCATTGTTTATCTCACTGAGAGGGTTCTGGTTCAGTGACCTGATGGTTCAGTGACTGGGGGTTCAGTCACCAAAGGGGGTTGAGGTTCCTGGGGGTTCAGAGACCTAGGGGTTCAGGAAGCTTGGGTTCTATTTGGGAGTTCAGTGACTTGGGATTTAGTCACTGGTTCAGGGACTTGGTTCAATTTACCAAAGGTTCAGGTTGTGTTTTATCCACTGATGCATCAGTGTCCACCCTCTCTTTTTGTTACTCCCTGATAGCAGCACAGACTAGGCCTGAGTTATACTCATCCCTGATCAACACAACTGCCTCCCTGAGCTTCCCACCCTTTCAGTCTCTAATGGTTAAGTAACCCTGTGTTTTCAGGGATTTCACTGATTTCAGGCACCATTGGATTCAGGGACATGAATTCATCATGTTCAATCCCTTCCTGATTTATCATCAGCTGACAACCCAGTTCATATCAGCTGCTTCTGTTGATCCTGATTTTTCAGGAGCACTAATAAATATTACAACCCATTTTCAGGCCGCAACTTCCCCTTGAACACACTTTCCCGTCCACTCCCTGATACTTATCAGGGACCCCTCTTTTTACTCCCTGATACACACCTATCTCACCACACTGAGTTTTTGTTTCTCAGTCCCTGATTGTTTTTCAGGGTTTCTGATTCTACCCCAATTCACACAACTAACCCATTTAACATCAACACTGCTCTGGTCCGCAACAGAGCCACTCCTGAGTTGTTTCTCAGTCCCTGATTTTTTAGGGTATCCGATTCTAACTCAATTCACACAACTAACCCATTTAACATCACAACACTGCTTCCACCTTTCTTCATCACTCCTTGATAAATTTTATCAGTCATTCTACATCATCATACCTCACATTCAGATTCCACCCTATCAACCACTGAAACCCATCAGTATTTCCAATAGTGGTCTTGGTGATATCACTAACTACCATCATTTTTCATCGTCACCAGAAACTCACTAAATCCAACTCAACTCAATCCTTTTCAAACTCCAAACAATAAATCCATTCAAACCCATTTTTGTTTCAATCGAGAGTTTTATAAACTCTTAGAGATAACCGAATCTAGATTTTCTTGTTTGTGTTTGATCGAATGTTGTAGGGGATGGTGGTGGGTTTGATTTTATTGGGTGACCTTTTTAAAGATGATGGATCGATTATAGTGTTTTGAGGTGATGTAAAGATCGATTTGGGGAGAAGGCGGGATTTGGATCTGTGATATGTTTGACTGATTAATTATAATCAGTTTTGAGTGTTTTTAGATATGGGTTTTTATTTTTCTGTGTTGGAGTGAAGATGAGAGAGTTATTTGGTGGGTTTCTTGTGTGTTAAGATCGAATGATAGATCTGGTTGTTTTTGTTAATCTTATTTGTGTGGAGATAAGATTTTTTTTTGTGGTGTGGGGTGCTTTTGGTTTTATGTGTGGATAAGATTTGTGTGGTGGGTATTTGTTTTGTGGGGTTCAGGGAGGGATCGATGTTTGTCAGTCACCTATAAATGTGTTTCTCCCCCTCAAAAATTGCTATATCAGTAGCAGTTTTTGAAGATCACATTTATTAATTTTTTAAGAATGTTATCAGCAGTTATACATAGATCTGGCTCATAAGAATGAACCTTAGGCTCTGGTACCACTTGTTGGTCCATGAAAATGCGTAATACAAGAACAGATTCATTGATAGTGAATAAATTGTTACAAGATTACTCAAAACCTATTAGATTACATGATAACATCTTCAACTTCTTAAAGGGGATACTTTCGGTATGGTATCCCCTTAGGTGAGGGTTTATCCTCTTTTGGTGACAAATAAACTCTCACTGATCCAAGCTATGCTTGTGATTCAGTGAGAGTGATGATCCTATCAACTAATACACTATGTGTATTCTATTTGTTTGTTTAGAAATCCATGCTATCTCTATTACAAAGCACACTACATATACAGGTAAATAAACAAAGTCAAGTGTGGTAGGTATGAGTAGACATCCACTTGTTGTGAGTTGTCATCCACTTGGTGTGAGTTGTCATCCACCAAGTGGTCCCTCTTCATCTTCCCCTTTTGTCTTTGTCAGACTTCTATCTTATCTTGTAGAAGTTCGTGCCCATATTTATCAGTCTGCTTGTAGAGATAGTATCTTCAGGGTCACTGAGACATTTGTCAATTCTCAGTGATACTGGTGTTGTTTGTAGCTCGTATACTTTACTCACTGACACCGTATCAGTAAGCAAAGTGTTTCTTCAACAACGGGCTTTTTACAACACCCACTGATTTCTTTATCAGTGAGTAACCCACTATTTTATCAGTGAGTTAGGCTATTTTATGTTCAAATCTTGTCAGGGTACTTGGGTCAAATTCTTGACCCAACAATAATAGACAGTAAATATGAAATGAGATCCTCTTAAATTAAAATCGGCTTGAACGATCATATTACCTAAAGAGAATTGACCTTGAACAAAGGACCATGTTATGTGTTAGAATAAAGACTTGCTCATTTTTATGTGTTAAAACACGAGACGACACCCTAGTGGTGTCGAGACTTACTCGGACCAAGCCAACACCACTGGTGTTGTTTGTTGAGCCGAGACATAAGACAAAGACCATACTTGTGGTTTTTGGATCAATTCGAAACTCAAACATAATCAACAACAACAACATCATTGCCCCCTCTCGATTTACTCTAATTCGAACCAAAGACAACATAACCGATCACACGCTTACTTTCACATTTTGACATCAAAATTAAACGCAACCTGAGCTTACTAAAATAAGCACATGTCAGTCCAACCATGACTGAGAACTGGCTCTCGACTGAAACGAATACACCCTACGTGGGTGTTGTTTGTCGGACTAAAAAACTAAACACAAGCGAGCACGCACACGCCCTTGTGGTGTCTCATAAATCAACCCAACAAGGATACAAACAACTAATACTCGTAATTGACTGAACACGCAGTTCAATCTTAACCCGAGACCCAAACTGGGTCAACCCAAACCCTAATGGGTTATAATTTCAGATCGAGAGCAAACCACACCAATAAGTATCTCAATGATTTTTAAACCACACGAAACTAAATTAAAATGTTTTAAACAGGTGTTTCTATCCATGAAAATAGGTAGTTCAAGATCTAATCATGAAAACTAATCAAGATTCTAATTAACAATCGGTACAGTGAACAAAGAAAAAGAACTCGAATAACCTTACAATAATATAGCTTGACCGACAAGGAGAGGCCAAAAGAAGTTGAGCAAGAAATAGTCCCGTCCGATCCAAGCAGGAAAAATCACACAGCTTATCCCTTTCAATTTTTAATAACCAATTTAAGTTGTGGTATTCCTGTGAATCGTTGGGGCCGAATAAAAAGAAGGAGAAGAGGAAAAGTTTGACTCCCCTTTCTTGCTCTCGATTCTGGGGGAGGCCGTTTTGAGCAGCAGTCACCATCAATTTGTGTCTTCTAAGCAGACTCGTGGTCAATCTTTGGGGAAAAGAGATGATAGACAAGAAAAAGAAAAAGATGATGGTGACTGATGATACTGTTGTGCTATCGAATAGGGTACAGAGGAAGGAGAAAACTATTTAAGAAAAGAGAAGAAGATAAGAAAAGAAAGTAGGGGTGGGTTGAGGTTATTTATTGAATGGATAAGTTTTGTTTTATTATTACCCTGTGTACCCCGTGTCCCGTTGAGTCAAAAATGTAAATGTGATACATCGGTTTGGTAAATCCAAAAATATATTTCTGGGAACATTTTCATACAAATGGTATAAGTACAAAGTTATTGTCTCTGAAAATAATTATCGGACTTTACCTATAAATAACGTGGTGTCGGTACGCGTGTGGTGTCGCGTTTTTCAGAAAACCGAGATAACTTCTCGATTTTGTAAATAAATTCCCAGTAAGTGTCAGGAAGTGATAATTTCACTTTTTTTGATAAAATTAAATAGTTTGGAGGGTTTCTGTATGCTACGGTGTGCGGAATAACCTTCCGAATTAATCATGTAGGCTCCAAAAATGCTCAAATAGATTGCCAAATAATAATAAGTAAACTTTTATCATTAAAATAATGTTGGGAAAATTACGGGTGGTTACAAAACGCGTCCAACATCGATTCATTCATGAAGGTCGTGTTGTCGATGCACTCTTTGCTCCATTGGATGGCATCAATGTATGTTTTCCAACCATCGGCTTTGATTGTTTATACACAATAAATGATTAATTTTGTCCTTATTTCATCCTTGATTTTTATTGTCGTTTCCGTACCTTCAATGATCTCAATGACTATGCCTTTCTAGATTTTTGGATTCAAAATGAAAATATCATTTTGACAATTCCCGAGTTCGGTAATATCCTTGGTGTCCCCTCTGTAGGTCAATGTGCCTACATGGAAGATCACTCTTTAGAGTCTCTTGTCTACAACCTAGAAAACGGAGGTCCTTACTTAACCGAAATCCTGGATCCACAAACAATCAAACTACATGTTTAAACCCGTCGAGTTAATAACACGTATAAAAAACTTGATGGTTCACTTGTCTATCTCGACCCAAACAAAATCTATCTCAAGGAAATCCTTCCTAATCTTAAAAATTGGGAACTTCTTCTTTGCGAGAATGTCTTGTCTCTTGCGAGCAACCGAGATCATGTTTCGGGCAACCGAAACACCCTAAAATCTCGCATACTACATGGCAAAAAGGATTGCTAATATTCTTGGTCAGTCCGATAAGCTCATGCCCTACGGTATGTTGCTCACTCGTCTTTTTTGTTGGGTCATGTTCAAGCATCCACACCTCCAAAGTGATGAATACTTTCTTGTCGACCCCATCATGAAACCTCTTGGTGGACCACAGCGTCGCACAAAGCAACGTAGTGACAAAGGGTCAAAACATGGTCGTAAATCCACCTCCAATGCCACTTCCACTTCCTTCCATCATGGATCTTCTTCTCAACCCGTAGATGATGATGATGATGATGTTGAAATGAATGAAGAAGGAACTTCCCGTGCTCAATCTAAACACTATGATATGTCACACTTGAGTCATACTTTCGTGATATTAATATGTCATCCTACACTCTAACAACCGACCCTTCCTTCCAACACACCAATCTAAACACTGTGATACGAAGGCAAACCACGATGATGAATCGACAAGTTTCAATGAACGAGCAAAAAATCGAGGGGCTCAAGTCAATTGGGAAGGCGATCATGGGGATTGGCAAGGCAATCAAGAAGAGGATGAGCAAGTGAGGTCGAGGGGAAATGAACAATATTAAACTATTACTTAATTAGTATTATTAGTCTATTAAACTAACGTATTATGGGGTATCGGCTATGGCCTTAAAACACTTGAAACTTAATTTAACTATAACTTAGGATGACTAACTTGGCATTGTTAGCTTCGGGTGTGTCGTTCAATTTTACCACCCTACAGTTTTTAATCAAGTATAATCCTTTGTTAAATTTATCCTGTTTGCATTATTTTGTTTTTATTTTCCAGCATGAATCTTTCTTCCATTACTTAGATGATCATGCAACTTGTCTTTTTGCATGCTTAATAATAGCCTAATTTAGCATATCACATGATTATGTTTGATGCTAGTTATAGCTAAAGTTAGGAAACTCATGTGATTATTCTTTAGTGGATTGAGGTACTAGGATTTGCTGTAAATAGTCCACCTAGAGCACCCCTTAGGCTGTCCAAAAACCTATAGATCTGGAAAATTCATGCCCAGCAGATCATGGCACCACTAATTGTGACACGGCACCACTAAATTTAGGGGTAACGTCCTCTGGGAACACGAATTTTACAATTTGCTTTCACCTTTTTGACCTCTTTTCCTTTATATTCTGCCAAAATTAGCTGATACCAACACGTATCAATTCCCAAAACTCACCCCACCTTATTATCCTTAGTACCTTACAATTCATCACACTCATGCATATACTTGCTTTGATTATTTAAGAAATTCTCACGCATTCATCCTCATCACACTCATCCCTTCATCACAAACTTACCATGTCTTCCACTATTGCCACAACTTCAAAAATTGCCAAGAAACCAAGGTTCAACATCAAACCATCAAAAGAGATCAGTCTAATTGATCTCACACTAGATGATGATAAGGAGCTTCAAACACCACCACCTTCAACCAACTCAACTCAATCCATCTCTACACCACATGCTCCATCAAAAACCATTTCTACTAGAGCATCTTCTTCTTCCTCATCAACAACTAGGACAACAACACACCCATTACCACCTAGTCCTCCTCAACCTTGGGCATTAACATTCACTTTATCACCAACAGTCCACTTGACCTTGTCTACACCACACCATCATCTTCCACTTCTCTATCACCACAACCACTTATGGGTCACCCTATTCTCTACCCACTTGAATCACATAGTCAAAGTTGTCCATGTTGTCACCACAACCGCAACCTCATCTTTAACCTTAGAGATGAATTGAACTTTATGTTCTCCTATTTAGAACACCTCTTGACACCACCACAAGGACCAATCATACCACCAACTCCACCAACCAATAGCTTATTCAACTAAACATCCTTATGTTTAGTTTTCAAGAATAAATGATTAGGATCCCTTTTGGACTAGAAGCAAATCTTAGGGCCTCTCAAGTCACTAAAGATTATTACGTGCTTCTTGTAGTTTAAATTTTTTGTTTGTAATGTAATCATACTTTATCTATGATCTCTGTATTTCTTAGTTATGAATGCATAGGCTTGTTTCATTATTAGTTGAATGTGGTTGGTTAATCTTTTATTTTTTGCCTATTTAGATTATCTTTTATAGTGTTTTTGGTTGGATATTTGTCATAGTTGCTACACGTTAGCTAGTATATAAGTGTCATCTAACTTTGTTTTGTAGCAAGTACCATTGCTCGATTCCTTGGTGCCCTCAAAACAAGGGGGAGCATACATCAAGTAGGAGCCTTAGCGTTCTTTTTGCTTCGACAAAAAGGGGGATAGATGGGATGTAAACTCAAATTAAAAGCTTGTTAAAAGTTATTTTTCACCTAAAATGAGTTTATGTTTTGTCATCATCAAAAAGGAAGAGATTGTTGATACAAATAATGTCTAAAAACGTTATTTCTATTCTTCGACACCTCTAAGTTTTGATAATAACAAAATATAAAAACACGTTACGTCAAAATTAACGTAAAAAAGTTTTTAGTCGAAATATCCCGTTTTTACGTTAATCACTCTAGGTAAGAACAAACAAATTTACAACTTGACAAATGATCAAAGAAGTGTATTTGTGTTCCAAACTTCACATTTTTTAATGTGACAAAATATTTTTTCAAAAATACATTTTACAAATTATTTTTGAATTAAAAAGAAATGTTTTAATTGGAAAAATAAGTTTAAATTATCCAACAACTATTTCCCCCCAAAACAGCTCCAAACTTCACAAAATAAACCTTCACCACTAAAAACAAAAATTAGAGCGTCTTTGTCTGGCACGGTACCACTAAATTTAGTGGTATCGTCTGACATTTAGTGTTGTTGTCCCCTCCATAGCGGGTACTTTTCTTTTGCCGATAAATACCAGTCCATTTCACAGTTTTTTGGCATCCTTTTTCACACAAAACTTTCTGAGTTAAATCCCTCAATCACATTTACATTTCCTTGATCATTTAGATAGTTTTCTTTTGTTTAAGAGTGATCCAATCATCCAACCAAGTGATCACCATTATTCCTCTACTAGTGCAAGAGAAGAACACAAAGTATCAAGAAGATACAAGGTGTCGTAGTATTAGTGTAGTGCACTCGTAACACTTGTTACATACTTGTTGTATCTTGACATACATCAAGTCTCATTTCATCTTGTCTAGTTGTATTGTGCTAATCACTGTGATCTTGTAGAGATCGTATGGATCTCGTGTAGGTTGAGTTGATTGTGTGTAGATAAAGTGGATCGAGAGTAGATTGTGTGGATCGTTTAGATCGTGTGATAAGTAAGGATCGTGTGGATTTTAAGTGAGATTGGTACTAGCTAGATTAGTACTCGACATTTAGCTTAGTGTTGGAAATAGCGATAAGCGACGTTGTACAGTTTTCTCCGCCTGAAGGGAGTTTGTTGGCATAGTGCTTAGAACTCTCGAGTTGGGTACTCGGGGAGTGGAGTAGAGCCAAGAAAAACTTTGTTACCGAACCACAATAAATCTCTTTGCCTAGGTTTGATCTTTCCATCTCTTACTCTTTATCTTTGTTGTTTATATTTGATTGTTGTAGATTAGTATGCATATTGTTGTTGGTTGATTTCACAAAGGATTGAATCTAAGTTTTTCACAAACTAAATTTTTATAATTAATGAAAAACCGGTAAAACTATTCAACCCCTCCCCCTTCTAGTTTTTCACATATTCCATGTACTCTTAGTTATTAGTATAACAACTCCATAGACTGTTCGATTTGAGTCTAAGTAAGTGACTTGATCATTCATCTCTACGTTAGTTTTCTCATTCATAATCAATGTAATATAATTATTTTCTTGTGAGCTGGAGTCATTGTCTTCATCAGTCATATCTACATTAGATTCGTCATCCTCAATGAATGGAATATAAGCATCTTTTTTCCAACATATTCGGCAATATGTTTGGCTATAAAAATAGGACATAATAAAAGAGCTTATGATCTCCAACCACCCTCCCCCCCCCTACAAAAAAAATCACAAAATACGTACAATAAGTATATCATTATAGCTTACTTGTTTGATCGATTAGTGTGGTTGTTGCCGGTTATTACTGCAAACTCTGAAAAAATCATGCAATAAACATAGTTACACATTTTTTTAAATCTTTTTGATTGATTTGTGTGTATATGTATTGGATAATATTGTGTTATTTGTTTTTTAAATTTATAATAAGATGTCTTTATTATGTATCGTATGTTTTTTCTAATTGTAAATTGTTTATGATCTGTTTTTAAGTATTTTACGACAATTTTCTCGATATATATATAAAAATTATATCTAAGGAATTATACGTTTTATTTTATATTCTATATTTTTAAAATAAAATTAGTTTTGTGTTTTGATAACTATTATCTTAGTCTTAACATTTATTCAAAGTCAAATATGTTAACTATTAATTGTTGATATATTTTTCTATTTATAATAGATCCGATTGCATAACTTTAGGCTTAACACACACATACATTGTCACACCTCGCCAAGGCGGAAACGCGAGTGTAACTTCATGGATATCATCACAACACATGGTGTCTAAATAGAGAATTACTACATGCACATAAATAGAGAAAAGTACAGACACGAAGTGTCGTAACAATACCCCAAAAGAAAATAACCGAAATAACTCTCCAAAAGGTATCTTCAATAGAACATAAAGTACTAGTTGAAAGACATTAAAGTATCACAATCAAAATCAAACATATTCAAATCAAAACATAAAGATAAATCGTTCTCAAATGCAACTAAGTCTCGTCTAGTCGCTTCCCTCTACCTTAGCCTTAGAAAGCTCACCTGAAAATGATGCTTAAAACGTCAACATAATGTTGGTGAGGTTCATAGGTTTAAGACACACAATATATCTCAGGCAACCAGTTCACTGTGATTATAAAACATAGCAGGGCAGTAAGACTAGTCAGTATACTAGATAGCATGCAATCTCAGTCATTCAACCAACATAAACCACTTAAGGGAAATAAGGGACGGAACGTGCCCACGATCCAAATAGTAATATCCAACATCAATTAGGACGGAACGCGCCCACGATCCAAGTTCACAATAACGGGTAAACCATACCCTCTTATCAGACCACACAGAATAATAGTGAGTAGAACTCCTACTCTCCAATTGGATAATGGGAGCATAGCTACCCTCCAAATGGACCACACAGAATTACCATACAATAATCTCATAACATGCAATACACGTATAATAACACTTACAAGTCCATGCATTTACGACCACATAATCACAGTAACTCAAAAATATTTCAACACAAGCATCATTCCGATCCCAAGTTAAAACAAAGTAAAAATGGGACTATGAAACTCACCTCAACCTTTGCAGCTTCCAAATTATCAATCACAAATCTATACAACAAAATAAGATCACATTACACGCGACCAAGCTAAAAGCTATAGTCCATGTAGCACACATATGATAGATGTCTAAGGTTTATATAAACCACCATGGATCACCTAGACTCCATACTAACCACTAACAAACACTTACACTCACTAAATCCCTTGCATACACTTTTTCAGAATACGCAGATTGTTAGGGTACTTTTACCAACATGAAATCACAACAAAATAAGCTCTACAACTCACACTAAAAATTCACCATGGTCTTTCATGAGCATACAAGCTTCTCCCAGAAGGCCATGTACTAAAAACACACAAAAGTGCTCTTTGAAAAATCAAACATGAAAACTATCCAGATTCGGATCTGAACACACACCAAAATGTTTTGACCTAACAAACATATTTGCACAACTTATTAATGCGTACCCTTCGCGTGGAAGTTACAGGGAATATAGAACTCAATTTCTACAGAAGGGCTAACCCAAATTACATATTTAAAACCACTTTTGACCTCAATACTTTTAACCTAAATCTGTCCCGGTTTAACAGCTTTGACACCTTTACTTTCAAAAATCTTTAGACTGACTTCCGTACCTCGAAATCGCACGTGGCCAGACTTTTTGGAAAGAACGTTCTCTGAAATACAATTTAGACTCAAGAATCATCAATTAACTCATCTCCATATATTAAATATCTTTGTATCTTTACAGCCTTATGAATCTGTCCAAACCCTATCTCAATAACTAACATGTTTTATACACTAATCTCTTCACCAATCATCATAATATTACTAATTATTGATCCCAACATGTTATACATAATTAATTTATAGAAGTAAACATAAATCCTAATCCATCATATTGTTGTTACATGAATTATAATAATTAATTGAACACATGTATTGAAAATTATACCTTGATCTTGATTTTTAGGCTTCAATAATAAAACCCTAATTTTTCTTCTTGCTTTCTCCCCTTGGTCGACCGAATTTCACAAAGAGAGGGGTGAGGGGTTTTTGTTTTGTATTTATAATACCCTATGGTATATTCTAGATAACCCTTATTATTAGGAATTGTAATTGGGATCAAATTTGGTTTCCTTTTTCCCTCCCCTACAATATTCGGCCGCCCCCCCCCCTATAATATATATTTTTATATTTTTTTACTAATATTAATTATTACACTTAAAATTTTGTACTCTCGATATTTTATAAGAACCCATACGAAACCTAACGTCTTACGCGATAAACTTTCGTTTTTTTTACGACGACTCGGAAAATTATCATTTCCAAAACAAAGTTTCCAAAAATAGCATTTCACACTCTCTATAAATATAACCACATAAAACAAACTCCACGTAACTTACTAACGCTCAAATACTTGAACGAAGACTTGTTACGCAAAACCACAAAACACCAAAACTACACAAGTCATTTCTACACCACCAAGGTAATCAAAATGAACTTGTCCCAAAATCAATACTACTCAACTCACAACCATAAAATCTCACAAAGGATTTAGTGCCAAAAACACGCGTATATCACACATATGCCACACAAAACACTTAAGTCACACCAACCAAAAATGAAATTGATCGAAACTAATAGTTAGACTAGCCTGCGAAAATCACGGTTGTTACATCATCCCCCACTTAGGGAAATCTCATCCCGAGATTTAGCTACTTGTCTCACCAACCATATCAGCAAAAAAATTTGGGTACTTAGACCTTATCAGATCCTCGCGCTCCCAAGTAAACTCAGGACCACACTTCGAATCCCAACGCACCTTTACTAAAGCTATCTTACCACGCTTCAAACTCTTGACCTCTCACTCCATAACCTCAACAGGTTCTTCGACAAAATGAAGGGTCTTGTCAACCTTAATCTCATCTAATGGCACATGCAGACTAGCATCCGCCAAACATTTCTTTAAATTAGATACGTGAAACATATCATGTACACCACTTAACTCCTCAGGTACCTTCAATCGATATGACACATGCCCAATCCTTTCCGTAATCTCAAACGGTCCTACATATCTCGGTGCTAATTTGCCTTTCTTACCGAAACGCATAACACCCTTCCAAGGGGACACTTTTAGCATCACAAGATCACCAACACTAAACTCTAAAGGCTTACGGCGATTATCCACATGACTCTTTTGGCGATCCCTTGTTGCCTTAAGTTTTTCCTGAATCTGAAAAACCTTATCCGTAGTCTCTTGTACTAGTTCAGGACCAATTATGTAACCACCCGTAATTTTCCGAATATATTTTTATACGAGACTTTTCTTGTTTCTCATAAACGGATCCTTTCTTGTTAGGAATATAAATATTCAGTTAAAGACTCGGTCGCCCCGAGCACTCTCGTGTATTAAATAGCTCGTAGTAATACAAGTAATATAAGTAGTAAAGTAGTTAATTAATATTGTGGAGTGAGTCGGGTCTTTACCCTCTGTCAGCTCACTCCACAGTCCACTAGGGACAAAGTAAGTAAGCTATGCATGTAACTATAAATACCCCTCTCCTCATGTGGAGAGGGTTGGACCTTTGCAAGCATTCTATTCATTTTCTTTTTTGGTTTATCTCTCTAAAGGTTCCATCTTCCATTCTCTCTCTAGCTTCTCACTAGTTTGATCCATATAACCATCCAATCTTGTGTTTAATCGTTCCTGAATATCCTACAATTGGTATCAAGAGCCATGGTTAGATTCATGTAGTGCATATTCAGATTTGTGTTTGGTTTTTGGGTGCTTTTTTGGTTCGAACTAATAAGAAAGAAAAAACCCTTGTTTGATCTTGTTTTATGGTTAAAGTGGTGTAAGATTTGTACTTTTATGTTCAAAAAGGTGTTTTAGATCGTTCTTGATAAGTTACAACAGTGCTTGTGACTTGTTTGTGTAAGATCAGACGAGTTTCTGGGTAGCGGGTTGTACTTCGGACTAAGTTTCATCGCAGCGGTTTACCATTCGATGAAAGTTTCTTGTCAGCGGTTTAACCTAAGTTGGTTGTTTAGGTTCAGCGGCTTGGTTAATAGTGATTTGTAATTTATCTGTTTTTGGTAAAGGACAAACTGTACTGAAAAGGACAGTTTGTCAACTAGTGGCAGCGGTTTGTCAGAAATTGTCAACTAGCGGTTTGTCGTTTTGTGTTAGAGGTTTACGGTTTGTCGTAGTGTGGTAGAGGTTTACGGGTTTCAGCGGGTTAAGAATCAGCGGGTTAAAGTTCAGCGGCTTTAGTCTCAGCGGGTTAATCATTCAGCGGTTTAAGTTTCAGTGGGTTAATCATCAGCGGGTTAAAGGTCAGCGGCTTTGTCTCAGCGGGTTAGTCGTCCAGCGGCTTAGGTTTCAGCGGGTTAAATATCAGCGGGTTAGATTCTAGCGGGTTATCGTTCAGCGGTTTAATCCTCAGCGGTTTAATCCTCAGCTGTTTTACTGTTAGCGGTTCTACTTTCAGCGGCTTAACACTTCTGTATTTCAGCGGTTTAGATTAGCGGTTCAGTTATCTTCTTCAGCGGCTTACTTTAGCGGTTTGACTTGTACCAGAGGTTTGGTACTCAGTTTTAGCGGCCTGTTATTAGCAGTTTGTCTAGAAGGGTAGCGGTTTGCTTTTTGAATTGTACATTAGCTGTTCTGAAGATACTTTTAACTCAATGGCGAGCACACCTTCCGATGATATTCAAGCAGCTGGGTCTGATACCCGTCAACCTATGCTTGATAGGACAGACTATGAGTCATGGGCACAAAGAATACGGCTTTATTGCTTGGGAAAAGATAATGGGGCAAACATCCTTAAGTCCATTGATGAAGGACCATTTCAAATGGGTAATACCAGAGATGCTGTGACTACTGGTGAAGATGGCACAGTCACACTGGTTATTGACAGACCTCGCACGTATAATGATCTTACTGAGGAGGAAAAGAAGAGGTACGATGCTGATATTAGAGCCTCAAATATCATCATTCAAGGTCTTCCAAAGGATGTCTACAAACTCATCAACTTCAATACAGAAGCCAAGGCAGTATGGGACAATGTGAAAATGTTGTTGGCTGGGTCAGAACTGACAAAGGAAGACAGGGAATCTCAGTTGTATGATGAGTTTGAACATTTCAAAATGAACCCAGGAGAGAATATTACAGACTATTATGTGAGATTCCATAAGTTGGTGAATGACATGAGGATAATTAGAATGACAATGCCCAACATCCAACTTAACTCCAAGTTTGTGAACAATATGACTCCAGAATGGGACAGATTTGTTACTGCTGTCAAACTCAACAAAGGTCTGAGGGATACCAACTATGAACAGCTGTATGCCTATCTTCAACAACATGAGAAGCATGCTGTCTTTGATCGGGTATTAAGAGAGAAGTTGAACCCATCCACTTCCAATGATCCACTAGCATTCATGGAAACTGCTGTACCAAACTTTCAACCATCATCTGCTATGAGTCCTCAACTTGACTCAGGCTATACTCAGACTGATAAAATGCTTGATAACCTCACCAACCAAGTATCTTTACTTGTGCAACAGTTCAAAGCTTCTCTCCCTCAGACCAACAATCAGTTAAGAAATTCATCCAACCCGCGAAATCTTGCAACAGTGGAGGATGGAAAAATTGTGGTTCAAAATGTGCAAGGGAGAGCTGGCAGAAACATGGGACGAGGTATTATGCAGAACAGGGCTGGGAATGCCAACCAGGGGCAAGGGAAACAGATCAAGTGCTATAATTGTAGAGGTCTGGGGCATATAGCAAGAAACTGAAATCAACCAAAACGACTTCAGAACTCAGACTACTTCAAGGACAAGATGCTTTTGATGCAGGCTCAAGAGAATGGAGCAGTATTAGATGAGGAAGAATTGTTGTTTCTGGCTGGTGATGGGGGTAATACTTTTGATGCTGATGTGGATGAGCAACCAGTCCAAGATATGGCACTCAATGATCCTAATGTCTTCCAAGCTTATGAGTGTGATGCATTTGACTCTGATGTGGATGAAGAACCAACTACTCAAACTATCTTCATGGCAAATTTGTCGTCCTTGGCCTCTCCATCTCAAAAGGCTGGTTCTTCAAATGCTTCTGTGATATCTGAGGTACTAAGATTATATGTCACATATGAATTAGTTGATAAATAAAAGCTTCCCATCGAAGTACAACAGGCAATGGTCTCTGACTCAAATAATGCTGACATGGATAATAGTAATATGATTCCATATGAACAATATCTGAGTCAGAAAAATGTGCCTGATGTACAAAATGTTGAATCTTCTATTGTAAATGATGCTTGTGTTGCTAATGACTTGTGTGCCGTAGAGATTACACGTGAAATAGATAATGCATGCACTAGTGAAAGTACAGTTCTTGCACCTGATAATAACTTGATCACTAGACTAAACATTTATAAAGATCAAGTTGATATGTATGAACAATGTGCTAAGTTTGAGCTTAATGAACGTGAGCAGAAATTAGAAGGTAAAGTGAGTACACTTATTAAAGAGTCTAGAGTAAGAGAAGAAACATTAAAACAAGAGTTGAATTCTTTGAAAAGTCAGCTAGAACAGTCTGTCAAACAGAAACAGGAAGTACAAAAATGTATAACTACACTTAAGCTAGAATTCAAAGAAAAATAAAAAGAACTCTTAAATGATTTCTCTAGGCTCAAAACCTTAAAAAATAAGCTTGAGGATAAGTTGTACACACAAGACCAAACCAGACAGACTGCCCAAATGATGTATAAGCACAGAAAGTTAAGTGACAAGCATAGTGAAAGCAATGTAGGTAGATCTAAATTAGCTATTCATGAGATTGCTAAGATAGCCCAACCTGCATTGAATGATTCTAATGTAATGTTCATGTCTAATCATGACCCGCCCGATCTTATCTACACTAAAGAGGAGGAAGAGATGAGTGTGAGAACAAAGGAAAGAATGAATGAGAAAATGAGGGATCCCGAGTGCATAGCCAGACGAATAATAATCAAGCCCCATGACTATAGTGAGGAAAATCATTTGGCTGTGTTTGCTCCTCAAAAGAAGTTAACACCTGAACAGATATTCTAGAAACAGGATAATGAAAAACTTAAGGAAGAAAAACTTAAGGCCAACACCCCTCTCATTAGAAAAGTTGCGTCCATAACGGAGTATCCTCCCAATACACCTAGGAATTTGGTGCCGCTGTCTCTTCCCACTGAAAGCAAAACCTTTATTAGCTTATATGTGCTTTGGCAACTATTTGCTAATTTTGATAAAACATGTAAGAAGAGAATCACACCAACTGGCATTACTGAGGGGGAAAGGTGTTTTGAACATGCAAAAAGGTGTTACTTAACTGAGGTCATGCCATTCTTTAAACTACTCAAAGAACACTTTGAAGGGCTGCAAACTGCCCTCAATACAGAAATAAAAGAAATGAAAGTAGTGTTTAAAGATATGGAAAATGAAGTGAATGAATATGCAATAGAACTTAAGAGCCGCGAAATTAAAAGGAAAAACATGCTCATCAATTATGATAATTTGATTGCTAGATGTATTGCACAAGATGTATTTTATACTGCAACTGATTCTGCATTATCTGCTTGTCAATATCATGAGTATGCTATGGCTTTAAATGTTACCCAGAATCGTGTTGTGGAGCTTGAGGGGGAGAATTTGAAACTGCTTGAAAAAATTCAAAATGATGATCATGATGACATGGTCAAACATTTTTCTAAACTAGAGGTTGAACATCTTAACTTACAATTAAAATATCAACACTTGGAAGAAAGATGTAAACTATCAAATGCCAAGACATCTTCGGATGTTCCTGAGTTTGATACGTATTTTGAATTAAGCAAACGGGATGAGAAAATTCATGCTCACACTAACACGATTCGTCTGTTGAGGGCTCATATTGCCCAATTAAAGTCCAACAAGTGTGATGTTTATGGCACCAATAAACCGTCGTCGTCAGATTCTCAGAATTTTCAAAATCAAGACACCATAAACAAATTACATCATGAAAATGAGTGTTTTCGAGAAGAAAATTCTAAGATTAAACAACATTACAGAGAGTTATATGACTCAATTAAAGTTACAAGAAATAGTCATAATGAAAGGATAACTTCTTTGTTAAGTGAAATTGAGAATCTGAAGACTCAGGCGAAAGGTAAAATGCCATGTACATCTTGTAATTGTGGTTTATCAAAGGTTTCTGCTGGTAAAATATATGATGTTGATGTGGGGCCTATTCCATTTACCATAAGAAATAACATGTCACAACCCGCATTTTCAGGATATTTTCCATATTCACTATTCATCTCGGGAAATTACTATTCATCATTTACTATTCACCGATCACTATTCATCATTTTACTATTCATCGTTTTAGGAGTCGATTTGAGATTCTGAGAAGCGTTCAGAAATTTTACTATTCACATGACACTATTCATTCCCGGAAGAATTCACTATTCATGGTTATCGTTCATTACTTCGTAAACTGGGTTTACGGGTCTTCAAATACGCGTAACCGGGGAGGTTTAGCGGCGTATTCATACATCATTATTAAGGACCCGTCATATAGACTAGAAGTAGTCTATATATCATCAGTAACATCATCAGTATTCTAGGTCATGCACGGATATGCATTATTTCTATTTACGTATGCTTAATTTGTAATTAACGTTACCACTCAGTTTTTACTACTAACAATATACCCGATACTCCCGACAATGATCCTAACATATTTTCATACTTATTATAATGATATAAAAATTATATTATTAATTTACCCGGTGTTTTAAAACCATTTGCTATATTTTCCGGAAAACGCCTATAACAGCGTCGGTTTGCGAATTTTCAACTCGATAATTATTTTAACACCCGATTCTCATCAGGAATACAATTTCATAATTTTTACAACTTCGTCATATTTTATTTCAACTCGTCATGATTTATTTTCAGTTAACTCGGTACCCGATAACACTCAATGTATACACTAAACTAACTACTTCTAAATAAATGGGAGACATTAACATTAATTAACATCAAATCTACCCTAAATTACCCCATGTGCCGCCCCCCTAGCCCTTTGACCATTCTTTGACCATTAAATTACAATTAAGCCATCACTATTAGATATTTATTATGAAACTTCAAGTATACTTTTCATTCATTATACCAAAACAACTAGCAAACTTCATCTTCTCATCCTTTCTTCTCCTTTGGACCGGCCACACCTCAAGAACACCAAGGATCCATTAATTTTTCAAGAACAATGCATAATCATACTCCCTTTACATTCCTAGTTGTCAATTTGTGATCAAACTTCAAGATTTCTACTCATTTCTTATCAAATCTCATCCAATCATCAAGTAAGTTTCAAAGTTATGTTTTGATCATTTTTATCCTTTCATTTGATGTGTATGTTCATGTATTTACAAGTTTTATTGATCATCCATGCAAGATACTAAAGTTATACATACCACTTTTGAACATAAACTCCCTAAATCACTAGATCTATAGGTTTCACTAATGATCTCATGAAATCCACCATGGTTGGTGATGTTTAGGACCCCATGACACCCTAAGAAGGTGTATGGTAGGATTTGCGAACTTGTGGAGTTGATTTGAAGAGATTTGAGTAAGTTTAGAACCTTAAAAATGGATTTTAAACATTTTAGATAAGGGTCTGCCCTTAATCGGCAGATCTGGAATTTTCAGTAACTGATGGGTCATTTTGGCCTTCATATTTAGAAAGTACTTTCAAAAACGAAGCCGTGGGCGCCGGAATCACTAAAATCCGACTTATAACGAAGAAGTTATGAATTATTTAAGTTACGCGACGAAAACTATTTTTCAGAAAATACCTTGCTGTTTGGCCGAACTTTAAGGGGCAAAACGAGTCGTTAGCCGTGATCTAGATGAGCCGAGCCATTGAAAATATGTTAGTTTATATTTATACGAAACCGTGGATATAAAGAACGTAGAAAACGAGCTTATAACGACCGAGATATACACATTTAAAGCCCGACAATTCAATACTCATTTTGACAGCCCACTTTTATAAAGTGTTTTAAGTATGAAAACTAGTATTTTTACAAGTCACTAAGTTGATAGCCGATTATCTAATTGATCGAGGCATAATTGGTCAAAAGTTGAATATAACGATATTTAGATATTGTTACCAGGTTTACAAAAACTCGAGTTTTGTCACTAACACTTATCGAGCTATATTTCACGACTAGTTTTACAAGGCCGTTCGGGCATATTTTCAAAAGTTGTAAAAAGAGTTATTTTGCGACGAAAACATTATATTAACCAATATAACACCAAACAAGGATCGTGGAGTACCGTTTCGACATGTTTACACGAAAAGTAGTATTTAACTTAACGAGACGTCAAAAAGGTATTTTTTTTTTCGACGATAAACGTTATTTTCCAAAAATCATCGAGTGGTATCGATAACATACGTATTTGCATGTGCAGCATCATTTCATTTCTTACATTAGATTCCATCATTCATATTAGGTTGCGGTTAGAGATCGTGCCTCATTTCAGTGTATTCACTTTTGTCATCATAGCTATCGTACCAGGTGAGTTTCATAGCCCCTACTTTCGTACGTTTTGAATAACTGTTTTGGGGGAGAATACATGCTCATTTTCATCCAAATGTATACATGATTTACTTGATTATGCCACTTGTTTCATCAAAGCATTACTTGCTCCACTTATGAATGTGTTATTCATCCGAATGTATTCACTAGTATTGCACTAAATTCTTATCACTCATGGACACAAGTACTTCAAACATTATGCATACTTAACCGAATGAACCGGCTCCACTACTATGTACATACATGACAAAATGAATGGGTCACATAACCGAATGTACGGGTATTATGACCGAATGAACGGGTCACATGACGAATGAACTGGTCACACAACCGAATGTATTGGTCACATCATCGAATGTATTGATCAACCAAATGTACTGTGAATCTTGTGGTCCACATATTACTTTTATTCACCAAACCAAAGCTCATTTGGCAATGGGTTGTGAACACACAGGTTGCAAGTCTTGTTATGGGCGGGACTTGGAACTGGGTGGATTTACAATGCCTTTGCTGGGAATTCTTTATTCAAAGGCATTACATTTTACAAACTACTCTATGAACTCACCAACCTCGTGTTGACGTTTTAGCATGTATTTTCAGGTATTTAAGCAAAGGCACGCTACTGGAGGTTTTGGCAGGGCATGGCATGGTCATAGAAGACTCTGATATTTATACAGGGACCGTTTTAAACTATATTTTCAAGGGCCTAATTCCGCACTACTTTTTACAATGTAAATCAACATTTTCGTTAAACTATGTTATTCTAAATGATTGAGTTGAAAACCGTTCTTTGCACTTGTGTTGTGATACCAATTGAGTTGCACCCCAATAACATTACTTTCCGCTGCAAACCATTTTTGGGGGTGTGGCAGATTGGTATCAGAGCCTAGGCTATAGAGAACTGGGTGATTTTGAACCCTAGACTATAGCTACATTTACAAAAACTTAACCCTATGACCGCCACGTGCCTGCCTGCCAAGCTGATGCCTCATTTGTGGCTTGTTGCTGACATAATTGATGAGATTTGTATCTCATTATCAGATAGATTATACTCACTTATTCTAGTTGATTACCTTAATTGCCTTCCCTATTAGTATGCTTACATATCATATGCGTTTCATTGTTACGCCTTTTTCCTTGCGTAGTTTCATTATTCGACCTCGAGATTGGTCATTTGCATTAGTCTTTCGGAACATCTCTTCAAATGTGAAGGACCTAGTATTAGTATAACCGAGCTGAGTATTTTAAAATTCATTGAACCTCGGTGGAATATAGACTCGTCACCTATATTCAACCCGGGACAGTTGGACATAGGCTGACTACCTATGCCCTGCTCAGAGAAGAATTTTGCAATACTGAGAATAGTTATAATAAAATTTTGTCCAGATCAATTCCCTACCCAATTTCCAAATGTTTCATTCATGTGTGCGTACTCAAACGTTGCAAGAACATTTCACACCTACACCACTTCGGTTACCACTGAGTGGAAGTGCGCCGATAAATCATTGCATCTCATGGACATTCCCATTGTGCACCATACATTTACATCACCGTACTCTCTTTCATCATTGTTATGTGAATTCCTCATCATTGTTATTTGACTTCCTCACCAAGAAACACTTATAGGGATGAATCCAACCTCCTAACCAAGATTATAGAACATTCATGCCTTCATTTCCCTCGTGAACCACCGCCTAGAAGCATGTCAACTAATCATAACGACTTCAAGTTTTCATTTTATGACAAGCCACTCAGAACATCTACTTCTAGGAAACGTCTTATTTACGTTTCACCCTTCTTTTCTTGTTTTGAAGAGTTATGCCGCCAAAGAAAGCTACTTCAACTATGACACCAGCTGCTATTCGGAAGCTTGTTGCGGATAGTATAGAGGCAGCACTAGTAGTTGAAAGGGAGGCCGTAGCTGCACGGGCTGCTGAAGCCGCTTCTCGGGCAGAAACCGCAGGAGTTGCCGGAATGGCTGCTAATGGTACTAATGGTCGTAAATGTACATACAAGGACTTTAAGAGTGGAGATCCCCCAAAATTCAAGGGCACTGAAGGAGCCACTGCTATGATCCGTTGGTATGAAGGGATAGAATCTGTGTTTCTTCTATGTAACTGTCCAGAGGAGTACAAGGTAAAGTTTGCTGCTAGTACACTTGTTGAGGAAGCTATGTCGTGGTGGAATTCTTATGCAAAACCCATGGGAATGGAAAATGCTCACAAGCTTACGTGGGATGAATTCAAGAGGTTGCTGACTAAGAAGTTCTGTCCACGCACTGAAATAAAGAAGCTGGAAACAGAGTTTTACGAGCTAGTGACAACAGGTAATGATATCGAAACATACATCAGGAGATTTCAAGAATTGGCTGTGCTATGTCCAACTATGGTTCCAGATAATGAAAAGCTGCTAGAAAATTTCACTGGTGGACTACCTCACAACATCCAAGGAGATGTAATTTCCTCTGAACCACACACACTGGACGAGGCTATCAGAATGTCTCAAAAGCTTATGGCTCAAGTAGTGAAGCAAGAAACTACTGTCAACAACAACAACCACAACAACAACGAAAACAAGAGGAAAAGGGATGACAACCAACGAGATGATCAAGTATGGCAGCCAAACAAAGGACATGGAATGGTTAAGGCCTACGTTGCAGGACCAAGTAAAAGGAAAGGATATGCCGGGACTTTGCCCAAGTGCCACAAGTGCCGGTTTCACCACGAGGGACCTTGCCCCACTCAATGTGGAAACTGCCAAAAGGTCGGACACAAAGCCAAGGATTGCAAGGCTCCCACCCTCGTAATGCATCAGAAAGTCACGGTAACCTGCCATGAGTGTGGAGTAATTGGACACTTCAAGAGTGAATGTCCAGAGCTGAGAAACCAGAATGGAGGAAGAGTTCGTTGAAGTGCGAAGCTCGTCAGTACAACAGCAACAATGACAATGGTTAAGAAGAGAACTTCTGCTTTATCTATTTTAACGGAAGCGTAAACCCTCTAGGGTTGTATTTCTTTTGTGTCCACTCTGTGTTCTATCGTACGAACTTCATGTACTATTGCGATTCCGATCTAATGAATATTCTGTGTTTTATAACCGCAATGTGACTCATATACCCACGTCTTTTCACCGAGTACCCTCCAGAGACCAACGCTAACTGAATTCAGGGACTGAATTCCTTTAACAGGTGGAGACTGTCACAACCCGCATTTTCAGGATATTTTCCATATTCACTATTCATCTCGGGAAATTACTATTCATCATTTACTATTCACCGATCACTATTCATCATTTTACTATTCATCGTTTTAGGAGTCGATTTGAGATTCTGAGAAGCGTTCAGAAATTTTACTATTCACATGACACTATTCATTCCCGGAAGAATTCACTATTCATGGTTATCGTTCATTACTTCGTAAACTGGGTTTACGGGTCTTCAAATACGCGTAACCGGGGAGGTTTAGCGGCGTATTCATACATCATTATTAAGGACCCGTCATATAGACTAGAAGTAGTCTATATATCATCAGTAACATCATCAGTATTCTAGGTCATGCACGGATATGCATTATTTCTATTTACGTATGCTTAATTTGTAATTAACGTTACCACTCAGTTTTTACTACTAACAATATACCCGATACTCCCGACAATGATCCTAACATATTTTCATACTTATTATAATGATATAAAAATTATATTATTAATTTACCCGGTGTTTTAAAACCATTTGCTATATTTTCCGGAAAACGCCTATAACAGCGTCGGTTTGCGAATTTTCAACTCGATAATTATTTTAACACCCGATTCTCATCAGGAATACAATTTCATAATTTTTACAACTTCGTCATATTTTATTTCAACTCGTCATGATTTATTTTCAGTTAACTCGGTACCCGATAACACTCAATGTATACACTAAACTAACTACTTCTAAATAAATGGGAGACATTAGCATTAATTAACATCAAATCTACCCTAAATTACCCCATGTGCCGCCCCCCTAGCCCTTTGACCATTCTTTGACCATTAAATTACAATTAAGCCATCACTATTAGATATTTATTATGAAACTTCAAGTATACTTTTCATTCATTATACCAAAACAACTAGCAAACTTCATCTTCTCATCCTTTCTTCTCCTTTGGACCGGCCACACCTCAAGAACACCAAGGATCCATTAATTTTTCAAGAACAATGCATAATCATACTCCCTTTACATTCCTAGTTGTCAATTTGTGATCAAACTTCAAGATTTCTACTCATTTCTTATCAAATCTCATCCAATCATCAAGTAAGTTTCAAAGTTATGTTTTGATCATTTTTATCCTTTCATTTGATGTGTATGTTCATGTATTTACAAGTTTTATTGATCATCCATGCAAGATACTAAAGTTATACATACCACTTTTGAACATAAACTCCCTAAATCACTAGATTATAGGTTTCACTAATGATCTCATGAAATCCACCATGGTTGGTGATGTTTAGGACCCCATGACACCCTAAGAAGGTGTATGGTAGGATTTGCGAACTTGTGGAGTTGATTTGAAGAGATTTGAGTAAGTTTAGAACCTTAAAAATGGATTTTAAACATTTTAGATAAGGGTCTGCCCTTAATCGGCAGATCTGGAATTTTCAGTAACTGATGGGTCATTTTGGCCTTCATATTTAGAAAGTACTTTCAAAAACGAAGCCGTGGGCGCCGGAATCACTAAAATCCGACTTATAACGAAGAAGTTATGAATTATTTAAGTTACGCGACGAAAACTATTTTTCAGAAAATACCTTGCTGTTTGGCCGAACTTTAAGGGGCAAAACGAGTCGTTAGCCGTGATCTAGATGAGCCGAGCCATTGAAAATATGTTAGTTTATATTTATACGAAACCGTGGATATAAAGAACGTAGAAAGCGAGCTTATAACGACCGAGATATACACATTTAAAGCCCGACAATTCAATACTCATTTTGACAGCCCACTTTTATAAAGTGTTTTAAGTATGAAAACTAGTATTTTTACAAGTCACTAAGTTGATAGCCGATTATCTAATTGATCGAGGCATAATTGGTCAAAAGTTGAATATAACGATATTTAGATATTGTTACCAGGTTTACAAAAACATCGAGTTTTGTCACTAACACTTATCGAGCTATATTTCACGACTAGTTTTACAAGGCCGTTCGGGCATATTTTCAAAAGTTGTAAAAAGAGTTATTTTGCGACGAAAACATTATATTAACCAATATAACACCAAACAAGGATCGTGGAGTACCGTTTCGACATGTTTACACGAAAAGTAGTATTTAACTTAACGAGACGTCAAAAAGGTATTTTTTTTTCGACGATAAACGTTATTTTCCAAAAATCATCGAGTGGTATCGATAACATACGTATTTGCATGTGCAGCATCATTTCATTTCTTACATTAGATTCCATCATTCATATTAGGTTGCGGTTAGAGATCGTGCCTCATTTCAGTGTATTCACTTTTGTCATCATAGCTATCGTACCAGGTGAGTTTCATAGCCCCTACTTTCGTACGTTTTGAATAACTGTTTTGGGGGAGAATACATGCTCATTTTCATCCAAATGTATACATGATTTACTTGATTATGCCACTTGTTTCATCAAAGCATTACTTGCTCCACTTATGAATGTGTTATTCATCCGAATGTATTCACTAGTATTGCACTAAATTCTTATCACTCATGGACACAAGTACTTCAAACATTATGCATACTTAACCGAATGAACCGGCTCCACTACTATGTACATACATGACAAAATGAATGGGTCACATAACCGAATGTACGGGTATTATGACCGAATGAACGGGTCACATGACGAATGAACTGGTCACACAACCGAATGTATTGGTCACATCATCGAATGTATTGATCAACCAAATGTACTGTGAATCTTGTGGTCCACATATTACTTTTATTCACCAAACCAAAGCTCATTTGGCAATGGGTTGTGAACACACAGGTTGCAAGTCTTGTTATGGGCGGGACTTGGAACTGGGTGGATTTACAATGCCTTTGCTGGGAATTCTTTATTCAAAGGCATTACATTTTACAAACTACTCTATGAACTCACCAACCTCGTGTTGACGTTTTAGCATGTATTTTCAGGTATTTAAGCAAAGGCACGCTACTGGAGGTTTTGGCAGGGCATGGCATGGTCATAGAAGACTCTGATATTTATACAGGGACCGTTTTAAACTATATTTTCAAGGGCCTAATTCCGCACTACTTTTTACAATGTAAATCAACATTTTCGTTAAACTATGTTATTCTAAATGATTGAGTTGAAAACCGTTCTTTGCACTTGTGTTGTGATACCAATTGAGTTGCACCCCAATAACATTACTTTCCGCTGCAAACCATTTTTGGGGGTGTGGCAGATTGGTATCAGAGCCTAGGCTATAGAGAACTGGGTGATTTTGAACCCTAGACTATAGCTACATTTACAAAAACTTAACCCTATGACCGCCACGTGCCTGCCTGCCAAGCTGATGCCTCATTTGTGGTTTGTTGCTGACATAATTGATGAGATTCGTATCTCATTATCAGATAGATTATACTCACTTATTCTAGTTGATTACCTTAATTGCCTTCCCTATTAGTATGCTTACATATCATATGCGTTTCATTGTTACGCCTTTTTCCTTGCGTAGTTTCATTATTCGACCTCGAGATTGGTCATTTGCATTAGTCTTTCGGAACATCTCTTCAAATGTGAAGGACCTAGTATTAGTATAACCGAGCTGAGTATTTTAAAATTCATTGAACCTCGGTGGAATATAGACTCGTCACCTATATTCAACCCGGGACAGTTGGACATAGGCTGACTACCTATGCCCTGCTCAGAGAAGAATTTTGCAATACTGAGAATAGTTATAATAAAATTTTGTCCAGATCAATTCCCTACCCAATTTCCAAATGTTTCATTCATGTGTGCGTACTCAAACGTTGCAAGAACATTTCACACCTACACCACTTCGGTTACCACTGAGTGGAAGTGCGCCGATAAATCATTGCATCTCATGGACATTCCCATTGTGCACCATACATTTACATCACCGTACTCTCTTTCATCATTGTTATGTGAATTCCTCATCATTGTTATTTGACTTCCTCACCAAGAAACACTTATAGGGATGAATCCAACCTCCTAACCAAGATTATAGAACATTCATGCCTTCATTTCCCTCGTGAACCACCGCCTAGAAGCATGTCAACTAATCATAACGACTTCAAGTTTTCATTTTATGACAAGCCACTCAGAACATCTACTTCTAGGAAACGTCTTATTTACGTTTCACCCTTCTTTTCTTGTTTTGAAGAGTTATGCCGCCAAAGAAAGCTACTTCAACTATGACACCAGCTGCTATTCGGAAGCTTGTTGCGGATAGTATAGAGGCAGCACTAGTAGTTGAAAGGGAGGCCGTAGCTGCACGGGCTGCTGAAGCCGCTTCTCGGGCAGAAACCGCAGGAGTTGCCGGAATGGCTGCTAATGGTACTAATGGTCGTAAATGTACATACAAGGACTTTAAGAGTGGAGATCCCCCAAAATTCAAGGGCACTGAAGGAGCCACTGCTATGATCCGTTGGTATGAAGGGATAGAATCTGTGTTTCTTCTATGTAACTGTCCAGAGGAGTACAAGGTAAAGTTTGCTGCTAGTACACTTGTTGAGGAAGCTATGTCGTGGTGGAATTCTTATGCAAAACCCATGGGAATGGAAAATGCTCACAAGCTTACGTGGGATGAATTCAAGAGGTTGCTGACTAAGAAGTTCTGTCCACGCACTGAAATAAAGAAGCTGGAAACAGAGTTTTACGAGCTAGTGACAACAGGTAATGATATCGAAACATACATCAGGAGATTTCAAGAATTGGCTGTGCTATGTCCAACTATGGTTCCAGATAATGAAAAGCTGCTAGAAAATTTCACTGGTGGACTACCTCACAACATCCAAGGAGATGTAATTTCCTCTGAACCACACACACTGGACGAGGCTATCAGAATGTCTCAAAAGCTTATGGCTCAAGTAGTGAAGCAAGAAACTACTGTCAACAACAACAACCACAACAACAACGAAAACAAGAGGAAAAGGGATGACAACCAACGAGATGATCAAGTATGGCAGCCAAACAAAGGACATGGAATGGTTAAGGCCTACGTTGCAGGACCAAGTAAAAGGAAAGGATATGCCGGGACTTTGCCCAAGTGCCACAAGTGCCGGTTTCACCACGAGGGACCTTGCCCCACTCAATGTGGAAACTGCCAAAAGGTCGGACACAAAGCCAAGGATTGCAAGGCTCCCACCCTCGTAATGCATCAGAAAGTCACGGTAACCTGCCATGAGTGTGGAGTAATTGGACACTTCAAGAGTGAATGTCCAGAGCTGAGAAACCAGAATGGAGGAAGAGTTCGTTGAAGTGCGAAGCTCGTCAGTACAACAACAACAATGACAATGGTTAAGAAGAGAACTTCTGCTTTATCTATTTTAACGGAAGCGTAAACCCTCTAGGGTTGTATTTCTTTTGTGTCCACTCTGTGTTCTATCGTACGAACTTCATGTACTATTGCGATTCCGATCTAATGAATATTCTGTGTTTTATAACCGCAATGTGACTCATATACCCACGTCTTTTCACCGAGTACCCTCCAGAGACCAACGCTAACTGAATTCAGGGACTGAATTCCTTTAACAGGTGGAGACTGTCACAACCCGCATTTTCAGGATATTTTCCATATTCACTATTCATCTCGGGAAATTACTATTCATCATTTACTATTCACCGATCACTATTCATCATTTTACTATTCATCGTTTTAGGAGTCGATTTGAGATTCTGAGAAGCGTTCAGAAATTTTACTATTCACATGACACTATTCATTCCCGGAAGAATTCACTATTCATGGTTATCGTTCATTACTTCGTAAACTGGGTTTACGGGTCTTCAAATACGCGTAACCGGGGAGGTTTAGCGGCGTATTCATACATCATTATTAAGGACCCGTCATATAGACTAGAAGTAGTCTATATATCATCAGTAACATCATCAGTATTCTAGGTCATGCACGGATATGCATTATTTCTATTTACGTATGCTTAATTTGTAATTAACGTTACCACTCAGTTTTTACTACTAACAATATACCCGATACTCCCGACAATGATCCTAACATATTTTCATACTTATTATAATGATATAAAAATTATATTATTAATTTACCCGGTGTTTTAAAACCATTTGCTATATTTTCCGGAAAACGCCTATAACAGCGTCGGTTTGCGAATTTTCAACTCGATAATTATTTTAACACCCGATTCTCATCAGGAATACAATTTCATAATTTTTACAACTTCGTCATATTTTATTTCAACTCGTCATGATTTATTTTCAGTTAACTCGGTACCCGATAACACTCAATGTATACACTAAACTAACTACTTCTAAATAAATGGGAGACATTAACATTAATTAACATCAAATCTACCCTAAATTACCCCATGTGCCGCCCCCCTAGCCCTTTGACCATTCTTTGACCATTAAATTACAATTAAGCCATCACTATTAGATATTTATTATGAAACTTCAAGTATACTTTTCATTCATTATACCAAAACAACTAGCAAACTTCATCTTCTCATCCTTTCTTCTCCTTTGGACCGGCCACACCTCAAGAACACCAAGGATCCATTAATTTTTCAAGAACAATGCATAATCATACTCCCTTTACATTCCTAGTTGTCAATTTGTGATCAAACTTCAAGATTTCTACTCATTTCTTATCAAATCTCATCCAATCATCAAGTAAGTTTCAAAGTTATGTTTTGATCATTTTTATCCTTTCATTTGATGTGTATGTTCATGTATTTACAAGTTTTATTGATCATCCATGCAAGATACTAAAGTTATACATACCACTTTTGAACATAAACTCCCTAAATCACTAGATCTATAGGTTTCACTAATGATCTCATGAAATCCACCATGGTTGGTGATGTTTAGGACCCCATGACACCCTAAGAAGGTGTATGGTAGGATTTGCGAACTTGTGGAGTTGATTTGAAGAGATTTGAGTAAGTTTAGAACCTTAAAAATGGATTTTAAACATTTTAGATAAGGGTCTGCCCTTAATCGGCAGATCTGGAATTTTCAGTAACTGATGGGTCATTTTGGCCTTCATATTTAGAAAGTACTTTCAAAAACGAAGCCGTGGGCGCCGGAATCACTAAAATCCGACTTATAACGAAGAAGTTATGAATTATTTAAGTTACGCGACGAAAACTATTTTTCAGAAAATACCTTGCTGTTTGGCCGAACTTTAAGGGGCAAAACGAGTCGTTAGCCGTGATCTAGATGAGCCGAGCCATTGAAAATATGTTAGTTTATATTTATACGAAACCGTGGATATAAAGAACGTAGAAAGCGAGCTTATAACGACCGAGATATACACATTTAAAGCCCGACAATTCAATACTCATTTTGACAGCCCACTTTTATAAAGTGTTTTAAGTATGAAAACTAGTATTTTTACAAGTCACTAAGTTGATAGCCGATTATCTAATTGATCGAGGCATAATTGGTCAAAAGTTGAATATAACGATATTTAGATATTGTTACCAGGTTTACAAAAACATCGAGTTTTGTCACTAACACTTATCGAGCTATATTTCACGACTAGTTTTACAAGGCCGTTCGGGCATATTTTCAAAAGTTGTAAAAAGAGTTATTTTGCGACGAAAACATTATATTAACCAATATAACACCAAACAAGGATCGTGGAGTACCGTTTCGACATGTTTACACGAAAAGTAGTATTTAACTTAACGAGACGTCAAAAAGGTATTTTTTTTTCGACGATAAACGTTATTTTCCAAAAATCATCGAGTGGTATCGATAACATACGTATTTGCATGTGCAGCATCATTTCATTTCTTACATTAGATTCCATCATTCATATTAGGTTGCGGTTAGAGATCGTGCCTCATTTCAGTGTATTCACTTTTGTCATCATAGCTATCGTACCAGGTGAGTTTCATAGCCCCTACTTTCGTACGTTTTGAATAACTGTTTTGGGGGAGAATACATGCTCATTTTCATCCAAATGTATACATGATTTACTTGATTATGCCACTTGTTTCATCAAAGCATTACTTGCTCCACTTATGAATGTGTTATTCATCCGAATGTATTCACTAGTATTGCACTAAATTCTTATCACTCATGGACACAAGTACTTCAAACATTATGCATACTTAACCGAATGAACCGGCTCCACTACTATGTACATACATGACAAAATGAATGGGTCACATAACCGAATGTACGGGTATTATGACCGAATGAACGGGTCACATGACGAATGAACTGGTCACACAACCGAATGTATTGGTCACATCATCGAATGTATTGATCAACCAAATGTACTGTGAATCTTGTGGTCCACATATTACTTTTATTCACCAAACCAAAGCTCATTTGGCAATGGGTTGTGAACACACAGGTTGCAAGTCTTGTTATGGGCGGGACTTGGAACTGGGTGGATTTACAATGCCTTTGCTGGGAATTCTTTATTCAAAGGCATTACATTTTACAAACTACTCTATGAACTCACCAACCTCGTGTTGACGTTTTAGCATGTATTTTCAGGTATTTAAGCAAAGGCACGCTACTGGAGGTTTTGGCAGGGCATGGCATGGTCATAGAAGACTCTGATATTTATACAGGGACCGTTTTAAACTATATTTTCAAGGGCCTAATTCCGCACTACTTTTTACAATGTAAATCAACATTTTCGTTAAACTATGTTATTCTAAATGATTGAGTTGAAAACCGTTCTTTGCACTTGTGTTGTGATACCAATTGAGTTGCACCCCAATAACATTACTTTCCGCTGCAAACCATTTTTGGGGGTGTGACATAACAGACCTGTCCATCAGATGTATCTGAGTCACCTTAGGATGGACTTGACACTCTTCGAGAGGTTGTGGAAGAGGACAGAATAGGAAAACCACATGATAAGGCAATAGGTTATGCATGTGCCCTCACAAAGAGGATCCATGAACAGCTAGAATATGCTATTAGCTCGGGTCCTAGGTCCAGTTACCAAAAGGATAGCTTAGGTGCCTCATTGTCCACTATTAAGAACAAGCATGTGTCCTTTGATTTACCACCAAGAACATCAGAACCTAGCACATCATTATCAGGAAAGCATGTGTTAGTGAAGCAAACTAATGTTCCCATCGTTGCTTCTACAGGAGTAAGAAGTGACACCCAAGCTAGCGGGTCAAAGCCTAAAGGCAATGCAAGGAATGATAGGACTGCGCCGGCTAAGAGTGATCACAAGAAAAGAGTAGAAGTCCAACCTAGGAACAATAAGTTTGTAACGACTAGATGGAATCGTGTTGATTCTAGTATCAAAAGTACTGTAATTAATTCGAATTCTAAAATGGTCTGTAAAACATGTGACAAATGCTTAATTTCTGTTAATCATGATGAATGTGTTGTGTCGTCTCTGATATCTCATGTACCACCCCATACTATGCATGTTAGGAAAACTGAAAGTAATATGAAAAGTTGGAGAGCCACAGGAAAAATCTTCACTAAGGTTGGGTATCAATGGAGACCCACTGGAAGGAAATTCAGTTTAGGAAACAAGAATCCATTGCCTAAATTGAATAAACATAAAATTGTGAAGATTAAAGAATGGAAACCAACGGGTCGAATCCTTACATTAGGAACACATAGCCCTTCTAATAGGTCCCTTGATAACTCTAGAGTAGTTCCCACTGTAGAGGCATCAATATTAGAAAAGACTAATGCTCCAGAACTTGTGTGTGCTAACCAAACGGACCCCAAATTCCAGTGGGGGTCCACATATTTCAGTTATCCACTGTTGTCTGATTTCAAATGCAGGTCGTACAAATCGTTCTTTGGTATTTGGACTCAGGCTGCTCAAAACATATGACTGGGGATCGCTCACGGCTCAAGAACTTTGTGAAAAAGTTTATCGGGACAGTTAGATTCAGGAATGACCACTTTGGTGCGATTATGGGTTATGGAGATTATGTGTGTGGTAACAGTGTGATCTCACGGGTTTACTATGTGGAAGGATTAGGGCACAATTTGTTTTCTGTGGGTCAATTTTGTGACGCTGATCTGGAAGTAGCTTTCAGAAAACACACGTGTTTCGTCAGAGAATTGGATGGTATAGATCTTCTCAAGGGTAGTCGGGGTACTAATCTATACACCATATCAATCGAAGAAATGTTGAAGTCCTCTCCCATATGCTTGCTTTCAAAAGCTTCTAAAACAAAATCATGGCTGTGGCATCGTCGTTTGAACCACCTGAACTTCGGTACCATCAATGATCTTTGCCGTAAAGATCTTGTTAGAGGAATGCCCAGATTAAAATATGAAAAAGATCATCTCTGCTCTACATGTCAACTGGGCAAAAGCAAGAAACAAACCCACAAACCCAAAACCGTCAACACCAACTTGGAAGTTCTTCATACCCTTCACATGGATCTATGCGGTCCAATGAGAATACAAAGCATTAATGGAAAGAAATATATTCTGGTGATAGTAGATGATTTCTCTCGGTTCACATGGGTAAAGTTTTTGAGAACCAAGGATGAGACTCCAGAGGTGATCATTAAGCTGATTAAACAGCTGCAAGTAAGGCTTAACAAGACTGTCAGAATCATCCGCACGGATAATGGAACTGAGTTTGTCAATCAACAACTTAGAAACTTTTATGAAAATATTGGCATCACACATCAGAAAAGCATACCTCGCACTCCTCAGCAGAACGGAGTCGTTGAACGTCGAAACCGTACTCTAGTAGAAGCTGCAAGAACCATGCTTATATTTTCAAAGGCACCGATGTTTCTCTGGGCAGAGGCCATTGCAACTGCATGCTACACCCAAAACCGATCTCTGATTCATCCCATTCATGAGAAGACTCCCTATGAGTTAATTCACAACACGCAGCCAGATTTATCATTTCTTCGTGTGTTTGGTGCTCTTTGCTATCCAACTAATGATAGTCAAGACTTGGGTAAGTTAAAAGCTAAAGCAGATGAAAGTATTTTTGTTGGATACGCACCATACCGTAGAGGGTACAAAATCTACAACCAGAGAACCCGACAAATCATGGAAACCATCCATGTCACGTTCGACGAGCTAAGTGAGCAAACCGTTTCAGGACAAACCAGTTCTGGACCCGATCTGAAACTTTTGTCTCCTGGACCAATTAGTTCAGGGCTTGTACAGAATCACACGCCTGCAGAGTCTTTCGTTCCACCAACGAGTGAGGAGTTGAAGAAGCTATTTGATCCTATGTTTGACGAATACTTTGAGCCAACTAATGAAACAATCACAAATACAGTAGCTGCACCTGAGGCTGCGGATGTTCAAGTTCCATAAGGCTCAGAAAACCATCCAGCTTCAGTCTCAATTAGTTTCAATGCTCCTGCTGCAAGTCAATCACCCACAACATCAAATACTCAATCCTCTCCGGTGCAACAAGAATCTGCAGATGATCATTCTTTGGAAGTTAATCCTTTTGCTCCTATTGATGATGTTCCTTTTGAGAACATATTTGCTCCTGAACCCTCATCAGACATGTCCTCTCACGAAGAACACAGCACGGCAACATCAATCCAAAACCCTCAACCTCATGACCATCTCAGAAAATGGACCAACGATCACCCAATTGACAACATTATCGGCAATCCTTCTCGTCCTGTATCCATTCGTAAACAACTGGAAACAGATGCATTGTGGTGTTTCTTCAATTCTGTATTGTCTAAAGTTAAACCAAAAGATGTCAAAGATGCAATGACCAAAGACTGTTGGTTCGAGGCCATGCAACACGAAATTCATGAATTTGATCGACTTGAAGTATGGGAATTAGTACCTCCTCCAGAGTGTGCTATGATTATTGCTCTCAAGTGGATCTTCAAGGTAAAACTTGATGAGCATGGGGATGATTTAAAGAACATGGCACGTCTAGTTGCTAAAGGATACAGACAAGAAGAGGGCATTGATTTTGAAGAATCATTTGCTCCAGTTGCTAAAATTGAAGCTATTAGAATCTTCCTGGCCAATGCTGCAAGTCTTAATATGATAGTCTACCAGATGGATGTCAAAAAAAAATTTCCTGAATGGGGACTTAAAGGAAGAAGTCTACGTAAGCCAACCTGAAGGATTTGTGGACGCTGAACATCCTACACATGTTTATCGCTTGAAGAAGGCCCTTTAAGGGTTGAAGCAGGCACCTAGAGCATGGTATGATACATTGTCCAAGTTCCTTCTAGATCATGGATTCTCAAAGGGTGTAGTTGATCCAACATTATTCACCAGGAAGACAAACAAACATCTACTACTTGTTCAGATTTATGTAGATGACATCATATTTGCTTCATCTGACCCTAGTGAATGTGATAGATTTTCAAATGAGATGAGCTCCAAGTTCCAAATGTCAATGATGGGACAAATGTCATTCTTCCTAGGATTACAAGTATCTCAAAGTCCCGGAGGCATTTTCATCAATCAGTCCAAATATGCATATGAGATCTTGAAAAAGTTTGGATTCGATTCAAGTGAGCCAGTTGATACTCCCATGATTGATAGATCTAAGCTAGATGAAAACCCGTCAGGGATCCCAGTCGATCAAACGAAGTACAGAAGCATGATTGGATCCTTAATGTACATTACTGCAAGCAGGCCAGACCTTCTATTTGCTGTATGCATGTGTGCACGATATCAATCCAAACCTACCAAAAAGCATCTAGAAGCAGTAAAAAGGGTTTTCAGATATCTTCAAGGAACAGTTCATATGGGTCTCTGGTACCTTAAGGACACAACCATGGAGTTAACGGCTTATGCTGATGTAGATCATGCGGGGTGTCAGGACACTCGTCGAAGTACTTCAGGAGGAGCTCAGTTTTTAGGGGAAAAGTTGGTTAGTTGGTCTTCGAAGAAGCAAATGAGCACATCCATATCTTCTACTGAAGCGGAATACATTGCTATGTCGGCTTGTTGTGCACAAATTCTATGGATGCGATCACAACTATCAGACTATGGATTCTCATACAACAAAATTCCTCTATATTGTGACAACAAAAGCGCTATTGCACTTTGTTGCAACAATGTTCAACACTCCAGGTCAAAGCACATCGACATCAAGCATCACTTCATCAGAGAACAGGTTGAGAAAGGAATCTTGGAGCTGTATTTTGTGAGGACAGAGTTTCAGCTAGCAGACATCTTCACTAAGGCTCTTCCGAGGGAAAGGTTTCAGTTTATTCTCCCGCGTCTGGGAATGAAGAGCTTATCTCCAGAAACTCTCAAGTGTCTTCAGGAGGAAAAGGAGGAGTAAAGGGTTATCCTCTCATATCCTTGTATATATTTGTATATATCTTTCAAAAAAAAAAATCGAAAAATCAGAAAATACCAAAAATAGTCCTACCTAGGCATGTCTTCTGTTTATCGATAACATTTACGGATCTAGAAATGTCATTCAACAATGACACGGATCTTTAAATGAAGCTCGAGCAGAAGTTATACTAACCAGTTAAAACATGTCTTAATGGCTTGCAGTTACTTCATACTGCAACCCGCGATACACTCTGGGGAAAGCACGTCGCCAAAAAGACGGCTGTTCCTCCAACTGGGTGATGTTCACCTGGGCATGGATTACTTTATATCCATGTTTCACCGACTTGATGTACGTTTTAGTGCGTCATTTCGTGTATAAGAAGAGAAGTCTTCTTTACATCAGACTCTTTATCTTGTTTGATTCTTCAAGAGAGTCTTGATGTTACACAAGGTGGTAAATTGAATTAAATTTTCACAAATACCCATCGCTCAATTGAATGACTACAGCTCTTTTAATGGAAAATGGGTCATTAATTGAGGGGGAGCATATTTGTTCAAATTTCTGACACCTTGCCAAATTTGTGCAACATCCGCAGTGACACTCTCTCGTTGTTTCAGGGGGGGGCATAGTATGCTCCTAAATCAGAATACATTTAAACCTGACCACATTTTCTCCCAAATTTTCTAAACTTATTTAAATCACTTGGGATCACAAATCTCAAATGGTTTGAAATTTTTGATCGGGGGAGAGAATGTGATTTAAATATGAAATTCTGATAAAATGTGATGATTTGGAAGTTAATGTAAGCTCTCTCGTATGTGCTAAACTGCTTTGTATATCAATGCACATATTGAGGGGGAGCAAAATGTTTTGGTCATAAAAGCAAGCTCTTCCATATGTGCTAAAATCTTTCGTATATTGATGCACATATTGAGGGGGAGCAAATGGTTTTTAACAAAACATAAAGGATTTGGGCATCTCACGTGAGCAAGGCTCAGACTTCACCAATGAATTGACGAAACATATACTGTCATTGATCGAAAGGACATATCCTGGCCGGGTAATAATTTCAAGCTGGTCCAACCAGTGATGTAAGCGTGTCTCGAAAAGGATGTGTCTGAGTAGAGTGTACCGTTTCGAGAAACTTTCTGTGGACTTGACCAGGCCGGGTAATAATTTCAAGCTGGTCTAACCAGTGATGTAAGCGTGTCTCGAATCGGTCATATTCACTGAAAGTTGATCAATTCAAAAAGTGTGAGCTCTACCAAACATGTGCAAATTTATAAAACAATCACTCAAGCACATGTTGAGGGGGAGCATTTGAAAAATATAAAACTCTTAAGTGTTGGCAAAATGTTTTACATAATCATGAACACTTTGAGAGATTTTTCAAAGATTTGGTTTGGCAATTGTGGAAGAACACCAAAGACCGACCATTTAATTTAATGCATGGAGTTATAAGGATGGTAAGGTTAGGTTCAAGTTCCCATGATCCCGCCAGAGCCAGAGGGATCTACCCAGGGACAATCCACTAGTTAGTGTAGAAGTCCTTAGGTATGATTAAAAAAGGAGAAAAGTGTATCAGGGAAGAGTGCAGACTGAGATGGAGCTAGAACTGGAACAAACCCAACAAGGTTCTAGTAATGAAGTCTTGGTATGCACTGAAGGGGTTGAAGAATTAAAAAGAAACGAAGTGAGAAAGGGTGAAAAGAAATAGCCCTCCTTACAACTTAGGCAGAAACCGGGTCAATACATATGCTGTCAGAATCACATAGTTGATTGGTGGCATTGAAGACAAAGTATCATGGACCCATTGATACGCTGCACAACCCTCCCTAGCCACTCAAGGTCCCTCAAAGGATTCTTGTTTCAATTGTCACGGAGCTCAATACATTTCTATCGTCTCTCTCACACCGAGTTAGATGATATTGAAAAGGTGGCAGTCCTCTCCAGCCTCCGCTCACTAAATCAAAACGCACTATAGAGTCTAGAGCCTCGAGATTCATAAAAAGATCTCATAGGAACACGGATTATTTCTACACTGGTTGTTCAACATTAAGGACACCAGTTGTAAACCTATGAGTCCTACGCAGATCTTAGCAATCTGCCAGAACATTCATGAGGAAATTTACTAATGTAATTCTTAATGATTGAATGGAAATTCCTGCCAGGGTCAACATCAAGCAGCCCTGAAAGCAGGTCACTTCGGTAATTCATTATGGATTACGCTTAGTGATCGCGGCGGTTTCAAACGGTCTACAGTCGTGGAGTGATCTCCAGCGACTCACCTAATCGTTGATGTACTATGGTATGATCTTAAAAAGCCCTATGTGGGTTTTCGATTAGGAACGGTCTTGGTAAAGATTAGAGAGAGTTTTCACACTATGTTGTTAACTATCTCGAAGTCCGAACCTGTAAGTATCGTTCGATTTGTTGCTAACTGTCATATGCAGGAACTTCTGGTGATTGTAGCCGTGGAATGCTGTAGCTGGTTGCTGTTGTAGCTGGTTGCAGAAAAGATGCCAATCCTCTATCACATGTTCACACTACATCATCATTGTAACTCAACAGAGTCATGATCAACCTAAAAGACCTTTAACAAGGCTTCTGCAAACTCTGTTGCTAAAGATCATGACTCCAAATAGTGTGAGCATGTCGGCTCAATGAATACATCATCACATGGAGACATACAGACAAAAGATAACTTGAAGATACACGTTGGATGATACTTTTGAAGAATGATCAAAATCATCCAAGACAAGGAGAAGTCGTCACAAGTCCACTGCTGAAGGCACAAAGATTACTAATGACTGAAGAATCAATGTATATGAGCTACAAAGTTAAGGTTCATGAAAAGAGTGCTTGATTTAAGAACATTGTTATCGGGGTGACCTCCCTTAGGGGGAGATTGTTAGGAATATAAATATTCAGTTAAAGACTCGGTCACCCCGAGCACTCTCGTGTATTAAATAGCTAGTAGTAATACAAGTAATATAAGTAGTAAAGTAGTTAATTAATATTGTGGAGTGAGTCGGGTCTTTACCCTCTGTCAGCTCGCTCCACTGTCCACTAGGGACAAAGTAAGTAGGCTATGCATGTAACTATAAATACCCCTCTCCACATGTGGAGAGGGTTGGACCTTTGCAAGCATTCAATTCATTTTCTTTTTTGGTTTATCTCTCTAAAGGTTCCATCTTCCATTCTCTCTCTAGCTTCTCACTAGTTCGATCCATATAACCATCCAATCTTGTGTTTAATCGTCCCTGAATATCCCACATTTCTGAACTCATTTGGTTTGAAAACATGAAATTTATCCCGCGAAACGTGAAATTTGTACACAATGCGTACTGGCACAATCGACAAATTAATTTGGTTATTTTATTATTCGTGAGAAACGAGGCGTATGAATAGTCATTTTTATTGGAAAAATTATTCTGAGCGCAGTGGTGAAATTCCCGTGTTATGAATCGGTCATTTGCTAGTCTGAACGAGCCCCGAGCCTTAATTCAAGGAAGATTACTAAAATGACAGGATGGGTCCCTGGATTAAAATTTCCTGCCGCCTCTAAACTAGTGTTAATTACAGCTTTAGTCCCTAGGGTTTATATATTCAATAACCCTACCTCTATAAATATATCACTAAAATAGAATTTTGGGTTATTAAAACCCCTCATCTCTTCCCAGCAGTCGCCGCACCTCTCCTCTCCAATTTCGGCCATAATGCCGGCCAGTTAGGCCGCCACCGCCACTCACCCTACTACACCACCACCACCAAACTTCACCCCTTAAAACCCTTGTTTTATTTCACCACCGCACGTGCCACTTCTTTTCAGCCATCATATTCATGGAGTTGTTGTTGATTCGAGTTTTTCAGTCACCACGCGCCACCACCTCCGCCGCCTAGTCCTCTCTCTTCTCTTTCTCGTCATGGTAAAAACCACTTGTGTTGTTTATATTTTCTTATCGATTGATTGTGTTATGGTTTTTGTGGATTCAAAACGGAAATAACTCGTTATTATAAATTTTTGTGGTTAAAAACTGGATATAAAGACTGATTAAAACCTGTTTTGGAAATGATTCATGTGGTAATAAACGATTGACGAGTGGTTATTGTCGTTGGGGTTACTGATGACCCTTCTGTTATTATTGTTTAATCTGGGTGTGCTACAAGTCGAGATATACCCGTTTGGTTTCTTTTTGATTTTGTTGTCCATTGAAAGTTTGAGGTTATTGTTGTTATGTTAGTGTTGTCGTCGTGATGTTGTTGTTGCTATTATTGTGGGTCTCGGCATATGGGTGTTATCGCGTTTTAATTTTTGTTGTTGTGTCGGAATACTTGGTTATACAGCAGTTGGATTAATAAGCTCCTTTGAGATTATCTTGGTCTCATATCTACCTTGGTCTAGCAATAAACTTAGAGTGTGACTGATTGTTGTTTTCTGGTTTATTCATGTCTCGACTAGCACCGAAAGGGTGTTAGCTGTTTCGACTGCAAGAATAAAACACAATGGGGTTGAAAATGGGCCGAAGCCCATAGAGCACAATAAGTGTGTTGATATAAATTGTAGTGCCCAAGTATATATTTGACTAACTTATTTGACTTGTCTCGTTCACTTGATGCATTTCGGTTACTTGGAAAATATTATTTGGACTTGGATTTGAATACGGAATTGATCTTTATATCTCGACATTGGATAATTATGGATCGTTATCGGATGTACAACATTAGATATTGGACTTATTGAACATTTTGAGACATGAAATGGTATAATATATTAAACTCGAAAAGAATTTAATATATTAAACTCGGACCGGACACAAAATCTTCAATAAAACCAAAACTAATATTTACAAGAATAATAGCGAGACATAAACTTGTTAAATATGGTAATTTCAGTTTTGATTAATTCAAGTCTCTACGACTTGAGAAAAATTAATTTTATTAGTTAAACTTATTTTTATTATAAAACATTTATGTGTTATACAAACTATTTAGGATAACGGGGTAAATGTCGAAACGTACAAACTGAGTTATTTGATTTGAGGTGTTTGTTGCCTTTAGCTCCTGAGTTTGTCTTCCTTGGTTTGAGTTCTCGTCAGTATTCTTTCGACTACGTCGATGTCTATTCTTTTCGGCGTGAGTTCTCTGTCGAGTCTATGTTTTCTTACCACACCACACAAAACGTTGATACTAAGCTTTTGATGAGTTTTGAAACTGAGTAATCCAAGAAAACTATGACGCGATGTCTTTTATAGACCTTATTATTTTGCGAGACGTGTTTTGAGATAATCGTATACGTATTAGGTTGTGCCGATCCTAGACCGTTCTGAACCGTCGTACTTGTACCTCCGTGTACCGTCGTACCATTTGCTTTGAGACCGTTGTGATATGCTCTAGATGCCAGTCGTGTCAGTTGTGATCTTGCATATTTGTGGCCAAGGTGAGTTCATGGCCCCTACTTTTACTAGTTTTCTAACTATTTTCGGGGGAGAATACATGCTCATTTTTACTTAAACTCAATACTTGTTTTACTTGAAATGTGATTTGTTTTCTCCAACGTACTGTTTGGCTAATATATCTGACCTGGTTATTTGAATGCACTATGTGCTTACTTGTTATTTGATATGGCCTGAAAACTGTTATGATACTGTTACGCAAGCTGGCTAAGGTAATTATTTCATGTCTGCTAATAGACTATGTGTTGAATGATTGAGCAAGTCGCCAATGGGTAAGCAAGCTAAATGTATTTTAGTTTAGCAAGTCGCCAATGGGTGAGCAAACTAAATATATTTTAGTTTAGCAAGTCGCCAATGGGTGAGCAAACTAAATTTATTTTGGTTTAGCAAGTCGCCAAGGGGTGAGCATTTCAGTTATAAATGTTGGTGATTGTGGTTGTTTCGGACTATAGTGTGCACCTATAGGGAACTATTATCGTGATTTAACTTTCGTGAATTAGCTAGCGTAACAGTTAAACTTGCGTGACACTATATGAGTGTAGTACCTGTATGATTGATTTTGGTTTGCGATGTTTGACTATGTTATTACTTGAGGATTTGGTTCTGGAATTATGACTTAGGCAGTGTTAGCCTACGTTGGACTTGACTTGTTTATGAACGAGGATTTGAACTCGAAAACCTTGTGGTTCAACCATACTGTTTTAAACTTAAACCTATGAACTCACCAGCGTAAGCTGACCCTTTTAGCATGTATTTTCAGGTTTAAGGCTATAGCTTATCTCTGGAGGCGCTTGGCAAGGGGCATGGTCATAGACGACTCTGATGAATATATTTGGGACCGCTTTATTATTTTTGGGCCTTACTTCTGCACTATTTTTCAGATAATGTAAACTCAATGTTTTGATAATGAATTTTATTCTAAACGGTTAAGGTAAAACCGTTCTTTGTACCTTGTGGTGTGATACCAATTGAGTAGCGCTCCAGTGACATGTATGCTTTCGCTGGACCCGATTTTTAGGGTGTTACAGATTGGTATCAGAGCCTAGGTTATAGAGAACTGGGTTTATTTTCAAAAACCTGGACTATAACCACTTTTGGCGAAAACTTAACCCTATGACCGTCACGTGCCTGCCAGCCAAGCTGATGCCTCGCGTATGATTTTGTTTGAGGATATAATTGATGAGATGTTTATGATATCTTAGATGAGATGTTCATGGTATATTTGACGAGTTGTTTGATGAGATACTTGATTATATATTTGTTGAGACGTGTGCCTGACTCTTGGATATTTTATATCCGCTCGTTTTAACTATTCACTATAAGAATTTCCATATGCTTATACTCGCACCGTACCTGTCACAGAGTTACGCTATTTCCTTGCGTAATCTCACTATTGAATGTCGAGTTTGTACACTCGCCGTGGTTTTGGGAATGATTCTGGATATAATGGACATACTAATAGTATAACTAGGCTTAGTATTCCAAAATTCATTGAACCTCGGGTGAATATAGACTGATCACCTATATTCAACCAGGGACAGTGGGACATAACCTGATCACCTATGTCCGACTCAGAGGTGAATTTTGCAATACTTGGAGCAGTTATAATGGAATTATGTCCGGGTTCACTTTTGGATTTTTGAAATGGTAAAATTTTGTGTGTGTACACGGACATGGAATTTTACTTCCACACACACTACACACTGGCATGACAACAACCGCGTGAACCGTAATGCCCTTGGCATCGCTATACTTCTCCATTATATGGAATTCCTGTTTGCCGCCGTCTGGCCGTATTCTGCATCAGGTCAAGTTAGATTCGATTGGCACCGTTTGAATCCAAGTTACTTATTTGTAACCCCTTCAGAGCACTATAAGCCGTCCGAGCTTACTGGAACGTCTAGATTCGATTTTGACCACGTTTGGTTTTGATTTTGGCTACGTTTGGATTTGATTTCTAGCCACGTTTGGATTTGATTTTTGGCTACGTTTGGATCTAATTTTGACTACGTTTGGATTCGATATCGACTATATTTGGATTGTCCTTGATTTTGATTTAATTCGGATTGTTTGATTTTGTGATTTTGGATGTCATCCTGGATTTGGATTTGTTATCCGACCTCGTTTTGTTGTGGCCTTGTTACAGTCGCCTCTACTCGAAGCCTTGTGCTCAATCGATGATGTTCATCTTTTCGATCGGGATTGTTTAATCGAAACTGTTCAATCAATGTTGTCCCTTCCGTTTTGAGTACCTTGTACATTACTGATTCAATCAACTGATTGCTTGTAGCAATCAACATCTTCCCTCAGAATTTCACTCTGAACTCGCTAAACTCTCTATTTGGCAGAGATTCCACGCCTAACAGAAATCGTGAGACTCTAAGGAGTAACTGAAGCCGCGATTCCTTAGGACAACCACCTGATTTTTACTCGTCCCTCGAAAGTACCAGTGATCCTTGCTACCTCCTTGCCAGATAATAAACTATATCATGAACGAAACTTTGGAAATAAATCTCGCGCCACTACCAGAGTAATTGTTGATAATCCTACCTAACCTACTCACCTTCTCTAATCGATGAAACGACAGTATGGGCAAACTTGCTCGTCCATACTCATATGAAATCATTACCCGGTATAGAGTGTCGACTCTTACCATCCTTGATCGGGATAGTTGTTTCACATCAAATTCCTGGCAATCGCTCCAAAGAGCCATGCGAAAAGATTTGGAGATGAATATTTTGTATCATCTCCAGACTGATGGCCGAAGTGGAAAAATCATTCAAGTATTAGAGGACATATTGTGTTCCTGCGTAATTTGGTAATAGTTGGTATCGACACCTCCTGTTGGCAAATTCTCTTATGACGATACCTACGACTCTAGTATTTTAACGACACCGTTCGAGGCACTTTATGGCCGCAAGTGCCGATCGCCGACTTGATGGGTAGAAGTTGGAGAATACCCAGCTTACTGACCTTGAACTTGTTAATGTGACTACCAAGAAGATCGCTCAGATCAGAACCGAGCTGCAAGCTGCTCACGAATCGTCAGAAGACTATGCTGACAGATGACGTAAACCTCTTGAATTCCCAGTTAAAGCCTAGATTATGCTTAAGATTCACCATGAGACAGTGTGATACGTTTAGTAAACGTGGGAAGCTTAATCTCGCTGTATTGATCTTTTGAAATCCTTGCTAGAGTGGAACTGGTAGCACACAGGCTCGAGCTACCGACAGGACTCAGCAGTGTTCGCAACATTTAATGTTTTTATGTACAACGTGAAGTAATGACTTGCCGATGAGGCAACCGCTACTCCTCTGGGAGAGATCTAGATTTTATGAATGTTTAAACCTTGTTGAGAAACCTATCAAAATCATGAACCGTGAATTCAAACGACTTTTGTAAAGTCGCATCCCTAACAACAAGCTCTTCGAAGCTCGCAAAAACGGTCCTGAATTCACGTGAAAACGTGACGATGAATCCTCGTGTGTACGTATTCATCTCTTTTCAACCGTAACAGGTAACTTGAATTAAATCGCGAGGACGCAATTCTGTTTAAGGAGGTGAGACTGTAACCACCCGTAATTTTCCGAATATATTTTCATACGAGACTTTTCTTGTTTCTCATAAACGGATCCTTTCTGAACTCATTTGGTTTGAAAACGTGAAATTTATCCCGCGAAACGTGAAATTTGTACACAACGCGTACTGGCACAACCGGCGAATTAATTTGGTTATTTTATTATTCGTGAGAAACGAGGCGTATGAATAGTCATTTTTATTGGAAAAATTATTCTGAGCGCAGTGGTGAAATTCCCGTGTTATGAATCGGTCATTTGCTAGTCTGAACGAGCCCCGAGCCTTAATTCAAGGAAGATTACTAAAATGATAGGATGGGTCCCTGGAATAAAATTTCCTGCCGCCTCTAAACTTGTGTTAATTACAGCTTTAGTCCCTAGGGTTTATATATTCAATAACCCTACCTCTATAAATATATCACTAAAATAGAATTTTGGGTTATTAAAACCCCTCATCTCTTCCCAGCAGTCGCCGCACCTCTCCTCTCCAATTCCGGCCATAATTCCAGCCAGTTAGGCCGCCACCGCCACTCACCCTACTACACCACCACCACCAAACTTCACCCCTTAAAACCCTTGTTTTATTTCACCACCGCACGCGCCACTTCTTTTCAGCCATCATATTCATGGAGTTGTTGTTGATTCGAGTTTTTCAGTCACCACGCGCCACCACCTCCGCCGCCTAGTCCTCTCTCTTCTCTTTCTCGTCATGGTAAAAACCACTTGTGTTGTTTATATTTTCTTATCGATTGATTGTGTTATGGTTTTTGTGGATTCAAAACGGAAATAACTCGTTATTATAAATTTTTGTGGTTAAAAACTGGATATAAAGACTGATTAAAACCTGTTTTGGAAATGATTCGTGTGGTAATAAACGATTGACGAGTGGTTATTGTCGTTGGGGTTACTGATGACCCTTCTGTTATTATTGTTTAATCTGGGTGTGCTACAAGTCGAGATATACCCGTTTAGTTTCTTTTTGATTTGGTTGTCCATTGAAAGTTTGAGGTTATTGTTGTTATGTTAGTGTTGTCGTCGTGATGTTGTTGTTGCTATTGTTGTGGGTTCGTTGTGGGTCTCGGCATAAGGGTGTTATCGCATTTTAATTTTTGTTGTTGTGTCGGAATACTTGGTTATATGGCAGTTGGATTAATAAGCTCCTTTGAGCTTATCTTGGTCTCATATCTACCTTGGTCTAGCAATAAACTTAGAGTGTGACTGATTGTTGTTGTCTGGTTTATTCATGTCTCGACTAGCACCGAAAGGGTGTTAGCTGTTTCGGCTGCAAGAATAAAACACAATGGGGTTGAAAATGGGCCGAAGCCCATAGAGCACAATAAGTGTGTTGATATAAATTGTAGTGTCCAAGTATATATTTGACTAACTTATTTGACTTGTCTCGTTCACTTGCTGCGTTTCGGTTACTTGGAAAATATTATTTGGACTTGGATTTGAATACGAAATTGATCTTTATATCTAGACATTGGATAATTAAGGATCGTTATCAGATGTACAACATTAGATATTGGACTTATTGAACATTTTGAGACTTGAAACGATATAATATATTAAACTCGAAAAGACTTTAATATATTAAACTCGGACCGGACAAAAAATCTTCAATAAAACCAAAACTAATATTTACAAGAATAATAGCGAGACATAAACTTGTTAAATATGGTAATTTCAGTGTTGATTAATTCAAGTCTCGACGACTTGAGAAAAATTAATTTTATTAGTTAAACTTATTTTTATTATAAAACATTTATGTGTTATACAAACTATTTGGGATAACGGGGTAAATGTATAAACGTACAAACTGAGTTATTTGATTTGAGGTGTTTGTTTGTCTTTAGCTCCTGAGTTTGTCTTCCTTGGTTTGAGTTCTCGTCAGTATTCTTTCGACTACGTCGATGTCTATTCTTTTCGGCGTGAGTTGTCTGTCGAGTCTATGTTTTCTTACCACACCACACAAACGTTGATACTAAGCTTTTGATGAGTTATGAAACTGAGTAATCCACGAAAACTATGACACGATGTCTTTTATAGAACTTATTATTTTGCGAGACGTGTTTTGAGATAATCGTATACGTATTAGGTTGTGCCGATCCTAGACCGTTGTGTACCGTCGTGCTTGTACCTCCATGTACCATCGTACCGTTTGCTTTGAGACCGTTGTGATATGCTCTAGATGCCAGTCGTGTCAGTTGTGATCTTGCATTTATGTGGCCAAGGTGAGTTCATGGCCCCTACTTTTACAAGTTTTCTAACTATTTTCGAAGGAGAATACATGCTCATTTTTTCTTAAACTCAATATTTGTTTTACTTGAAATGTGATTTTTTTCTCCAACGTACTATTTGGCTAATATATCTAACCTGGTTATTTGAATGCACTATGTGCTTACTTGTTATTTGATATGGCCTGAAAACTGTTATGATACTGTTACGCGAGCTGGCTAAGGTTATTATTTCATGTCTGCTAATAGACTATGTGTTGAATGATTGAGCAAGTCGCCAATGGGTGAGCAAACTAAATATATTTTAGTTTAGCAAGTCGCCAATGGGTGAGCAAACTAAATATATTTTAGTTTAGCAAGTCGCCAATGGGTGAGCAAACTAAATTTATTTTGGTTTAGCAAGTCGCCAAGGGGTGAGCATTTCAGTTATAAATGTTGGTGATTGTGGTTGTTTCGGACTATAGTGTGCACCTATAGGGAACTATTATCGTGATTTAACTTTCGTGACTTAGCCAGCGTAACAGTTAAACTTGCGTGACACTATATGAGTGTAGTACCTGTATGATTGATTTTGGTTTGCGATGTTTGACTATGTTATTACTTGAGGATTTGGTTCTGGAATTATGACTTAGGCAGTGTTAGCCTACGTTGGACTTGACTTGTTTATGAACGAGGATTTGAACTCGAAAACCTTGTGGTTCAACCATACTGTTTTAAACTTAAACCTATGAACTCACCAGCGTAAGTTGACCCTTTTAGCATGTATTTTCAGGTTTAAGGCTATAGCTTATCTCTGGAGGCGCTTGGCAAGGGGCATGGTCATTGAAGAGTCTGATGAATATATTTGGGACCGCTTTATTATTTTTGGGCCTTACTTCTGCACTATTTTTCAGATAATGTAAACTCAATGTTTTGATAATGAATTTTATTCTAAACGGTTAAGGTAAAACCGTTCTTTGTACCTTGTGTTGTGATACCAATTCAGTAGCGCCCCAGTGACATGTATGCTTCCGTTGGTCCCGATTTCCGGGGTGTTACAAATTAGTTGGCTTGTCCCAACCTCTGCCCACAGAATAGGTGATCTACATTTCCTCCCATACAACATTTCAAACGGCGCGCACCTAATACTGGAATGATAGCTGTTATTATAGGAGAACTCAACTAAAGGTAAATGAGTATCCCAGCTTCCTCCAAAATCGATAGCACATGCTCTAAGTAAATCTTCTAAAGTCTGAATTGTTCATTCACTTTGCCCATCCGTCTGTGGATGATAAGCTGTACTCATATCCAAACATGTATCCAAAGCCTTCTGTAGCGACTGCCAGTACCGCGAGGTAAACCTACTGTCGCGATCAGATATAATAGACACCGGCACACCAATTTATGCCACAATCTCATTGACATAAATTCTTGCCAGCTTCTCCATCATATAATCCTCACGAATGGCCAGAAAATGTGCCGACTTCGTCAGCCTGTCCACTATGACCCATATCGTGTCATGCCCATTACTTGTTCGAGGCAACTTGGTAATAAAATCCATCGTTATATTCTCCCATTTCCACTCCGGGATCGGCGGTTGTTGTAGTAATCAAGAAGGTTTCTGATGTTCAGCCTTAACTTTCAAACAAGTCAGACACTTACTAACATACTCGGCTATTTCCCTCTTCATTCCTGGCCACCAATAAGCATCTCTAAGACCGTAATACATCTTGTCAGATCCTGGATGAATTGAGTATCTCGTTTTATGAGCCTCGTCCATGATCAACCTTCTTACATCTCCCACCATCGGAACCCATATCCGATCCAAGAAATATAATCCACCATCCTCCTTTTTCTCTATTTGTTGATCCAACCCACGCAGCATCTCAGCTGTTGCGTTTTCATCCTTGAGGGCTTCCTCTTGTGCTGCCAATATCTTCCTCTTGATTCCCAATTGCAAGGTCATGCACATAGCTCGCACACGCTTAGGCTTAATCCTCTCCTTTCTACTCAACGCATCAGCCACCACATTCGCCTTTCCAGGATGATAGCGAATCTCACAATCATAAACACTAAACAATTCAATCCATCTTCTCTGTCGCATATTCAGCTCCTTCTGACTGAAGATATGCTGAAGACTCTTATGATCCCTAAAAACAACACTCTTTGTGCCATACAGATAATGTCTCCAATTCTTGAGGGCGAACACTACCACACCAAGCTCTAAATCATGAGTGGTGTAATTCATCTCATGAATCTTGAGTTGTCGGGATGCATAGGCTATCACTTTCCCTCTCTGCATTAGTACACATCCAAAACCTTGTTTCGACGCATCACAATACACCACAAAGTCATCTGGTCCGTCTGGAAGCGCCAGAATAGGTGCATTGCACAAATTATCCTTTAATGTTTGAAAAGCCCTCTCTTGCTCCTCTCCCCAGACATACTTCTTATTCTTTTGGGTCAACAATGTGAGGGGTTTGGCAATCTTCAAAAAAATTTCGATAAATCGTCTATAATACCCTGCCAATCCTAAAAAGGAGTGTATCTCTAACGGCGTCATAGGAGGCTTCCAATTCTTGACCGCTTCGACCTTTCCAGGGTCTACATGTATACCTTCACTATTAACTACATGACCAAGAAAATGTACCTCTCTAAGCCAAAACTCGCGTTTTGAAAACTTAGCGTACAACTTCTCCTTCTCCAGCAATTTAAGGACCAACTTCAAATGCTCTCCATGCTCCTTCTCAGTCTTAGAGTAGACTAATATATCATCGATGAACACTATCACAAATTTATCCAAATAAGGCTTATAAAATGCGATTCATTAGATCCATGAACACCGCAGGTGCATTTGTCAACCCAAATGGCATAACCGTAAACTCAAAGTGTCCATAACGAGTCCTAAAAGCAGTCTTCGGAATATCCTCTTCATACACTCTTAACTGATGATAACCAGAACGTAGATCTATCTTCGAAAAGAATCGAGAACCTGGCAGCTGGTCAAGGAGATCATCGATTCTAGGAAGAGGATACCGATTCTTAACAGTTAACTTGTTCAATTCCCGATAGTCAATACACATCCTGAATGAACCATCTTTCTTCTTCTTAACAAATAACACAGGTGCTCCCTACGGAGAGTGACTGGGTCGGATAAACCCGTTATCCTAAAGTTCTTGCAATTGCTCGGACAACTCCTGCATCTTAGAGGGTGCTAAACGGTATGGGGATTTCGCCACAGGTGCCGCTCCAGGGATCAATTCAATACGGAATTCAACTTGACGGATTGGAGGCAACCCAGACAAGTCTTCAGGAAAGATGCCAGGAAATTCACACACCACAGGAATCTCTTCTATTTTAAGTTCTTTGGATTTCGCATTCTTAAGGGATTTCAAATCAATCCCTAAGCATTCTCCTTGTATCCGAAGTATAACACCACTCTCTAAAGGAATACAAACTACCTTTTCATGGCATACAACCTCGGCTTTATGTTTAGACAACCAATTCATCCCTATCACCACATCAAAACTCCCATGTCCAAAAGGTATCAAGTCAATCATAAACGGAATGCCCTCTAAAACTATAGTACACCCACGAATAACCTTGTCAACCTCTACCTCCCTACTGCTAGCTATCTTAATCGCAATACTAGACTTAAGTTCACTAGGTTCAACATTCAACAATTCAGCAAATTCAGTGGACACAAAGCAGTAATCTGCACCCGTATCAAATAAAGTAGTAGCATAATGACCATTTAGAGAGAAAGTACCAGTAATGACGTACGGGTCTTGACGCGCCTCGCTTGCATTTATGGTGAATGCCTTTCCTCTAGCTGCATTCTTGTTGTACCCTTTCCCTTGGCCTTCTTCAATGGACAACCTGTTTCCCGCCTGACCAGGTGCTCTGTTCAGCTTGGGACACACATTTTGGAGATGATCCGTACTTCCACACTCATAACACGCCCTGCGATTATACCTTGCACCAACCGAGTCGATTGGAGTCGCCTGAGTAATCACCATACGACATTCTCTAGCAAAGTGTCCAGGTTTGTTACACCTGAAGCACGTACGACACGCAGCCTGCTCATGATGATAACCATTGCATTTAACACATTTGGGAGCAGAACTAGTGTACCCCCTTCTGTCTGTGTTTCCTGTCATAGCCGGAGTAGCTGCCAACGTGGGACTTGCTGCCACTATAGGATTCACCTCCACGAACCCTCTTCCATTCCTTGTTCTCATATTGTCAGCACCAGAACTAACCTGTTTACCTGCTTTAGTCTACTCCTTCCTCTTCTCACTTGTCTTCGCCAGTACCCCACTCCTAACCGCTTCATCAGTTAGTGCTTCAGCCTTCTGAATAGCACTCTCGAGTGTCATGGGTTCTGTAGCCCTAACCATGCTACGAATCTGTGGAACCAACCCACGAATGTATTTATCAATACGTTTCGACTGAGGAGTTACCAAGTGAGGGACCAACTTAGCTAAATCATGGAACCTGTCAGTATACCCCGCATGATTAGCTCCAACCATTGCATGGTTCCAAAATTTTTCCTCTAATTTCTGCATCTCATTTCTTGGGCAAAACTCCTCCACCATCAAGGCTTTGAAATCTTCCTAAGTTATTCCCATCGCAGCAACTCTACCCCTAGCTTGGACTTGCGTGTTCCACCAAGTCAAAGCCTTATTGATCAGAGAACTTGTTGCATACTAGACTTTTTGGGCTTCAGTACAGCCACTAATATCCATTACTGCTTCCATCTTCTCTATCCATCGAGTGAACGCTATCGCACCACCCTTACCATCGTACTCTTTGGGCTTACAAGCCATAAACTCTTTGTAGGAGCATCCGTTGTTGCCACCCCCACCACTTCCAGCACTATTAGGTTGAGCACCGTCACCCATATGTGCACTCACATGGCTAACAATCTCTGGCAGTAGAGCTTCCAGTTGTTGATTAATCATTTGCTGGAAGATGGGGTTACTATCTCCAATAGTGGGCGTCTGCTTTCGCTTCTTTGGCGTCCGGTAGGCTCCACTCATTGGTGACTTAGTAATAGGGCGTCTCGGTCTTTTTGGTGCCATTTCCTGAACGCACAGATCGTTGATACCATTGGGCACCGTTCATGAAGTTCACGAATACACATTCATACTTAACACAAGTACTCCCCATCAAATAGGACAATTAACACAAATATCAAGGTTAAACTTAATCCTACTACACGTAAGCATGTCATCATTGGTCAACGTAGCATTCGCCATAAGTCCACATGTGTCGTGATACATTTATAATTATGTTGGCCACCCATAATTATAGATGTATCATTTCACATGAGCACTCGCTTCCAATACCATGCCTAACAATAATAACACCTCACAATTATAGATACACAAACTCAAAAATTAATATAATACACCCATTAATCACATATCACACACATAAAATATTCAAACTCGCTCAAGCCTTATTATTAATTACTTGGGTAAAATCCCAGAATTCAAAGGAATTCGCGATCCAACATAACACCAAACATCAAAAGTCAACAGAAGACATCCCAAAACATAACACTAAACCAAACAGAATCGCACACGGCTCGAGCTCCACCCTAACATTTGCCCCTCTCATTCAACTCAGATTAAATCTACTACTTGCCGTAGACTCTAGATCTGAATCCACTTCGTACTCTTCCTCTTCACTTATCCATCCATTCCGGCTTCCCTCGTTCTGTGGTAGTGGACGACTGGAAAAACCACTCCTGAGGTTCCTTTCTTCCTCCTCTATATGGTCCACAAACCCATACAGATTATGAGGCTCAGCCCAAACCTCTCCTCCATCTTCTAGGAATTTGGGGCACTTTCCAGGGTACCTAATAATGTAGCCGTCTTTATTGGTCACCTTTGTCTCGTACCTTTCTATCTCCTTTCCACCTACGTTCACTAAAGTCATCTTCTCCTCGATCTTACATGGACACATGCTAGCAGGAACTAAGATCCTCTTGTTAGTCCGTTTCAAGCTACCAATCCTCTTGCAACCAGTAGTTACAACGATAGTCCAACGAAACTTGCTACGCGCGAGAGATGCCATGCTAAAAGTGACATATATAATACTAAGTATAGGGGTTCAATAGGCGTCCAAAACTCGACAAAACCTCTCATAGACTTAAGAAAAATAGACATATAAAATACCATACTTATACATAAGCACTAAATGTAACTATATGAGGGACTCCTAGGTTATAGTCTAGGTTCAACCACCTACTTCTCTATAACAAAGGCTCTGATACCAATCTGTCACACCTTGCCAAGGCGGAAACGCGAGTGTAACTTCATGGATATCATTACAACACATGGTGTCTAAATAGAGAATTACTACATGCACATAAATAGAGCAAAGTACAGACACGAAGTGTCGTAACAATACCCCAAAAGAAAATAACCGAAACAACTCTCCAAAAGGTATCTTCAATAGAACATAAAGTACTAGTCGAAAGACATTAAAGTATCACAATCAAAATCAAACATATTCAAATCAAAATGTAAAGATAAATCGTTCTCAAATGCAACTAAGTCTCATCTAGTCGCTTCCCTCTACCTTAGCCTTAGAATGCTCATCTGAAAATGATGCTTAAAACGTCAACATAATGTTGGTGAGGTTCATAGGTTTAAGACACACAATATATCTCAGGCAACCAGTTCACTGTGATTATAAAACATAGCAGGGCAGTAAGACTAGTCATTATACTAGATAGCATGCAATCTCAGTCATTCAACCAACACAAACCACTTAAGGGACATAAGGGACGGAACGTGCTCGCGATCCAAATAGAAATATCCAACATAAATTGGGATGGAACACGCCCACGATCCAAGTTCACAATAATGGGTAAACCATACCCTCTGATCAGACCACACAGAATAATAGTGAGTAGAACTCCTACTCTCCAATTGGATAATGGGAGCATCGCTACCCTCCAAATGGACCACACAGAATAACCACACAATAATCTCATAACATGCAATACACGTATAATAACACTTAAAAGTCCATGCATTTACGACCACATAATCACAGTAACTCAAAAATATTTCAACACAAGCATCATTCCCATCCCAAGTTAAAACAAAGTAAAAATGGGACTATGAAACTCAGCTCAACCTTTGCAGCTTCCAAATTATCAATCACAAATCTATACAACAAAATAAGATCACATTACACACGACCAAGCTAAAAGCTATAGCCCATGTAGCACACATATGATCGATGTCTAAGGTTTATATAAACCACCATGGATCACCTAGACTCCATACTAACCACTACCAAACACACTCACTAAATCCCTTGCATACACTTTTTCAGAATACGCAGATTTTTGGGGTAGTTTTACCCACATGAAATCACAACAAAATAAGCTCTACAACTCACACCAAAAATTCACCATGGTTTTTCATGAGCATACAAGCTTCTCCCAGAAGGCCATACACTAAAAACACACAAAATTGCTCTTTGAAAAATCAAACATGAAAACTATCCAGATTCGAATCTGAACACACACCAAAATGTTTTGACCTAACAAACATATTTTCACAACTTATTAACGCATACACCTCGCGTGGAAGTCAAAGGGAATATAGAACTCAATTTCTCCAGAAGGGCTAACTCAAATTACACTCTTAAAACAACTTTTGTCCTCAATACTTTTAACCTAAATCTGTCCCGGTTTAACAGCTTTGACACCTTTACTTGCAAAAATCATTAGGCTGACTTCCGGACCTCGAAATCGCTCGTGGCCGGACTTTTTACAAAGCAAGTTCTCTGAACTACAATTTAGACTCAAAAATCATCCATTAACTCATCTCCATCTATTAAATATCTTCGTATCTTTACAGCCTTATGAATCTGTCCAAACCCTAACTCAATAACTAACATATTTTATACCCTAATCTCTTCACCAATCATCATAATATTACTAATTATAGATCCCAACATGTTATACATCAATAATTTACAGAAGTAAATATAAACCCTAGTCTATCATATTCTTGTTACATGAATTATAATAATTAATTAAACACATGTATTGAAAATTATACCTTGATCTTGATTTTTAGGCTTCAATAATAAAACCCTAATTTTTCTTCTTGCTTTCTCCCCTTGGTCGACCGAATTTCACAAAGAGAGGGGTGAGGGGTTTTTGTTTTGTATTTATAATACCCTATGGTATATTCTAGATAACCCTTATTATTAGGAATTGTAATTGGGATCAAATTTGGTTTCCTTTTTCCCTCCCCTACAATATTCGGCCACCCCCCCCTCCTATAATATATATATATATATATATATATATATATATATATATATATATACTAGACTTCAAAGCCCGCCCAATGGGCGGGCATGACTTGTAATTATTGTTTTCATGGCCCGCCCAATGGGCGGGCATGACTTGTAAGCCCTCCCGGGCATATAAGCCCGCCCACAGGGCGGGCATGACTTGTGATTATCGTTCAATTATAATTATTCTTTTAATGGTGTTAGTTAACGAAAATTAATTTTTAATTTCGTGGAGCTTAACTAATATTTTGATGGTATTAATTTGCCTAAATTCAACAAAGTTTCTTACATGACATGGGTCAATCTGTTTTTTTAATCCCGACCAACTAAAATATATCCAAAAAACTATAACTGGTTTGTCAATTAGTCTACTAAATGCAAAATTATGAAAATAACTTTAGTCTAATTGGTTTGTAAATAAAAAACTATAATTGGTTTGTCAATCTGTTTTTTTAATCAACGTTATAAATTATGCTCTCTGAGTCCAAAAAACTATAATTGGTTTGTCAATTAGTCTACTAAATGCAAAATGTTCCTTTGATCATAAAAAGCTACAACTTCACCTCCATTCCCCATCGATCTGCATTACATGTGGTGCATCTCTGAGATCCGGAAGAGGGACCGATATAACAACATTTTGCAAAACAGACATGTTTGAAGCATCATACCCAATGCTTAAGTAGTTTAGGAAGTCTTTCATTGGATCTTAATGATGAACCTTTGTCATCCTGTATGCCTCCATGTCTTCAGCTGTAACCTGATCATCCCACTTAACATTGTATTTGCGCTTCCTTTCATCCTTCTCTTCTCTCTTCCTCTTCTGTAACTGCACAATTGCCAACAGCAATTTAGTATAAAATCAATAAAGAATTAATCATTTATTAGTACATAATACAAAAAGATCCAAAAGCATCATCTTTTCGTATTGAGAGTATAAAAAGTTACCTTCTTAATTGCTTCAGTAACTTTGTCTTGGTCCAAATCTAAGTCGTCAGGTATGTCTGTACCCCAAGTGGCAAGCTGCATATCTTTAGTGGGTTCAGTCACATCTTCAGTAACAGCTTCTTTACGGGCGATATTAGACTTCATCAAGTCTGTTGCAGCTTCAGCAGCTTTTATTCCAGCTGCACCCGTACAGTAACTGTTCCTAACAAACTGTTTACAACATTTGTAGCCCCATTGATGATCTTTCCACCATGATCCCCAAACAGTCGTGTGGTTACTAATGTAAACATCCTCTTCATACTTACTTTTGGGAAGAGCCATTTCCTGCAAATAACACAAACGCTCAACATGTCAAACTATCCTTAAAAAATCTCTCAATATAATAAAGCTGGAGGCACCACATCGTAATCTCTTTCAAATTGATAATCTCATCCAGTACTAATTTACAAACCAACCCCTCAATTATTTCATAACAAATTATACTAATTACCCTCTTCTAATTTCAACTTATGAATATGAAAATATGAAATCTATAAATTAAAAACGATATGACATTACATACCTGTCCTTTAATGATTCTACCAGCACGATCATACTCAACTTCCCTTTCACTTTGGCCTAGTAACAGCTCTCGTGGAAGTGTTTCTTCAGCAGCAGTATTCCCATAACTCTATTTTGATTATCTCCAGCATAAAACTTCTCATTTGGATCCATATCTGGAAGTGGATCCGGAAGAGGGACCGATATAACAACATTTTGCAAAACAGACATGTTTGAAGCATCATACCCAATGCTTAAGTAGTTTAGGAAGTCTTTCATTGGATCTTAATGATGAACCTTTGTCATCCTGTATGCCTCCATGTCTTCAGCTGTAACCTGATCATCCCACTTAACATTGTATTTGCGCTTCCTTTCATCCTTCTCTTCTCTCTTCCTCTTCTGCAACTGCACAATTGCCAACAGCAATTTAGTATAAAATCAATAAAGAATTAATAATTTATTAGTACATAATACAAAAAGATCCAAAAGCATCATCTTTTCGTATTGAGAGTATAAAAAGTTACCTTCTTAATTGCTTCAGTAACTTTGTCTTGGTCCAAATCTAAGTCGCCAGGTATGTCTGTACCCCAAGTGGCAAGCTGCATATCTTTAGTGGGTTCAGTCACATCTTCAGTAACAGCCTCTTTACCGGTGATATTAGACTTCATCAAGTCTGTTGCAGCTTCAGCAGCTTCTATTCCAGCTGCACCCGTACAGTAACTGTTCCTAACAAACTGTTTACAACATTTGTAGCCCCATTGATGATCTTTCCACCATGATCCCCAAACAGTCGTGTGGTTACTAATGTAAACATCCTCTTCATACTTACTTTTGGGAAGAGCCATTTCCTGCAAATAACACAAACGCTCAACATGTCAAACTATCCTTAAAAAATCTCTCAATATAATAAAGCTGGAGGCACCACATCGTCATCTCTTTCAAATTGATAATCTCATCCAGTACTAATTTACAAACCAACCCCTCAATTATTTCATAACAAATTATACTAATTACCCTCTTCTAATTTCAACTTATGAATATGAAAATATGAAATCTATAAATTAATAACGATATGACATTACATATCTGTCCTTTAATGATTCTACCAGCATGTCATTCTGTGGAGGAGATTCCCACTTAAGAGAAATCTAAAAGGAAAAAAAAAAGAGTCAGCTATATAATATAGCACATAAGAATAGCCTCCAATGTAAAACATGGTCTCATTTTCTTCATGAAAGCAGTGCTAACCATGAATTTTAGTCTAAAGATAAACTATTATTACAACAATGGGGCGGCTTTTCAGTCCTCCACTATAGCTTCGAGCTCTCACTCTAGTTGCCTCAGTGAGTCTCACCTTTGCCAATGATTTTTGCAAAACCTGTACAACAGTCAAATATAGACATGTAAAAACATAAAATATCGATGCCTTATAAAAAGAGACATGTAAGAACAACTAAGCCACAAAGATGATACACTACAACTGGTTTGACATAAACGATACCATGGAAATCAGTTGCCAGTACCACCATAATAATCATCAAATCCACCATCAAAACTACTGCTATAACCACCTCTCTTAGGTTCCCTGTTGTATAAATGAGGTCCAGAGTGCTGCGTACAATGCATAAGCCAAGACCGGTTCCACCATGCCTGAAACCATATTACAATAAAACATTAATTTTGAGTATTTCCTATGCTTTTCTCTAGCTTTAGACCCTTTTAATCTATCAATATTCTCAGCAATTCTGGTATTTTGGCACCTCTAATCAGCGTTTATTTCAGATTAGCGTGCAGAATACTGGATTCCCCAAAACAGAAGCTCGGTCTCACACTCCCACATGTCACACCTCACTTGACCAACCACTTAGTTTGGAAGAATATTTTAGTCTCATACTCTTATGAACAATGTGATCATTGCAGATTTGTTGGTCATCATGGTATCCTCTTGTAGTTCCCTAATGGAACAAAGACATCTTCGTATAAAATGCTCCCAATCTATCTAATCTAACTTATTATGTTAACTGTCTAATGTCCTTTAATCTATTTAATAAAAAAAATCATCATATAGTTTTCTTTGGTAAGATTGTCTACAACTACTATAGTACTATGGTTGTCTAAAGTGCATCGTCTAAGCTACACATTAGTATGTTTAATATGTCAGCCTTATAGGTCTGGTTGGACTTCATGCCTTTGTCTTTCTCCTGTTACATCGTGAAAAACTTTTTGTTTTAAAAAAATGTAAAGTTACCGGGAGTTTCATGAGTTTGTCACTGAATTAATTAAAAAAGAAGTCAGAAATAAAGTTATTAACAGGAATATCAATAAAATACTTACACGGAGCCCAGTTTTATGCCATCTTCCTGAAATTTCATTACGCAATTGTTTCCTGTGTAAAAAAGCACCTATGAATGAAACTTCAATAAGCATATGATCACGAAATGATGCAAATGGAAACTATCTTCTTTTAGTAACTCACCCGTCCGCCATTGGAAACACCCAAAAACAGCTTTCATGAATTTTATCGTCACCGGGATGTGCTCCTGTGGTGTCTTCATATGCGGAAAATGTGTGGAGCCCATGACGCCTTTTTACGCTGTGCTTGATATTCAATTGAGTCATCCTGCAAATATAAAAAAAAACAGATGCAAAATGAGCTTTGAATGAGAGAAAGATTTGATCTTAATGTATGTGATTTAATGTTTACGTGTGACTTCATCTTATCAAGGTCATCAGCAGATTTAGAGTTACAGGTCACGTAAGGGTCTTAAAGATCCTGATACAATCTATAGCCAAACTTTAGTAAGAGTGGGTATACCTGTCAGAATTTAGCTTTATAAGTAATGCAGTAGGATCTTGTAGTGACCTGATAAACAAATAGGTGACAGGCATCTTGATGTACATCACATGGATTAGATAACCATAAGGTCCAATGGAAGTACGGAACGCAGCCAGAATACTGGATTCCCCAAAACAGAAGCTCGGTCTCACACTCCCACATGTCACACCTCACTTGACCAACCACTTAGTTTGGAAGAATATTTTAGTCTCATACTCTTATGAACAATGTGATCATTGCAGATTTGTTGGTCATCATGGTATCCTCTTGTAGTTCCCTAATGGAACAAAGACATCTTCGTATAAAATGCTCCCAATCTATCTAATCTACCTTATTATGTTAATATATCAAATTGACTCAAAACACTTAAATCAAAACTTCTCATCTATATACCCAAGTCCACCTATGTCATGGGCTTATATGTTCTAGGAAGAATAATATATTCCTGTCATAAATAACATAACAAAAGAGGAAATTAAGATAGTTCACCTGGACTTTTTGAAGATGATGTGCGAGTCCCAGATCGTGTTACTTCACGATCAAAAGTTGCATTGCTGACAGAAAGCATAGGAGATTTTTCTTTTTCAGTTGGCCCTGGCTGTTGACGTTCTACTGGAACTAAGTTCCTGTTATACGTCAGGGACTGAAAATATTCAGGATAGGATGTAGTGTCCCCTGAAGAAGTGATCGACTTCCGCATTCGGAACCACTTACCTTGACAACTGCTCTTATTAGGTGTTGACTTGACCACATCCGGCAGTTAAATCATTGGAAGCCAAAGCTAACAACCCAAACGGTCCAAATTTTACTTTCTTTGATGCATCCATTTCACTGCAGATAAGCCGCGGATCAATCCAGCTTTGGTGCATTTCTTCGGCCTCTTCTAGATCAGTTATTTTGAACGAAATCTTCACATCCGCCTTTCAAATATAAAATTTTACATTTTAGTCCAGAAGTAGCTTAAGCAAAGATAATATTATTAATAAGGGGGTACCTGTGAAGCAGTTATGCCTACAACTTCATGTAACGATCCACCTTCAAGCTTCTTATTATCTAAACTAACTTTATTTTCATATAACACTTCAATTTCCTCAATAGGCCATTGTATGAGCTGCGTCTGATTCCCATCGAGCCAAAGAGTCCTCGGAAATGACTGCATATTATAAGTAAATTTATAAACTTATAAAGGAAAGCGCAGATAAGGAGATAAAAATAAATTTTCATTACTTGAATTCCAGCCCATCCTTTAGCAATAGCATCATCTTCAGAATCGGACTCATTCACCCAAGCCATCAATATCCTTCTGTTTTTAACAGGGTCAAAAAATGACTTCGAACCATAGTATTTTCCATAATCAAACCTTAAAGTACTAACTGTTAGTTCGCTTTCAGGAACATAATGTTCTTTATCTGGATTATAACTACCAATCATGTAATAGTCAGCGATAGTCTCAAGATTTTGTGGTATTTTACGCGCAACAGCAAGTAAACCTACTTTTTAAGCCTTCCCATATATATCTTCTTTAATGTCTTACCCGACCCAACTGGTTTAACCCGTAACAGAAATTCCAAGCTCAACTCGGCATTTTCCCACCCCTGACAAAACAATTATTTGTTTAATCATAGGGAAACAATCTTGTTGATCATCAATTAGAAACTTTTATATCATATGCACAGAAAATCAGAAATGATTTCACAAACAGAAATTAAATTTACCTCAAATTCTGCAGCCCCCACCACAAGCAGTAACAGTACTTCTGAACGGCAGTGGTTGCAATCCAAGAGTTATATTCAACATGTCATGACACAGGTGGGTGCACAAAAACCGTAGAAAACAGAATGTTTATGTCAAGGTTGGTGATTACAGACTTATCTTTCAAATAACATACCTGTTCAATTGAAATCTGCAATTGAGGTGACAATCGGATCAAAAAATTGGTGGTTGTTTTGGCTGTTTAGGGTTTCGTAGGTTGTCAATCAAGAACAATTAGTTTTGCAGTGGATGTGGTTGTTTCAAATGAAATTGAGCAATGAGAGTAATATTGCTTTCAAAAGTGTACATCACCTGTTTTGGAGAGTTTGAATCAAGGCCTTATGCCAAAGAACAACAAAGAAGGATAAGTATATACGGGATAGACACTTAAACAACTAACTTAATAAATTAGTCATGCTTGCCACAAAGGAACCTCACATGAATGATATTAGAGCTAATGCTTAAAAAAAAATACAAACTAACACTTTGTACTGCTGGGATGTTGCCAGTTTGTCTTTTACATTCGTACTGCTACGATCACGAATTAGTACTGTCATTGAAGGTTAATACAGGTTCATTGATTATTCAATTAATAAACATGAGAATAAAACATACATTAAATTTCATGATTAGTTCAAAGTTTTTCAAAGTTGTTGGAAAAATAGACAATCTAATCATGCTATCAGTTTGTCAATTAATCAACATGAGAAGAAAACATACCTTGAATTTCATGCTTAGTTCAAAGTTTCTGGAAAAATAGAAAATCTAATCATGATTAATAATGAACATAATAAAGCATTATAGAAGCAAAATAAAATTATGGGGAGGAAAAATTAGGGTTTCTCTGATCATTAATAAAACCTGTATATTAAATGGGCTTACAAATCCGGTATATACTCTAAAATATATGCATAATCTATTCCTTAAATATAGCTTAACAATATCAAAATTTTAAGCATGACTTACTTTTTTTGTATTGTAAATCACAAAAAAATGACTTGGTCTAGTGGTTGAAGGATTTGTATGTTGATTAAATGGCCCAGGTTCAAATCTTGCAAATGACAATTTTCTTAAAAATTAAATCCGGATTTTATTTGGTCAATGCGAATTAATTTGGTCAAACTTTGCTTAGGTGGACTGCTTAGGTGGAATAAGAGCATGATTACTCATCAATCAAGCGCTTATTCATCAATCATGCATTTGATGACGTCATACACATCCTGTTATATATAATATGTAGATATATATATATATATATATATATATATATATATATATATATATATATATATATATATATATATATAATATATATATATATATTACTAATATTAATTATTACACTTAAAATCTTGTACTCTCAATATTTTATAAGAACCCATACGAAACCTAACGTCTAAAGCGATAAACTTTCGTTTTTTTTACGATGACTCGGAAAATTATCATTTCCAAAACAAAGTTTCCAAAAATAGCATTTCACACTCTCTATAAATATAACTCCATAAAACAAACTCCACGTAACTTACTAACGCTCAAATACTTGAACGAAGACTTGTCACGCAAAACCACAAAACACCAAAACTACACAAGTCATTTCTACACCACCAAGGTAATCAAAATGAACTTGTCTCAAAATCAATACTACTCAACTCACAACCATAAAATCGCACAAACGATTCAGTGCCAAAAACACGCGTATATCACACATATGCCACACAAAACACTTAAGTCACACCAAGCAAAAATTAAATTGATCGAAACTAATAGTTAGACTAACCTGCTAAAATCACGGTTGTTACATACATTACTCAATAAAAGAAGATAAAATGTCTTCTTCAAGGCCTAATTTTAAAGTTACTTTAAATATGAATGACAAATCGTCTATGAAGGAAATTGTTAACAAAGAATCTCAGTTCAAACCAATATGAAATTATGGTATTTTATTCTGTATATTTTTTTTAATTTACGATTAAGGTTTATAATCATTTGTTCAGATCATGATTATTTATTTGTGTTAATGTTATTAAAGCTGTAAATGAAACCAGAATGCTTGTTGATGTTTAAAGACTTATTATGGCTGTCGACTAATTAGTGTTCGTGACATGAAAAAAGTTAGCATTACTTTTAGTAGTAGAAGTGATAGTTGTTCTACGTTTAGGAACTATGTAACGTTTTTATATAATATGTAAGTCTAGATTCGGTCTAAAGGAACTAAGCTAATAGACTATACGTTTCAGTATAATAGTGTAAGTATCCTAAGTCAAGCCCAAGAACCAACCCCAAGCCCATAGGGGAGGCATTGGATGGTATATGATGCACACAAGTCTCACATGTGTGTGTGTGTGCTTGTAAGTGTTTTAGTGTGTGAAATAGAAACTCTCTCATCCTTTCTCCCTTCCTCTCCTCTCCTCTCTATCTCACGACACCACCACCACCACCACCATCAAGTCACCACCTTTTTGCATTTAAGTTGATTAGAATCGGATCCTACAATTGGCATCAGAGCCATATGATAGTTATTTGTTAGACTATATAGGTTACTTAGTGTTTGGGTAAGTTTTCGAAGGTAGTACAACACCGAGTAACATTTCGAGTAAGTTCATAGGGAAAATCTTTGATTTAGCGATTTATTTTGTTAAAAGTTTGACTTTTATGGTAGTTTAAGTGTTTACCTAGTCATTCATCTAAGAAAAACCCAAAAACAATCACAAAAGTAGCAACTTTTTAGGATTTTTCGAAGAACACTCTGTTTGAATTTTTCTCGAAAATTTGTTAATTTCAATTTTTCTCGAAATCTTCATATTTCCTTGAAATCTACATGCCAATACTTGATAATTGAGGTTCCACTAATTTAGTGACGTAGCAGTTTCAAGAAATTTAAGATTTTTGAGTAATTTAGGTCTTTCGAGAAAAATTAGTTTCGAGTAATCCTAGGTGGCAATTTCGAGAACTTTAAGTTAGTTGAGATTGCACTAACTTAGTGACGTGGCAGTTTCGATTAATTTTGGGAAGTTTTGAGAAATTCACATATTTTTTAGGCAAAGACCTTTTCAACCTGAAAAAGATAGTTTTGAGAAATTTTCATCATCTTTAGACAACTTTCAAGTAACTTAGAACTTTCGAGTACCTTCACAGTTTTGAGTAATTTCACAATTTCGAGTAATTTCGTAGTTTCGATTAATCCAACAGTTTCGAGTAATGATTGGACTTTTGTGGAAAAGGAACAGAAAAACCAAAAATCAAAATTTTGAGTAATTTTCAACTTTCAAGAAACTTTAAACAACTTTAACTTATAATTCTTTAAAGCTTTTGAGAAATACCCTTTTGTCGAGAAATTTTTGAAAACCAATAACAAATCATCATTCCAAAATCAACTTCTACACGATGTCGACTCAACAAGACATTTATGCAGCTGGTAATGAAAACCGTTCTCCTATGCTTGAAAAAGGGAGGGTATCTTCAATGTGTAAAACTGTAGTGGGGGGTGAATACGGTCTTTTCGGCTTCTTCGAAGTTTAAAGGCCTCAAGCCTTAAAGATAAATTTGTGGTTACACAACAAATACAACAACCATAATTACAACCAAAGTATATAAAGTAAGTAAAGAGACACCACGGTATATACTGGTTCGGGATGGGGGGTTTACACCATCCGTACGTCTAGTTGTGAATCCGCAATACGATACTATTCACTATGTATAATCCTTTTGGTGGACTACAAACCGTTACAACTTCACTCCATCAATATGCACAATGATAACAAAGAATAGCTAATCCCAATGGTATTCCGCCCTAGAAAACCCCCCAAAAGAATCTCGCGATTCGACTTCCCACAAAGACCACTAAGACTTCCCACCAGAAGTATCAAACCTAACTAGATCTCCAACGATCTAGGCTTGGTCATCATGACACAAGACTTCCCTTACAACTAAATCGAATATATAAATGTTTGATTGTTTAATCAAGCCCTAACCTAACCTAGAGACTCGATGTAAAGGGTATAAATAAGAAACCCTCGACACAATCATAAGAGTGTATTAGGTTCTTGTGATTCTTCCCTAGCAAGATGTGTTCTTTCAAAGATGATATGTGATAGATTAAGAACACAAGATAGAATTAGATGATTGAAAGAAGATAAATTAGAGAGAAAGAATGAATGGCAAGGGGTGAGGAATACAAGAGCCAAGGGTGGGTATTTATTGTAATACCCAAAAATCTTAAACATGTAAAAAGACCAAATTGCCCCTACAACTTTAAATTTTGATTAATAAGTTTATAAAGCACCAAATTTGTCCCGAACCTTTGGAAATAAACAAGTTATGAAGCCAAGTAAATTATGATACAACATTTTAATAATTTGGAATGTACAAAAATTACTAGAACACACACATATGTGTATATGGCCGATTATACATGTTGTATTATTATTATTATTATTATTATTATTTAAAAATCCTAATTAAATCAAATTATTCAAAGATAAGCTCAAATAATTATAGGATCTTTTAAAATCAGAAAGTATGATATCTTGGTGTTAACTTGGATCGAAAGTTTTCATCCCTCCCCCTATTTTCACTCGGTATTACCTTATTTCCTTTAATTCCTAAACCGAAAACCCTAAAATCACACACAAATTCTCTCTACTACATTCGGTCCTGTGGAAATTCTTTGGGCATTTTTTGGGGTTGATCATCATCCAAGGAAGCTTAGAAAATTGGTTTGGGGTCGTGGGGCTTGTTCGTTTGGTCGCTAGCATTTGTTTTGTCGAATTCTTGTCATCCGTAAGGTACAAATCCAAAGAACCCTTTTACACGTTCGATTATTCATGTGGTTTTTTTCTCATGTTCTTAGGATCATATAAGACCTAAATAAAATATATAATTCGAATCATGCATGCTGTATAGATCGAAATAATTTTAAAGAGTTAAAACGGGTATAAATTCCAAATCGAGCCATATGATTTTTCTGGGTGATTTGTTTATTTTATTTGAACATTATATGAATTATAAGACATGGGAAAAATGCTTATATGATTTATAGAAGCTTAGATTGATCGCTATAATTTTGAAGGGATGAAACACGTATAATATCTAAAATACATAATACGATTTTTCTGGGTGTGAGACCTATTTTATTTGGACACTATACGATCTATATAACTCAGTAAAAATGTTGGTTCGAATTTTTGGGGCCTTAATAACCTGTGTCGAATTGTTTGTGTATATCGGGTTTAAAGAAAACAAGGAAAGAAAATAAAACCCTAATATTCGATTAGGGTTTAGGGTTTTGGACATGGATCTGGTATATTAATGGTGTAATAATGATGATTAAATGATGGAGGAATGATTGGTAAAGCTAGGGTTAGGGTTTGGTATTTTTAAAAGTGTACCGATGGGATTTTATAAACTATAGGGTGCGTTTTATAAATTATGAAACTTGTGGGTTATTTTTATAACATGCTTTAGACCAGGGGGTATTCGAAATAAAATATAAAATGGAGGTCCTTTTCGTAAATTATGCAACTTAGGGATTTAATTTGTAAATTATGTAAAATGTGTAATTCGGTTTGTAATTAAATAAATTAGAGGGACCAAATTGTAAATTCTGGAAACTTGAAGGTAACTTGTATAAGTAATGATATAAAGGGTGTAATGTGTAATTTTGAATACTTAAGGGCTAAATGTGTAATTATGATTTATATATGATTCGAATTAATGTTTTTAAAAGTTAAGGGACTAGTTTTGTAAATTAAATAACTTGAAGGGTATAAATGGTAAATTGTTGAACTTAAAGGGCTAAAAGCGTAATTCTGGATAACTTATGTATTAACCTAAATTATAATCTTGGAAACCTGCTAGTTATGGAAACCTGTTAAATATGGAAGGTTGCTATTTTTGGAAAGTTACCTGAAAAGGAAAGTTATTAAAAATGGAAAGCCGACTAAAATAAGTAATCTGAATTAAATAAGCTATTAATAAGACAGTCATGGATTCGTGTAGATTCACTGAAGATGGAGTTTGCTTTCAACCTTATAATTTCTGTTGTGTTGTTTCTCTTGCGGTATAAGGTACAGATATTCTGCCCTTCTTGTAAGGTGCCTTCGTTCTCTTGATCTCTTGTTTTGACTCGTTTAGGATTTCCCTAAGCCATTGCTATGTTCCCCTACATTTTGGTTCGTTTGTTTGATTCATTTTGACCTTGATGTTCGATATGACCCTTTTCGCTTTGAGCCTCTATAATGATCCATTTGATATTCGTTCGTGACCATGTGATATTAATTTTGTATCACTTGATACTTCGAAGGTTCATTGATTTTGGTAAATAAATGTGAAAACCTTTTTAACTATGACCTGGAAATGTTTTGAGAAAAATCAGTTATTTTAAAAGAATGATTATGGGTGGGGATATGATACTATTCTTATATGACATTTGTTAACCTTTGTGGGTACTAGTTTAAAGAATATTTTTATGAAAAACCGTTTTGCAAGATTATTTTATAAAAACTATTCGGAAAGATCATTTTATTGAAAACCATGATTAAAGAAATGCTTTAAATGAACTTTTGACAAGAACCTCTAAAATGAACTTTTGCTACGAACTTTAATTATGAACCTGTGAAATTCTATTCTGAAACATTTGATGTAGTCCTTATAATCTGAACTTAATTTTGATATAAAACTTAATTTGATAAACTCTGATTTGAACCTTTGATAGTTATTTCTGGACTGTTTGACATGAACCTTTTGCCATGTACCCTTAAGATATGACTTTTGATTATTTTGATAGTACATTTGACCTTGACCTACAGTTTGATATTACGAGCCAATCACTAGGCATGAGGGTTTCATGTCCATGTCATTGACGCACCTTTGACATGACTCTAGGGCAGGAGAGTGATGACCTGTTCCGTCCCTTATTTATTATCTGCTATGGCCATTATGATTATGATTATTGATTGTCTGCGGGGGCGTATGGGTGCATCCTAGATTTGACCTGTTATCTGTATATGTTATTTGTTTATTGTTATATTTATCTGGTGACTGATGGTGTGTGTGATACACGTCTTTCACATATCTGGGAGCTAGCTACTCCATTTGGTTGCATTTGATATGATTTGGTTTGTTTCTGGGCTCGTGGTGGATTACTGATCCTTTTATTTCTTTTAATTCCTTTCTTTTCATTTCATCCTTATTATATTCTTTGCCTATGACTTATACATCCCAAAGCACTAAACTATGTATGTTCGTTTTCTTTTGCTTTCGTTTCCGTCTATTATATATCTGTTCACTGAGCTTTTTAAGCTCAGCCGCGTTTCTTTTTCCCGCGGCAGGTTTAGTTGGAAGCTGGGTATGAGTGAAGAGACTTTTGGACTTAGAAGACCTTGATAGTTATTTTGAAGTAGAGACTTGTAGAAGGATTTGCATTTGCAGACTTAGTATTTAGCTTTTGTTTCCTTTGTAACCTTGTAAATTTCAGAATTTCATTGTAACCCTTGAGAACCTTTGTATTATTGTTGATGTATGCTTTGTTTGATCTGATATGAAACCATTATTATGACATCTTTACCCTTATCGGGTTGGGGTGTTACAATTATGGTATCAGAGCGACAGGCTGCGATTCGTAATACATTTACCCTTGACCTGTGTAAGTTAGGACCACTAAGTTTTCCCTGTAGGCGCTCGTAAGACAACCTTTGAAAATTGCTTTAAGATTTCCCTATAGGAACGTAAGCTTTGACCAGTGAGGAATGGGTAGACTATAAGGCATTCGTTTAAGTATCTTTGCTTCCGCATCACTCTGATTCATGCCTTGCGTTTAAGATCCTGTTGATATCACTTTTGGAAAGCGAAAGCGTATGTTTTGCAACACCAAAGATTTGAACCTGATTAAATCATGAAGGCATTGAGAATTTCATAATAATTGCCTGACACTATTTGATCCTCCTCTTCAGATTTTGACCCTGATCCTTGATCCTTTCGTTAATCATTTTGATACCTCTTCAGGCATCCTGAGAACCTCCGTGGCGATGACGTACTTGATGCATTTTGTTATTTGTCTTTTGCCTTGGTAAACGTCTATAAATCTTCCAACACTATTTGATTTCGTTTCATCCATCCCCGTCCCTATGAGAAGTCTTGTGGTGTTTAACCACGAGCATAAGAATGTTTCCCTCTCCCTCTTGAACGATAAGTTTTGCTATGATGACCTGTCTTTCTTTGGATAGTTAACTTTGATTTTATTCAGACAAGGGATTGGTTGATTGATCACTCAAATATTGATAACTACCCTTTCATGTCTCACCTTTGGCGGTTGCAACAATTTTGAAATCCTTACTGTGATTTCCGATTGTTAAACCCTTTGCTATCACCATTACTCTGGAGACTCGTGTGTTGCTTTCACGATTACGAAGTTTTCCTTGAAGCCATTTCGTACACTAATGAATGAACCTTATCTTGAACGTTATTTGGCACCCTGAATTTCTTGAATATGATTCCTGGTTGAACCACCAAGCTTTCCACCAGAGTGTGAAGTAAGATTTGACATGATATCGAAATATTGTCTAGTCACCAAGCGAATGTGTCTTTCAGATTTGTCCGGAATCATACCTGTTGGATTGAGCAACCGGGAAGAGTAGCAAACGAAGACCAAGAAGTGAGTTTACTTAAGTGTATTTCTAGGCGTGTTTTAGTTCCGTTCGCGATGAAGAAGAATGATGACTGGAGACATGTATCGACTACAGGAAGCTGAACCGTAATACTGTGAGGAACCAATATTCCTCCACCCTGAAACGACTATGTGGTTGTTTAAATTCAGAGAGCGAAGTTCCTTCTGATGAATTGAGTCTATTCTTGGAATCGACCCCCATATTCGTAAACGATTACTATGACGGTTAGTGACGCTAATGGTATTAGCTTGTTGGGTCTAAAATGCTGCTGATCCGAGAAAACATAACTCTGCTGGATAGTTATGTGACTCTGCTGATTAGCACAAGAACTCTGCTGGTTTGATAACTCTGCTGTTTTGGATAATAGGCATAGTGTAACTCTGCTGCTAGCTCACGAGGACTCTGCTGCTAGATGGATTACTCTGCTGCTTATTAATTATGTAAAGTATGTTAAGATAAGTATAGAAAAGATACGTATGAATATTTTTCTTATATAGGAAGTCTTGTAAACCAACTAGGACTCCTTACGCTATAAAAGGAGGTTCTAGGGTTAGAGTTAGATATCGATTTTTTTGTTTATCTTAGCATACGTATTATTTACACTTCAAGGTTTCTTGTAACCCTATTGCTATTCAGAGCAATCGTATTAATATATTGAAGTGTTGTTTGAGAATTCGTTTATATTTATTCTTCTTAAGATCAAGTATTAGTTTCCGCATAATATTTGATATACAACCTAAGATCAGTTTCTATACCGATTACTTTAGATTTATCTAAAGTAATTAATAAGATCGTGAAGCTCAACTGGGATCAACAAGTGGTATCAAAGCTTGTGATCTAGAAACTGGTACCAAGAAGAATTTTTGAATACAAGATTTGCTAATCATCACTGTAAGCAATGGACTCTGACTCTACACACATGGTTACTGCATCAAGGGTTCCCATGCTCAAGCCTGGAGAGTATGAGATCTGGAAGATGAGGATTCAACAGTACATAAGAATGGTTGATTACTCACTTTGGGAAGTTATTGTTCATGGAGACACTGTGCAAACCAAGACTGCTACTGGATCAGTCTTGACTCTCAAGACAAGTGAGGAGAAAGCACAGAGAAGATTGGAGGTTAAGGATCACGTATTCTCATGATGGGAATACCTAATGATTATCAATTGAGCTTTAATCATATTGAGTCTGCTAAGGAGTTATGGGAAGCAATCGAACTTAGATTTGGTGGGAATGAAGCTACAAAGAAATCAAGAAAGAATCTACTGAAGCATCAGTTTGAAACTTTCACTGCTTCAAGTTCTAGAGGACATTGAAGGAACTTATGATCGACTTCATAAGCTAACCAGTCAGATGGCTCTGTTGAAGATTGAGCCATCTTCAAGAGGATGTCAATCTAAAGTTTCTGAGAAGTCTCTCTTCTGAATGGAACACTCATACAGTGGTTTGGAGACATAAGGAAGATTTTGATACTATGACATTGGATGATCTGTATAACAACTTGAAGGTGTATGAATCTGAAGTTAAAGGATTGTCAAGTTCATCCTCTACCACAAATAATCTTGCTTTTGTTTCCTCAAGCAACAAGACTACTGGTAGACATCAAGAACAGCACTCTGCTGCTGGTACTTTTGCTCCTGCTGTTGGTTCACATGTCTCTGCTGCTGACTCTTCTAACACCAACACTATCAGTGATGCTGCAATTTGTGCTTATTTGGCTGAACTTACTACAAGTACTTCAGTCATGCCTCAAGATCTGGATGAACTTGATCCTGATGATGTTGAGGAGATTGATATGCAATGGCAGTTTGCAATGCTTACTATGAGGGCAAGAAGGTTTCTTAAGCGAACGGGAAAAGAGATGAAGTTCAGAAGGAAAAAGAGTGTGGGATTTGACAAGTCAAAGGCTGAATGTTTTAACTGCAGAAAGAAGGGACACTTTGCAAGAGAATGCAAAGCACCAAAAAGTAGTAATGAGAATTTCAAGAAGTCTGCTGATGAAGAGCCAAATTCCACTACTGCTATGGTATCATGTGATGGGTTAGGTGATTTTGATTGGAGTGATCTTGCTGAGGATGGTCCAAATTGTGCATTGGTAGCGGAAGAGGAACCTGAAGTACAGCATTTTGCTCTCATGGCCTATTCTTCTTTTGGATCAGACTCAGAGGTATCCAATGATTCAATTTGTTCTTTTAAATCATGTTCTGATAAAATTGAGATGCTTGAGTCTAGCTATGGAAACCTTAAAAAGGAAAATGATACAATTAAGCTAGATAATCTTAGTTATGCATATGGTTTAAAGAACTTAGAAGAGAAACTAGAATTTTATAAAAAGGCTGAAATTGAATACCTTGATCAGATCACTGTCTTGAAAAATGAAATTATCATAAAAGATGATGAGAATAAGGTTCTTATGGAAAAAGTAGAACAGGCTGAACAGGCTAGAGATTCAGCTAAGAGTGAGACTGAAAAACATGTTGTTATGATAGAAAAACAACAATTTGCCACTGACATTCTCAGTAAACCATTAGGAAGACACTTTACTGGTTTAGGATATAATGCTGTTTCTCATCCTAATAAGCTTAGTTCCAATGCCCCTCCTACTAGGACACTAACTTTCATCTCTGAGTCTGGGGTTAAACCTGTAGGTGAAATTAGTAAACCTGTTGTTGAAACTAATGAAAAAGAAAAAGAGTCACCTAAGGTTGAGGTAAAGAAGTATGATGAAGCACCTCTTATTGAAGATTGGGTGTCTGACAGTGATGATGATGAAGTAGAATCTGATTCAACCTCTAAGAACAAAAAGGAAGAAATTCCTACTATTGTTGAATCAAAAGTACCTAGGGCTAAAAAGGTTGATTTTGTTAAGCCTAGGTTTGGTAAAGGTATCTCTAGGAAAATGGCTGAGTTTGATAAAACACCTAGAGTATATCCAAAAAGAACAAATAACTTGCCTAGGGGAAACCAGAGAAATTGGAACAACCTAGTTTCACACAAATTAGGTACTGACTTTCAATTACTTAAGAAGGCATGTTATTGCTGTGGTAGCTTTGAACATTTGCAAGATGAGTGCTATAAGAAACCAGCATGGAACCAGTATAATAGGGTGAACCATAGAAACTCTGCTAGAAAGACTCACCCTCACCCTAAACGAAACATGGTTCCTAGGGAAGTTCTGATGAGAGATGGTACTTCTAGAGTAATCTCTCCTATTGCATCAACAGTGCCCATAAAGAAGGAAAAAGTTGATTCTGCTGATAAGGCAAACTCTGCTGTTAAGGCAGACTCTGCTGTTTTGCCTAAAGTTGTCACTGATACTGTTGTAGGCAATCATTTTTATGCTGTTAAAGCCTCAGCTTGCTGGGTCTGGAAACCAAAAGTTAAAGTTTTAGATCATGTTCTCAGACACAGCAGTGCACCAATGCAGTTGAAGAAATTTGACTACTTTGATGCACAAGGTAGATCCAAGTCAGTAATGGCTTGGGTCCCTAAGAGAAACTAATTCTCTTACTTTGTGTGCAGGGCAATCTACAAAAGGAGCTAAAGGACAAATGTATTTTTGATAGTGGATGCTCTTCACATATGACTGGAGACCAAAGCAACTTGGAGAATTTTGAAGCTTTGGATGGTGGTTATGTGGCCTTTGGGAATGACCCTAAAGGTGGAAAAATTGTTGGAAAAGGCATAATCAGAACTGGAAAATTGGATTTTGAAAAAGTGTATTTGGTGAATGGTCTCAAGTTCAATCTTTTTAGTGTCTCACAAATGTGTGACCGGAAGAATTTTGTTCTTTTACCGATACTGAGTGTCTTGTCTTGTCTCCTGACTATAAGATACCTGATGATAAATTGGTTCTTCTTAAAGTCCCTAGACATGACAATATATACAGTGTGGATATAAAGAATATTATTCCCAAAAGAGATTTGACTTGTCTGTTTGCCAAAGCCACTGTTGATGAATCCAAACTATGGCACAGAAGGCTTGGACATTTGAACTACAAGGCTATCAACAAGTTGGTGAAAGGGAACTTGGTCAGAGGATTGCCTTCAAAGGTCTTTGAGAATCCTGAAGTCTGTGTTGCTTGCCAAATGGGAAAGCAACATAGAGCATCTTATAAGTCCAAATTGGTGAATTCTATAACTGAACCTTTGTTTATGTTACACATGGACTTATTTGGACCTACATATGTGCATAGTTTGAATAAAAAGATGTATGGCTTAGTGGTCACTGATGATTTCAGTAGGTTTACTTCACTACTAGAAAAAGGGCCTTTAATGACACGCTTTTTATGACACACACAATATAATGACACGCAAAATCGTAAGTCATAAAAAAACTGTCATAAATTGTAAAATCTGAAGGCTAGTCGACAGGCATTTTTGTGTGTCATAAAATTCTCGTCATATCTCAAATTTTTTAAAAAACACGGACTTCCACCCTCACCTAACTCATTTCATTTTCACACTCATATCTCTAAAACACACACACACACACAAAATAACTCTCTCTCTAAAAAACACAATCCGGCAGCACCACCACCATCCGACGCACCACCACCGGACTCCACCTCCACCGACACCACCGAAACTCTCCACCCTAAAGTTTTGAGGTATTTTGATATATCTATGATTTTTGAACATTATTTTTGTAGATCTATAATATTTTTCGTTATTTATAGTTTTTTTTTGTTCTTTTTTTGTAGATGTATAGATTTTTTTGTCGATCTATAATTTTTTTTATAGATCTATTCATTTTATTTGTAGATCTACCCGGATCGTGTTTTGTATGTGAAGATATAATTTTTCGTTCCCCATGGTTCTAAACTTAAGCACAACATCCTCACCGTTTGGCGTCAGGTACTCGTTAGTTGCGTATATTAGTTAAGCCAGATTCGGTGAAAACATCATCATTGGTAACCTTGACACAGGTAATTAACTTCTTTCCTGCTTTACTAATAGTGGTGTGCTAACATATGTATAGATAAATTTTTAGTCTCTAATATTGTGTAAGTTATGAACCAAACTGATTTTTATTATGAACTTGCCTATTAGGTGTTTGGCCTGAATCAAAAAGCTTCCATCCCTATGGTTATGGACCCGTGCCAGCAAGATGGAAAGGCTTTGAAACTGCTATCCATGATGGTGTTGATGTCTTGCCAGTATCTCTTGGTGGATACGCAGTAGAGTTCATGGATGATGCTCTTGCCATTGCCTCATTTCATGCTTTAAAGAAAGGTATCACCGTCGTGTTCTCTGCAGGGTATGCACGCAAGTTTGTATGTGAAGATGTTTGAAGTCTTTATATAAATTACTGGTATTACTTTGGTATAATGTAGTTTATAGATAATTAGCAGAAGCACAATGCAATGACAATTTATATGTTGTATTATTTGATTGCACTCAAGTTTCAAACTCGTAAGTATAATCAGTTAGGAGATTTAGAAAGTCGTTCATCCATGTTGACGGTACACTACTACAGTGTGTTTAGTCATGATACAATGGAATGCAATTTAGGACTCATTACTTGTCCCTCGATTAAACTGTATGTATGAGAGTTTCTTTAGAATGCTTCTTTTGCGATTACTGCTAATTCGCCTAATTACCTTAGATTATAATTTGTCGGTTTATTTGCTTATAGCTAGTGGTTGAAAAGATTGATTTGATATATTGACGTTTGTATCAAATCGTGTGACTTTAAGCTTCTTAAATTGTTTTAACTAAATATTACATATTGATTAAACAGTGAAGGCAGGAGAAGAAAATGGGTGTTTCCAACTCTTGTTCAGTCCCATACTTGTGAGGTAAATTTCAATCCACCATCTATTTAATTATTGGTTAGTTTTCGGGCACATGCATGTTCATACTGAAATTGTATGCAGGAAACTGAACAAATAATCAGACGTCGTGAGATGAAGATTGTTGGTCTATCACCGTATTTGTTTGATGCAGCTGAAGGCAGTGCGGTTTTGAACACAGTTAATATGAAATCAATGTTTCTGTTGACCGGACCAAATGGTGGCGGGAAATGAAGTCTGCTTCGCTCAATATGTGCAGCTGCACTACTTGGAGTATGCGGATTTATGGTACCTGCTGAGTCAGCATTGATTTAGTTATTCTAGTTAAATCGTGCTTATAATTATTTTTGTTTGTACAATTTTAGAATTTGAAAATAACTTGTAGTTGTATGAAACGCATTGTTTTGATATATATGAAATGCACTTTTTTGCTATTTGTGTATTTATTTGTATTATGAGATTATCTGTTATTTAATGTGGGGATATTATTAATTTTATAAAAATTATTTTTTTTTAAAAAAATTTGAACCATGACACGCAAAAAATGGGTCATAAAATAGTGTCATAAAAGCGTGTCATAAAATTATGACGCGCGAAATGCGTGTCATAAAGCTTTATGACGGGTCGATCAATGACACCAAAAAGCGCGTCATCTGACCCCTTTTATGACACGCAATGCGCGTCATTAAAGGCATTTTTTCTAGTAGTGCTTGGGTATTCTTTTTAGCAACTAAGAATGAGACAGCTGGCATTCTTAAGGCTTTTATAACAAGGATAGAAAACCTATTTAATCACAAGGTTAAGATCATCAGATGTGACAATGGAACTGAATTTAAGAATCAAGTGATGAATCAGTTCTGTGAGGAAAAAGGGATAACTAGACAATTTAGTGTGGCTAGAACTCCTCAGCAAAATGGTGTGGCTGAGAGGAGAAATAGAACATTAATTGAGGCTGTTAGGACTATGTTGTTAGAGTCTAAGTTACCCACTATCTTTTGGGCTGAAGCAGTCAACACTGCTTGTTATGTGCAAAATAGAACTAAGATAGTCAAACCTCACAATAAGACCCCTTATGAGTTATTGCATGGTAGGAAACCTCTGATAGATTTCTTTAGACCATTTGGGTGTCCTGTCACTATCTTAAACACCATTGACCACTTAGGCAAGTTTAGTGAGAAAGCAGACATAGGTTACTTTGTTGGATACTCTACTGAAAGTAAGGCTTTTAGGGTTTTCAATCAAAGAACTGGGCATGTGGTGGAAAATTTGCATGTTAGAATTAGAGAAACCACACCTAATGTTGATGGAAAAGGTCCTGAGTGGATGTTTGATATTGATTCTTTAACCAAGAGTATGAATTATCAACCAGTCATTGCAGGTACTACTAACATGTCTGCAGGTACACAAACTAACCCTAATACAGGTACACAAGCAAAGAAGGATGAGCCTGCAGAGGAGTTTGTTTTGATTGAAAGGAGCACATTTGATCAGTACTTCACTCCTAAAGAGGGAAAGAGTTCAGATGATGCTGCTGTTCATAAAGAATTACCAAAGGTTAATGTAGACGGTGTTGATGAACCTTCTCATGATGTCAAGAATGATGATAAGGAAAGGAATAAAGAGTCACAAGTTGATGAAATTCAAGGGAATATACCAAGCAGCAGTTCTCTTAACTCTGCTGCCAAGCCAAAACACTCTGCTGTTAAGCCAAAGCACTCTGCTGTTAAGGCAAAACACTCTGCTGTTCAGCTTGGTAACTCTGCTGCTGAACTCAAAGACTCTACTGATAAAAATGGTGATTCTGATGATGATTCTGCTGATGAGATGCCTGAATTAGAGGAAGTGTATGTGGATACTGATGATGAAGTTGTTGATGTTTTTGGTGCTGAAGGTGATTTATCAAACTTGGAGACTGATATACCTGTTAGTCCCACACCAACAACAAGAATCCACAGGAATCATCCAAAGGAGCAAATAATTGGTGATGTTCACTCTGCTGTTTAGACTAGAAGTAAATCAAAAGGGTTGAGTGATTTGCTTGATCAGGGATTGTTTGCTCAAACTCTTAAGAAGAGGAATAGCCACAAGGATCTACAAAATTGCATGTTTGCCTGTTTCTTATCTCAAGAAGAACCCAAGACCATTCACAAGGCTTTGAAAGATGAAAGTTGGGTTGAAGCTATGCAAGAGGAGTTGCTGCAGTTCAAGCTTCAGGAGGTCTGGACATTAGTTGATTTGCCTAATGGAAAAAGGGCAATTGGTACAAAATGGGTGTTCAGATGTAAAAGAGATGAAAGAGGTATTGTCATCAGAAATAAGGCTAGATTGGTGGCTCAGGGATACACTCAGGAAGAAGGGATAGACTATGATGAGGTCTTTGCTCCAGTTGCAAGATTGGAGGCTATCAGACTTTTCTTGGCATATGCCTCATACAAGAATTTTCCTGTGTATCAAATGGATGTGAAAAGTGCTTTCTTGTATGGAAAGATACCTGAAGAGGTTTATGTGATGCAACCACCTGGGTTTGAAGATCCTAAGTATCCTGATAGGGTATACAAGGTGAAGAAAGCACTGTATGGACTACATCAAGCTCCTAGAGCTTGGTATGACACCTTATCTCAGTATTTGTTGAATAATGGTTTTCACAGGGGAACCATTGATAAAACATTGTTCATTAAGAAAGACAAAAAGGATATTCTACTGGTTCAGGTCTATGTAGATGATATCATTTTTGGGTCTACAAATAAGGTGTTATGTGAAGGATTTGAGAAGTTAATGCACAGCAGGTTTGAGATGAGTTCAATGGGAGAACTGACTTTCTTTTTAGGACTACAAGTTAGGCAGAAGTCAGATGGGATTTTTATTAGCCAAGACAAGTATGTGGCTGATATGTTGAAGAAATTTGGTTTCAAAGATGTGAAGGCAGCCAAGACACCAATGGATAAAAATAAACCTTTGCTCAAGGATGAAGATGGTGTAGAGGTTGATGTACATTTGTATAGATCCATGATTGGCTCATTGATGTATCTGACTGCTTCAAGGCCAGATATCATGTTTTCTGTGTGTGCTTGTGCTAGATTCCAAGTGTCCCCAAAAGTTTCACACTTGGAAGTAGTCAAAAGGATTTTTAGGTACCTAAAGGGTCAACCAAAACTGGGTCTTTGGTATCCTAATAATTCACCATTTGACTTGATAGCATACTCAGATAGTGACTATGCTGGAGCTATTATGGACAGAAAATCAACTACTGGAGGCTGTCAGTATCTTGGTCATAGGTTGATCTCTTGGCAATGTAAGAAACAAACAGTGGTAGCAAATTCGACAACTGAAGCAGAATATGTTGCTGCTTCTAGCTGCTGTGGACAGGTGCTCTGGATTCAGAACCAATTGCTGGATTATGGGTACAATTTTATGAACACAAAAATTTTTATTGACAACAACAGCACAATGTGTATTATCAAAAATCCTGTTTTTCATTCTAAAACAAAACACATAGAGATAAGACATCATTTTATTAGAGATTGTTATGAGAAAAAGTTAATTCAAGTGGTTAAAATTCATACTGACAACAATGTTGCTGATTTACTTACAAAATGTTTTGACATAAGTAGATTTCAGTTTCTAGTTGCTAGTATTGGCATGATCAATCTTTAAAACTTTTAATCATCTTCTCTCTGTATGTTTTTGTAAATTTTTGTAAGGATTTGTGCTGTTTGTTAAGTCAACATTTGTTGTCTGCTGTTTAGTTGTCTGTTGCTATGGTACTCTGCTGCTATTTTTGGAATATTCTGGCTTGTGTTTGTTGTTTGCTACTAACCTTTTTGCAGATACATACACAAATACTCAAGTAAAGCAAGGAAAATTAAAAGGTTCATTCATTCCATAAGCAAAGTACAGAGAAAGTTTTCCTACAGCCATCATTCAAAAGAAACATCAAAAGACAACAAGCTACATCGATTCACAACCTACATCTTAGCAAATTCAGGCATGACCTTGCTACGCGGTCCCCTAGTGCCCATGGCCTCAAACACCTTTGGACAGGGGAGTGCAAGTACTACTGGACGAGGAGGTGGATTTTGTTGCTGACTGGTAGAGGAAGCTGTTTTCTTCTGCTGGTTTTTCTTCCTTGGCACAGAGGGTTTCTTCTCAACTGGACTTGGCTTTGGCTGAGGGATGTGGACACTCTTTGCAAAGGCAGCTGCGGCTTTCTCCATTTGTTTCTGAAGTTCAGCGGTTATTGGATGTTTTGGAGGGATGATTTCCCAAGCACCTTGATAGTAAGTCATGCGTTTTGGCCAACCTTGCTGTTTCCCAGGCCAATTTGCTGTTTCTTCATCGCTTGAATCTTCGAATGACGATGGTGTTGAAGGGAGTGGATCGGAGTATGATTCTTCCTTGATTGCTTTTCCTTTTTGTTGCGATGTGGATGCCTTCTTAGGAAAGTAACTAGCCCAACCTTGTGATTCATCAGATGATGAATCTGAAGATATTTCAATGATTGGCGTTTTTTACGAACTCATGTTGGATTGTTATTGAGTTAGGGTTGTGAATTGGGGATTTGATTTAGTGATTACGGATTTATGGAGTTAAATGTGGGGTTGGTATTGTATTTAAGGAGGTGATTTTAAAGATTTTGGGAATGTTGACTTTAGGTCAACACTTTCATAACTCTGCTGATGAGTTTGAAAGTTGAAGGGTCAAACTGTAAATTTTGGCGCGTTATTAAACCTAATTAGATCCAAACGGTATCTTTCACCAATTTGATCTAATTCCATTTTAATTGCTCAAGAATTACATTCAACTATCACCAAGAACATCAATTCTTATCATTTCACCCAAAACCCCCAAATCAAATGGCTCAAAGAACGTTTCCTGAAGAACACAATCAGATAGCATTTCTCAGTAAGGTTACTGCCGCTGATGGATTCTATGAGGTTATGGATTTCCTGAGTGCTTCGAAGTTAAGGTATGCGTTAACAGCTGATCCTACCATTTATACATCTCATATGAAGCAATTTTGGTCAACTGTTAAGTTGGATGTCTTAGATGGTGAGGAACGATTGGTAGGTAGTGTAGATGGGGAGAATATTGTAGTTAGTGAAACCACAATTAAGAGAAGTTTGCGTTTATCAGGCACCCCAACACCCCCTACTATTACCTCAGAAATAGTTATGACTGAACTTGAGACTTTTGGATATGAGAGACCTGAGGCTGGTAGTACATTATTGAAAGGTCGTCTCTGTCCACATTGGGAGTTTTTACTGCATACTCTACAACACTGCTTGTTTCCCAAAATAGGTGGATGGAATGAGTTTAGTGCTTCTCAAGCTATGGCTTTGGTATGTTTAGCTACAGGGCAGCCCTTTGATTTTTCTGGTATGATATTTGAGGGGTTGAAGAAGTTTATTAAAAAGAAGTTTTACTTGTACCCAAGGTTTCTACAACTTATAATAAACAGACAGCTGAGGGAACCATTGAGGCATGTACATGTTGAGCCCTGTAGTAGAATGGCCATCAAGATGTTTGCTTTTTTAAAGAAGAATGGGAAAGGATTTTCTGGTGTTATTACTCCCTTAACTGAGCATATCTTGAATGTAGTGGCTGAAGTGAATGAGGATGAAGAGGCTGGAACACCCACAGCTTCCCATCACACATCCTCATCTACAAGCTTAAATGAGTCATCTTCCACTGAACCACAAAATACCCAAACACCTAGGACTTCACAAGAGGGCATTGTGCAACCTCAGGCCAATGTCAATATGGTAGCAGATGAGGCTGATACAGGTGTTGGAGGTATCATGATGGAAGAGGCTGGCACTACTGTTTCCAACTTAGTAGTTGAACAGGACAGTGTCAACATCATTAAGACCTCAACCATGGCAACATCATTTGTAGAAGGTTCTCAGGAACCTGACACAACTGGTGGTAACCCCAGCCAAATGGCTTTTATGGGGGGCTCAGATGTTCATCCTAGGAATGAGACTGAGTTTATGTCCAAAGATTCACCTCTCGGAGAAGGTAACACATCTCGAAGTGATGAGGACAGAGATGAACATATTGAATTGATGGACACTTATGTACATATTGACATTGCAAATGATACACCTCTCGGACCAGGTTACACAGGTCGAAGTGTTGATGCTAGAATTGAACTTGAAACTGATGATTTGACGGCTAAAAACACTGTACAAAATGTCAATTCCAGTGATCAACCTCTCGGGTCAGGTTACACAGACCGAAGTTGTGAGGATATCATGAAACAATTGAAAGAATTGACGGAAAATTGTACCAAATTGTCAAAGGAGGTCCTGGATCTAAGAAAGGAGTTAAAGACAGTCAGAGCTACTCAAGGTGCTGAAATAAGGAGGCTTAAGCTAAGGGTTACACACCTTGAGGGGAGGCTCAAGAAGAGGTCCAAACCAAGTTTGGTAGAGGATGCTTCCAAACAGGGGAGGAATGATCAAGAGGCTGTGGTGAATGATAAGGATCAAGAGGATGTGATAGGTTCAGGGGAGGTTGAGAAGGATTTTGTTGAAAATATTGGTGAAAAGGGTGACTCTGCTGGTGCAGAACACTCTGCTGATGGGTTGAAGGTTTCTGCTGATGAGACTGAGCAGAGTGCAGGTGTAAAGGACTCTGCTGGAGTAAATGATTCTGCTGATTCAGATGATGAACAGATGACTTTAGCTCAAGTGTTGCTGAACATGAACAAAGAAGATAAAAACCCACACCATCACAACAACAACCTGCTGAATCAAGTGAAGAGCTTGAAAGAAAGAAAAAGTTGGCTAATCAACAAGCTCAAATTGCTCAAGATGAAGAATATGCAAGAAGAGTTGCAGCTGAAGAAGAAGGAAATCAGTTTGCATTTATGGAATGCTCTACAGTCAATAAAGTTAGTCAAGAAGAATTAGATGAACAATTGCAGTATTTCATTGATTCTGATATGATTGTAAGAGGTGAAGCTAGGATGATAGCAAATGATGAGCAGTTAGATGGAAGTGAAAAGACAAAAGAGCTTGTTGATTTTATACTTAAAAAGAATGGATTAGCTAAGTGGGAAGAGCTGATTAAGAGGATTACAGATGCACAAAAGCATGGTTACAAGCAAAAGTCATCTTCAAGGAAAGCATTGGTTAAAGACATGAAGTACTATTTGAAGAATGCAAGAGGCTATCAGATGAAGGATTTCAAAGGCAAGTCAGATCACTTAATTGAAAAGGAGTTTTATGAAACTTATGCTAAGTTAAATCCAAGAAAAGTTTCTGAGAAGAAGAGAAATCCAGAAGTTATGGGATCTGACAGTATGAAAGCATCTGGGAGTGGAAGTGTTTCAAAGAAACAAGATGACAAGGAAACCATGGAGTTTGAGAGAGAAGAAGTTAAGAAGGTTATTGGTTATAAGAGGACAGGTAAGAGAATAAAGCAGATGGCTAGAAAGAAGAGGAAGACTGAGTCATTGGTAAAGAGTGATTCTGAAAAAGAAGAAAGTAATGAGCATCATTTTGAGGAAGTAACTGCTGAGGATATGAAAAGAACAATGGATATCACAGTTCATGTAACACAAGAGGAACCAGAGATAGTCAATGCAGTTCCTTTAGATACAAAATATTCAATCATCTCTTATGCACATACAGTCTGGGATGGAAGTGAAGCTTACTGGGAGTTTAAGAGGTCTAATAATATGTATTATGGATTTGTTAGATTTTCTTAGATGCTACATTTTATGGATAGAGATGATGTGATGCAGACATGGAGATTATATAAAGAAAAGTATGGTGATACTAGACCAGAGGTGATGTATGAAAGAATTCACTATTACTTTTTGAAGAACATGTTTGAACCTGATGAGAGAGATATTGAATGGAGAGATTTGTTGAACTCCAGAGTTGATAGGTGGTATTTGTATCAATCTTGTGGAGTACCTGAATTGGTTTGTAAGGGTGTTAAGGTCTACATGCTTGTGGAGAAGGATTACCCTTTGAATAACAATACAGCAGTGATTACTCAGATGTTAAAGCCTGGTATGTTGACATTGCAAAATAGTTTCTTTTCAGATACTCAAGCTTATAAATTGATAACGAAATATGAGAAGATTTTTGAGTCAAAGACATCAAAACAGTGAAGTGTTTGGAAGCATCCTCCTGGTGGATAATTGAATTTAAGGAAACTTGATGATTTTTGATGAAAAATATCAAGTTTAGGGGAGGATTGTTGGGTCTAAAATGCTGCTGATCCGAGAAAACATAACTCTGCTGGATAGTTATGTGACTCTGCTGATTAGCACAAGAACTCTGCTGGTTTGATAACTCTGCTGTTTTGGATAATAGGCATAGTGTAACTCTGCTGCTAGCTCACGAGGACTCTGCTGCTAGATGGATTACTCTGCTGCTTATTAATTATGTAAAGTATGTTAAGATAAGTATAGAAAAGATACGTATGAATATTTTTCTTATATAGGAAGTCTTGTAAACCAACTAGGACTCCTTACGCTATAAAAGGAGGTTCTAGGGTTAGAGTTAGATATCGATTTTTTTGTTTATCTTAGCATACGTATTATTTACACTTCAAGGTTTCTTGTAACCCTATTGCTATTCAGAGCAATCGTATTAATATATTGAAGTGTTGTTTGAGAATTCGTTTATATTTATTCTTCTTAAGATCAAGTATTAGTTTCCGCATAATATTTGATATACAACCTAAGATCAGTTTCTATACCGATTACTTTAGATTTATCTAAAGTAATTAATAAGATCGTGAAGCTCAACTGGGATCAACATAGCTAAAGCTCGGACTGTTCATGAGATTGATAATTAATGTTTTCTTGTGAGTACTTGGGCAAATGGTCATTGTATGACTTAATAGTACGTTCGGAGACGAGGAAGAACATGAAAATATCTTTGCACTTTGTTAGGAAATTCGTCGATCATTGTGCATTCTGAGAGGTTGATATTTGTTGAGACAACGATGTTCTTAATTGAGGATATCTCTTTAAATCCCGCAAGTTTTGAAAACCATCACCAAGTGGTCAAGACCGATAACAGAATGGAGAACTGAAACCTTTTTGAACCTTGCAGTAGAATTCTGGAAGATGTTTACAACTTGGGTTACCATTGAGAAATTTCGGGAACGGAGAGAAACAGCTTAGTTTGATGGAGAATGGAGTTTTGGAAAAGCTGAAATAGAAATTAGTTTCCATACCTCGGGCGGAATAATTTTGGGATATTTCAGAAAGAGACTCGGTTATACTCCCTTGCTGCACAGAAAGTTTTTCGTATGCATCAAGACAACTAGAATCATATCAGAAGAATTACTTCAATACCTGACCTGGAGTTGGAAACAACGGTGGCTACCCTAAAGAGTGAAGACATTCCTTACAAAGCAGAAGTGTGGGCGATGCAGAAGAAGAAAATCTAGTCAAGACGGCGAACCTGGAGTTGATGAAGACATGCAGCCTAACTTCCTTATTCATCTTGGTTGTACCAAGATGAATTGAGAGCGGAAGCAGACTGGATGATGAAGGATTGGAAGATCGTGCCAGAAATTTACATTACTCAATTACATTCCAAGAAGAACTGTAGGAGGCTTGATGAACCAGACAAGAGTACACGATTCTGTTTCACTTCCAGATTGACGGACCAACGAAGACAGATTAACCGGACTTGAAGAGATTGGATGGTTTTGAACGAACGGATTTTTGAAAGCATACCTTTATGTTTGGAAGAATTGATTCTGTGAACACCGAAGTTATTGACGACTAACTTTCATTTCCGTTGACCCTCTTAAGTTTCGTTATAAAGTAATAAAATCCTCTTATGATTTAAGTTCCCTAGAAGCATTTCGGTTCGCGTTTATTTTTCATATGTTCGATGATGGCTTTATTTTGAGAGATTTTGGCGAGTTGTGGAAGATATGATGCTTGTGACGGCGTACCTCACTTCTGCTAGGCAATCTGGGACTTTGATACTCTTACGAATAGTTTTGTTTTCCCTCTTGACTATGACATTTGATCTTGTAACCTTTGATGACTATAGAAGTACTAGGTGGATTAAGATAGGTGGTTGATTACGACTTGAGATAAAGTATGATTGATGCGTGGTTTTGCAACCTTACAACAGGTTTTACCTCTCAAGGGATCTCAAGAGGCTTACAACCCCACCAGGCAGTGTACCTGACCGATGTAGTATAGTGTAGTGGTAAGTACGGGGGATTGATCGTTCTCCACAGGGAATAGTGTTCGTTAGGTATGAAAGGCTACTCTAATTAGGTCTAAGGGTTGAGGAAGATTCTTTTTATTTTTTTTATATTTTTATGAAAGCAAGTAAAATCTCGGGTTTTGAAGGAGTGGGCGGAATTAGTTGCTAGTCAACTAACCCAAATTACTACAAATGCAAATAAAATAAAATAACAAAAATGAAAAGTGGTGAGAAACTTATGTGTGGAGAAATGTGTTTACTTAGATTTCCTTACTCCCTAACTATCTTTTACCGGTTAATTAGTGTGTATTAGTCGCGTGGATGACGGGTGTATTCCTTAATACCATTCGTGGGGTGGCGTACTTACTTCCCCAAACTCTACAAGCTCCTACTTCACTCCTATGTCGAGCCGGCTAGGAAGCTCCTAACATGGGATCACTAGAATTCGCTTGTGCATTAAATACAACCATAAAAACCTTTAGTACGCGTTTGGTTCATGTTTCTTAAGACGTTCAAGCAAGTTACCGAATAGGAAGTTAGCCAGTTTTCTTAAGCCTAACATAGATAAACAATCATCCAATACAACTAACAACACACTAACAACCAATAATCAATAGCTAGGTTTCATTAGATCTAAGCAAACACAAGATAAAATTAGCCTAACATGTTAAACAAAAGACAAGCATAAGATAGAATCAAACAACACATAGACGTATTGAATGATTAATTAATAACTTATCTTTCAATGAAACATGGAAGATCTCAAGGCAAGAAGCCCTGAAAAAGTAGCTAAAATCGTCTTAGGGTTTTATCCCAAAATTCCACACACTAAGCTCTCCTCTAATGACAAAAAATTAGAAAACTATATATAGACTTTGACATCTGACGGCGTCACCTTATGCATTGTGACGCCGTCACCTCGCCGCTTTTAGGGTTCCCGGATGACCTTCTTGACGCCGTCCCTCTTTAGCTCTTCAAAAATCCATTCTGGCTTATCAAGGCTTGACGCCGTCGGACCTATAACGTGACGCCGTCCCTCTTTGATTTAAGCCGTGACGCCCTTGATTTAGTTAAAGCGTGACGCCGTCAGAATTCTCATGCAAACTCACTGGCCCGTCATGAGTAAATTTCACATCCAACTTTTCTTGCCAAGGCATGACGCCGTCTGGAGTTAATGTTGACGCCGTCAAAGGTGACTTTCAGCACAATTTTGAGACTTTGCCGTTTTCTTCACTTTTATGCTCCAAAAACGTCCAAAATGCCTCCTTTTCCAGATTTCTCCTCAAAAGTACCTAAAATGACAAAAGGAACGATTTAGGGCAATATTTGATCAAATAAATACGATTTCGGGCTTAAATGACCCCTTAAAAGCGGTACACTTTTCGCCTCATCAAATACCCTTACACTTGAGATTTGCTTGTCCTCAAGCAAATGCGCTTTTATTCTAATCAAAATACAAGTTAGGGGTCATTTAATGCAAACATAAAAGTAATTACAACAAATAATCGTTCCACTTCAATCATAATAAGCACGGAGATTATAAACTAGCACCTCACAAGTAGTGTTTAGATACTCACATCTCTCAAGTGTCATCAAAATAAATCTCATAAATGAAAACGGATAATATCTCTCACTACCTGTCATAGCAAATAGATTACCATAGGCTTGGGAAAGGATCGAAAACCTCCTCCACTAGGCGTAAGCACCAAAGATAAACTATCAAAGAGGGCTTTTAAATGGGTTATAACGTTAGGTGTAGGGAAAAGGAAAACACGGTTTTGTTGGATAAGGATATTTTACTGGTGGCGAGTTAAAGATCTTGATTAATTACATGTACTATACAATGTTGCTAAGCCAAGACTCGACTCAATTTTAAGCTAGAAACAAAATAACAAAAACATAAAAATAAACATAAAATGAAACGGGATGGTAGTCCGTATGTTTTTTTCTATTTTTCTTTTTCTCTTTTTTTTTTTTTTTTTTTTTTTTTTTTTTTTTTTTTTTGTATTTTTCTTGATTTTTCGATTTTTTTTTTTTTTTTTTTTTTTTTTTTTTTTTTTTTTTTTTCATACACTCTTGCCCTACCATCCAAAATAATACATCATAGAGGCATTGCATTCCCCTTACACTTGAACTTTTACATAACTTTACAAATAACTATTCTAATGACTCGAATTAAGATAATTGAAAAACTTGGAGTACTTTTAAAATATTTAGCACATATGGGGGTAATAATGTTTGTTCTTCCCCATTACTCCATTACACTAGTACTTTACCCATGAGTCCCAATCGTCCCAAAACAATATGTACAAGGATATGACTCGACTTAGCAACCATGTAATCAATTAGATAATTAACTTGGGTTTAAACAAATGTTGTCACAATAATGCACTAAAGATGAGTGCATACAAGGTAGGCTAAGGCGATTTGGGTGTACATTTAAGTGGGGTGTAACAAATTCTTCCTTTAAGTAAAATGCTTAAAGGTCGAAACGAAAAGATAGGCTCTGAGGGGTGTACTAGGGGTATCGTGTACTAAAAATGAGTACAACGCAAAGGGTGTGGGAGAATTACTTGACCAATGTAGCCAAAGTAATTATAACAGAAACACAGGTGTAAAACAATGGGTTAATCCTAATGCCTCTTATCATGTAGTAAATCTAACTACACGAATGTAGTCTCACTTGTGGCCTCGGAATGGTCCTAACGCAAGTTCTAGAATCTAAGTGCTACCGGTACACACATCATAGCATAAATGCTTTTCCTACCAATTCTAGGGGCGAACCTCACATATTTGGGGGTGGAAAATTTTTTAGTGGTACGGTTTTTGTGCTAGTCATATAACTCCTATCCGTGAGACGCTCATTAAGATCAAAGTTTCACTCTTATATGTTGTAAAAATTTTAAATTTGGCACTAAAATTACCTTAACAAGTATTTCTCTCAGTTTTATTACACATCTACTATTAAACAAACAAAAATCAAGCGCAATTGTATTCTCTAAAATCGTACTTTTACCCTCCCCTTACACTTAAGATGAACATTGTCCCTAATGTTCAAATAACAAGATGTAAAAGAAAAAGTAAAAGAATGAAATCAAATACTCCCCTGATTTGCTCGTTGGATAATGAAATTACACGGTTAAATCTTCCTCCAAAGAGAATGTTGAAGCTCCATGACTAATGCATCGCCATAAGCTTGATTCAAAACATTTCCTTGTCCAAAATAACCTGTTGAACCTGAGAAAACAAACACGAAAACCTGCATAACATCGGCGGGATAAAATCTATATATAAGGATATAATGCTTGTGGAATGATAACTTTGCAGATTCCTGGAGATTATAAGTTGGAGATTTTAATAAAAACTTTTTATGAAAACAAAATTTTCAAAAATTTCTGGAAATTAAATCTGACGCCGTCAGGTTATAACCCCTGACGCCGTCAGAAATGACCTGACAAAAATTTTCGTTTTAAGTTTCCGGAAAATTTCTGGAAAAACCTTTACCTTACTTCCTGGAAATCCTGCAAAACATCATTATGACTCGATACAAGCATTTGACTCAAACAAATACGAATATGTATGTTAATTTATTATTATTACGATTCATGTTCATATGTGTTCTAATAAACCGATTTAGATTTCCCTTACACTTATCTTTTGCAAAATACCTTTATATGTAGTTAAGACGAAGTTAAAAACAAAATAAAGCATTTTCACAAATTAGTTTTTGAACATGAATCAATAAGAATAAAAATTAAACACACATATGGAAACAAATAAAAACAAATAAACAAACAAATGAACACACAAAGCAAATAAAACAAATAAAGATTGGGTTGCCTCCCAAGAAGCGCTTTTCTTTATTAACGAGTCTTGTAGCTAGACTCAAAGTCACGTACATTACGTGACTCCATCCTCGGTCACGGTTCCTAGGCCATTCTCCTTCCCGGTTTTATATTCCGGTCCTAATTTCAAACAATCCTTGTAGAAACCGAATATCCTTTCCATAACATAGTCTACTCCTTTACTTCTATCCTTATCATTCCTATAGTAGACTGCTTGTTTAAGCTCCTTCTCAACATTTGACAAGTGTTGGAATTGTTCTATCTTATATGGCATTTGGTAGCTTACTTCATCGGTCTCATCCTTAAATCTAACTATCCCCAAGGAAGGTTCATAAGTCATTCTAGAGACCTCAACAAATGGTTTTCCAAAAACCACTTGAGTCAAGGATGCATCGACTATTGGACGGATATCTTCTACAATTACAAAGTCGGTGACATAGGTGAAGTTTCCTACAATAACCGGTAATCCCTTAACTCTTCCCGTGAAGTTACTCATCCAACCCTTGTCAGGGAACATCCTATACCCAAGTTGATTTTTCATTATCAAGTTGTAGTGGGCTCTAGTCATGACGTTTATGGGTGATCTAAGGTCGATATAAGCTTTCCACACATGTAGATGCCCTATGTTGCATGGTATGTTGAGATTAGAAGGGTTGCCTATTTCTATGATTGGTCTACCTAGGAAGTATGGTGTCTCGGGGTCATCGAATAAGTTTGTATGATATGCACGCTCTTCCTTAGTGGGTAGCCTATTGAAGTAGTCCTCATCATCATCTACTTCTTCAATCTCACTTGTCCTAACTTCCTTATCAACCTCGACTTTCCTATCCTCATCCTTTGGTTCACTTTCTTCCATGCTCCTATCGATTGGTTTAATAGTGACAATGTTGACGAAGTGGACATGTTTGGATGAAGAAGGGTCTTTGACTTGGGGTCCGCTATTTGTGTTCCTAGCGTCCTTATGTGGAGGTGATAACACTTGGTTATGGAGGGCTTTCAACAAGTTGTCAATTTTATTGGTCATCTCAGTTTGTTGTTGATTGAATTCGGTCTCGAATCTAGCTATCCGAGCTTCTTGAGATGCCATAAATTGAGACATCAATCCTTCAAAGTTATTGGTACTACCATTGCCGGAAGGATTGTTGTTGAAAGTACGGTTCGAGTTGGAACCGCTTGATTGGAAACGATTAGGTGGGTTGGAAGAATTGATTTGTTGTGAGTTTTGGTTTTGTTTCCACCTAAGGTTCGGGTGATTTTTCCATGAGGGGTTGTATGAATCACCATAATGGTTTGGCTCGGGCTTGAAAGTGTACCACTTGTCTCCCGCTCCGTCGGTACGCGAGGATGCGTAGTCCGCAAAAGCTTGTTCGGGGAGTTCCATGCAATCACGAGTGTCGTGGGGACCACTACATAATTCACATGAAGAAGTGATTTTGTTCACTTGGCTTGAAGGTTTAGGAGCCTCGTAGGATTTCATGAGAAACTTGACTTGGTCTTCAAGTTCTATGATCCTACGGTCGGAAGTGCTTGAATTGTTAGAAGGCAAAGATATTGCCTTGACCGTTTTATTCAAATCACGGGGATCACTCCAACTTTCGTTGTCATAAAGAGCAAGATCCTCTAGGAGAGCCCATGATTGTTCCGCACTTAGATCACGTAGCTTGCCACCGGCCAATTGGTCAATGGTTTGCCTTGTGGAGAGATTGATATGGTCATAGAAGATTTGGACTTGGAGCCAAAGTTCTATGCCATGGTGAGGGACTTTTTGGAGTAAGTCCTTGAATCGAGTCCATGCCTCGTAGAGAGTTTCGCCTTGACGTTGTTGGAACATCAAGATATCATTCCTTAGCTTGGTAGTTCTTCCCGGTGGGAAAAACTGAGCAAGGAAACGAGTGGTGAGATCATCCCAAGAGGTGATGGATCCTGCGGGTTGACGTTCTAGCCACTGACTAGCTTGGTCCCGCAGAGAGAACTGGAAGAGACGCAATCGGGTCGTCTCTCGAGTGGCAACATCAAGGTCTATAGAATCAACGATTTTAAGAAAGTCCTTGAGATGTTGATTAGGATCTTCAGAACGAAGTCCATGGAATGCGCATCCGCTTTGCACCAACCGGATGGTGTCGGATCGCAAGGGTGTGATATTGGCTCCTTGAGTGAGCTCAATGGTGTTTCGATAGCCGTGGTGGCTAGGACGGGAATACTCTCCTAAAGTACGGGCTCTAGGAGGTGGTGGTGGTTGTTGTGGTGGTGGGTTGTGGGGGTTAAGGATATTACCATCTTCCATGATGTCGGACGGTAATGGTTACGAACAAAGACACGAAGAAAATAGATAGACTAAAGAAAACCTAGAAAAATAAAATAAAAATCTCACTAGAAAGGAATCTAGTGAGTAGACCTAATAGAAATAAAAATTCAACCTAAACAATAACTATTCCCCGGCAGCGGCGCCAAAAACTTGATGCGTGGGTTTTGCAACCTTACAACAGGTTTTACCTCTCAAGGGATCTCAAGAGGCTTACAACCCCACCAGGCAGTGTACCTGACCGATGTAGTATAGTGTAGTGGTAAGTACGGGGGATTGATCGTTCTCCACAGGGAATAGTGTTCGTTAGGTATGAAAGGCTACTCTAATTAGGTCTAAGGGTTGAGGAAGATTCTTTTTATGTTTTTATATTTTATGAAAGCAAGTAAAATCTCGGGTTTTGAAGGAGTGGGCGGAATTAGTTGCTAGTCAACTAACCCAAATTACTACAAATGCAAATAAAATAAAATAACAAAAATGAAAAGTGGTGAGAAACTTATGTGTGGAGAAATGTGTTTACTTAGATTTCCTTACTCCCTAACTATCTTTTACCGGTTAATTAGTGTGTATTAGTCGCGTGGATGACGGGTGTATTCCTTAATACCATTCGTGGGGTGGCGTACTTACTTCCCCAAACTCTACAAGCTCCTACTTCACTCCTATGTCGAGCCGGCTAGGAAGCTCCTAACATGGGATCACTAGAATTCGCTTGTGCATTAAATACAACCATAAAAACCTTTAGTACGCGTTTGGTTCAGGTTTCTTAAGACGTTCAAGCAAGTTACCGAATAGGAAGTTAGCCAGTTTTCTTAAGCCCAACATAGATAAACAATCATCCAATACAACTAACAACACACTAACAACCAATAATCAATAGCTAGGTTTCATTAGATCTAAGCAAACACAAGATAAAATTAGCCTAACATGTTAAACAAAAGACAAGCATAAGATAGAATCAAACAACACATAGACATATTGAATGATTAATTAATAACTTATCTTTCAATGAAACATGGAAGATCTCAAGGCAAGAAGCCCTGAAAAAGTAGCTAAAATCGTCTTAGGGTTTTATCCCAAAATTCCACACACTAAGCTCTCCTCTAATGACAAAAAATTAGAAAACTATATATAGACTTTGACATCTGACGGCGTCACCTTATGCATTGTGACGCCGTCACCTCGCCGCTTTTAGGGTTCCCGGATGACCTTCTTGACGCCGTCCCTCTTTAGCTCTTCAAAAATCCATTCTGGCTTATCAAGGCTTGACGCCGTCGGACCTATAACGTGACGCCGTCCCTCTTTGATTTAAGCCGTGACGCCCTTGATTTAGTTAAAGCGTGACGCCGTCAGAATTCTCATGCAAACTCACTGGCCCGTCATGAGTAAATTTCACATCCAACTTTTTTGCCAAGGCATGACGCCGTCTGGAGTTAATGTTGACGCCGTCAAAGGTGACTTTCAGCACAATTTTGAGACTTTGCCGTTTTCTTCACTTTTATGCTCCAAAAACGTCCAAAATGCCTCCTTTTCCAGATTTCTCCTCAAAAGTACCTAAAATGACAAAAGGAACGATTTAGGGCAATATTTGATCAAATAAATACGATTTCGGGCTTAAATGACCCCTTAAAAGCGGTACACTTTTCGCCTCATCAATGATCATCATGAAGGCATAGTTATGTGGTGCTAGTATTATGACGCCTGATCAACGTGATAATACTTACACCATATAACGTGCACTCATTGTGGCCATAGGATATCTTGGGGTAATACCTAAGAAGTTTAGAATTTGATATCCGCTGGATTATCCGTGATTAGCGAGACGTTAGGTTCATTCTACCTATGCGTATGCTCTGTTTTCGTTCGTTAGATATCGGGATGACTTTGGACTCTCGTTTTGCATTCCGTTGACCTCAGTCATAAATCTTGAACTCTCTGTAGAGCCCTCTACTGTTAAAACAGTTAATTTGATTTGAAATCTCGTTCGTATTCCATTAAGTTTCCTGAAGATTCACCTATCGTTCATTTCATGATCCATGAACCTTTTGATCAAAATCAACTTATTTGTCTCCTTCTGAGAAATTAGAACCCACCTCGTTTTGATTTGAGTCATGAGAAACTTTTGGTCTGAAGATCTGTTGGAAGAACCTCCTCGGGCGTAAGAATGTTTGTAATGATCTTTTGCGACTTGCTACGACTTCGTTTAATCTTGCAACTTCAAATTTCGAGGACGAAATTTTTCTTTTAGAGGGGAAGAAGTTGTAACTCCCAAAAATCTAAAACATGTAAAAAGACCAAATTGCCCCTACAACTTTAAAATTTGATTAATAAGTTTATAAAGCACCAAATTTGTCCCGAACCTTTGGAAATAAACAAGTTATGAAGCCAAGTAAATTATGATACAACATTTTAACATTTGGAATGTACAAAAATTACAAGAACACACACATATGTGTATATGGCCGATTATACATGTTGTATTATTATTATTATTATTATTATTTAAAAATCCTAATTAAATCAAATTATTCAAAGATAATCTCAAATAATTATAGGATCTTTTAAAATCAGAAAGTATGATATCTTGGGGTTAACTTGGACCGAAAGTTTTCATCCCTCCCCCTATTTTCACTCGGTATTACCTTATTTCCTTTAATTCCTAAACCGAAAACCCTAAAATAACACACAAATTCTCTCTACTTCATTCGGTCCTGTGGAAATTCTTTGGGCATTTTTTGGGGTTGATCATCATCCAAGGAAGCTTAGAAAATTGGTTTGGGGTCGTGGGGCTTGTTCGTTTGGTCGCTAGCATTTGTTTTGTCGAATTCTTGTCATCCGTAAAGTACAAATCCAAAGAACCCTTTTACACGTTCGATTATTCATGTGGTATTTTTATCATGTTATTAGGATCATATAAGACCTAAATAAAATATATAATTCGAATCATGCATGCTGTATAGATCGAAATAATTTTAAAGAGTTAAAACGGGTATAAATTCCAAATCGAGCCATACGATTTTTCTGGGTGATTTGTTTATTTTATTTGAACATTATATGAATTATAAGACCTGGGAAAAATGCTTATATGATTTATAGAAGCTTAGATTGATCGCTATAATTTTGAAGGGATGAAACACGTATAATATCTAAAATACGTAATACGATTTTTCTGGGTGTGATACCTATTTTATTTGGACACTATACGATCTATATAACTCAGTAAAAATGTTGGTTCGAATTTTTGGGGCCTTAATAACCTGTGTCGAATTGTTTGTGTATATCGGGTTTAAAGAAAACAAGGAAAGAAAATAAAACCCTAATATTCGATTAGGGTTTAGGGTTTTGGACATGGATCTGGTATATTAATGGTGTAATAATGATGATTTAATGATGGAGGAATGATTGGTAAAGCTAGGGTTAGGGTTTGGTATTTTTAAAAGTGTACCGATGGGATTTTATAAACTATAGGGTGCGTTTTATAAATTATGAAACTTGTGGGTTATTTTTATAACATGCTTTAGACCAGGGGGTATTTGAATAACATATAAAATGGAGGTCCTTTTCGTAAATTATGCAACTTAGGGATTTAATTTGTAAATTATGTAAAATGTGTAATTCGGTTTGTAATTAAATAAATTAGAGGGACCAAATTGTAAATTCTGGAAACTTGAAGGTAACTTGTATAAGTAATGATATAAAGGGTGTAATGTTTAATTTTGAATACTTAAGGGCTAAATGTGTAATTATGATTTATATATGATTCGAATTAATGTTTTTAAAAGTTAAGGGACTAGTTTTGTAAATTAAATAACTTGAAGGGTATAAATGGTAAATTGTTGAACTTAAAGGGCTAAAAGCGTAATTCTAGATAACTTATGTATTAACCTAAATTATAATCATGGAAACCTGCTAGTTATGGAAACCTGTTAAATATGGAAGGTTGCTATTTTTGGAAAGTTACCTGAAAAGGAAAGTTATTAAAAATGGAAAGCCGACTAAAATAAGTAATCTGAATTAAATAAGCTATTAATAAGACAGTCATGGATTCGTGTAGATTCACTGAAGATGGAGTTTGCTTTCAACCTTATAATTTCTGTTGTGTTGTTTCTCTTGCGGTATAAGGTACAGATATTCTGCCCTTCTTGTAAGGTGCCTTCGTTCTCTTGATCTCTTGTTTTGACTCGTTTAGGATTTCCCTAAGCCATTGCTATGTTCCCCTACATTTTGGTTCATTTGTTTGATTCATTTTGACCTTGATGTTCGATATGACCCTTTTTGCTTTGAGCCTCTATAATGATCCATTTGATATTCGTTCGTGACCATGTGATATTAATTTTCGTATCACTTGATACTTCGAAGGTTCATTGATTTTGGTAAATAAATGTGAAAACCTTTTTAACTATGACCTGGAAATGTTTTGAGAAAAATCAGTTATTTTAAAAGAATGATTATGGGTGAGGATATGATACTATTCTTATATGACATTTGTTAACCTTTGTGGGTACTAGTTTAAAGAATATTTTTATGAAAAACCGTTTTGCAAGATTATTTTATAAAAACTATTCGGAAAGATCATTTTATTGAAAACCATGATTAAAGAAATGCTTTAAATGAACTTTTGACAAGAACCTCTAAAGTGAACTTTTGCTACGAACTTTAATTATGAACCTGTGAAATTCTTTTCTGAAACATTTGATGTAGTCCTTATAATCTGAACTTAATTTTGATATAAAACTTAATTTGATAAACTCTGATTTGAACCTTTGATAGTTATTTCTGGACTGTTTGACATGAACCTTTTGCCATGTACCCTTAAGATATGACTTTTGATTATTTTGATAGTACATTTGACCTTGACCTACAGTTTGATATTACGAGCCAATCACTAGGCATGAGGGTTTCATGTCCATGTCATTGACGCACCTTTGACATGACTCTAGGGCAGGAGAGTGATGACCTGTTCCGTCCCTTATTTATTATCTGCTATGGCCATTATGATTATGATTATTGATTGTCTGCGGGGGCGTATGGGTGCATCCTAGATTTGACCTGTTATCTGTATAGGTTATTTGTTTATTGTTATATTTATCTGGTGACTGATGGTGTGTGCGATACACGTCTTTCACATATCTGGGAGCTAGCTACTCCATTTGGTTGCATTTGATATGATTTGGTTTGTTTCTGGGCTCGTGGTGGATTACTGATCCTTTTATTTCTTTTAATTCCTTTCTTTTCATTTCATCCTTATTATATTCTTTTCCTATGACTTATACATCCCAAAGCACTAAACTATGTATGTTCGTTTTCTTTTGCTTTCGTTTCCGTCTATTATATATCTGTTCGCTGATCTTTTTAAGCTTAGCCGCGTTTCTTTTTCCCGCGGCAGGTTTAGTTGGAAGTTGGGTAATAGTGAAGAGACTTTTGGACTTAGAAGACCTTGATAGTTATTTTGAAGTAGAGACTTGTAGAAGGATTTGCATTTGCAGACTTAGTATTTAGCTTTTGTTTCCTTTGTAACCTTGTAAATTTCAGAATTTCATTGTAACCCTTGAGAACCTTTGTATTATTGTTGATGTATGATTTGTTTGATCTGATATGAAACCATTATTATGACATCTTTACCCATATCGGGTTGGGGTGTTACATTTATAGGCCAAAATCCCAAAGTTGGAAAATATTTCTGAGGATGGCGCGCTGGCTGGCGTGTCGGAGCGCCAATAGCGCGCCACAACCCCGAAAGAATTTACTTTGAGATTTTGGTCTTTTAACTACCCAACCTTGCTAAACCCCCAATTGTACTTCACACATTAGACCTTTCCATTATTCATCCTCAAGGTCAACCAACTCAAATAGCCCTTTGATAAAAATCATTTTGTGAAGTATTTATGTAAAACCAATTATCAAAGAAAGAAAGAGATAAGGGATATATGGATAGGGGTAGTTTGGGTATTTTTCACATGGTTTAGATAAGAGAGAAAGAATATTTCATGGAATATTCCTTTCTTGGAATAGAAGTGTGGATAGGGAAGAATTTGAATTTGAAATTCAAATGTTGTGAGAGATGGAAGTGAGAGAGAGATTAGGTTAGGTTGGAAAGAAAACATGGTTAGGTTAAGAGAGTTGAGATAGAATGAGATGAGTTGGAATGAGTTGGAGTGAGTTGGCTTGATGTGATTTCTTGGCACAAAACTCCTAGCATCATAATTGTCAATAAATAATGAAAATATCTTATAATTGATCAAAACTTTTAAATGGAACAATTTGATTGTTGGTAGTCGAATCTCCATGTTCAAACTTTCCTCTCATTCCTTAACTGTTAGGAATATAAGTGACGATCATTATCGCGTCAAATAGTTAGTTAAATATATTCGTGTAATAGGAAGTAATAGTGCTAGTCCAAGTAGAAAATGTAAAGCCTTAAAGGCTTGGCCCAACATGAGGTCCAAGGTCCGACCCATGTGGCATTTGTAAGAAATATATAAACCCCTCCTAAGCTTGTTAGGAGGGTGTGGGAGTTCATTATTGAAGGTTTATTTACACATAGTTCTCTCCACCTCTCTCTAACTTTCTCTCTCTATATTCTATCTCTCTCTCTCTCTCTCTAGCTTGTGTGAAGTGATTATATTGGGTCCTAACAAGTGGTATCAATAGCCTAACAATGATTTAGAAGTGTATTGTGTTTTGGTTCGAAGCTTATTTATAGTTTCTTCACGTTTTTTCTTTTCGAAAATGGTACTTTTCTTGTTTTTTTGGGGTTTTAGTACTTCTTTGATTACAAATAAGTGTTAGACACCTTTTGGAACAAGAAAGTTACAAGCTTTATGGTTCAAATTTGATTTTTAGAAGTTTTACTTTTTGTTCTTCAAAGTTTCTAATTTCCTCAAAATTCATAAAAAGTGTTAAAGTTTGTTACTTTCATTAAGTTTTAGTGTTTTTAAGGTTTGTTGCACAAGAAAATCTTGGTTAGAAACACTTCTTTGTTGAATTTAAGAGATTTGAAAAACTGTCAAAACTTTCGAGTGAGTCCCTTAAACCCCAAAGTTTCGAGCAAGCTGTTCTTCAAAGTTTCAGCACCTTAAACCCTAAACATTCGAGCAACTACATACGGCGTGATCTTTGACATTTTTTGATTACTCAGTGCTTCACTCTCTTGTATAAGCTTGAGAAGCACTTCGACTCTTGGGAATTCTTTCAATTCGTATGAAACTTTCGAGCAACTCAAAAAGTTTCAAACAAGTATGAAACTTTCGAGCAACTTATAAAGTTTCGAACAAGACTGAACTTTCGAGTAAGTTCAAAAAGTTTTGAACAAGGTAAAAAGTTTCGAGTAAGTTAAAAAGTTTCGAACAACAGACAAGTTTCGAGCAAGGCAAAAAGTTTCGAGTAAGATAAAAAGTTTCGAACAACTAACAAGTTTTGACCATGGAAAAAAGTTTCGAGCAAGTTAAAAAGTTTTGAGCAAGTGACAAGTTTTGAGCAAGGTAAAACGTTTCGAGTAAGTACAAAACTTTCGAGTAAGTGTTGACAAAACTTTAAACGGCCATAACTTTTGAACCGTAACTCTGTTTTTGACGTACTACCTGTCAAAACGACCGTGAGACAGAGGAGAACGACATGTTGAATGAACTAAAACCTAACCTTCGAGGCCCAAAATCACACCAGAAGGAAGTTATCGACGTTTTTAATTTTCAAACCAAATTTTCACTACAACAAGTTGCATTAACTTACAACAAAACACAACTCCTATATCATTGACCCGATCCAAGATCAAATTTATCACACATCATAACTAAATGGAAAAGGAAATGCAAATGAAAGAGAAAGATTCAAAGAAAGCATTTAAAGTGTTCAAGTCACAGGTTGAGAAGTTAATAAATACAGCAGTCTATGAGTCAAGGTTTGATCAGGCATTTAAACACTTCATCAGAGTCAGATTTCATAATTTCCAAGAAACATTCATCAAAAACCTGAATCAACTTGAAAATCTACTTAATGGAGAAGAACTTTATACACGTGACTGCAAAGAAGCCCTTAAAGTGCTCAAGACACAGCTTCAAAGTATTTTTAACCCTTGGTTATCGAATCAGTCAGAGTTTATCAGTGCTTTTTACCAAAGATACTGTGTAGTCTATGAGACTTTCAAAAGTAAATGTTTCAGTAGCATGGGTGAACTCGAAAAGATACTTGATGAATAGGAAGTTGAGTTAAATAAAATTGAGAAGCAGAAACGGGAAAGAGAGCAGATTGAAAAAGATATGCAGTTAAAAGAAATAGAGCTAATTGAAATGGAAATGTTGTTAAAGGAAACAGAGGTGAATGAAAGAGAGATAGATGAAGATGAACAAACAGAAGAGGAAACAGTCAATGAGGGTGCAACATCAGATGCTAGTTTGGTTTTCACGGGAAGTGATACATCTTCAGAACAGCAGGTTGAAAGCAGCAGTCCAAGGTATGACTCAGATGCTAGTGGTGCACACAGGAATGAAGCGGTTTGAGATACCGAGATATTGGCTACGGTGCAACATTCAAACGATAATGATAATGTTGTTGTGTTCGATAATGTGTTTGCTCATGATAAGACACATCCTGCGCATCCTGAGTCCATAAGCGACACATATGTGGTGGAACGGGATGATAGTAATATCACTCCTACAACCCCAGATATGGATCCTGATGGAGGTGAGCCTGCCTAGGATGGATCTACTTATGAACCAGATCATGCCTTATTTGCGTCATTAATCAATAATTTCAAACATGAACTTGGTAAGTGCAAAGAGGACAATCGCGAAGCTATGCAAGCGAACGTCTTATTGACCAAAAAGCTTGAGATATTTAAGGAAATGGAAAAAGGTTTTAAAATTGTAACAAAAAGAAAAGCTGAACTTGAAATTGAAATCTCGAACCTTAAATCTCGAGCTCGGAAGTATGAAATAAACGGAGAATCTGTCAAACCACTTTTAAAACAAAAAGAAGAACTTGAAGTTGGTTATAGAGAAGCTGTTTTTCGTGAAAAACGTTCCATTCAAAAACTGGATGTACAAATGGTACTTAACAACAGAAAGGTTGAAGCACTTTTAAAAGAGATTTCTGATTTAAAAAGTTAAAATTCAAAGCTTCAGAAAACCACTTCAAATTTTGAGATTGTTAAAACAAAACTTGAGAATGAAAATCAAGAGTTTTTAAACGAGCAAACGATCTTGAAGCAAAACTTCAAAAAACAGGACAAACGGTTCAAACTTTTCAAATGATGCTTCCTAAAGATGAGGACGTTAATCATGGAAAATCCGGACTTGGTTTTGAAAATACTAATCATTTGGAAAATAATTTGGAACATGATTTGAAAAATGAAAAACCTTGTTTTTTAAACAAAGTGCAAAAGTTGACACCTGGTTTTTATGATGCTAAAAAACTGGGAAAAGGTTTGTCAACTAATGTTCTGTTCAATTCAGAAGATGAAGAAAAATCTGAAGAGGAAAAACGTTTAAAAGTAAAACAAAGAAAAGCCTATTCTCGTACCACGGCTTTGTGTATGGTTGTACACAACTGACAGATATACCAAAAGGACCTTTGAAAAGAAAAAACACAAATATGAAAAGATATTTCAAAGAAGCTCAACTTGCTACTTATGATGCTAAGTTATGGCAAAATAAAGCAAGGAAACAATTTTGTAATCTTAAACATCACATCGAGCAAACATTAAAAGTCATTTGTGTTATGCAACAATACACTAATAATGATTAATCTAATCTTCTTTAATAGGATTCATGCCTAAAAATAGAAGTCCATAAGATTTTAAAAGATGAGATTGAACCTCGTGTGAAAGATATCAACTTAAGTTTTGATCACTTTGTAAAGTATCTTGTCACTGAAATGAGAGAAGATTTAAAGTACATCCATTCTCTTGAAGTCGAATTTGATGAAAAATGCTTAACACTTGATATTCAAAAAGTTTTTTTCACAACCCAAATAGAGTCATTCAAGTCAGTATCTGTCAGCCATGAGTATGAGAATGTAAATTTTTAACAAACATCTTCTTTGAAATCTGAAAATCTTTGTCTCAAAAAGAAAATCACCGAGCTTTCAAAAGAAGTTGCTGAGAAGAATTGTCAAAACGAACTGCACAGTTTGAGAAATATTTAACAAAACTTGAAGCACAAAGTATTTATTTCCAACTCAAACTGCAGGAAAAGAAAATGTCTTCTGAAAACTCTTTGACATCGGTCCTTAAAAGAAAAGAAAATATTTTTGAGGAAAATCGTGATGATGCCAAAATCAAGTTTGATTTTGATGAACTTGAGACAAAAAATATTAAATTGGAACATAGTGTGGCATCAATACAAAACGAAAATCAGCATTTGAAACAGATTTACAAAAACTTGTTTAATTCAATCAAACACTCACGAGTTCAGACACAAAGCTCTAATAAGAAACATCAAGAGACAGAAAATTTGAAGTCTCAATTGTCTGAATTTGCTGATAAAAATTTTGAAAATGTTTTGGAAAAGATTGAATCAATGAAAATGAAAAAGTTTGAATCTCAAATCACAAATGATACATGGGAGAAAAATGATCAACTTTTTGAAAAATAAAAATGTGTGCTTCAAAAGAAAATTATCGAATTGGAAAAGATTTTAGCCTAACAAGAACAAGATTTTGATGATGCCAAAACCAAATTTTCAATCAAAACGGACAAATTTGAAAAATATTTTTCTCATCTTGAAGATCGAAATGCTTCATTACATGAAAAACTAGCATCACAAGATCATCTTGCGATTCAAAAAAAATACAATGATTTGAGAACGTCATACAATGCATTAAAAGCAAAGTTTGATGCTCTTAATCGATCAAAAGGAAAATCTCATGTTTCAAACAAGTCAACACCAAAAGTAATTGTTTTGGAGAAGGTTTACACGGGTGAATCTTCAAAACCATTTTCGAAAAAAGTTTCTCAATTTATGACATATTCTTTGCAAAAAGGAAGGAAGTGTTCAAAGAGACTAAATTTTTCTAAAACAGTTACCTCTCAAAAGTTTTCAAGGTCATATACTTCACAAGAAAAGAATCAAGGTTTTCAAACTCCACACTCTCGTTTTACACCGATAAAGTAAGTTTGGAAACCAAAGCAAAGTCATTCAAAACCTTTGAAGTATTCAAACTCTGAAATGCTTCCGCTACAACACAAAAATGGCTTTGCTTTGGATATTCCAAATACCGGAAAGTTTTCTTTCATCTCAAAAATGAATTTTCGAAAAGAAACACCGAGTTTCAACAATGGATGGAAAACTTCTTCTTCAAGTTTTAAAACTACAAGAGAGACACCGGGTTTCTCAAACAATTTTCAAAAGAAAAAGAGTTTTAAATCACAGTTGATTCCACGAGTGTTATTTCAAAATGAAACACCGGCTTTCAGTCCTCGTTGGAATTCAACTTCTTTGTATCGGATTGACATAACTTACAAATGGATTTCAAAATATGGTAAACCCATTGGTGTCGTGCTTAAATGGGTTCCAAAGGTTGTCGTCTAATCTAATCTTATAATGGCTTCTGAAGCACTCAGCTCAGAACCCGTGCTTATAATAATGGCTTGCAAGTATTTCAGCTTGCAACCCGGACTTAATTTAATGGCTTATGCACACATTTCAGTGTATAAACCGTGATTTTCAAATAAAGGAGAGTGTATGTGTCAGTGAACTTATCCTAATTAATAGAAGAGAAATCTTCTTAACTTTGAGCAAAGTTTATTCAAAAAAAATTCAAAAGGTTTTTCAAAACTTTACAAAATTTTGCTCAAGATTTATTTCAAAACTTTACTCCCCAATTCACTCCAAAGTTTAAAATTTCTCAAAATAATGCAATTTTTGAGGGGGAGTAAAAGAGATTAAAATGAAAAGATCAAATCACTTAAACGATTTATTCATCGTTGAAGTGAAAATGCTTTAAAAGTGAAAAAGTGTTCTAGTGAAATCAGGCTTGACTATTTCTCCCTATTAGCTTTCCAAATACAAAGATTTTAATCAAATTATTATCAAAAATCCATGGATATGCTATTTTTGAAGGGGAGAAATATGATTAAAACGATCACATCTTAATCATTCTGAAATCTTTATTAGTGATCAACATCGTTTTGAATCTCAAAAGTGCTCGACTCAGACATAACCAACGAATTGACGAAGCTTAAATGTCAGTAATCGAAAAGACTTGTCCTGGACGGGTAATAATTTGAAGTTGGTCTAACCAGTGATGTAAGCGTGTCTTGAATAGGACTTGTCTAAGTAGAGTGTACCATCTCGAGAAATTTTCTTTGGACTTGACCAGGACGGGTAATAATTTCATGCTAGTCTAACTACTGATGTTAGCGTGTCTCAAATCGGTCATGTTCACTGAATATCGATCAATTCAAAAGTGCAAACTCTACCCAACATGTACAAATTTATCTTAAAAACATATAAGCACATGTGAAGGGGGGGTATTGCTAAAAAGATAAACCCTCAAAGTGTTAACCAAAATGTTCTTTATAATCATAAACACTTTGAGAGATTTTCACAAAAGGTTTTACAGCAGTAAACAAACCTAGGATAATCATGGAGTAATAAGGTGATTATGGTTAGGTTTATGTCCAATGATACACCAAAGCCAGAGGGATCTACCCAAGGAAAATTCCAATAGATTAGAATTAGAAGTCCTTAGGTATAATTGAAAAAAAGGAGTAAAATGAGAAAGGGGAAAAAAGGGGTTGATGAATTAAAAAGAAAAAGTTGTGAAATGGTGAAAAGAAATAGCCCTCCATAAGCTTAGGAACAGAAACCGGGTCAATACATCAGATATCGGTTATCACAAAGATGATACTGGTATTGAAGACAAGACGTCATGGACCCTGTGACGCAGTTCACAACCCTTCCTAGTCACTCAAGTGTCTCTCAACAGATTCTTGTTTCATTTCTCACGAAGAACCTTGCATAATCTATCGGCCTCTCACATCGAGATGTGCAGATATTGAAAAGGTGGTAGTCTGCTCCATGCATTTGACTAATAAAACCAAAACACACGTAATTGTGTCTAGAGCCACGAGATTCATTAAAAGATCACTTAGGATACACTTTCCATAACATACACTTGTGTTCGCCAAAAATGACACAAGTTCTATAAGAGTCTTTTATGAGATCTACGGATCTTGCCTTTTCTATTATGACGGTTATTTGCTTTAAATGATCTACAGTCGTGGAGTGATACTTCGGTATACTTCAGCGGCTCACCTGAATTGTTGGTATACTTCGGTATATCTTTGTAAGCCTTCTTGAGGGTATCCAATTCAGGAACAGCCTTTGTAAGGATAAGAGATGTTTTTTCACACTATACTATTAATACTCTCGAAGTCTGAGCCTGTAAGTGCTGGAAATCCCGCCAAGGATATTCCTTTCACGAATCAAGTCCTTAAGACGTGGGTCTTTACTTGGATTTTATCCATAGTATTGATAACTGTCCCTAACGGGATTTAGACGACTGATGTGTCCGACCAAGTTAAATGGAATCAAGACATTCATCAGTATAACAATCGTAGTGGTCTAATCTCTAAGAAAAGTCCACCGTGATCGATTGGTATTTTCAACTAACATTAATTATGCAGGTGATGAGTGTCTAAATACTCATCATTTTTACCTAATCTGAACTGCCAAAACATTCAAAAACACTCAGAAATGCATCAAAATACTGAAAATATCTCAGGGATTGTGTTTTATATGTTTTAAATGCAAAATGAGTAAAAACAGTTGAAAAACGAACAAAGTTTGCAAAATTGGCAGTTTCAGTCCCTCAAGTTTCAAACCTTGTCAAAATTAGTCCCTAAGTATTTGTTTTGTCAGAAAAATCACCAAAGGTCCTTTTTTTTAAATCATAAATTATCATATTTAGTCCTTTGATAAAAAGTTTGGATAAATTACATCTTTGATCCCTCAAGTTTGAAATCTGTCAAAAATAGTCCCTGGGAATTTTAAATAAATAGAAAAGTGCAATTTTGGTTCTTGGATTATGGAAACATGGCAGGATTTACCCTTGGTGTATTTTGGAAGATGTGCAAGTTCGGTCCTCATAATTTCAGAAATTACAAGTTTGGTCCCTATGTTTAACTAATAACCAAACCGGATCCAAGCTTAACCCAAAAATAAAATAAACAAACCAACCCATCATTCCTTAACCCCAGCCCAAGTTCTTAACCCAAGCCCAACCCAATCCTTATCCAACCCGACCCAACCCCCTTTCTTAGCTAAGACCGGGTCAACCTTCGGTCAAACAATCCCCTTCCCTCCCACAATTAAATAAAAAACTCTCACCCTCTCCCACTCACCTCTGCAAACTCAGACCACCCCCTCACCTCCAACTCACCAACCTTGTCCTTGTTATCCAATCCCCCCACCAAACTCCAAAATGCATTAAATGCATCTTTTTGGTTTTCAAGCTATCAGAAAAAGTGATTATCAGTTTTTGGCGCCAAAATCCAATCAACGGCTAAAAAGGATCCAATGGCCAGATTTCAAGGGGGATTTGCTCAGAAGGTGTCCCTAAACCCTAATCCTCAGCTATAAAAGAAAGAGAAGCAAGGAAGCCAAGTGTGTAATTTTTAGCTTATTTTTATTATGTCGAATTTATGCTTAAATGTATTTCAGTCCAAAGTAGTTTAGGAAATTGTAATCTCAGCTTTAATATTGTAAGTTGGAAGTTTTAAAGTAATATAATTCAAGTTTCAGTTTGATTATCAGTTCATGTAATTTTTTTTTTATTTCAAAAATTCTTAATTTGGAAGATGTTGTTTGTAGTTGTTCCCTGGACTTCTTAGGTTCACTTAAGCTCCCATAAAGCTTATTTAAGCTTTTAGAGACCTTAAAACTTGTATTAGTAATAGAAAATCAAAAATATAAAAAACAGTCAACAAAAGTCAACTGTGGTGAAGATCTTGATGCAGAGGGTGGATTTGGTAGTTCAAGGGAGAAATGGAAGCTCTTGGCCTATCTAAAGATAGGCTAGCTTAGTGAGACTCCTCTGTTCATTCTGAGGAGGAATTCAGTTGTAAGCATTTCTATGCAATTTGGCATTTCATTGTTGTAGTTGTTTATGTGCCTTGATCCTTGTGTTTCTGTGTTTCTGAGTTATTTTTAAGTAGATTCATACCATAAAACTTGTTGCTTGTTATTTAGAATCCATAGTTACATTGTATCTCTTCATAGCAGTCAATATAGCATATGGTTCATTTCTGTGTTTCATGCTTAGATCATTGTTGATTTCTGCTCAAATAGTCTTGTTATATGTTAATATGAAGCCTTGATTCAGTATTGTGATTTGAATTTATGTGTTGCTTTGAAAATCAGTTATTAAGGGGTGTTTGGATCTGCTGATCTCTGTGGCATACAGGTTGTTTGTGTTGTTGTTTGTTGTTGATATGTGTCACATTAGTTCATAATAGCTCAGTGAAACATTAAAAACCAGCACTTGTTTGATAAAAAGTCAAATTGATCCTTTGATTTCCATTTCAGCCTAACTGTTAGGATTTTGGATTTGCATAATCATCAAATCTGTTCATAAGTTGTTGTTCTAGCTTAAAATTATTTTAATATTTCATAATATAACATAATTAGTCATTAGTGATCAGTAGAAATTGGCCAAAGTCAACCAATGTGTTTTTCTGAAAAAGTCAAAAAATTCAGGTTTAAGCTTGTTCTGAGTTGCTGATCTAGGGCAAAATTGGACTTCAATTGAAGTATTTGTGATAGGGCTTTTAGGTTTTTTAGATAGCCAGTCATGTAAGCTACCTTTTGCCCCCATAATATTGCATCTCAGTGCTTATTTAGACTGCTTAATTTGCCTTGAAAGTTTGCCTTATTCTGCTAGTTTCTGTCTTAATTTTGCAACAGTCAAAGTGCTTAATTGGCTTATTTTGTGGATTAGCTGTTTGAATTAAAGTGTTTTGTGCTTATTTAAGTTGTCTTAACATATCCTGAGCATTTGGTTGAGTTTTGTGCTTAATAGCTTATTTTTTGCTTATTTGCTTATTGCTTATCTGCCCAAATCTGCTTATTTTGTTTAGTCAGCTTTTAATTTTATTTTTTCTAGCTTGTTAATAATATTTTAGATTTATCTGTAAATTTTCATAATTTTCTGAATAGTTTTAATATTTTTAATCTTTTTTATTAGTTTAAAATAGTATTTAAATCATAAAAAATAGAATATTAATCAGAAAAATATAATTCTAATTTTCATAATTTTATTTTATCATTTTTAATCTAGGAAAAATATAATTTCATTTTTAGTCCTTAAGAAAATCAAAAATAGAAAAATAGTGATAGCTTCTATTTAATAGAATTTATCTTTTTAAAATTTTAATTAAGTAAATTTCAATTTTATAATTTTCTTAGCTTCTATTTACTTAATAATATTTTTAGAAAAAGTTTTAGATTTTTCTTAGCTCATTTAGTATTTTTTATAATTTAAATTAGTTTAATTAGTATTTAAATAATTAATAATTAGAAATAATTAAATAAAAAGTGTAAAAAAATAGAATTTAAGTTTTAAAATAAGTTTTTAGTAATTTTACATTTTTAGGTTTTAAATTTCATAAATTTTACTTTTTAGTCATTTTTAGATTTTTCGTTGCGCGTTTTTAAGTTAAGTCCTTAGCGTTTAATTTTGTTGTGCATATCTGATTTAAATTTGTTATTTAGAATTGTTAAACAAAGCAAAATCAAAAGCAATCTAAATCATCAATCACTCTAATCCAAAGCTTTCCACAATAGCCCATTCACATCTCGTTGGGACACGACCCGGGTGATCACTTGCTCGGTATCACACACATCACATTCACGGGTTTTGCAAGTTTGACTTTTCCTAAGGTTTGACTTGTTATTTCCCAAGGTATCACGTGTGCACGATACTATATTTATTTATATATACTCACACACGGACCAGCAGGTACTGATGATAGTCCCTTGGAGGAAAAGTCGTTTACCATCAAATTATTCATCAACAATCTTCAACTCCCCATGCTCATACTAATATCCTAATCAAAGATCAAGTCAGAATGCTCAAGAAAAAGTTTCACTTCAAAGTCAAGAATCAAGATCTCAAAGATCAAGTTCAAAAAGCAATGAGGAATACATTAGTATGAAGATCAAAGCTTTACAAGAAGTATGAGCATGTTGGAGAAGACGCAAAGACAAGACAATTGAAGATTTTGATCTAAGGCAAGAAAAAGACAAGAGATTATACTAAAGATCACAAAGCATAATTGGAACAAAGGAACTAGCAAAACTATTACACAACAAGACTTAAAGTTCAAGACAACAAGCTTTAAAGATCAAAGATCAAGGTCACAAAAGAGAGATCTCAATGATGACCCCTTAGAGGGAGATTGTTAGCATTAGAAGTGTTGATCATTTATGTAATCAAAGAGAGATCTCAATGATCGCCCCTTAAGGGGAGATTGTTAGGAATATAAGTGACGATCATTATCGAGTCAAATAGTTAGTTACATATATTCGTGTAATAGGAAGTAATAGTGCTAGTCCAAGTAGAAAATGTAAAGCCTTAAAGGCTTGGCCCAACATGAGGTCCACGGTCCGGCCCATGTGGCCTTTGTAAGAAATTTATAAACCCCTCCTAAGCTTGTTAGAAGGGTGTGGGAGTTCATTATTCAAGGTTTATTTACACATAGTTCTCTCTACCTCTATCTAACTTTCTCTCTCTATATTCTATCTCTCTCTCTAGCTTGTGTGAAGTGATTATATTGGGTCCTAACATTAACACTCCTATTGTTGAATGGGGATTGGTTGCTCCCATGGTTGTCAATAGATCCGCCTATGATTGGATGAATTCTTTAACCTCCATAATTGCTACCCTCGTAATTCTCGTGGGTCGATGCCCACCTACGATAAGGGAGTGCAGTTCTTCTAGCATACTGTAACTCATGTCAAGTTCTACACCATTCACCATCCAAAATTTTGGTCCGATATACATGTGCAACACAATGAATTGTATAAACAAGAGTTTGAGCAAATGAAAATAACTTATGTTTATTATAGATATGTACATGGTTACACGATCTTGACCATGATCAACTAATAATACCCATTTATACATTACGACTGTAATAGTCTCAAACTAGAGGTTGAAGGTAAAGGCTTTTACGAGAGATAGTTGTGGAAAACTGTCTCTAGTAATGACAAATGCTTCTCTTCAAATTATGAAGAGGGGGATTCCACTTGGAAGAGGAAGTGTGTTCTAGAGGTAGAATCGTTACCTATCATTACTACTAACCTCCCTTATATAGACAGAGAGATACACTGTTAGTAGTTACAAGAATAGTAATAACTAAACTAGAAGCAAACTGGAAGTTAAGGTACACTTGCACTTTGTGTGGCTAGGGTTGCTTTACTGTGCTGACATCTGTAAATGCAAGTTACTTTCCCTGCTCTCGATGAGTCCTTATCTTCCCAAGCGTTTTCCCGCTTTGCTTTAGCTTGAATTACTCCCGCCTAAGCGTGGCTAAGTACTTCAGTCAGCTCCAAGGATACACTTTACAAGTATGTTGAAAGAATACTCTGAGTGTATCTGATAAGTGCAACTGGTTCATCTACATGGCTTAAGATGATAAGTCAGTTTCAGAGACCTAAGGGCATTTGTCAGTCCTTAAGGTCTCAGAGGTTGTTGTCACTTCTCTTCCCTTTGTCTCTGTAAAGTACTTTTGTTGTAGCTCGTTCCATAGTTAGAATTCTAATGATTTGCTGCTTAGGGATACCTAATCCCAATGATTTTGCATCCTGAGTGGACCTAACTTTTCTATTGTTTTCGTGTTGCTTGTAACTGATTCTTGACTTGTACACTTTCCTTTGCTGTTTCACGATTGGGTTCTAGCCTAGTGAATTGGACTTCTCGATTTTTGGTCTGTCAGTAGGTAATTGGTACTTCCACCACAGGGTGTCTTAAAGGGTATAGTATTTGTATTGGTGTGATGGCTATTGTTGAAGGTGAAATCTGTTAATGTCAAAGGTTTACTCCAAACAATTTAAGGTTAATTCTATGGTGCTGAGAATGTCCTATAGGGATTGGATAATTCTCTTCAATATTCGTTGGTCTGAGGATAGTAGATCGTGCATACATCTGATTGGGTAAGAATAGCTTAAAGGGATTGCTAGAAGTTTGAAGTAAGGCGACTATCTCTGTCGGAAATGATGGAAATTGGTTCACCGTGCCTTGAAACAATTTCCTTGACGTAAAGTCTGGTAAGCTGTTCCATAGTATAAGTCTCTCCGATTGGAATGGAATGGACTGATTCGGTGGGACGATCGATGATCACTCAAATAACTTCGAAACTGCCTGATGTCTTTGGAAGTCTAATGAAAATATCTATTGCAATGCGTTCTCATTTCCACTGAGGAATTTCTGGTTGCTGAAGTAATCCTAATGGTTTCTAGTACTCGGCTTTTACTTTAGCGCAAGTAAGGCATTTGCTAACATACAAAGCTATGTCTGCTTTCACATTCGGCCACCAATAAAGTTTCTTTGAGATCCTGATACATCTTATCAGAACTTGGGTGAATGAAGTACTTCGACTTGTGCGACTCGTGCATAATCAACTCTAGTATTACACCATAGAGAGATATCCAGTTTCTATCCTTGAAGCACAATACTCTGTCTGACCTCTTTACTTACCCATTTGCATTCTTTGGCATACCATAGGGTTTTCTCATTCTGTCGGTTTCCTTCCTTGAGTGCCTCAACTTGAGCCTCGAGGATTCGTGATGGTAAAGGTGAAATGATTGTCATTCCCAATGATCGGACTCTCAACGGCTTGAAGTTGGGTTATGGTTAGCTGACGTGCTTCTAGGCGGCGGTTCATAAGGTGATGCAGGTGTGGATGTTCTTGCAACGATTGTGTATACACACAAGAAGTTTTGAAACCTTTAGAAATCGAGTAGGAATGCAAACCGGACATAATTTTATTATAATTGTTCTCAGTATTGCAAAATTCATCTCTGAGCGGGGCATAGGTAGTCAGCCTATGTCCAACTGTCCCGGGTTGAATATAGATGACGAGTCTATATTCCACCGAGGTTCAATGAAGTTTAAAATACTCAGCTCAGTTATAGTAATACTAGGTCCTTCACATTTGAAGAGATGTTCTGATAAGCTAAGGCAAAGGACCAAACTCGTGGTCGAATGATGAAACTATGTAAGAAAAAGGCGTAACGCTGAAACGTATACGATATGTATGCATGCTTATATGAAGACAACTATAGTAATCAACTATAATAAGTGAGTATGAATGATTTGATAATAAGACACAAATCTTATTAAATATGTCAGCAACAAACCACAATTGAGGCATCAGCTTGGCAGGCAGGCACGTGGCGGTCATAGGGTTATGTTTTTGTAAATGTAGCTATAGTTTAGGTTTTAAAATTACCCAATTCTCTATAGCCTAGGCTCTGATACCAATCTGTCACACCCCCAAAATCGGGTTCAGCGGAAGCTTTCACATCGCTGGGGTGCAACTCAATTGGTATCACAACACAAGTGCAAAGAACGGTTTTCATTTCAATTATTTAGAACAACCTTGTTTAACAAAAATGTTGAATTTACTTTGTTAAAAGTAGTGCGGAAATAGGCCCTTTAAAATAGGTAGAACGGTCCCAAATGGTTGTCAGAGTCTTCTATGACCATGCCATGCCCTGCCAAAAGCCTCCAGTAGCGTGCTATTGCTTTATACCTGAAAATACATGCTAACAAGTGTCAACACAAGGTTGGTGAGTTCATAGAGTTTATTGAAAAATGTAATGCCTTTGAATGAAGATTTTCCCAGCAAAGGCATTGTAAATCCACCCAGTTCCAAGTCCCGCCCATAACAAGACTTGCAACCTGTGTGTTTACAACCCATTGCCAAATATGATTTGGATTATGTGAACGTCAAATGATTTATGAACCACAAAATGTAATGTTAAGTGTGACAATGTTTCAATGAAAAATATGTAAGTGAGATAATGTAGCCATGACAATGTCGTCATAAGATAAATTCTGACAATGACGTCATGTAAATGAATCTGGCAATGTCGCCTATGACAATGTCGTCATATAAATGAATCTGGCAATGTCGCCTATGACAATGTCGTCATATAACCAAAATAATATGAAATTAACAGTCCATAACATAGACAATATGAAATAGCTTAATGTACTAGTGTCCATAATGAAATGATCAAGGGTGAACAATGTAAACACAAAATACTTCCGAGCAACGACTCAAGTATTTTAACCAATGAATGATGTTTGAAAGACAACTCACGTCTAAAGCAAAATGAGCATGAAGTTTAAATGTAAAATGAGCATAGAGTTTAATGAAAAACGAGCATGTATTCTCCCCCAAAACAGTTACAAAACAAGTAAAATGAGGGGCTATGGAACTCACCTGATGCGATAGCAACAATGAAAGATATGAATATGCTGAAATGAGGCTCGGTCTCTAACCGCGACCTAAGATGAATGATATGATCTATTGTAAGCAATGAAATGATGCTACACATGCAAATACGTATGTTATCGATACCACTCGATGATTTTGGAAAATAATGTTTATCGTCGAAAAATACATTTTTGACGTCTCGGCAAGTCATATACTATATTTCGTGTGAATATGTTGAAATGGTACTCTATGATCCTCGTTTGGTGTTCTATAGTCAAATATAATGGTTTCGTCGCAAAATAACTCTTTTTATAATTTGTGAAAATGTGACCAAACGGCCTCGCAAAACTAGCCGTAAAATATTGTACGTTATGAGTTAGGAATAGAACTTGACGTTTTTGAAAACCTTGTAACATGATCTCACAGCCGTCTCATTTGAGTTTTGGTCATACGCGTCACGATCATAAAGAAAATCGGCTTTGAATATGGTTACTTGAAAATATAATGTTCAACACTTAGAAAATTCTATTATAGTAAAAGCTGTCAAAATGATAACTTTGAAAGGATTTTTGGGTAAAAAGATGAGGTCGTAGTTTATTCGTTATAAGTCTATTCAACGAACGGCCAATTGATTTAAAAAGCTTGCTGGGAGATCTTGGTTTCATATGAAGACGGCTCGGACTCAAACCATACCAATCATGTATAAAAACAGTCGTGAAAATGGTGTCTCGCAAAGACAGTTTTGCGGCAAGTTTATATTAGTAAAAGCTGATGGAATTATATATTTTTCGTCGGGTTTCAAACACTTGTATCTTTTTCGTTATAAGCTCGTTTTCTATGTTCTTTATATCCCCGGAATCGTGGGACAACGTATTAACATATTTTTGATAAGTTGGGACGGCTAGATCAAGTTTTATGCCCCAAAACAGCCCGTGAAAAACTGTGACAGCAGTGAGTTTTTCTGAAAATATAGTTTTCCTCGCTAACTCGTATTTGGCATAACTTTCACGTCGTAAAGACTCTTTTAGTGATTCCAACGGCTACGGTTTCGTTTTTGAAAGTATTTTCTGAATATCTAACCCAAAATTTCCCAGAAACCCCTGAAGTTTCCACGTTTGGCAAAAATGGACAGCAACAATATTTTCCAAAAATACTTTTCGTCGTTAAACTTCGGAAAACCATATCTCCTTCGTTATTAACTCGTTTTTATCCCCGTTTTCGGCCATAGTTTCGTCTCGGGATGTATTTTCTAAATCTTTGGTCCAAAGTTACCCAAAACCCACTGAGTTTCCCACGTTTTGCATTTAAGGACAGTAGGTATATATATACTTTAAAAACTCATTTTCTCGGTTCCCGGCTTGATCAAACTACTTCAAATCAACTCCACAATTACACAAATCCTACCATACACCTTCTTAGGATGTCATGGGGTCCTAGACTTCACAAAATCTTGTAGGATTCAAGGGAATGATCATAGGATTAATATATATTCATAAAAACCATGAAAACTTGTAAAGTGGTATAATAACATAAGTATATGAGCATGTTTAACCATTATAACTTGAAAATACATGATGTTAATGATCAAATGAAAGTATGAGATGGTGAAAAAGTTCACTTGAAGCTTACTTGAAGATTGATGAGTTTGGATGAAAAAGATCACAACCTTGGAGTTTTTATCGCAAAACTCTAACAAGGAAGGTATAAGGAACTTGTATAACACTCGATCTATGAAAAACTATGGATTCTTCTTGGTCTTTGTGGTGTGCCGTGAGCTAGAGAGGGAGAAAGGAGAGTGTTTTGTGATTTTTTTTATAAAAATGAGCTAGTTTATGCTTTATATAGTCCAATGGCATTTTGGTAATTTTGATGGAAGGGTAAAATGGTAATTTCACTAGGTCTTTGAAATATCTAGATATTTTTCAGAAAATATCTAGATTTTATAGGTTGGATACTTATCTTGACTTACGGAGTGAGTTTTGGTCCCGTTAATTGCTAACTGTAAGTCGTAAAGTCACAAAACTTAAAACCGGGTATCCTAAAATTCCTAAATTCATGAAAATGTCACGGAAGGTGGAAAACATATATTTCTCTTGTTGGTAATGTTGTTTGGACATATCGGGATGCCTAAATGACGTTTAAACCTTAAAGTAAGTCTCGGACACGGTTTCGTGATTCTTGCAGAAATTATCCGACGAGTGCCAAAATTTCGGGTTATCATTAAAATAGTTTAACTTACGAGAATATGAAATAAAATTTTTGGAATGAATAGTGCCAGTGAATAGTAAAAATGAATAGTAACTCGTGAATAGTAAAATTGTCGAGGTTCGGAAAATGGCCTGAAATTACGAATTGTCACAGTCTCCACCCGTTACGGGAATTCAGTCCCTGAATTCAGTTAGTGTTGGTCTCCGGGTGGATTCGGTGAAAGGTGTAGATATTTGAGCCGCATCTGGTCTTCTCGCTCCCATGTAAACTTAGGACCTCTGCGAGAATTCTAGCGAACCTTAACGATAGGAATTTGACTCTGCTTCAACTGTTTGACCTCATGGTCTATGATTTCTGTTGTTTCCTTCACATATTTGTGCTTATTGTTGAGCTGAATTTCTTCCAATGGAATTTCAGGCGTTTTCGTTTGAAAAACATTTCTTGAGGTTTGAGAGATGAAACGTGTTATGTACACTGCTGAGCTCTGACGGAAGCTCAAGTCTGTATGTCAGTCGGCCGATTACAGTTACAGTCTTTAATGATCCAAGGTACCTAGGGTTCACTTTCCCGTATCCTCACAATTGTATCATGCTTTTCCAGTGTTTCTGAAATTGTGTCATGCCTTTCCAAGGCAAGGCTTTCAACGTAACTCGTTCCATAGTTAGAATTCTAATGATTTGCTACTTAGGGATACCTAATCCCAATGATTTTGCATCCTGAGTGGACCTAACTTTTCTATTGTTTTCGTGTTGCTTGTAACTGATTCTTGACTTGTACACTTTCCTTTGCTGTTTCACGATTGGGTTCTAGCCTAGTGAATTGGACTTCTCGATTTTTGGTCTGTCAGTAGGTAATTGGTACTTCCACCACAGGGTGTCTTAAAGGGTATAGTCTTTGTATTGGTGTGATGGCTATTGTTGAAGGTGAAATCTGTCAATGTCAAAGGTTTACTCCAAACAATTTAAGGTTAATTCTATGGTGCTGAGAATGTCCTATAGGGATTGGATAATTCTCTTCAATATTCGTTGGTCTGAGGATAGTAGATCGTGCATACATCTGATTGGGTAAGAATAGCTTAAAGGGATTGCTAGAAGTTTGAAGTAAGGCGACTATCTCCGTCGGAAATGATGGAAATTGGTTCACCGTGCCTTGAAACAATTTCCTTGACGTAAAGTCTGGTAAGCTGTTCCATAGTATAAGTCTCTCCGATTGGAATGGAATGGACTGATTCGGTGGGACGATCGATGATCACTCAAATAACTTCGAAACTGCCTGATTCTTTGGAAGTCTAATGAAAATATCTATTGCAATGCGTTCTCATTTCCACTGAGGAATTTCTGGTTGCTGAAGTAATCCTAATGGTTTCTAGTACTCGGCTTTTACTTTAGCGCAAGTAAGGCATTTGCTAACATACAAAGCTATGTCTGCTTTCACATTCGGCCACCAATAAAGTTTCTTTGAGATCCTGATACATCTTATCAGAACTTGGGTGAATGAAGTACTTCGACTTGTGCGACGTGTGCATAATCAACTCTAGTATTACACCATAGAGAGATATCCAGTTTCTATCCTTGAAGCACAATACTCTGTCTGACCTCTTTACTAACCCATTTGCATTCTTTGGCATACCATAGGGTTTTCTCATTCTGTCGGTTTCCTTCCTTGAGTGCCTCAACTTGAGCCTCGAGGATTCGTGATGGTAAAGGTGAAATGATTGTCATTCCCAATGATCTGACTCTCAACGGCTTGAAGTTGGGTTATGGTTAGCTGACGTGCTTCTAGGCGGCGGTTCATAAGGTGATGCAGGTGTGGATGTTCTTGCAACGATTGTGTATACACACAAGAAGTTTTGAAACCTTTAGAAATCGAGTAGGAATGCAAACCGGACATAATTTTATTATAATTGTTCTCAGTATTGCAAAATTCATCTCTGAGCGGGGCATAGGTAGTCAGCCTATGTCCAACTGTCCCGGGTTGAATATAGATGACGAGTCTATATTCCACCGAGGTTCAATGAAGTTTAAAATACTCAGCTCAGTTATAGTAATACTAGGTCCTTCACATTTGAAGAGATGTTCTGATAAGCTAAGGCAAAGGACCAAACTCGTGGTCGAATGATGAAACTATGTAAGAAAAAGGCGTAACGCTGAAACGTATACGATATGTATGCATGCTTATATGAAGACAACTATAGTAATCAACTATAATAAGTGAGTATGAATGATTTGATAATAAGACACAAATCTTATTAAATATGTCAGCAACAAACCACAATTGAGGCATCAGCTTGGCAGGCAGGCATGTGGCGGTCATAGGGTTATGTTTTTGTAAATGTAGCTATAGTTTAGGTTTTAAAATTACCCAATTCTCTATAGCCTAGGCTCTGATACCAATCTGTCACACCCCCAAAATCGGGTTCAGCGGAAGCTTTCACATCGCTGGGGTGCAACTCAATTGGTATCACAACACAAGTGCAAAGAACGGTTTTCATTTCAATTATTTAGAACAACCTTGTTTAACAAAAATGTTGAATTTACATTGTTAAAAGTAGTGCGGAAATAGGCCCTTTAAAATAGGTAGAACGGTCCCAAATGGTTGTCAGAGTCTTCTATGACCATGCCATGCCCTGCCAAAAGCCTCCAGTAGCGTGCTATTGCTTTATACCTAAAATACATGCTAACAAGTGTCAACACAAGGTTGGTGAGTTCATAGAGTTTATTGAAAAATGTAATGCCTTTGAATGAAGATTTTCCCAGCAAAGGCATTGTAAATCCACCCAGTTCCAAGTCCCGCCCATAACAAGACTTGCAACCTGTGTGTTTAAAACCCATTGCCAAATATGATTTGGATTATGTGAACGTCAAATGATTTATGAACCACAAAATGTAATGTTAAGTGTGACAATGTTTCAATGAAAAATATGTAAGTGAGATAATGTAGCCATGACAATGTCGTCATAAGATAAATTCTGACAATGACGTCATGTAAATGAATCTGGCAATGTCGCCTATGACAATGTCGTCATATAAATGAATCTGGCAATGTCGCCTATGACAATGTCGTCATATAACCAAAATAATATGAAATTAACAGTCCATAACATAGACAATATGAAATAGCTTAATGTACTAGTGTCCATAATGAAATGATCAAGGGTGAACAATGTAAACACAAAATACTTCCGAGCAACGACTCAAGTATTTTAACCAATGAATGATGTTTGAAAGACAACTCACGTCTAAAGCAAAATGAGCATGAAGTTTAAATGTAAAATGAGCATAGAGTTTAATGAAAAACGAGCATGTATTCTCCCCCAAAACAGTTACAAAACAAGTAAAATGAGGGGCTATGGAACTCACCTGATGCGATAGCAACAATGAAAGATATGAATATGCTGAAATGAGGCTCGGTCTCTAACCGCGACCTAAGATGAATGATATGATCTATTGTAAGCAATGAAATGATGCTACACATGCAAATACGTATGTTATCGATACCACTCGATGATTTTGGAAAATAATGTTTATCGTCGAAAAATACATTTTTGACGTCTCGGCAAGTCATATACTATATTTCGTGTGAATATGTTGAAATGGTACTCTATGATCCTCGTTTGGTGTTCTATAGTCAAATATAATGGTTTCGTCGCAAAATAACTCTTTTTATAATTTGTGAAAATGTGACCAAACGGCCTCGCAAAACTAGCCGTAAAATATTGTACGTTATGAGTTAGGAATAGAACTTGACGTTTTTGAAAACCTTGTAACATGATCTCACAGCCGTCTCATTTGAGTTTTGGTCATACGCGTCAGGATCATAAAGAAAATCGGCTTTGAATATGGTTACTTGAAAATATAATGTTCAACACTTAGAAAATTCTATTATAGTAAAAGCTGTCAAAATGATAACTTTGAAAGGATTTTTGGGTAAAAAGATGAGGTCGTAGTTTATTCGTTATAAGTCTATTCAACGAACGGCCAATTGATTTAAAAAGCTTGCTGGGAGATCTTGGTTTCATATGAAGACGGCTCGGACTCAAACCATACCAATCATGTATAAAAACAGTCGTGAAAATGGTGTCTCGCAAAGACAGTTTTGCGGCAAGTTTATATTAGTAAAAGCTGATGGAATTATATATTTTTCGTCGGGTTTCAAACACTTGTATCTTTTTCGTTATAAGCTCGTTTTCTATGTTCTTTATATCCCCGGAATCGTGGGACAACGTATTAACATATTTTTGATAAGTTGGGACGGCTAGATCAAGTTTTATGCCCCAAAACAGCCCGTGAAAAACTGTGACAGCAGTGAGTTTTTCTGAAAATATAGTTTTCCTCGCTAACTCGTATTTGGCATAACTTTCACGTCGTAAAGACTCTTTTAGTGATTCCAACGGCTACGGTTTCGTTTTTGAAAGTATTTTCTGAATATCTAACCCAAAATTTCCCAGAAACCCTGAAGTTTCCACGTTTGGCAAAAATGGACAGCAACAATATTTTCCAAAAATACTTTTCGTCGTTAAACTTCGGAAAACCATATCTCCTTCGTTATTAACTCGTTTTTATCCCCGTTTTCGGCCACAAGTTTCGTCTCGGGATGTATTTTCTAAATCTTTGGTCCAAAGTTACCCAAAACCCACTGAGTTTCCCACGTTTTGCATTTAAGGACAGTAGGTATATATATACTTTAAAAACTCATTTTCTCGGTTCCCGGCTTGATCAAACTACTTCAAATCAACTCCACAATTACACAAATCCTACCATACACCTTCTTAGGATGTCATGGGGTCCTAGACTTCACAAAATCTTGTAGGATTCAAGGGGATGATCATAGGATTAATATATATTCATAAAAACCATGAAAACTTGTAAAGTGGTATAATAACATAAGTATATGAGCATGTTTAACCATTATAACTTGAAAATACATGATGTTAATGATCAAATGAAAGTATGAGATGGTGAAAAAGTTCACTTGAAGCTTACTTGAAGATTGATGAGTTTGGATGAAAAAGATCACAACCTTGGAGTTTTTATCGCAAAACTCTAACAAGGAAGGTATAAGGAACTTGTATAACACTCGATCTATGAAAAACTATGGATTCTTCTTGGTCTTTGTGGTGTGCCGTGAGCTAGAGAGGGAGAAAGGAGAGTGTTTTGTGATTTTTTTTATAAAAATGAGCTAGTTTATGCTTTATATAGTCCAATGGCATTTTGGTAATTTTGATGGAAGGGTAAAATGGTAATTTCACTAGGTCTTTGAAATATCTAGATATTTTTCAGAAAATATCTAGATTTTATAGGTTGGATACTTATCTTGACTTACGGAGTGAGTTTTGGTCCCGTTAATTGCTAACTGTAAGTCGTAAAGTCACAAAACTTAAAACCGGGTATCCTAAAATTCCTAAATTCATGAAAATGTCACGGAAGGTGGAAAACATATATTTCTCTTGTTGGTAATGTTGTTTGGACATATCGGGATGCCTAAATGACGTTTAAACCTTAAAGTAAGTCTCGGACACGGTTTCATGATTCTTGCAGAAATTATCCGACGAGTGCCAAAATTTCGGGTTATCATTAAAATAGTTTAACTTACGAGAATATGAAATAAAATTTTTGGAATGAATAGTGCCAGTGAATAGTAAAAATGAATAGTAACTCGTGAATAGTAAAATTGTCGAGGTTCGGAAAATGGCCTGAAATTACGAATTGTCACACTTAAACCCTGTTAGGAACACGTCTTTTATTAAATCAAGAATTGGTCATGTTTTGTAATAAGGTTGCTCGCTATATATAGGGCTTTAAGTTTGTTTGATCCACACGGCTCATAAGAAACCCATGGGCTGTGTGGTTTAGTGCTCTTGCTTCTAGAAAATTAAGGTAAATGTTGCCCTAACATTTGCCTATAAATAGGACTCTTGTATCTCTCATTTATTGTTGGTTTTTGATTCATTGTACCGAACCTTTTTCCATGAATCGTATGAATATTTGATCAACCATTCTCTTCATCTTTCTCTCATTCTTTTTATCTTATACGTTTGTAGTTACTTATTATACGTGATCTATATCTTGTGTTAAGCTAAATCTAGGACCTATCAAGTGGTATCATTCGCTAGAAGATAGTTGTTTTGTGTGTTTAGAGTAGATTAGTAGTTAAAAGTTCATTATACATTTGGTTTTTGTGCTTTATTCGACATAAAAGTCTCATTTCTTTCACTTTTCTTCACACTTGTAAAGTGTAAAGATCCATATAGTGAGTAGAAATCAGATTTACAGTCGAAAGTTTAGTTATTGTTCGATTTTCATTAGTTTTTTATTCGAGTTCATAAGTTGCGTTTTATCGAAATTCACCAAATTTTGGTTTAAACGTTAAAGGTTGAAACTTTTCTATTATTTCAGTGTTATTAAACGTTTTGAACCAAAAAAATCCTGTTAAAACATCGCCTTTTAGTCATAAAAGTGATTTGTAAAATCTGGCGTTTTATCGGAATTGGTGAAAAAAGGGTTTATCGGATTTGGTTTTGAGGGTTTGTCGGAATTGCTCGCTAGGGTTTTTCGAAATTCATCAGAAAGGGTTTTTCGGATTTCCAGACTTAAGGGTTTATCGGAATTGGCGTTTAGTAGATTCCTTGCTTGTATAAGCTTGTGAATATACTTCGACTTTGAGACAAAACTCCTATCTTGTATAAGGTAGTGAGAAAGTTATCAGAATTGTAATTTAGATAAGTTATAGGAATTTCCAGTTCTATAGCAATTTAGATAAATTATCAGAATTGTCAATTTATGTCGCAATTGCAAAGTCCGTCGCAATTCTCAGATTCATCGAAATTCACTAGTCTATCAGAATTCAGCCATTTTGTCAGAATTTAGATAAATCTATCAGAATTGTTGATGAGGCGAAAAGTGTACCGCTTTTAAGGGGTCATTTAAGCCCGAAATCGCATTTATTTGATCAAATATTGCCCTAAATCGTTCCTTTTGTCATTTTAGGTACTTTTGAGGAGAAATCTGGAAAAGGAGGCATTTTGGACGTTTTTGGAGCATTAAAGTGAAGAAAACGGCAAAGTCTCAAAAATCGGCTAAAAGTTACTCTTGACGGCGTCAGACTTTACTCTGGACGGCGTCATGCCTTGGCAAGAAAAGTTGGATGTGAAATTTACTCATGACGGGCCAGTGAAAATAGCATGTGAATTCTGACGGCGTCACGCTTTAACTTGATCGAGGGCGTCACGGCTTAAATCATAAGGGGACGGCGTCACGTTCATGGTTAGACGGCGTCAAGCCTTGATAAGCCAGAATGGATTTTTGAAGAGCTAAAGAGGGACGGCGTCAAGAAGGTCATCCGGGAACCCTAAAAGCGGCGAGGTGACGGCGTCACACTCCATAAGGTGACGCCGTCAGATCCAAAAATCTATATATAGTTTTCTAATTTTTTGTCATTGGAGGAGAGCTTAGTGTGTGGAATTTTGGGAGAAAACCCTAAGACGATTTTAGCTACTTTTTCAGGGCTTTTTGCCTTGAGATCTTCCATGTTTCATTGAAAGATAAGTTATCAATTAATCATTCAATATGTCTATGTGTTGTTTGATTCTATCTTATTCTTGTCTTTTGTTTAACATGTTAGGCTAAATTTATCTTGTGTTTGCTTAGATCTAATGAAACCTAGCTATTGATTATTGGTTGTTAGTGTGTTGTTAGTTGTATTGGATGATTGTTTATCTATGTTAGGCTTAAGAAAACTGGCTAACTTCCTATTCGGTAACTTGCTTGAACGTCTTAAGAAACATGAACCAAATGCGTACTAAAGGTTTTTATGGTTGTATTTAATGCACAAGCGAATTCTAGTGATCCCATGTTAGGAGCTTCCTAGCCGGCTCGACATAGGAGTGAAGTAGGAGCTTGTAGAGTTGGGGAAGTAAGTACGCCACCCCACGAATGGTATTAAGGAATACACCCGTCATCCACGCAACTAATACACACTAATTAACCGGTAAAAGATAGTTAGGGAGTAAGGAAATCTAAGTAAACACATTTCTCTACACATAAGTTTCTCACCACATTTTATTTTCAGTTATTTAATTTTATTGCATTCGTAGTAATTTGGGTTAGTTGACTAGCAACTAATTCCGCCCACTCCTTCAAAACCCGAGATTTTACTTGCTTTCATAAAATTATAAAAACATAAAAAGAATCTTCCTCAACCCTTAGACCTAATTAGAGTAGCCTTTCACACCTAACGAACACTATTCCCTGTGGAGAACGATCAATCCCCCGTACTTACCACTACACTATACTACATCGGTCAGGTACACTGCCTGGTGGGGTTGTAAGCCTCTTGAGATCCCTCGAGAGGTAAAACCTGTTGTAAGGTTGCAAAACCACGCATCAAGTTTTTGGCGCCGTTGCCGGGGAATAGTTATTGTTTAGGTTGAATTTAGTCTATCTTATTTCTTTGTACTTTTGTTTGTGATACCTTCCACTTACCTCATGAGTAACATTGGTCATTTGATCCCTGTTATTCGTGTTTTTCGCCGTGCAAATTTTCAACTACCCGTTCCCGCCCCCATAGTAGCAAACAACAACCTTTCACCCGACCACCACTTTGGTAACAATTCTGAGATGGAGGAGTCTGACCATGAGAATGACTATGTTAGTCCATTTTACTACTCAGACTCCGATGAGGATATCGGTAATGGAGAAGTAGTTAACGAGGAATGGGGAAAAGAGGAAATTGATCCCTTTAAGTATGTTGACCCTAGGACTAAGATCGAAAAGGATAGCCTCTTTAACATGCAATTCCCGTGTAAAATTGGTTATCATGATTTTTATGCTTATCTTAACTCATCTTTGCCTATGAACATTATCTCTCGCGCTAATTATAATAAAATCATGGTAGATGAGCTTGAATATCAAGGAGATAACATTGTTGCTAGGATTAAGCCACTACACGTGTTCGTAGGAAGTTTTGTGTATTTGGTGGATTTTATGGTTATGGAGAATTTAGGAGAATTTATCGATGACAAATTAACCCAAGTCATTTTTGGAGAACCCTTCAAAAGGTTGACCAACCTTGACGAAAAACTTGTGGACGGGTTTAATTACATTCTCGGATGGGGATGAAGATTTTGTCTATCAAATGCCCCGAGCACATCCTAGGTTTAAGAACTACCCCATTGAATCTTGCAATAGAATTATGCCTATCGACTTGTTAAGTGAGAATGATAAGAGGAAGGGGCTCAAATATCCACATGAGAAAAATAAGAGATATTATCATGGATGTTTGGAGCTGAATGATGAATACAAGAGAGATGAGGCAACAATTAGATGGCTCACACTCGGATACGTGAGCATAAGCGACACTAGATGAGCCTTACTTTGAGTCTAGCTACAAGACTCGTTAATAAAGAAAAGCGCTTCTTGGGAGGCAACCCAAGCTTTATTTGTTTTATTTGCTTTGTGTGTTTATTTATTTGTTTGTTTGATTTTATTTGTTTCCGTATGTGTGTTTAATTTTTATTACTATTGATTCATGTTCAAAACTAATTTGTGAAAATGCTTTATGTTGTTTTTAACTTCGTCTTAACTACATATAAAGGTATTTTGCAAAAGATAAGTGTAAGGGAAATCTAAATCGGTTTATTAGAACACAAATGAACATGAATCGTAATAATAATAAATTAGCATACATATTAGTATTTGTTTGAGTCAAATGCTTGTATCGAGTCATAATGATGTTTTGCAGGATTTCCAGGAAGTAAGGTAAAGGTTTTTCCAGAAATTTTCCGGAAACTTAAAATGAAAATTTTTGTCAGGTCATTTCTGACGGCGTCAGGGGTTATAACCTGACGGCGTCAGATTTAATTTCCAGAAATTTTTGAAAGTTTTGTTTTCATAAAAAGTTTTTATTAAAATCTCCAACTTATAATCTCCAGGAATCTGCAAAATTATCATTCCACAAGCATTATATCCTTATATATAGATTTTTCCCGCCGATGTTATGCAGGTTTTCGTGTTTGTTTTCTCAGGTTTAACAGGTTATTTTGGACAAGGAGATGTTTATGGAATCAAGCTTATGGCGATGCATTAGTCATGGAGCTTCAACATTCTCTTTGGAGGAAGATTTAACCGTGTAATTTCATTATCCACCGAGCGAATCAGGGGAGTATTTGATTTCATTCTTTTACTTTTTGCTTTTACATCTTATTATTTGAACATTGGGGACAATGTTCATCTTAAGTGTAAGGGGAGGGTAAAAGTACGATTTTAGAGAATGCCATTGCGCTTGATTTTTGTTTGTTTAATAGTAGATGTGTAATAAAACTGAGAGAAATACTTGTTAAAGTAATTTTAGTGCCAAATTTAAATTTTTTTACAACATTTAGGAGTGAAACTTTGATCTTAATGAGCGTCTCACGGATAGGAGTTATATAACTAGCACAAAAACCGTACTACTAAAAAATTTTCCACCCCAAATATGTGAGGTTCACCCCTAGAATTGGTAGGAAAAGCATTTATGCTATGATGTGTGTACCGGTAGCACTTAGATTCTAGAACTTGCGTTAGGACCATTCCAAGGCCACAAGTGAGACTACATTCGTGTAGTTAGATTTACTACATGATAAGAGGCATTAGGATTAACCCATTGTTTTACACCTGTGTTTTTGTTATAATTACATTGGCTATATTGGTCAAGTAATTCTCCCACACCCTTTGCGTTGTACTCATTTTTAGTACACGATACCCCTAGTACACCCCTCAGAGCCTATCTTTTCGTTTCGACCTTTAAGCATTTTACTTAAAGGAAGAATTTGTTTACACCCCACTTAAATGTACACCCAAATCGCCTTAGCCTACCTTGTATGCACTCATTTTTAGTGCATTATTGTTACAACATTTGTTTAAACCCAAGTTAATTATCTAGTTGATTACATGGTTGCTAAGTCGAGTCATATCCTTGTACATATTGTTTTGGGACGATTGGGACTCATGGGTAAAGTACTAGTATAATGGAGTAATGGGGAAGAACATCATTTATTACCCCCATATGTGCTAAATGTTTTAAAAGTACTCCAAGTTTTTCAATTATCTTAATTCGAGTCATTAGATTAGTATTTGTAAAGTTATGTAAAAATTCAAGTGTAAGGGGAATGCAATGCCCCTATGATGTATTATTTTGGATGGTAGGGCAAGAGTGTATGAAAAAAAAAAAAAAAAAAAAAAAAAAAAAAAAAAAAAAAATGAGAAAATGAAAAATAGAAAAAACATACGGACTACCATCCCGTTTTATTTTATGTTTATTTTATATTTTTGTTATTTTGTTATTTTGTTTCTAGCTTAAGATCGAGTCTAGTCTTGGCTTAGCAACATTGTATAGTACATGTAATTGATCAAGATCTTTAACTCGCCACCAGTAAAATATCCTTTATCCAACAAAACCGTGTTTTCCTTTTCCCTACACCTAACGTTATAACCCATTTAAAAGCCCTCTTTGATAGTTTATCTTAGGTGCTTACGCCTAGTGGAGGAGGTTTTCGATCCTTTCCCAAGCCTATGGTAATCTATTTGCTATGACAGGTAGTGAGAGATATTTTCCGTTTTCATTTATGAGATTTATTTTGATGACACTTTAGAGATGTGAGTATCTAAACACTACTTGTGAGGTGCTAGTGTGTAATCTCCGTGCTTATTATGATTGAAGTGGAACGATTATTTGTTGTAATTACTTTTATGTTTGCATTAAATGACCCCTATCTTGTATTTTGATTAGAATAAAAGCGCATTTGCTTGAGGACAAGCAAATCTCAAGTGTAAGGGTATTTGATGAGGCGAAAAGTGTACCGCTTTTAAGGGGTCATTTAAGCCCGAAATCGCATTTATTTGATCAAATATTGCCCTAAATCGTTCCTTTTGTCATTTTAGGTACTTTTGAGGAGAAATCTGGAAAAGGAGGCATTTTGGACGTTTTTGGAGCATTAAAGTGAAGAAAACGGCAAAGTCTCAAAAATCGGCTAAAAGTTACTCTTGACGGCGTTAGACTTTACTCTGGACGGCGTCATGCCTTGGCAAGAAAAGTTGGATGTGAAATTTACTCATGACGGGCCAGTGAAAATAGCATGTGAATTCTGACGGCGTCACGCTTTAACTTGATCGAGGGCATCACGGCTTAAATCATAAGGGGACGGCGTCACGTTCATGGTTAGACGGCGTCAAGCCTTGATAAGCCAGAATGGATTTTTGAAGAGCTAAAGAGGGACGGCGTCAAGAAGGTCATCCGGGAACCCTAAAAGCGGCGAGGTGACGGCGTCACACTCCATAAGGTGACGCCGTCAGATCCAAAAATCTATATATAGTTTTCTAATTTTTTGTCATTGGAGGAGAGCTTAGTGTGTGGAATTTTGGGAGAAAACCCTAAGACGATTTTAGCTACTTTTTCAGGGCTTTTTGCCTTGAGATCTTCCATGTTTCATTGAAAGATAAGTTATCAATTAATCATTCAATATGTCTATGTGTTGTTTGATTCTATCTTATTCTTGTCTTTTGTTTAACATGTTAGGCTAAATTTATCTTGTGTTTGCTTAGATCTAATGAAACCTAGCTATTGATTATTGGTTGTTAGTGTGTTGTTAGTTGTATTGGATGATTGTTTATCTATGTTAGGCTTAAGAAAACTGGCTAACTTCCTATTCGGTAACTTGCTTGAACGTCTTAAGAAACATGAACCAAATGCGTACTAAAGGTTTTTATGGTTGTATTTAATGCACAAGCGAATTCTAGTGATCCCATGTTAGGAGCTTCCTAGCCGGCTCGACATAGGAGTGAAGTAGGAGCTTGTAGAGTTGGGGAAGTAAGTACGCCACCCCACGAATGGTATTAAGGAATACACCCGTCATCCACGCAACTAATACACACTAATTAACCGGTAAAAGATAGTTAGGGAGTAAGGAAATCTAAGTAAACACATTTCTCTACACATAAGTTTCTCACCACATTTTATTTTCAGTTATTTAATTTTATTGCATTCGTAGTAATTTGGGTTAGTTGACTAGCAACTAATTCCGCCCACTCCTTCAAAACCCGAGATTTTACTTGCTTTCATAAAATTATAAAAACATAAAAAAGAATCTTCCTCAACCCTTAGACCTAATTAGAGTAGCCTTTCATACCTAACGAACACTATTCCCTGTGGAGAACGATCAATCCCCCGTACTTACCACTACACTATACTACATCGGTTAGGTACACTGCCTGGTGGGGTTGTAAGCCTCTTGAGATCCCTCGAGAGGTAAAACCTGTTGTAAGGTTACAAAACCACGCAATCTAGATAAATCTATAAGAATTGTACAATTTCATCGGAATTCAGATTACTCATCGCAATTCATCAATTTCATCGGAATTCAGATTACTTATCGCAATTCAGTAACCTAATCGGAATTCAGTGACCTCATCGCGATTGGCAACTGTGAACAATGTTTCATCGGAATTGATAGTGAACAGTAATTTGTCGGAATTGAACAAGAAATACATCTAAATTAGCACTTAACCAAAACCAAACTTCATAACTCATAACACACATCTCAATTGTCTACAAGATCCACAAGAACACAAGAATGCCTCAACCACCGAACTACAACTATTTCTACAATCAACAACAGCAGTATCATCAGCAACAACAATATCATCAACAACCACAATATCCTCAACAACAAGCCTTCATGCAACAACATAAGTTTTTCCCTCAACAGCAAATCCCTGTACAACAACAATATCCACAACAACCGATGCAGCCTTACCAACTTCCACCTAAACAACCTCACTGGTTTGACCAAATGTGTGAAGCAATTAACAGTCAACAATCAAGATACGAGGCCGGTTCTTTAGATACACCTCCTGTGCTCACTCTGGGTAATTACATGCAGTGGTCAAGTCGATTTATACGGTTTATTGAACTCAAGAAACCACATAGAAAGTACTTGAAAAAGTTAATTATTGAAGGACCATATTCAGTACCTACCACAACGGTTCCTGGCGATCCCAATACCATTCCTCCAAGAGAAGCAACTGTTACTCCTGTCCCTGATGCTCAGCTCACAACAGAACAAGTACTTCAAAAAGAAGCTAATGAACTAGCAATGTCTTACATCCTTTAAGGAATTCCCAATCCTATCTTCCGAAGTATTGATGCACAAAAGACTGCTAAGGACATGTGGGAACATGTTCATCTTCTCATGGAAGGAACAAAGTTAAACCAAGAGGATATGGAATCTAAGCTCTATCTGGAATACACCATGTTTATGATTGTAGCTGGAGAATCCTTAGAGTCTTATTACCATAGGTTTACCAATATCATCAACGACTTAAACAGGCACAACATCGTACTACCCAGGATTGCAGTGAATACTAAGTTCCTAAGTTGTCTTGGACCTGATTGGCAGAAGTATGTAGCTTTTGTTCGACAAGCTAAGAATCTACACAACGCCTCATATGGGTTGTTGTATGATTACTTGAAGCATCACCAATCAGAGGTTGATAAAGACCGAGCAGCTTGTGGAGGTTACTCACCATCAAAAACTCCAAACTCACTAGCTTTGATTGCTCAGTCTCATTTTTCTCCACCATCAAATCAGAGTTGTGTCCAACCACAAAATCATTCTGCTTATCCCTCACAAACTTCATCAAGCCAACTTGTTCCATATGAAGCATCACCACAACAAACTAATAATCAACTGGTTCCATTTGACAACACCGATTCTATGCTTTACTCCAACGTCAATAGTGATGAAGACGATGCTTTTAATTCGTTGAACAAAGGATTTGCTTTGATTGCCAGAGCTTTCAGCAAGATTTCAAACAAATCTAACAACCGTCTTAGGTCTTCATCTAACACTTGTAATCAGGCAGTTGTTCATGATGGCAGAGTTGAGATTCAAAATAGAGCTTCTGGGAGATATGGTTCGGGTGGCTATATAGGAAACTCATCTGGGCAGAGGTTTAATTTAGTTGGAAGCAGAAGGAACAGCACTGGTAATGCACAAAGAAGGTCAGAGATTGTTGATACAGGGAATTATGGGATTGCAAACACTATGGTGAAATGTTACAACTGTGGAGGGAAAGGTTACTTGGCCAATGCTTACCCCAAACCAAGGACCAGAGGGAGTGCATATCACAAGGAAGCTCTTATTCTTGCTCTTAAAGATGAAGCTGGAGGCACTCTTACATAGAAGGAGCACAACTTCATGGATAATGCTTACTCAGATGATGACATGGAAGATCTAGAAGCCAATGCAGCTGTGATGTTGATGGCCAATATGCAAGAGATGCACATGGGTGAAATTGGCCCTGTATATGATACAGATGGCTTGTCTCAAGTACCTGACTCATCATGTCTCATTCATGAAATAGTATCCCCCTCTGCATCTGTATCAGCTGAAGACCTTGTGGGTCAAGATGATTCATTCTTATCCCCTCAATTCGATGACCAAATAAACACCGTAGTTACATTTGATGAAGATCAAATTAACCCGGTTGTTTCATTTGATGATCCTCTTGATGATGATAATAATGATCATCCTGAACAAGATGATCTTTTGCTTGGTCCAGATCCAGAGCTCATGACCTAGCTCTTGACCACCCAAACACAGTTAGACACACAGAAATCCCAAATTGATAGATGCAATGAAATAAATAGAAATTTAAAAGCAAAATTTGCATTGTTGACTAAGGATCTTAAGTGCTACAAACTTCAACTTTCAAACTATGAAATAAAAGAAAAACAGGAAAAAAGTTTTGAAGTTGCATTCCAACAATCATATGTGAAAGAACAAGAGTTAGAACATCAGGTACATGAATTATCTGTTTCCAAAAATGACTTGATTTTACAAATGGAACAAGAAAGATTAGATTTTCAAAAACAAGTTGACATCCTACACTCTGAACTTTCCAAAACAAAAATAGAGTTGTCAACTTGTCAAGATAATTTTTCTGAACACAAACAAGCATCAAGGAAACGGGTTGATTCCTATCTTGAGGAAATTGATGAGTTGGAATGTAAACATAAAGAGTTTCAAAAAGTTGTGTATAAAATTGGTGAGTTAGTAACAACCATTTAGAAATTTTCTCTAAAGCAAAACCCCCAAGGATATGGCTTTGCTATTGGGGATGACAAACCAAGTTTTTTACATAAGGCACTCAAGGAAAATCCGAAGTTATACAGTGCAGAACATTTGTTTGATGACTTTATCATGCGTGTTGTTGTTTATAATCGTGAAGAGGAAATGGAACAGGACGAAGAGAGTCGATCTAAAATGAGTAATGTCAAATTTAATAAACCATATGACTACTCAAGAGTACCTCATATTAGCGACACCTTCGTACCACAACAAGATAAATCAGAACACAGTAGCACAAGTCAAAGGCCCTTTACCAAATCCAGGTGTAATTTCACCATTGCCAAAACAATGTCTTGTCTTTAGATATTTTAAAACATTTATGGAAGACATATAATTTTTGGAACAAGCAATTGAACGAAATTCAGAAATAAAAGTCTCTACTTTTCTTTCTCCCTATGAAAAAGAAAAGAGAGAAGTTTTTCAAAAAAAAATTTTGCCACACGTTCAACACCTACGACTATGTGCTTCACATTGGGAACAGGAACTTATATCAGAGGTTGCATCCATGATGAACATTTTCGAAGCAACAGAAACAACGATCTCAAAACAAAAATGAAAAAACAAAGCTTTACAAAAAGAAGCAGATCGACACTTGGAGAATGTTCTATGTTCTGATGTTATATCTGTGATTTTGAATTCCATATATGTGTCATGTAATGAAATGCTTGTTGATGATCATTCCATTGATACTGAGATGTTGAAACTTGAGATTGCAAATTTGAAAAAAGAAAATGGGAGACTTCGCAAAGTCAGTGATGATGTGGAAATCAAAGTTTCAAAAGAAATTTTCCAACTCAATCAAAAGTTGCAATGGTGTCAGACTCAGAGTCTTGACTTTGAGTTAAGATTACAAAATCAAAAAGAATCATTGTCCTTTTAAAACAGTCAAGCTTCCAAAATTCATAATATTGAAAAAGAAAATGTTGTTTTAAAACATCAAATTTTCGAGTATGAAAAGGACATTGATGAAGTTTGCCAAAACAGGAATGACACTATTCGCTTAAACCGAGAATTGGATTCCAAAATTCAACAAAAAAATCACATCATCATTGATTTGAAAGAGAAAATCAAATTACTTGAAAAAGAGAAATTTGTTCCAAGAATGTGATTGCACCAGGCATGTATAGAGTAGATAAGACACCTAAGAAAGCATCCCATCAGACCACTAATGTGCATGCTTCGACTTCAACAAGACTTGGCACCCCTCCTAGAGTTAGCAGATCCAAGACTAAAAAGAACAAAAAGAAGAATAGTATTTGGCAACCTAAGAGCGGCTCACCTAAAGATCAAGAAGTAGAAGATCACACTAGGAATCTGAATAAAAAGCATGTTATGTTTAAAGTAGAATCAAAGTTTAAAACGTGTAATTCTAATTGTGATGTAACAAATGCTAAGACTATGAATGTTCTAAATGATGTTATTATTGATGCTTATTGTGTGTTTTGTCGTACAAGTATTTTGTCTGGTAATCATAAAAACTGTGTTGCAAATACCCTTTTGTCTCGTAATCAGAAACGTCCATATGGCATTTCCTCTAGGCCCACTACCGCTGCTAAGTTAATTTTAGGAAAACCGCCAAATATAGTTTCTAAGACTACCTTAGACAAGACCATAGTTGCTACTAGAATAATCCAAACACCTAGTGCATTTACTAAGAAGAAAGCAGAATCTAGTTGGACATGGCAACGTTGGCTACAGCATAAACCTAGTTTTACTTGGTTACCAAAGATGCTTAAAAACTGTGTTATTAATCCAACGGGTTCCACCATTACCGTCTCTTCATCTACATTGTCTTCTTGTGATGCAGGTAATTCAGATTGTACTTTAGATTGTTGATAGCGGGTGTTCCCGACACATGACAGGCAACCTAAAACTTCTAGTAAACTTTGTTGCAAAGTTCATAGGAACTGTCAGATTCGGGAATGACCACTTTGCCGCTATCATGGGCTATGGGGACTATTTCAGCGGAAACATCGAGATTAGCCATGTATACTATGTTGAAGGCCTTGGACATAACCTTTTCTCTGTAGGGCAGTTTTGTGATGGTGACTTGGAAGTTGCATTTAGGGAGAAAATCTGCTTTGTTCGAGATCTACAAGGAAACGGCCTTATGACAGGAAAATGAGGAATGAGTCTTTACACCATTTCCTTGTCAGACATGACCGCTTCTTCTCCAATTTTTTTACTCTCCTAGGCACACTCTACAAAATCATGGCTATGGCATAAACTTTTGTCTCATTTGAATTTCAAGACAATGACAGATCTTGCTCGTCATAAATTAGTCGACGGTCTTCCAAGATTTCGGAATGCCGAAGATCACCTTTGTCCAGCATGTGAACAAGGGAAGAGTACTCGTGCTCATTTTCCTCCTAAAACCGAGCATAGTACGGATCATGTTCTCCAACTTCTACATATGGATTTGTGTGGCCCGATGGGAGTTCAAACAATCAACGAGAAGCGATACATATTGGTAATAGTCGATGATTTTTCAAGATGGACTTGGGTCTACTTTCTTCGTACTAAAGATCAAGCTCTGTCGATGATCATCACCTTTCTCACCAAAATTCAAGTTCAGTTCCGCAATACCATTAGAAAAGTTAGAACAAATAACGGAACCGAATTTAAGAACCACACACTTCGTGAGTATTTTGAGAAAGTAGGGATTGAACACCAAACATCTATTGCACGCAGCCCATAACAGAATAGAGTGGTCGAAAGACGAAACCGAACGTTAGTGGAAGCTGCAAGGACGATGTTGATAAACGCTCAATTACCTGATTACCTCTGGGATGAAGCTGTCTCAACCGCTTGCTACACCCAAAACCGTTGTATGATCAACAAAAGGCACAACAAAACCCCATATGAAATTGTTCACAGACGAAAACCGAACAAAAATTACTTTCATGTATTTGGGGCCCTCTGTTACCCAAGTAATGATCGTGATGACCTTGGAAAGTTGAAAGCCAAAGCTAATATTGGAATCTTTGTTGGATACTATGAAAATTCTAAAGGATTTTGTATCTGGAACCGCCGAACCCGAGAAATTCAAGAGAAAATACACGCTCATTTTGATGAACTCACCGATATGGCTTCTAAGCAAAATAGCTTAGGACCCGCTACTAACCGTCTGAACTTCCCTGATCATTCAGTTGCACCACTCTCTCTTAACCGCAAGGATTTGGAAGATTTGTTTGCTTCACTGTTCGATGATTCTCTTGTTAGTCGTGCTTCAGATGTATCCACCAGTTTCGCTGTACAACATGTCCAAATTCCAGTACCTGATACACAAGCAACTACATCAGCAACAGTTGCTGCAGATGCACCTCCAATAGAAACATCATCATCAGTCTATCAAACAGCTTCTAATACTGCGACTGCAGCTGAAGATCCCTTCCTATCTCAAGAAGTACTCACACCCACACATTATGACGGAAATGCTTTCTTCAATCCACTTGCTCGGGCTCCAACCATTCCAGATATTGTAGAGTCATCAACGTGCAACTTGGATCCGTCAAATATGCACATCAATTTTTAACACTACCCTTCTACCCATAAATGGACTAGAGATCACCCTTTAGTGAACGTGATTGGTAATCCAGACAATCCAGTCATGACACGGAAACGACTCCATACAGATGGTGAAACTTGCATTTATGCACTCACCGTTTGTCAAGCAGAACCCAAAAATATTAAAGAAGCCTTAACTTACGACAATTGGATTGAGTCAATGCAAAAAGAACTCGAACAATTCAAGTGTCTTGAGGTTTGGGAACTGGTAGAAAGACCAGATGGAGTATATGTTGTCGGACTAAAATGGATCTGGAAGAACAAATTGGATGCTGAGGGCACGGTTATTCATAACAAATCTCGGTTGGTTGCTAAAGGTTTCAGTCAAGAAGAAGGTATCAAATTTGAGGAATCCTTTGCACCAGTGGTAAGACTTGAAACCGTTCGCATGTTTCTGGCATATGATGCCCACAAGAACATCACCGTTTACCAAATGGACGTGAAGACGGCATTCCTGAATGGACAACTCTGTGAAGAAGGGTACGTCACACAACCAGAGGGCTTCGTCGACCCAGAACATCCAAATCATGTGTACCGGCTCAAGAAAGCCCTCTATGGCCTTAAACAAGCCCCGAGGGCATGGTACGATAAAATGTCTGCATTCCTAATTGCTAATCATTTCACAAAAGGATCTGTTGATCCCACATTGTTTATAAAAAAACACGGGGGGGGGGGGGGACATCTTAATAGTCCAAATTTATGTGGATGACATCATTTTTGGTTCAACCCATAAAAATTACGCAAATGCTTTTGCTAAACTAATGAAACAAAACTTTGAGATGTCCATGATGGGTGAACTAACGTTCTTCTTAGGACTGCAAGTTCATCAATCCCCCCGTGGTATTTTCTTAAACCAGTCCAAATATGCTCTTAAAATATTGAAAAAGCATGGCATGACAAGTTGTGATACATATAATACTCCAATGTCTGCATCATCTCCAAAGCTGGATGCTGATTTACATGGGACACCAATTGACCCTACTAAATACCGAAGTATGATTGGGTCACTCGTGTATCTAACAGCCAGCAGACCAGATATTGTCTTTGCAACATATCTTTGTTCTCGCTATCAGTCTAGGCCTACAGAAAAACACCTCTCCGAGGTTAAACGAATCCTTCGATACATAAAGTGAAGCATTCATTTGGGGATCTGGCATCTGAAGTATTCTGGCTTTGAACTAATTGCGTTTTCAGATGCAGATCATGCAGGTTGCTTAGATACCCGTAAAAGTACGTCTGGAGGAGTGCAGTTCCTTGGAGACAAACTTGTCTCTTGGTAGTCAAAGAAGCAAGATTGTACATCACTGTCATCAACAGAATCTGAATACGTAGCCATGTCAGCATGTTGTGCTCAAATCATCTGGATGAGATCACAACTGATGGACTATGGTTATGTATTCAACAAGATTCCAATGTACTGTAACTCCAAGAGTGCCATTTCCATCTCGTGCAACACCGTTCAGCATTCGAAGTCTAAGCACGTTGCACTTCGATACCATTTCATAAAGGAGCATATGTAACATGGTACAATTGAACTTTACTTTGTGGGTACAGAATACCAACTGGCAGACTTATTCACCAAAGCCTTGCCCCATGCAAGATTTGTGGAATTAGTTCACCAGATTGGTATGAGGTGTTTGACTCTAGAGGATTTAAACAAATTTCTTACAAACAATTAAGAAAGTCAAACACCAACACTATCTTTGTAAATATTTTATCAAAAACACAAAAAGATTTTTTCTTTTTCATTTATCTTCAAAAAAAAAATGCATGCAAGTACAAAATTTCCATCAACACTTTGTTCATTTCAAAACATTACCAATTTTTTCTGAACAAGTGTTGAGGGGGAGAAAGAAATTCAAATTTTAAAATTTTCATTGAAATTTGTACTTGCATATTTTCTTTAAAATTGTTGCTTATCATAAAATGGTGGCAAAATCATTTGTGCGATACCCTCCTTGATCTTAAAAATATTTTCAAATACTCATAAGTCGAAGGGGAGTACTAAAATGTTCTTGTCAAATAACATGTCAAGTCTAGTCATTAAGTGGTGAAAAAGGACTTTTAATGTAAAATCATGTGGTTAGGGGACTAAATGTGTTAAAGTTGGAAAAAGCTAAGTCAAAGGTAAAATCACAATAACTGCACCTAAAATGCAGTTAATGCAAATTCACCTTCCTCGTTAACTTTTTTCACCTAACATATCTACTTCTCCAAACTCATCCACGGTTCAAATTCAAACAAGAACTCCGTTCAAGAATCTACTAATCTATGAGTGCTTAAACATTGTTTATATGATTTTAAGAAATGGTTTTGAAGGATTTCAAGATCCAACGGTTCAATCTTTCATAATCGAGTCTTAAAAAGTTAGGGTTTATCTTGAATCAGATTTTATGATTTTGTTTGTTTGAGATGATAATCTTTGGTGGGATTTGGTCGGAATTGTCTCCTTAACATGTTATGAGCCTTTAATTGAACCCAGAAACATGATTGGTGCATGATTATAAATTAGGGTTCATACGTCGAAATTGGGGAAAGTGATTTAAGTGTGTTATGGCCCAATTAATATGTTGAGATAGTGTTTATATAAGTCGAATTACATGTTTTGACCATTAAATCGAACCCAGAAACTCATTTGAAGCAAATTTGATGATTAGGGTTTTAGATGAACTCGAATAAGTTCTATCTTTCGATTTTGTGGTTGAAAATTGTTAAGACATGGATCAAAGAACTTAGGAACATCATATGAAACTATTGGAATCAATCAAACAAACTTATAACAAGTTTTTGAGAATTCTGATAATTTGTTGAATAGGATTTGTCGAAATTGTAAACTGTTGTGTTTTAATTTGATAAACAGGGTTTAAATTGTAGAGTATAACTTGAGAATTTTTTTAATTGAACAGGAAAATCAAATTTCAACAAAGAACCAAGAAAAATGTATGTCTACAGTGTTTATCGCAATTTCTTGTATAAGAAATTGTCAAAATTGCAAAATCCGTCAAAATTGGATAAGTTTTGTCGAAATTGCAAAGTCTATCGAAATTGGATAAAATTGTCGCAATTACTCAAAACTTGTCAAATTTATCGCAATTGGGCTAATTTTATCGCAATTTCATATTTCCATCGCAATTGGACAAGACTTATCGCAATTCAAGTTTTTTTTCCATCGAAATTGGTCAAGAGTTGTCGAAATTCAAAAGTTGTCAAAATTGGACCATTAATCTGTCAGAATTTGTAAAATTGTCGAAATTGGCCAAAAGCTGTTTCAATTAGATATCTGTCACAATTCAACTTTCAAAATTCTTATAAAACACAAGTTGTCTTAATTGCTCAAATGGACAATAAAAGGGAATTCAACTTTAACTGTTGATCCCAATTGAACACTTGATCGAATCCCTTAGCTTGTAAAGGTTTAGCTATGTTAGATAAATCCAACACAACTAGGTATAGAAACTGTCTTGTGGTTTATTAAACACAATGCGGAATCTTGTATTTGATCTTAAGAAGAACTTTATCTATGAAACAGTGAACAATGAATATCACACTTAACACTTCAATATTATTAATAATACGAATACTCTCTAAGTATTAGGGTTAAAAAACCTTGAAGTAAATCAAAAACTATCTTAAAGCCGTATGACTAACTATTTATCTATGTCCGAGGTCCTCCTTTTATAGGCTAAGGAGTCCTAGTCGGCTTACAATAACTTCCTATACAAGATAAATCTTTATAGAATCTTTTCTATATTTATCTAAACATACTTTACATAATAACCGACTCTAATACACTAGCAACACTAACAATGTAATAGCAATACTAACTAAGTGTTCTCTCAGTATTAATCTTGCAGCAACATTAATCTTGTACCAGCAGCATTAACTTCATAACTAGCGACACTAATAACTTAGTGAATATTCTGAGCAGTAGTAATGATGTAGGCAGTAGTAACCTTTAAAACCCAACAATCCTCCCCTAAACTTGATATTTTCTTCCAAAATCATCAAGTTTCAATCTAAGCTTAAACCTTCACCAGGAGGATGTTTTCAAACACTTACTTTCTCATCTTCTTGTATTCAGCTCCGTAAAATTGTTTCTCCATTTTCTTGAGAAGCTGATATACCATTTCACTCCATTTCTCAGTTTGAAGTTTAACAGGTCAATTAAGCATCATATCAAGTGTAGTCTTTGCCAGAGGATAATCCTTTTCTACCAGCATATATATTTGAAGTCCTCCCCTCAGCATGACAGTATGAACACCGCAGTTTTGATACAATTTCCAAAGATTAAATCTAGTACTCTTGTATTGCTCCTTCCAAACTCTATCTTTAGGGTAAAATTCAAACATAATCTTTAAATCTCCCTAGAGGACACTATCCAAAACATGTTGTGGCCTTGAATCTCCATACTTGTTCTTGATTAATTGCTACAAGGTCTCCAAATCCTCTCTATCAAAGTTTCTAAGCATCTGAGGAAATGTTACAAACCTTTGAGATGTTCCATCAGCTCTGATTATCTTCCACCAAGGAGTTTCACCATTGTAACCAGTCTGCCAATCAATAATAGGAACTTTTGTCTACAAAGGAACAACATCTACAAATGTTTCATCAGTGTTTTCAATTCTAACCATTTTTTGTAGATTAGCTGCTTCTTTTTTCACACTTTCTTGAACCTGCTCTGCCTGCTCTTGTGGCTGCTCTGTTTGCTCATCTAATTTCTGCTTCTTGCTACTTTTAGATTCTAACTCTTCTCTAGACCTATTAGACCTCATGCTCTCCAACTCTTCATCATTCATAGCTATAAAAGTGTTAACCCTTCTGAAAAGTATGTCAAACTCCTTTTTGATTCTATCATAGCTCATCCCCTTAAACTGAGTTTGTTTCCATCCACCCATATTTCTCAGATAGGTCTCCATAATGTTCCTTTGTTGTGCCAGAGTTGGAGGTTTGTTTCTATTTTCTTCAGCTCTCTTCTGTGCAAAGAACTTCTTCTTTTGTCTCATGCATTCCATAAAGAGCTTTGACTTTTCTTCCATTGATAACTCTTCTTGCTCATCATCCCACATCTTCTGGGCTACCATGTGATCTGCTTCACATTTATCCTGAATATCATCCCATGAATTTATAAGTTCAAGACTTTCCTGTTCTTCTTCTTGAGCTTGCTTTCTTCTTGCCTCTTCTTCTTCAGCATCAAGATCAGCTTGCACTTGTCTTGCAACTTCTTCATCTGTCATCATTTGTTGTTGTTGTTGACTGGGTGATTGAAACTTGAATTTCTTCTTAGGTTCTTCAATCAACAACCCTTTGACTTTGTCAGATGGTGAGAGTGTTGTTGTTGGTGTTTGTGTTGTTGTTGGTGTTTTTGATACTGATACTGGTTCCTTAATTACAACTCCTTTTGCTTTAGGTCTTGTACTCTTCAACTTTGTTAATACTTGAGCAATAGTTTCATCATCATCAGCAGTACTAACTTTAGTCGTAGCAGTACTAACCTTTTCACTAGCCACATTATCTTCTGCACTAGCCACATTAACTTCTGTACTAGCCATATTAACTTCTTCATTGGCAGTATTAAGTGTAGCAGCATCAAATAAAACTTTAATACCATAATCAGCAGTACTAACAACCTTGTCCATTACTGCTTCATTACCCTGTTGATCTACAACAAAAAACTCATTCATATCATCATCTACAAACTCATTTTCTTCCTCTACCCCAGTTTCAACATCATCTACCCCAGTATCCTCCCCTGAAGCTTTGCTTGTATTCCTCCCATGTTTGGAAACATCCTTCTCCAAACTCTGTGCTTCAGCAGAAGATTCAACCCTGGAAGTAGTTCCAACCTTGTACAACCTTTTGAATTTGTGTGCCCTTGACCTCTATAGACTTTCAAGATACCTCACCCTTTGCTTCAACCTTTTGAGTTCAGTACCCTGAGAGATCTTGAGCTGCTTAAGTTCCTTCTTGAGACCAAGAACATCATTTGACAATTTTGTACAAGTAACCGTCAATTCATTAATAAGTTTAATACTACCCTCAACACTTCAGAGTGTGTTACCTCTCCCGAGTGGTGCATCATTGGGTAAGTTAGGCATAGCCTCAGACCTATTCTGAGCATCTACACCCCCTATATTATCCGGTTGGCTGGGACCTTCACCTGAATCAGTTCCAGAGGAACTTTCTTCATTAGAAGTTGCCTTAGATTGGGTCTTACTTATGTTATCACTATCCTGCTCTGCTTCTAAGCTAGTAGCAGTAGTGATAGCCCTTTCTAATCTGTGACCCCTCTCCTCATGCACAGCCTCATCCGCAACCATACTAGCACAAACCTGAGGTAGTTGAGTGCCCTTTTGAATGATCCTACGGGTATAGGTCTTTTGTGTTGGTGGGGATGTCAAAAGAGTGGGTGTGTGATAAGCATCAGCTAGGATTGGTGAGCTTTCACCCTGAGGTTGACCTAGTTCCAATATTGTTTGAAACGATGGTGTAACTCTGCCTTTAAAATCCTTGCTCTCTCTCTTCATATTAGCAAAAATCTTTATAGTATGAAAGAGAGCAGTATAAACCTTTTTATGAACCTTTTTGTTTGCAAATTGTTTGTCCATAAGAAGTTGTAAAAACCTTGGATATAAGTAATATTTATTTGAAGAACTATCCAAGCCCTTAACCACACTATCAAAAATTAATTTTGAAAAATTAAATCTTTGATTTCTTTGATTTTGAGCCAAGCAGATAATAGCAGAAGCCATATTACTACTAAACTCATTCCAACCAGTAGTCTTTGGACTAAGACACTGTAAGATAGTGTGAATTAAGAATTTCCATTGTGGAGAGAAAGCCCTTTTTGTTTGCTATTATCTGCCTTTAGAATGATCCTACGGGTATAGGTCTTTTGTGTTGGTGGGGATGTCAAAAGAGTGGGTGTGTGATAAGCATCAGCTGGGATTGGTGAGCTTTCACCCTGAGGTTGACCTAGTTCCAATATTGTTTGAAACGATGGTGTAACTCTGCCTTTAAAATCCTTGCTCTCTCTCTTCATATTAGCAAAAATCTTTATAGTATGAAAGAGAGCAGTATAAACCTTTTTATGAACCTTTTTGTTTGCAAATTGTTTGTCCATAAGAAGTTGTAAAAACCTTGGATATAAGTAATATTTATTTGAATAACTATCCAAGCCCTTAACCACACTATCAAAAATTAATTTTGAAAAATTAAATCTTTGATTTCTTTGATTTTGAGCCAAGCAGATAATAGCAGAAGCCATATTACTACTAAACTCATTCCAACCAGTAGTCTTTGGACTAAGACACTGTAAGATAGTGTGAATTAAGAATTTCCATTGTGGAGAGAAAGCCCTTTTTGAAAATTTTAAAGAAGTACTTTGGCTCTCATACCCTATCAATGCAAGGTTTTCAAAAATTGTAGAATTTGGAAGATTATTAATACCTTCAGCATCTTCAAGATGAAGAACATCTCGAAGAGAAGCTTCAGTAACAATAATCTCCTGCCCATCCACAAGGGCATGTATCTGTACTTCCTCATCAATAGTTTTGAGCTTTGCAGTAGCCCAAAACTGTTTGATGTTGGAAACATATATAGTAGGATTCACTGTTAATGCGTACCTAACATGAGCAGCATTAAGAACATCTATGATTTCAGTAAAACCTTCATTTTCTTGAGGCTTTTGCAAAAACGCAATCATGTTATGTTGATCAGCGAATGACAGAGTCGACATTGTGAATTTTGAAAATTTTTGGCGGGATTTAGCTGGGATTTGCAATTAATGAGTAAAAAGATTTAGGGTTTAGGTTTGAAAGAGTTTTGATCGGATAAAGACACTTTTGGGAACGAGTGGAGGATATAAACCCTTATCGCTCACATTTACAAAACAGTACCCTGTTCTTTCAAACATAGCAGCAGAAACCCAACAACACTAATTTAGGTGTAGCCGCATTAACTTATGCCTAGCAGCATAAAATTAGTTTCCACTCCAAACAATCTATTAATCAGCACTCTATCACTTCTCTCAGCTTATCCTGCAAAAGATTAGTTCCAAAAACACAAAACCACAAACATAACACAATGTACAACAATCACATCATCAATTAGCAATTATACTTAGCAATACTAAGTATAACTGGCAGTATTAACACAGCAATACTAAGTAAACTAGCAATACTAATTATAACTAGCAATACTAAAAACTAGCAATACAAACAACTAGCAATACTAATTTTTCTTAGCAGCATAAACAATTTATTGACCTAATAACAGTACTAATCCTTATAAAACTTTACAAAAACACAAAGAGATAAGAATTTGTCAAAGATTTTTCATTCCAATACTAACAACCAAAAATTGAAATCTACCTACATCAAAAGCTTTTGTGAGCAAATCTACAACATTGTTATCAGTATGGATTTTAACAATTTGAATTAACTTTTTTTCATAACAATCTCTTATAAAATGATGTCTTATCTCAATATGCTTTGTTTTTTAATGATAAACATGATTTTTAATAACGCACATAGTACTGTTATTATCAATATATATTTTAGTATGCATAAAGTTGTACCCATAATCCAGCAATTGATTCTGAATCCAGAGCACTTTTCCATAGTAACTGGAAGCAGCAACATACTCAACTTCAGTTGTGGAATTTGCAACCACAGTTTGTTTCTTGCATTGCCATGAAATCAACCTACTTCCCAAAAACTGACAACCTCCTGTTGTTGATTTTCTATCCAAGCTAGCTCCAGCATAGTCACTATCAGAGTATGCTTTCAAGTCAAAAGGTGAATCTTTTGGATAGCAAAGGCCTAATTTGGGTTGACCTTTCAAATATCTAAAAATCCTTTTCACAGCATTAAGATGTGAAACTTTTGGTGTGACTTGATATCTTGCACAGGCACAGACAGCAAACATTATGTCAGGTCTTGAAGCTATAAGATACATCAATGAGCCAATCATTGATCTATACAAATGAACATCAACTTCTTCACCATCTTCATCTTTGAGCAAGGGCTTGGATGTTTCCATAGTTGTCTTTGCAGGCTTCACATCAGTAAATCCAAACTTCTTCAAGATTTCAGCCACATATTTATCTTGACTGATAAATATTCCATCTTCCTTTTGTCAAACTTGAAGTCCTAAAAAGAATGTAAGTTCACCCATTGAGCTCATCTGAAATCTTTCATGCATTAGCTTCTCAAATTAAACACATAAAGCCTTGTGTGTTGATCCAAAGATTATATCATCAACATAAACTTGAACTAGCAAGATATCATCTTTGTGCCTTTTGATAAACAAAGTTTTATCAATCTTCCCTCTACTAAAACCATTGTCCAACAGGTATGCTGACAATGTATCATACCCAGCTCTGGGAGCTTGATGTAAGCCATATAGTGCCTTTTTCACCTTGTAAACTTTGTCAGAAAAATTAGGATCTTCAAAACCAGGTGGTTGTGAGACATAAACTTCTTCTTCAATAGTCCCATACAGAAAAGCACTTTTAACATCCATTTGATACACTACAAAGTCTTTGTATGAAGCATAGGCCAAGAATAATCTGATAGCTTCAATTCTTGCAACAGGAGCAAATACTTCATCATAATCAATACCTTCTTCTTGTGTATATCATTGAGCTACTAACCTTGCCTTGTTTCTTATCACAATGCCTCTTTCATCCTTTTTGCATCTAAAAACCCAATTAGTACCAATTGCCTTCTTCCCATTAGGCAAATCAACCAGAGTCCAAACTTCTTGAAGCTTGAATTGTAGAAGTTCTTCTTGCATAGCTTCCACCCAGCTTGGATCTTGTAATGCTTTGTGAGCATTCTTGTGTTCTATTTGTGATAGAAAACATGCAAACAAACAATTTTGAATGTCTTTGTGGCTGTTTCTTTAATGAAGGGATCTTGCAAAGAAACCTTGTTCCTTCAAATCTTTAACCATTCTCCTTGTTTGAACAGCAAACTTTGGCTCTCCAATTATCTGTTCCTTAGGATGATTCTTGTGAAAACTTGTAGTTGGAATAGGACTAACAGGTACCTCATCTTCCATATTGGTTAAGTATGCCTCTGCACCAAGTACATTTTCATCAGTATCAGGATAGATTTCTTCCAATATAGGCATGTTTGGATCATTTGGGTAGACATCAGCATCAAAAGATATGCCTTGCTTGCTAGCAACATTAACACTTGACTCAGCAGTACTAACAGAATTAGTATTGCTAGTGTTAATTTCTTCATTGGCAGCATTAACACTTGGCTTAGCAATATTAACTGAGTTAGAACTGCCAGTGTTAATATCATCTGATACATCATCCTTAGCTTGATCATCAGACTTCTTTTCTTCATGCAACTCTTGATCACCATTCTCTTTATCATCATTAGGAGCTTCATCAAAGTCATCTGCTTGTGAACTCTTTGACTCTGGGGTTGTGAAAGGTGGATCAGCAGTCCAAATAGGCAGCAAAATGTAATCTTTGTCATGTTCTGGCTCCTTTCCAGCTTGACATGCATCATTACTTGCTTTTGTACCTGCACATTGGTTAGACTCTGTTCCTGCAACAACTGGCTCATAATTCATAATCTTGGTTAGAGAATCAATATCAAAAAGCCAGCTTGGTCCACTCCCTGCAACATTAGGTGTACTCTCACTAAACCTAACATGCAAGTTCTCTTCCACTTTCCTAGTCCTACTATTGAATACTCTAAAAGCTTTGCTATTTGATGAGTATCCAACAAAGAATCCTTTATTAGCCTTTCCATCAAACTTGCCTAAGTGATCTATGGTATTCAAGATAGTAACAGGACACCCAAATGGTCTTAAGAAATCAAGCAATGGTTTTCTACCATGTAAAAGTTCATAAGGGGTCTTGTTATGAGGCTTAACTACTTTACTTCTATTATGCACATAACAAGCAGTATTAACTGCTTCAGCCTAAAAAGTAGTAGGTAATTTGGAATCAGCTAACATTGTTCTAGCAGCCTCAATAAGTGTCCTATTCCTCCTCTCAGCAACTCCATTTTCCTGAGGATTTCTAGCTACAGTATATTGTCTCTCAATACCTTTCATCTCACAAAACTGGTTCATTTCCCTATTCTTGAACTCAGTTCCATTGTCACATCTTATCACTTTAACCTTATGATTAACTAGGTTTTCTACCTTGGTTATGAAAGCCTTAAGAATGCTACTGGTTTCATCCTTAGTTGCTAAAAAGAACACCCAAGTAAACCTACTATAATCATCTGTGACAACTAGGCAATACATCTTTTTCATTAAACTCTTTACAAATGTTGGTCCAAATAAATCCATGTGCAACATATGTAATGGCTGACTAATAGAGTTCTGAATTTTCAAAAACTTTTGAAGGTAAACCTCTTACAAGGTTTCCCTTAACCAATTTATTCATTGTTTTGAAATTTAAATGCCCAAGTCTTCTATGCCAAAGCTTAGATTCATCTGATGTGGCCTTTGCAAAGAGACAAGTCAAACCTCTTTTGGGAACCATATTCTTTAAATCAACACTGTATATGTTGTCTGTTCTAGGAACTTTAAGTAGAACATGACTTTCATCAGTCAACTTAAAGTCAGGAGATAAGACAATACATTCAGTGTCAGTGAAAAGAACACTATTCTTTTTGTCACACATTTGTGAGACACTAAAGAGATTAAACTTAAGCTCTTTGACAAAGTACACATTATCAAAATTTAATTTTCCAGTCTTAATTGTACCTTTACCAGTGATTTTCCCTCCTTTGGGATTGCCCCCAAAAGTAACATATCCTCCATCAATAGGTTCAAAATCTTCAAGGTAGGACATGTTTCCAGTCATGTGCCTTGAGCATCCACTGTCAAATACTCCTCTATCTTCCAATTCCACTTGTGGATTGCCCTGCACATAAAGTAAGAAAATCAGTTCATTTTGGGGACCCAAGCCAATACTGACTTGGATCTGCCTTGTGCATCTACATAATCATATCTCTTTAAAACTATAGATGCACTGCTGTGTCTGGAAACATGATCTAAGACTTTAATTTTTGATTTCCAGACCCAACAAGCTGAGGACTTCACAACATAAAAATGATTTCCCAAAACAGTATCAGTTATTACTTTTGACTCAGCAATAGTAACTACTGCTTTTGCCTTAGAAGCACTAATATCTGTTGGCTTTTGAATGGGCTGTTTTACAGTGGAATTTACATTGTTTGAAAACTTTGACAGTTTATTTGCACCATTTACTGTCCTTTTGGTGTTAGTAGCACTAACTGATCTAGCATTATTAGTTACTACTGCTTGTTTTGAAACACTTTGATTAGCAGTTGTAACTGATACAACACTAGATCTCATTTGTACTGCTCTTGGAACCATGTTTCTTTTAGCATGTGGGTGAGTATTCTTTGAAAAACTTTTATGATTCACCCTCCTAGCATAGTTCCACACTGGTTTTGATAGTAATAACAATTTTCTTGTAAGTGTTCAAAACTACCACAGTGATGACAAGTCTTATTGATCATCACAAAGTCACTTCCTAACCTTTGAGATATCATTCCATTCCAACTTCTTTGGTTACCTCTAGGCCTGTTTGTGATCTGCTTAGGTTTCTCAGTGTACTTAACAAATTTCTTAGACACCTTCTTACCAAAACTAGGTTTGACAAAATTAATCTACTCAAAACTAGGTTTGATTGTTGCACTCTCAACCTTAGGTTTATCCTTTTCCTGTTCCTCATCATCATCAGACACCCAATCCTCAATTGTAGGTGCATCAGAATACGTTGTTTTAGTCTTAGGTTTTTCCTCATTTGATTCACTACTTTCTCCTAAAGACTTAATATTTAACTCACTCAGACAAGACAATTCTGGAATAGGAGGTACTGATGAACTCAAATAAGTACATTTTATTACTATCATTTATCCTATTAATTTGACTTGTTTTACTATATTATGTATGAGGATTGATACTTAATCGTTTACTTTTGTAATTCTCAGTTGAAAACAAGCATTTGGTGAAACTTGGCGATTTAGGACTAATTATGGAGCAAAACATGCATAAAGTGAAGAGTCTACTGAAATGGACAAGAACAAGTCAAATCTGCTCCAGATGCGCCGCATCTCACTTATCACATGCGCCGCATCACTATCAATATTTCACCAGATACGATCCAAGATACAAGAGGACATGCGCCGCATCCAAATATGAAGATACGCCGCATCTTCTGGCGGTGTACGAATATTCCTGAATATTATAATCTTGGACCCCACGCGAAGTTAAGTACATGCGCCGCATCTCACCCTCAGACAGAAACTATAAATACCCCAAGACCAGACGAATTCGAGGTGACACACATACATATAATATACGAGACCGAAGACCAGAAACCTAGGACGAATTCAGTCAAGGTAGCAGCACAAGACACACCCAAATCAAAGATACAAGAGCTGTAAGAAGGTGCTGCATGTGTTTAATTCATTAAGTAGTTTTGTTTTATTGTGTTAGTAAACTTTAATTCATCAAGATTGGTGGCTTGTGTAATGTGACAACGGAAAGGTTGCACTCCCTTAAAACTGCTTTCTCATCAATTAAAGTTTATATGTTAGTGTCATTGGTGACTTTTATTAGTGCATTGATAACCTCTGTGGCTAGCTGAGTGTTGATCGGGTCGCCATGCCTCTGCCCTCGCCTGTTTATTAGATGCCTATGTATTCTATGGTCTGTAGAAAAGTAGGAGAAAGATAAACGGGATAGTCATAAGTAATCATTAAGGGTTTACTCGCCGATAAGATTAGAACCAACGAGAAAGGACTTAATCTCGGTGGTTGCATCGAACTATACACTTCATATAACACTAGCAATAAAACAAGTGACAAACTACTTATCATAAGGACAGCCCTCTTATTGTCTCGAGTATTTATCTGTGTACGTGTGTGCTACTTGCTGATTCGTGCCTATTGGTCTAGTTTATTATTTAATTGCAACCAAATCGTGCCAGTCTCTCAGGCTGAACCCCCCTTGCGTTAGATTAGGTTGTACAGCTAACTTAATATATTAAAATACTGATTAGAATAACTAGATAATACGTTCCACTCTTAGTGATCGACACTCTACTTACCATTATATTCATACTGACCGGGTACACTGCTCGTTAGGGTGTGTGTGTTATTGATAAGTCGGCTAAATATAAATTTAAAACTTGATTAGGCATTAAAACTGCTAAACCGCAACGACACACGCAGCACATCAAGTTTTTGGCGCCGCTGCCGGGGAGTGAATTGTTATTATCTGTTAATTTGATTAGTATTTTAATTAGGTTTTTAATTTTTTATCTAACCGCTAATTTTGTTGTGTATTAGTTTAATTTGCATTCATTGTACTATTTTGCATATTTTCTGTTTTTGTGTGTTATTTGTTTGCTTTTATTTGTGTTTATTTTCGTTTGTGTGTTTTTATTTGTTTTTATTTTTCGTAATTTTTGTTTTCTGCTATCGTTGTACTGAGCTAAATCGAACGATACGGCGCATCCGATTTATCAGATACGGCGTATTGCGTTCAAATCTTTATAAAATACAACGCGTTTAATTAATTCGATACGACGCATCTTTTCCCCAAGATACGGCGTATCTGTTTTTAATATAAAAAAATTTCTAAACGTTAACGCGATACGACGCATCTGCTTTAGCAGATACGGCGTATCTATTATTTTAATTAAAAACAGTTTTCGAATTATTAAACAGATACGGCGTATCGATTTTAATCGATACGGCGCATCATCTGAATCAAAAATCTTGTATTTTAAAACGTAACAAAAATACGGCGCATTAACTTCCGTTAATACGACGCATTTAATTTTAAATAAATATCGATTTTTGATTAATTAAAATTGATACGGCGCATTCGAATTTCTAAGCGGCGTATCTATTTTCTGAATAAAGTCTGATTTAATTTTAACGATTATAAGATACGGCGTATCCAACTTTTTGGATACAGCGCATCGTCTGCAGACATCAGTAACTTTAGATTTTCGTATTCCGTTTTCGTTGTTAGTTTTATGATATATTACTTTCTCGAGCATACCCTACTGATAGTTTTGTGTTGATTTCAGGAAGTGCATGACCAGGAGTTCCACGAAGAACTTGGTTCAACCTTTCGAAGATCCTGAACGAGCCCTACATTCGCTTAAAAGGCTTTTCAACACAAGAAGCTTTGATCTTTCAAGTTCACACGAGCTTGTATTACTTTTCTGAAGAAAAAGAGGAAGTTGAAACAGAAACAATGGGCGAAAACACTACTATGGAGGAATACATGAACAGTACCCGTGCTGATTACACTTCAGGAGTTGCTAGACCAAAGTTTGATGATAAGTCAAAATTCTAGTTGAAGGGTCAGTTTCTCAAAGAGCTCAGAGAGAATGCTTTCAGTGGGACGGAACATGAGGATGCTAATGAGCATGTTGAAAAGGTCCTGGAGATTGCAGATTTGTTTACTTCAGAAGGAGTCACTAACGATCAACTCATGCTTAGAATCTTTCCAATCTCACTAAAAGGAACTGCTAACAAGTGGCTAAGGAATGAACCTGCTAGTTCAATCACTACATGGGAAGGTTTGAAGAGCAAATTCCTGAAGAGATATTGTCCACCTGCTAAGACTGCTAAAAAAATGGAGGCTATCAACAGTTTCAAGCAAGAGCCTGATGAAACTCTTTATCAAGCTTGGGAACGATTTAAAGATTTATTAATAAAATGTCCTCAACACTATCTAACCCCTATGCAGGAGATAATATTGTTTTATCAAGGATTGGACGTGCCGTACTAGACAGATTTTGGATGCTAAGGGAGCTGTACCTCAAATGAGTGCAACTAATGCTAGGAAAGCGATCCAAGAAGCTGCTGATCATTCTCAGAAATGGCACGATGGGACCTCTACTAGATCTAAGGGCAGCACTAATTTTGACGGGATTGCTGCTATTCAAGCTCAATTGGATAAAATTAGTAGAGAGATGAAGAAGCGAGATGAAAGAGTGTATGCTGCCCAAGTTGGATGTGAAAAGTGCGAAGGACCTCACTACACTAAAGACTGCCCGAACAAGAATGAAAGTGAGAGTTTGAAAAGCATATTACACCCAATTTGGACAACCATTCCGACCTTCAGGGAGAATTTAGGGAAGCTACACCGGGATTCTATCAAAAGAATAACTTCAATCCCGCTTATCAAGAAAGGAGGCAGACTTTAGATGACACTCTAAAGCAAATTATGGCCGATGCTGCTAAAAGACATGAAGAGAATACTGCTATGATCAAAGAAATCCGAGCTTCAACGGACACTACTACAAGAAATCAAGGAGCTTCGATCAAAGCACTGGAACAACAAATTGGTCAAATGAGCAAAGTTCTTCAGGAAAGGGGATATGGAAGTTTACCTAGCTCAACTGAAACCAACCCAAGGGATCATGTCAAGGCCATAAGCACCACTGAAGAAGTCACTCCTAACTTACCTAGAAGATCGATGAATGGTAATGATGATGCAAGACCCGAATTTTTCTTTAATTCTTCAATCAGTTTAAGAAGACTACTAAAAGAAAAGACAAAGATTGAAGAGGAGATCAAGGCTACAATGAAAGAAGGGAGCTCTGCAACTGATTTAAATGCCTTGCCTCATAAAGAAAAAGACCCAGGAAGTTTTACTCTACCTTGTTCTATTAATGATATATCTTTCAATAATGTGTTAGCTGACTTAGGAGCTAGTGTTAGTGTTATGCCTCTTAAGACATTCACTACCCTAGGACTAGGAAAATTAGCACCAACTAAGTTACTTATTGAATTGGCTGATAAAACGGTAAAACGACCTGAAGGGATTGCTAATAATGTGCTAATTAAGATTGAGAAGTTTATTTTCCCTGTAGACTTTGTTATTTTAGATATGCCCGAGGATGTTAAGGTTCCTTTAATCCTTGGAAGACCTTTCTTGTCTACTGCCCATGCTAAGATTGATGTGTTTAAAAGAAAAATCTCATTAAGGGTAGGGAATAATAAACTGGTCTATAAGTGCCAAGATCCTATTAAAAGCATAATTAGAGGTGTCTACATGCTAGGATTAAGAGAGCGTATGGACCTCGATCTTGAAGCTAGGCTTATGGGGGAAACATTGATTCAAAACAACTCAACTAATCCTAATCATGAGAACTTTGAGGAATTTATTGACCTAAATGTACCTACCGAACTTAGACGCGATATTGTTAATGATTCCGATGATGAGTGGTATGATTGCGTAGTAATTAACAAACGTAGGAGAATAGTTGAGAAAACGTATTTGAATAATGATATGTTTATTGAACTACCACCCCACCTTGCTTACTTATGCTTATATGATAATAAGAATTTCCCGTCTATCATTTTGTCATCTCTGCCCGAAAGGGACAGGACTTTGTTTATACAGGTATTAAAGAAGAACGGCGTGGAAATTAAGGACGAGCAAGGAGTGTTCAATATTACTGAATTGGCAATGAGGGAGCGCGATGTTTCCGACTCCTTCAATGATCGATACTAAAGAGCTGAACGTGAGTCTAACTTGAAGACTCTGGAATAAAGACAAGTGCTTACCGGGGGACAACCCGGATTTATCTTTTAATTTTCTGTTTGTGTCGAGTCAGTCAGGCCGCCGAGGATACGGCTCATCTCAATTCTGAGATGCGACGCATCTCCTGCAGATGGTCATATCTTTATTTTTCTGCATTTTTTTATTTTCGAATTTAAAACTTTTTATCAGTTTATTTTTAATGCGGCGCATCCCTGGTTAAGGATGCGGCGCATCTTCTATTCTGATCCGTAATTATTCCGGGCTCGATACGGCGTATCTTCTTCCATAAGATACGGCGCATCGACTGACCTGATGATTTTCATTTTAAGTTTTTATGTTTTATTTTTATCTAACTACTAATGTATTATGCAAGTTTGAACCTTTCTTATCTTAGGTGTGTTTTAAAGTGTTGGTGGTATTATAGATTCCTGCATTTCCTGTGGATACATCTTATACGAAGCTTAAACGTTCTAATCCACAAGAAAGATGATTTTTGCTCTACTACTAATGGAGGATCATACCGAGCAAATCTCAGGGGAGTTTTTCTGTTCTAATTCTTTTATTTTCCAGTTTTTAACCTTTTATACAAACAACGAGGACGTTGTTTAACTTAAGTGGGGGGATTGGAGAATTAGAACACTTAACATTTACTTGTCCTAAACTTTTCAAAATATGCTTAAAATGTGCTTAATATATCAAAATTTAAAATTTTTTAGCATGTTTTTGTTTAAGATCTAAGTTGCATAGCTGCACACATGACGTTATTTTCAAAAATTGTGATTTTTCAAAATTCACAAATCTATGAGTGTGCCGGTGACTTGTAAACTTTAGAACTTGGCTTGTATACTATTCGAGACCACCATAATAAGTATTATTTATATAATTGGAATGACTTGTCTAAATTGGTAAATTTCTAGGATTACACCCAAAAAGCCTTACATGTTATGTGTTATTAGCTAACTACACTGGTTAGTTAACCCCCGTATAAACCCTTTTGTTACTCTCACTTTTAGAGTAAGATACCCCTAGAAAAACACTCAGAGCCATTCCTTTCGTTTCTTACACCTTTGTTAAAATGTTTCGTTACACCCTTACACCTTAGCCTACCCTATAGATTAAAATCCGTGGTTGGTTAATTGCTATAGGCAAAGTGTGTTTCCTTACATTACCTGTGTTCGTGTGCGTAATTCATTATCTATGGTTAGGTCGGGAAATTGCACAATGCAATTGGAGTGAAAGTAAATATTGTATATCTTTGAGTTTATTTTTCGTGTGTTTACTACTTTCACTATTACCGTTATTTCTGAAGTATGAAAAGTATGGAAAAATTATCCAGAATTATCATTATAGTGATGTGGTGAAATTTTACACATCTATGTGTTATGTAAAAAAAAAAAAAAAAAAAAAAAAAAAAAAAAAAAAAATCGAAAAAAATAAGAAAAGAAAAAGAAAAAAGAAAAGTTGGAAGATTTTTAAACCAACGATGTAAAGTTATGTAAGTGGTCGATATCACCACTATTTGTTGTATATTATATCTATGGATTGAATGGGAGTTGGCAGTTATGGGAACGCCAATTAAGGTTTATTCTTTGATTAAGATCTTGTTGAGTATAATTCGTGTCTACCTAAAGCGTGTGTTTCAAGTGTTAAAGCGTGAGTTATTCAATGATATGAGTCTTATTCATGGGATGGTTGGGATAGTGATTAACCACACTTAGGATTTTAATTTATTTGTTTTGTTTATTTTTCATTTTACACCAATTTATATCCCAAATATTATCCATACCCTGTATTATTCTTTATCCAACCAAACCTTTGATTTATTGAGATTAGGGATTTGAGCAATCTTAAGTATCGTAGTCGTGGATTCGGCTATGTATTTATGATTTTGTCGCCCTTTTTGATGTATTATTATTGGTGAAGTTTGGACCTATCTTTAGCCTATTCGAGTTAAGGATTTGAGCAATTGCAAGTATCGTGTTCGTGGATTCGATCATGTATTTGTGATTTTGTCGCCTTTTCTGGAATTTGAGATCGATAGTGAATAAGAATAATTAACCCTTAAGCCTAAAAACCCTTTTTACCGCTTTAGACTTGTTATTCCTTAGCTTTAGTGGGGGAGATGTGTATACTTGCCAAGCTTATGATAGAATATTCGTCGCGACTGGACAGTTAAACGATTAGATTTGCTTTTATCGAAATATTTTATTCTACTTCTAATTCGTTAAGTGTTTAGTTGTGTGATTATGATAAAACGAATACATGCTTAAATATAAAAATACATCCTAATGTCTTTTAGGATACATTTTCATAAGTTTTAATCTAAGGTTTACTTGGGGACAAGTAAAGTTCAAGTGGGGGGATATTTGATGAACTCAAATAAGTACATTTTATTACTATCATTTATCCTATTAATTTGACTTGTTTTACTATATTATGTATGAGGATTGATACTTAATCGTTTACTTTTGTAATTCTCAGTTGAAAACAAGCATTTGGTGAAACTTGGCGATTTTGGACTAATTATGGAGCAAAACATGCATAAAGTGAAGAGTCTACTGAAATGGACAAGATCAAGTCAAATCTGCTCCAGATGCGCCGCATCTCACTTATCACATGTGCCGCATCACTATCAATATTTCACCAGATACGATCCAAGATACAAGAGGACATGCGCCGCATCCAAATATGAAGATACGCCGCATCTTCTGGCGGTGTACGAATATTCCTGAATATTATAATCTTGGACCCCACGCGAAGTTAAGTACATGCGCCGCATCTACTTACTAGATGCGCCGCATCTCACCCTCAGACAGAAACTATAAATACCCCAAGACCAGACGAATTCGAGGTGACACACATACATATAATTTACGAGACCGAAGACCAGAAACCTAGGACGAATTCAGTCAAGGTAGCAGCACAAGACACACCCAAATCAAAGATACAAGAGCTGTAAGAAGGTGCTGCATGTGTTTAATTCATTAAGTAGTTTTGTTTTATTGTGTTAGTAAACTTTAATTCATCAAGATTGGTGGCTTGTGTAATGTGACAACGGAAAGGTTGCACTCCCTTAAAACTGCTGTCTCATCAATTAAAGTTTATATGTTAGTGTCATTGGTGACTTTTATTAGTGCATTGATAACCTCTGTGGCTAGCTGAGCGTTGATCGGGTCGCCATGCCTCTGCCCTCGCCTGTTTATTAGATGCCTATGTATTCTATGGTCTGTAGAAAAGTAGGAGAAAGATAAACGGGATAGTCATAAGTAATCATTAAGGGTTTACTCGCCGATAAGATTAGAACCAACGAGAAAGGACTTAATCTCGGTGCGTTGCATCGAACTATACACTTCATATAACACTAGCAATAAAACAAGTGACAAACTACTTATCATAAGGACAGCCCTCTTATTGTCTCGAGTATTTATCTGTGTACGTGTGTGCTACTTGCTGATTCGTGCCTATTGGTCTAGTTTATTATTTAATTGCAACCAAATCGTGCCAGTCTCTCAGGCTGAACCCCCCTTGCGTTAGATTAGGTTGTACAGCTAACTTAATATATTAAAAATACTGATTAGAATAACTAGATAATACGTTCCACTCTTAGTGATCGACACTCTACTTACCATTATATTCATACTGACCGGGTACACTGCTCGTTAGGTGTGTGTGTTATTGATAAGTCGGCTAAATATAAATTTAAAACTTGATTAGGCATTAAAACTGCTAAACCGCAACGACACACGCAGCACATCAGGTACATACTTACCTGTTATTGAAGGAGGAATTCATGATAACCTATGCCACTACCTCTCCTCATTAACTGACACTCAATTGTCTTATTAACACTTTCAGATGCAAACTCAAGCTTATTAACCTTAACCTGATATTTTTTTAATTCCGTATAAGCTGCATCTTTTTCTTTTTCAGCCTGTTCTAATCTTTTAGAAAGTACATTAACTTCATTTTCTTTTACAAAAAGCTTACTTTCAAGAACATGTACTTTTTCTGCATATTCTAACTCATTTTGTTTGAAAAAGTCAAGTCTTTCCTCACAGATTTTAGACCTACCTTATAGCCTAAATTTTCCAATTTTAACATTTTTACCTCTTCCAATAGCGTTTCATTCCTAGTCTTAAGTTCTTCAACAACATCTAAACAAGACTTATATGAACTAGAACTGTTAGATACCTCAGAATCAGAACATGATGCAGAAGAGTAGGCCATAAGAGCAAAGTTAGGTCCTTTAACTGCTTGATCGCTCCAGTCATATGCTCCAAGACCATCACATTGAGACACCAAAGCTGTAGAATTTGTAGTTTCCACAGGTACAGCTCTCCTTGAAACTTTATTACTCTTGTTGTTTTGGTTCCTTGGTGCCCTGCACTCTCTAGCAAAGTGACCCTTCCTGTGACAGTTGTACCATTCAATCTTGATTTGTCAAAACCCAAGATATCTTTCCCAATAATCTTGAGATTCTTTCTAGTCCTGCTCAAAAAGCTTCTTGCCCTCACAGTCAACATTGCCATCTGCCACTTCAAGTCCATCTCTTCAAGATCATCTGGATGGATTTGCTCCAAATCTTCATGCATCATTTGAGAACTAGTAGATGCACCAGCCAAAAATACATAAATAACAGCATCACTCAAGTTATCAAGGGTTGTAGACCCTGCAGCATTAACTTGCGTGCCAGCAGTACTAACTCCATGAGCAATATTAACCACTTCATTAGGATTGCTAGAACTGTTGTTTGTGGAGGACACAAAAGCTAAGTTTTGTGTGATTGTTGATGAGCTAGATGACCCTTTAACTTCAAGTTCATAAACTTTAAGATTGTTGTACAGATCATCCAAACTCATAGTATCAAGATCATCCTTGTTTCTCCATACCACAGTGTGTGTGTTCTACTCTGGTGATAAGCTTCTCAAAAAATTTTGATTGACATCTTCTTGAGAAATTTTGACTTCTACAAGTGCCAATTGACTGATGAGTTTCTGAAGCCTGTCAAAGGTTTGATCAAGATTTTCATAACTGGAAGCAACAAAATTTTCATATTGTTTCTTCAAGAGGTTCTTCCTTGTCTTCTTGGTTGTAGCATTCCCTCCAAATCTTGTCTCAATTGCTTTTAGCAACTGTTTAGCATCCTTGATATGGTTGAAGGTCAGCTGATGATCATTAGGAATCCCCATCATAAGAGTACTTCTGGCCTTTACTTCAAGCCTTCTTTAAGCCTTGTCTTCAGCAGTCTTGATAGGCATTATAGTGATAACACCCTCAGTAGAAGTTTGAGTCTTAGGTAGTTGATTACCATTCTCTATGACCTCCCACATAGAGTAATCAACCATTTGGATGTACTGCTCTATCCTCATCCTCCATTGCTCATATTCTCCAGGCTTGAGCATGGGGACCTCTGATGCAGTAATCATGTAAGTAGATTCTGAGTCCATGTCTTCCATCGAGCTATAAACGATCCTACAGGTTCTTCTTGATTCACAGTCTCTAGATCATAGGCTCTGATACCACTTGTTGATCCCAGTTGAGCACTTGATCGAATCCCTTATCTTGTAAAGGTTTAGCTATGTAAGATAAGTCTAACACAACTAGGTATAGAAACTGTCTTGTGGTTTATCAAACACAATGTGGAATCTTGTATTTGATCTTAAGAAAAACTTTATCTATGAAACAGTGAACAATGAATATCACACTTAACACTTCAATATTATTAATAATACGAATACTCTCTGAGTATTAGGGTTACAAAACCTTGAAGTAAATCGAAAACTATCTTAAAGTCGTATGACTAACTATTCATCTATGCCCTAGGTCCTCCTTTTATAGGCTAAGGAGTCCTAGTCGGCTTACAATAACTTCCTATACAAGATAAATCTTTATAGAATCTTTTCTATATTTATCTAAACGTACTTTACATAATAACCGACTCTAATACACTAGCAACACTAACAATGTAATAGCAATACTAACTAAGTGTTCTAGCAGTATTAATCTTGCAGCAACATTAACTTGTACCAGCAACATTAACTTCATAACTAGCGACACTAATAACTTGGTGAATATTCTGAGCAGTAGTAATGATGTAGGCAGTAGTAACCTTTAAAACCCAACATTAACTAACACTCAACAAGATGTCCAAAGATGTTAATTGCTATACTTAAACATGTAATATCAAATTAAGCAACTTAATGGCCACATGATTGATAACAAGTTTAACTACTTGCTAACTTTCATGTATCTTGCAAATCTGTTCTTGATTGATGTTTCAGATATCTCAAATGGCTGCACAACAACAACCACCACTCCCAATGCTCACAAAAGCTGATGTTCTTCCACAAGACTATGATGTGGAGATTGGCAAGAACAATGCAAGGGTGGAATTTCATAAGGTCAAGTGTGCTGAACCAACCTGTCAAATAGTAATAGAGGTTCTCAAGCAACACAAGTGCAGGAGTATGCTGGACAAGTCAGCTAGTGTTCCAGAACTCTACATTCATCAAATGTGGAACACTCTACAGCTAGACTTAAGAGAAGAATATTTTACATGTAAGATTGACCGAAAGGAAGTAACTATTGACAGACACTACCTTCGCAAGGCCTTGCTACTACCAGAAGCTCCTGAACCTGACCAAGAATTCTATCCAACACCTACAGAAGAAGAGGTTCTCAACTTCCTTGAAGAGATAGGCTACGTTTACAACCAGACAAACCATAGACAAAAATCTCAAGGGTTGAAGCCAAGCTCATTCCACAACCCTGGAGAACGATCTACTACATCTTGGCTCGATCTGTCTCTGGAAGGGAAAGTGGTCACGAGAACCCCCGTCTACCTCATCTTCAAATCTTCTAGGGAATAGTTAATCAGAAAGAGATTGACTTTGCTCAACTTATCTGGGATGATCTGGTCTACCAAATTCAAAAACCCTTAACCAAAATCCCATTTGTTCGTTGCACCAAGCTTCTCATCTGTCATCTACTTGACGACAACAAAGACATCTCTCCACGTAATGAAGACAGAGAAATGCATCTCCTCAAAATGGACAAGACCATCAGATCAATCTACATCCCTAAAATGAGTACTCGTAAACAAGGGATGAGATTACCTGAAGCTCTATTGACAGAGAAGGTTAAGAAAACAAAAGCCTACAAAGAATATGATAGAGCCTTCAAAGATGGTCATGTTAGCTTCTGCAAGTATGATGATGAGCCTGCTCTAGCTAGGACTCGATCGAAGGATAGTAGCATATCAGGCAGTACTTCTACTGTATCAAAGAAAATCAAGCCATCTGCTCATAAAATTGTTAAAAGAAGAGTTCCGGTTACGATAGTTAAGTCTGAACCTTAAGAAGGAAAGATTGTTGAGGAAGAGGAATCCGATTCAGAAACAGAAACCGATGAAGAACCAACAATTTATAAAGAGGAAATAGCCACTCAGATTGCACTAGAAGAGAGCCGAGTATCCTTTAAAGCTGAACAGAAAAGGCGAAAGCAGATGATGGAGGAACAACAAAAGAGATTGGATGAAGAACTGGCCAGAGACTTTGGTGAAACCAAGACCGATGACGATCCGGTTAATCGACCCGGTGGGTCTGGTGTTTTAAAAGAAGTAACTCCACCTCACATTGATCCGGTTAATCAAACCGGTAGGTTTGAGGTTGTTAAAGACGTTACTCCACCTCACCCTATTTCGGTTAATCAACCCGGTGGGTCTGAGGTTGAGAAAGAAGCTATCCCACCTCAGTCAGATCCGGTTAATCAGCCCGGTAATGATAAGGAACAGAAAGAAGATGAACAGGTGAATGACTTCTATATGGATGAAGGGGAAGAAACAGAAAAGGTGTCAACTGATGAGGAAAAGAAGGAAGCTGAACAAACGAAAGACCTCGATATGGATGAAGGGGAAGAAACAGATAAAGTGTTAACTGATGAGGAAGAGATCACTAAAGCTGCTGAAGAACTGGAATTGGAAATGAATAGGTAAGAAGATGAAAGGAAGGCTGAGGAAAGAGAAGCAGATAAATATATTCTAACACCACCAATCACTCCTCTACATTCTCCACAAGTTGCTCAGGTTACACCCTTAGTGTCTCAGCATGCATCTCCACCCAAGGTTCAACCACTTCCAGAATCATCCACACAAACCTCATTACCACCACCACCACCACCACCACCAACCACTAAAGCAACAACTAAAGAAATAAAAGGAAAAACAATCATGACAAGCAAGAAAATCAAGAAGATCACTAGGCTAAAAAGGGATGATGTAATCTCCCAGGCGTCTGAAAAGGTGAAAAAAGCCGCAAAGCTGGCACGTGCTAAGAAATATAACTAGCTAAGTGACCAAGTCAAATCCTTAACCAATATGGTCAACGGCCTTGTCAGACAAGTAAACGAGATGCAAGAGACCAAAGCTCGTATGGATGAGTTCCTTGTCGACGATGTTGAAGACCGGTTGCTCATAGCAGTCAAGGGCAATACTAAAGCGTACGTGAAGAAGCACTTGCCCAATGTAACGCCCCGTGACCAAAAATGACCAAAAACGTGAAAATTTCGCCCAAAAACACGCCCAGAAACTGACATCCGGTTACTCTTTTACGAGCTGACAAAAATCAGTACACATTCAGCCATTTAGGCTATTTTTAGATGAAAGTAGTCTCAAATAGCTTCAAAACGATAGGTCATACGACCCATTTCGACTTACGGATTAAAAGATATGATTTTTCGAAAACTGCCCTGATAAACGTGACGCCGTCAGAAAAATGGTGACGCCGTCAGACCTTGACGGGCCAGAAAGTTTTTGGACAATTAAAAGGGGACGCCGTCAAGAAGGCCATCATGAACAAAACTGTTAAGCCTTGATAGGCCAGAGAATTTTTGGTGTTTAAAGGGTGACGGCGTCAAGGTGGTCATCAAGAACAAAACTGCAGTTTTTGACAGCAAAACACCCAAATTTTGACACCAAATCACCCATAACACTTAACCACAACATGACCATTTAAACACATACATAACTTGACATTCCTAATATCTTAAAAAGTTGTTACTAGAAGATTTTGACCCGTAGCCTTCCAAAATGGGTGAGAACCCGTTTATACCAAACACCCCCTTAAATACCATTTCAACTACACACTTTTTACCCATAACCCTTATTCACTACATAACCCTTTAAACTCATTCATGACTTGACATTTCTAATATATTGCAAAGTTGTTAGTACAAAGTCTTGACCCGTAACTTCCCAAAATGGGTGAGTTTGGCTAAATGCCAAACACCCTTCTAATTACTACCATATTCACATAACAAAGGACTTCTTGACATTTACATAAACTTGTCCAACGACCCAACTTAAACAATGATCATGAACGACGACAAGACCTCTAAATGACAAAATGACCATATGAAAGGAAATATACCCAAAACACGAAAAGACACGTCGGGGGCTTTCAACTTCAATATGCTTGGTCCAAAAGAACGGTCTTCTACTACAACTTCTTCTAGTATGAACTTCTACTACATAATCACTTAAATCTTTTCTTTACCTTTGCTAGATCCTTCGGTACCTATAAAGAAAAATATCACAACTAAACACGTAAGCGAAACGCTTAGTAAGTACATGGCAATAACAAGCTAACAATGTATGATATAAAATCATAACATAACCATAACTAGTCTAACCACTAGTTAAGCTAGCGATATAGGGGCACTTACCTCACGCCGACATAGTCGACCTTAACACAATCAACCCATAAGGTTGAACTTCACACAATCAACCCGTAAGGTTGAACTTCTTCCCATAGTTAGCCCAACGACTAACTAAACTAAATCTAGTGATAGATCCATACTAGCTAACGCACCCTATACCCTATCCTTCACATTATCATGTAAACAAACATGATAAAACTAACACATAAACCATTATCATACCAAAATATGATAAAGCTAACAAAGACATGTTATAACCAATGTACTTACCTTGATTCTCAAGCACAATCACCACACTAACAAGAGCTTCCCCACTTCTTACTTGCTTCCTATATCATAACCATCTCAAATTAAAGACTAATTAACTAATTAATCATGAATTATCAACACTTGATCATTATGATCAATTATCACCACATGAACCCTAATTTCATAGAATTGGGGAAAGAACACTTACTTGTAGAAAAGATATCAACTTAGGGTTCTCAAGGCTTGATTAATCCCTTAACAATGGTAAACTTGAGCTTGATTACCAACTTTGGTCTTCCCTCCTCTTTTCTTCTAAATGTCGACACACACTAGCACACTCTTAAATTTTCTGGACTTTTCTCTACTCTTCCATGATTTAGATATTTAATTAATGAACTTTGCCCAAATGGCAATCTTAGCCCTTCTAGTATCATTCTTTCTAACTTAACACTCACATTTATTTAGCTAACATATATCACAAAACTAAATATATACAATACATAATATTTACATAACTAGTACCTTATCGGGATAGGGGTGTAACAATTCTCCCCTCCTTAAAATAAGATTTCGTCCTCGAAATCTACGCTTGAAATAAATGAGGATACTCATTCCTCATCTTCTCCTCTAGCTCCCATCTAATGCTTGTACCTTTACGATGTCTCCATTGCACTTTCACTAACGGAATTTCTTTGTTTCGAAGTTGCCTTACTTTTCTTCCTAAGATCGCTTCCGGTTCGTCCTTTTGTGAAATCAATTCCGGATCAATTTCAATATCATCTAAAGTGACCACACTAGCCTCATCCGCTAAACATTTTCTCAAGTACGACACATGGAAGGTGTTATGAATACCTCTCATTTCTTCGGGCAATTCTAACACATACGCTACCTCGCCAACACATTTCAAGATTTTAAATGGCCCTATAAACCGCGGACTTAATTTCCCTTTGTTTTTAAACCTAAGAACGCCCTTCCAAGGAGAAACTTTTAGCATAACCATGTCACCTACCTCGAATTCTATTGGCCTTCTTCGATTATCAGCATAACTTTTCCACCTATCTTGTGCCGCCTTAAGTCTTGCTCGAATCATCTCAACCTTTTCCGTCGTTGCCAACACTATATCCGTGCTAGCCAATTCTCTCCTTCCCACTTCTTCCCAACATACGGGCGTCCTACACTTTCTTCCATATAGCATCTCATAGGGTGGCATACCTATACTAGCATGATAACTATTATTGTAGGCGAATTCAACTAGGGGTAAATGGTCGTCCCAATTTCCTCCGAAATCAATCATGCAAGCTCGAAGCATATCTTCTAAAGTTTGAATCGTCCTCTCGCTCTGCCCATCGGTTTGAGGATGAAAAGCCGTGCTCATATGAAGTTTCGTACCTAACTCTTCTTGGAAATCTTGCCAAAAATTTGAAGTGAACCGTCCATCTCTATCAGAAACTATGGAAATAGGTACCCCATGACGCGCGACTATCTCGTTAACATAGACCTTCGCTAACTTATGAACAGGCATATTCTCCCTAATTGGAATAAAATGCGCACTCTTAGTCAAACGATCGACTACTACCCAAATGGTATCATTCTTCTTTTTCGTCTTTGGCAATTTCGTGATAAAATCCATAGTAATCTTCTCCCACTTCCAAACTGGAATGTCTAAAGGTTGGACTTTTCCGTAAGGCTTTTGGTGTTCGGCTTTCACCTTCAAACAAGTTAAACATCTTTCCACATACTTCACGCAATCTCTTTTCATACCCGGCCACCAATAGTTTCTTTTCAAATCAATGTACATTTTTGTAGCTCCTGGATGAATAGAATACTTCGACTTATGGGCTTCTTCCATGAGTAATTCTTTAATGTTGCTTCGAAAAGGAATGTAAACTCTTCCATACCGTGTCTTAATCCCACGACTGTCTTCATCAAGATGAGGAATGTGAGAAGTGATTCGTTCTTTCTCTAGATTCTCTTCTTTTAACGCTTCCTCCTGAGCTAACTTAATTCTTTCGAAAAGGTCAGATGTAATAATCATTCTCAAGGAGTGAATCCGTGTAACATCACTTCGGCCCTGACGACTTAGCGCATCCGCTACAACATTCGCCTTACCCGGATGGTAGCGAATTTCACAATCATAATCTTTCAGCAAGTCTAACCACCTACGTTGTCTCATATTCGGATCTTTCTTATCAAGGAAATACTGAAGACTTCTATGATCAGTGTAAATTATGAACTTTACACCGTATAGATAATGCCTCCAAATCTTCAAGGCAAAGACTACAGCCGCAAATTCCAGATCATGAGTCGGATATTTCTCTTCGTGCTTCTTTAGTTGTCTTGAAGCGTAAGCGATCACTTTACCCCTTTGCATAAGAACACATCCAAGACCGGAATAAGATGCATCACTATAGACCACCATGTCTTCGGTTCCCTCTGGTAACACTAAGATCGGTGCCTCACACAACCTCTTTCGTAAAGTACGGAAGGCTTCTTCTTGCTTCTCACCCCATACAAAAGGAACATTCTTCTTGGTGAGTTCGGTTAACGAAGATGAAATTTTGGAGAAGTCTTGAATAAATCGTCGATAATAACCCGCGAGTCCTAGAAAACTTCGAATTTCACCAACGTTCTTCGGCGCTTGCCAATTCATCACGGCTTCGACTTTTGACGGATCAACTTTAATACCATCAGGATTAATAACATGACCAAGGAACTGAACTTCTTGCAACCAAAATTCGCATTTCGAGAATTTAGCATACAATCTTTCTTTTCTCAACGTTTCAAGGATTTCTCGAAGATGAAGCTCATGTTCTTCCTTATTCTTAGAATAGATAAGGATATCATCGATGAACACTATAATGAATTTATCCAACATCGGTCTACATACACGGTTCATGAGATCCATGAAAACCGCAGGAGCGTTCGTGAGACCAAAAGGCATAACCGTAAACTCGTAATGTCCATATCGGGTTCTAAAGGCTGTCTTAGGAATATCCTCCTCTCGAACCTTCAGTTGATGATAACCCGAACGGAGATCAATCTTTGAAAACCACTTCGCACCTTGAAGCTGATCAAATAGATCATCTATTCTTGGCAACGGGTATACATTTTTCACCGTGACTTTGTTCAATTCACGGTAATCGATGCACATCCGCATACTACCGTCTTTCTTTTTAACGAACAAAATCGGAGCTCCCCATGGTGAGCTACTTGGGCGAATAAAACCCTTGTCAAGTAACTCTTGGAGTTGACTCATTAACTCCTTCATTTCGGACGGAGCAAGACGATAAGGAGTTTTGGCAATAGGAGTAGCACCCGGAACAAGATCAATACGGAACTCAACTTGTCTATCGGGAGGAATACCCGGCAAATCTTCCGGGAATACATCACGGAATTCATTTACAATCGGAACATCGTCGATATTTTTCTTTTCAAAACTCGTATCTACCACGTGTGCCATAAAGGCTAGACAACCACGTGATAGATATTTTCTAGCTTTCATCACGGAACAAAGTTTTAACTCGCCTTTCCTTTTATCACCGTAAATCATCATTTCTCGACCACTATGGTTCACAACTCTAATGATCTTTTGTTTACATAGAATGGCGGCATTGTGTTTGCTAAGCCAATCCATGCCAACAATAATATCAAACTCTCCAAGCATTATGGGGATTAAGTCGATCCTAAAAACATTCTCATCGATCTCTATTTCTACATCACGATACACATTTGACACTACCACAACTTTACTATCGGCAATTTCAACTTCTATAGGTATTGGAAGTTTATCTAACGGGGTTGACAATTATTTACTGAAGTTATAAGATACAAAGGACACGCTTGCACCAGAGTCGTACAAAACACGAGCGGGTTTGGAATTAACGAGAATTATACCTGTGACAACATCTGAACTCGACTTCGCCTCTTCGGTACTCATCTGATAAACATGAGCTGTAGGCCTTGGAACCTCCACCTTTTCTCCTTTAATCGGCTTGAACGGCTTCGCTTGCTTAGGATTAGATTTAGGACATTCACTTACCTTATGTCCTTCTTCATTGCACCCATAACATATTACCAAAGGCTTGGTGCAATCCTTGCTAATATGACCAGTATCTCCACACTTATAACATCCCTTCATCCCGGATTTACATTCTCCCACATGATTCTTACCGCACCTATTACACTTAGGAGGTAGCTTTCCCGTGTTGTCCTTTCTTGTAAAATCGAACCTGCCTCGCTTACTAAATGTTGATGGATGATCATGCTTCCTTTTTAAGTCCTTCTTCTCTTTGCTTTTCATTCTATCCAAGTCCGCTTCACGAGTACGTGCCCTACTTAGAAGATCCTCCATGTCGGCGCACTTGAACGGTGACACTATCGTACGAATTTCATCCTTGAGCATTCTTTGAAATTTGTCGACTTTAAGCCTTTCATTGTTAAGATATTCCGGGCAATATTGTACCATGTCACAAAACTTTCCCCACAACTCATTCACCGTTTCATCAGTTTGCACAAGAGAATGGAAAGCTTCTCTTATCTTATCAATTTCCTCCGCAGGAGCATACTCTTTCATGAACACTTCTTTAAATTGATCCCACGTGCACGATTCTCTCCAAGCCCGTTCACGAAGGTAATTAGTAGCAAAGTTCACCTTATCCTCTTCTACACAACGACTCGTACGAAAAGCCCCTTCTATATCGGTAATCCATCGAGAACTCTTTAACGGATCAAGAGTCCCCGTAAATGTGGGTGGAGCACAAGCAGTGAAATCACGATAAGTAGACTTCTCTTTCCCTACCCCGGGTCTAGCATTCGGATCATTCAATAACTCCCCACTCTTCTTAAGCTTTTCTATCTCCTCTTTAAACATCTTTTGCACATTCTCGGTTGTTTGTTTAACATAATAGGGCATGGCCTTCTCAATAGCCCTCCCCACTCTATCAGTCACCAAGACATCCAATTCTTTCAACTCAGCTTTCGTAAAACTTTTAGGGACCAAATTCTCCGGTAATGATATTGACCTGACACTACTAGAATCTCCTTCATCATTTGAATCATCATTATCATTATGGCGAGAGGAGGTCGTTCTCAACACCTCCTTATTTCGGATGTTCGCCATCTTTTCTACTAACTGAAATTTAGCAATTCACACTATTAAACAAAATCGTGTACATAATTGATGCATGAATAACATATTTATCCTTACACTAAACACCCTAGCGTTTATCATCCATGTATAGCCTAAATGATTTCGATCTCACATATGTGTCATATTTTTATCACTACGGTGGCCAGGCGTAGTCATAAAAATACTTAACATATGTTTTCCCGAAATCACCAAAACAATACACAAATAACAAACACCGATACTAACCGCATCTACACAAGGCCTAAGTCTAGGAAATCCTAAGGGTAAATCCTAAATCTCTTAGACCGAAGCTCTGATACCAAGTTGTAACGCCCCGTGACCAAAAACGACCAAAAACGTGAAAATTTCGCCCAAAAACACGCCCAGAAACTGACATTCGGTTACTCTTTTACGAGCTGACAAAAATCAGTACACATTCAGCCATTTAGGCTATTTTTAGATGAAAGTAGACTCAAATAGCTTCAAAACGATAGGTCATACGACCCATTTCGACTTACGGATTAAAAGATATGATTTTTCGAAAACTGCCCTGATAAACGTGACGCCGTCAGAAAAATGGTGACGCCGTCAGACCTTGACGGGCCAGAAAGTTTTTGGACAATTAAAAGGGGACGCCGTCAAGAAGGCCATCATGAACAAAACTGTTAAGCCTTGATAGGCCAGAGAATTTTTGGTGTTTAAAGGGTGACGGCGTCAAGGTGGTCATCAAGAACAAAACTGCAGTTTTTGACAGCAAAACACCCAAATTTTGACACCAAATCACCCATAACACTTAACCACAACATGACCATTTAAACACATACATAACTTGACATTCCTAATATCTTACAAAGTTGTTACTAGAAGATTTTGACCCGTAGCCTTCCAAAATGGGTGAGAACCCGTTTATACCAAACACCCCCTTAAATACCATTTCAACTACACACTTTTTACCCATAACCCTTATTCACTACATAACCCTTTAAACTCATTCATGACTTGACATTTCTAATATATTGCAAAGTTGTTAGTACAAAGTCTTGACCCGTAACTTCCCAAAATGGGTGAGTTTAGCTAAATGCCAAACACCCTTCTAATTACTACCATATTCACATAACAAAGGACTTCTTGACATTTACATAAACTTGTCCAACGACCCAACTTAAACAATGATCATGAACGACGACAAGACCGCTAAATGACAAAATGACCATATGAAAGGAAATATACCCAAAACACGAAAAGACACGTCGGGGGCTTTCAACTTCAATATGCTTGGTCCAAAAGAACGGTCTTCTACTACAACTTCTTCTAGTATGAACTTCTACTACATAATCACTTAAATCTTTTCTTTACCTTTGCTAGATCCTTCGGTACCTATAAAGAAAAACATCACAACTAAACACGTAAGCGAAACGCTTAGTAAGTACATGGCAATAACAAGCTAACAATGTATGATATAAAATCATAACATAACCATAACTAGTCTAACCACTAGTTAAGCTAGCGATATAGGGGCACTTACCTCACGCCGACATAGTCGACCTTAACACAATCAACCCATAAGGTTGAACTTCACACAATCAACCCGTAAGGTTGAACTTCTTCCCATAGTTAGCCCAACGACTAACTAAACTAAATCTAGTGATGGATCCATACTAGCTAACGCACCCTTTACCCTATCCTTCACATTATCATGTAAACAAACATGATAAAACTAACACATAAACCATTATCATACCAAAATATGATAAAGCTAACAAAGACATGTTATAACCAATGTACTTACCTTGATTCTCAAGCACAATCACCACACTAACAAGAGCTTCCCCACTTCTTACTTGCTTCCTATATCATAACCATCTCAAATTAAAGACTAATTAACTAATTAATCATGAATTATCAACACTTGATCATTATGATCAATTATCACCACATGAACCCTAATTTCATAGAATTGGGGAAAGAACACTTACTTGTAGAAAAGATATCAACTTAGGGTTCTCAAGGCTTGATTAATCCCTTAACAATGGTAAACTTGAGCTTGATTACCAACTTTGGTCTTCCCTCCTCTTTTCTTCTAAATGTCGACACACACTAGCACACTCTTAAATTTTCTGGACTTTTCTCTACTCTTCCATGATTTAGATATTTAATTAATGAACTTTGCCCAAATGGCAATCTTAGCCCTTCTAGTATCATTCTTTCTAACTTAACACTCACATTTATTTAGCTAACATATATCACAAAACTAAATATATACAATACATAATATTTACATAACTAGTACCTTATCGGGATACGGGTGTAACACCCAAGGTTGCATCCCAGAAGGTAGAAGAGTATCTCGATCCCAACATTGAAGACATAGTCAAGAACATTGTAGCCTCGGTTCCTCTTGTCTTTACAACTTAACCGACGTAGCCTAAGGAACCAACTCTTGAAGAACTCCAACTCAAACTCCTTGACAAACTCATAAGCATCACCTCTCCAACTCTAGAAGAAATAGCCATCAGTGAGGCTATAAAAGCCAATCTTGAGAAGGAGTCGTGTAAAGTTGAGGCCGACAAGGGTAAACGTCCAAGAGAGGACGAAGACCAAGATCCAAACACCCAAGCCAAGAAACAAAAGGGTGTCGGCGGATCCAATTCACAATTCAAAGAACCAGTCGGTCCCATAGCAACAATAGCCACTCAACCACCAAAGGCTTCGGGATCAGGGCCTACAGCAATGGAGCATCAATATGAACACACTGCAACTAAGGAAATGGAATTTCAACAACACTACGATCAACCAGATTCACCTCCCAAGACCAAAGCTACATTGTCTAAATCTGGCAAGAAGACTTCTAAATGACCAACTGTTGTCTCTTGGCTAGATGAAGATACGACACAGGGAAATGAATGGTTTGATCAGCTGGCAAGTGCTCAACCTCAGATGGACGAAGATTCAATGATCGAAGGTAGTACGTTTGAGTTCACACAAAGACTCAAACGTGACCAACATATCAAGAAGATGACTAAAGGGGAACTTCGTCGCATCAAGAACGATGCATTCAATCTGCTCAAGGATAGGTCATCCAGTGCAGCTGAGCTCGAATATCATCTAGAGAACATTGCCCGAGCAACGTCCAGTGAGTTCAGCTGGACCAATCCAGATGTGGTAATGGTTGGTAGTACTTCTAAAAACAACCAACCATATATCACGGATTGGACGAAGCCGTTGCCAGTGATAAGAGTCTCCGATCAACCTGCTATTCCTTACCAGTTCTTCTTCAAAAACGATCTCGAACTGCTCGTGCATGGTATCAAATGTTAACCAAAATACGCAACCTCAATAACTTTGATCCCTGCAGCAAGTTATACACAACCAGCCATCGAGGAAACTGCTACTAGACTCTTCATTTCAAAGAAAGTGCAGTATGACCAAGATGCACAGCTAGGCATTTATCATTGGTTTGAGAAGAGGAAGATATGGTACAAGAGTAAACTCACAAAGAAGTCTTCTACTCCAGTGATCTACACGTTCTCAGAAGCAGATCTCCTAGATTTGAACATCAATGACCTTGAAGACATGGATCTTATCAAGGTTCAAGGGAAGCTGCAGCATTTCTCAACTGATTTATAATACGCGTTTAGCACTTCCATACTGCACTTCATCAGAAGAAAGATCATCCAAGAACGTATAGGAGATCTGCAGCTTGGGGTCAAGAGCTACCAAAGAAATTTGAATCTAACCGCACCAGTTATATCACTTCCTGGAATCAACAATGAGCCCCAGTACACCATGAAGAAGGAACCAACCTTCAGGTTTGTTTACAAAAGCGATCTTACTATCAACTGCTTCATGGCGTACCAGGAAGTTCATAAGATCTTCTGCGATCACACGCTGAAGAAGGTTCGTGATGGGTTGGTAATCCGAGTACGTGATCGGGAGTTGTACAAGACAAGCAAGTGGACAGCTTCTCAGTTAAGAGAAGTTCGTTAGTTCATTTTGAAGATCGAGAAAAGGCTGTTTCACAGAGATCAAATGAGGTGGCTTGAGAGTTATGTTGGAGGGAGGCCATCATTCCCGATCAGGAACTTCTAGAGACCTGATCCAGTCTTTACTGCATTCAGAAGTTTGGAATGATGTAAGAGTTGAATATATTCTTTGATTGATTATTATTGCTTGTGTGCTTGTTCATAATGGCTTGTGCACAGATAATAGCAGTGCACAACCCGTCCTTGTAAAGAAAGGACCATGAGGTACGCTTCAGTGCCTCAATCTTCATATAAGGAGCGAAAGCTTCTTACTTTTGAGCAGAATTAACCAGAATTTTTTTAAGTTTTTTCAAAATTCAGCTCTAAAGAACAAGTACGCCCTTTTTAAGGGGGAGTACTTGAAATAAAAATCTTTGTTCAAAACCACAAAAGTTCTTGAAATTCTTCCCGTAAACCTCAAAAAGCATATTTTAATCAATAGTTTAACAAAAACAACATGAATATGCTATTTTTTGAGGGGGAGAATGAATATGTGATTAAAATATCGTAATAAAAAGTTGAAATCTCGCATGGGCTCGACTCAGAATGAACCTCGAATTGACTAATATCAAAAGTCAGTAATCGAAAAGACGTGTCCTGGACGGGTAATAATTTCAAGTCGGTTTATCCGGTGATATAAACGTGTCTCGCAAAGGGCTTGTCTGAGTTGAATGTACCGATTTTGAGAGATTATTCTTTGAATATGGTCGGGACGGGCAATAATTTCAAGCTAGTTTAACTAGTGATGTAAACGTGTCTCGCAAAGGTCATATTCATTGAAAATCAATCAATTCCAAAAGTGTTGACTCTACCCGACATGTGTAAATTTACTTTAAACACTTATGCGCACATGTTAAGGGGGAGTATTTCTGAAAAATGCAAAACTCTCAAACTGTAAACAATATAAGGTTTACACTCATAAGCACTTTGAGAGATTTTTAAAAAGATTAGTTTATGGCAAGCATAGGATTAGTCATGGAGATATAAGGTGACTAAGGTTAGGAAACCGTCCTATGATCCGCCAGAGCTGGAGGGATCTACCCAAGGACAATACTAATAGTTTAGTACCAGAAAAGTCCTAGGTATGATGAAAAAAATTAAAAAAATAATAAAAAATAAGAAAAAGGAGTAAAGAAATGAAAGGGGGAAGAAGGGGTTGAAGAATGAAAAAAGAAAGTAAAGAAAAGGGTGAAAATAAATAGCCCTCCATTTGTTCAACCTTAGGGCAGAAACCGGGTTCAACTCACATGCTACTAGTTATCACTAAAGTGGCACTGGTATTGAAGATTAAGCCATCATGGACCTAGTGACGCACTGCACTAAACCTTCTTACCACTCAGGTGTCTCTTAAAAGACACTTGTTTCATTTCACACGGAGAACACTTCATTATCTATCGACCTCTTACTCTGAGATGTGTTGATATTGAAAAGGAGGCAATCTGCTCCATGCCTCCGACGACTAAAAACCAATAAGCACTTAATCGAGTCTAGAGCCGCGAGATACATAAAAAGATCTCATAGGAACACTTAACATTTCTACACTGGTTGTTCAACAAAAAGAACACCAGTTGTAAATTATAAGAGTCCTACGCAGATCTTAGTAATCTGCCGAGAACCTTCATAAGAGAATTCATATATTGTGATTCTCAATGATAAAATGGAAATCCTGCCAGGGTCAACATTAAACAGCCTTGACAGCAAGTCACTTCGGTAATCCCTTGTGGATTACGATTAGTGTTAATGATAACTCCAAACGGTCTACAGTCGTGAAGTGATACTTCGGTATACTTCAGCGGCTCACCTGAATCGTTGATACACTTCAGTGTATCTGAGTTAGCTCCTTCGGGAGCATCCGGTTCAGGAACGGCCTTGGCTAGGATTAGAGAAAGTCTTCACACTATGCTGTTGACGATCTCGAAGTCCGAATCTGTAAGTGCCGGATGATTTGTTGCTAACTGTTTACATTGCAGGTAATCATGGAGACCATGAGTTCCACCACCACCATTTCCATCAGGCTCATGTCCCGAAGAAAAGTTATCACGAAGACTAAGAGATAACAAAAGTTTAAAGAAGTCAAAGAAAAGTCAAAGATCAAGCATAACAAACTTTCACAAGTCAAAGATTGAAGCTTATGAAGTGAGAACTACTTGATATATGAAGAACAAAAGTCAAAAGGCATATGAGCATGGTAGAAAAGACGTAAAGACATCGTGACTAAAGAATGTCGGTAGAAGGCAGATCAAGAGTTTACCATATCACATCACAACAAGAACAAAGAACAAAGATTCTAAAGACGTCGAAGCCGAAGAAGCAAAGATGACGTCAAGCAACCTTGATGACCAATCATTAGGAGGAGATTGTTAGGAACACGTCTTTTATTAAATCAAGTATTGGTCATGTTTTGTAATAAGGTTGCTTGTTATATATAGGGCTGATAACGCTTATTTTGTACATATTTTAGTCGCGTTATTTCTATGTTTGTGCATTGTATTTGGTTGTATTTGTGTACATTTTACGCTTAAAAGGTATAAAAGATATATTCAGGTTTAGGTACAATCAAGTCCAAGGGAATAGTTAGAAAGATGGAGAAAAGTCGTTAAATCTAGAGCTTGTGCACAACGAAAGATTCTACCCATAAATAAGACCTCGGGAAGATCATCGAAGATAAAGAATCAAGTTACAAAGATTTCTGAGCTCAAGAAAAGATCAAGTGTTGATGAAATGAATGAGAAGTTACATGCAAAAGTTAGCAATGAATTAAGGCTTGCTTCCTTAACCAAAGGTTCAAGAAATACATCTAAGGCTCAAGTTCAACCCAAGGTTCAACAATGCCATGCCAACCTTACTCCAAACCTTGGGCTGGGACTGAACCTCAGGTTGAGACTTCAACCTTGGGTTGATGCAACTCCTGGCACTCTTAATGACTATCTTTAATGAACTAACTCTTTATGTGGGTTGTCATTACACCATAATTACTCCAAGTCCAGATTTTAATGACACTTTGTGCACAAGAAATTTGCTTGGTGGCCAAGGGGAGTCATTTTATTAATAAGTAAGCTTGGCCAAAAGAAGAGAGGATCAATCTATCAAGGAATCTACTTACAATCTATTAACAAATATCTCATACTCTCTCAAGAAGGCTACAAGGGAAGAAAACGCAGGAAAAAGTTAGCTTACATCCATCATTCATCATCATAATCATCAAAGGAATCATTGTTGATCATATCATAATCGTTCCTAACTCTTGTAATCATCATTACAACTTTTGTAAGACTTCTTGATCATGTTTTCAAGTGATAAATTTTTTGTGGTTATTTCTTTATTTGCCATGAGTGGCTAAGTGCCTTGTGCACTTGCCTAGATGATGTTTGTTACATGAAGGTTGATTGATTATGACTCTATGGTTCTAATTCTATGAAAAGCTAATACTAAGATCGAATTGTACTTTGAAGTTTTCATAAACAAAAGAGTTATCAAGTTTGGTTGATTGTTAATGGTGTAACAGGTCGAAAGAGTCATTGTTATTCAATCAATTGTAAACCTTTGTCTATGAGGGTGTTACCTTATGTATTGACCATTTCATAGGTAACTTGGTTAAACTTAGAAAACTAAAAGTGTGGTTGTCAATTACTTGTGAAACGATAGCGAATCAAGTGATTGAATTGTGTTAGTCTTGTTTGATCAAAACTTAATATTGTTTTTGTCATCTTAAAATCTTGACGAGGATTGAAAGTGTTGAAAACAAGAGGATTAGTACACAAACTAATTAAATTAGAACACCATCTAATTTGTTGATCATAATCGATTTGAACCATTGTCATAATCATATCAAGGGAACTGTGCAAACTAGTCTAGGCAAGTATAGTTTTAATATATTGAATTTACATCATCATCATTATTTGCTTGCTATTAGAATCATTAACAAAGCTCGATTTTATATTCAACTCACGTTACATAAAAACTAAACAAATCCTTGTGAACGACATCGGCTTACCATTTTATCTCTTACTACACACGGACGAGTATACTTGCTCGTATGCGTTTCGTTTGAATCATTGGTAGATCGTGTTATAAATTTAAAACTTGCACTCTAAACGGGCACATCAAGGGCTTTAAGTTTGTTTGATCCACACGGCTCATAAGAAACCCATGGGCCGTGTGGTTTAGTGCTCTTGCTTCTAGAAACTTAAGGTAAATGTTGCCCTAACATTTGCCTATAAATAGGACTCTTGTATCTCTCATTTATTGTTGGTTTTTTATTCATTGTACCGAACCTTTGTCCATGAATCGTATGAATATTTGATCAACCATTCTCTTCATCTTTCTGTCATTCTCTTTATGTTATACGTTTGTAGTTACTTATTATACGTGACCTATATCTTGTGTTAAGCTAAATCTAGGACCTATCAAACCCCGAATATACTAAAACAGCAATGTACACAACAGAAGTAGTAATGTAATATACGCATGCAAAGCAAGAAGAAATAATCTAGGAGTGGTTGGTAAAGGCTTGCATATAGAAACAATATAAAATTGAGGTCATGTACTTATTGGAATGATACCTTGGATAATCACGGACCGACCCACATGTATGCCGGGTGTGGCACGGGCTACACCCGATTTTAAGTCACGAAGTGTAAAAAGATTTCAAAACTGCCGTTTTTGAGGAATGTGCAACCCCCAAAAAAAATTTTGCTACTTTCGTTTCTTACGGTGTAACTTTAGTTAGCCAACATTTCTTTTGTACAACACCCTCTTAAAAATCATGGGTCCGTCCCTGCAGTTGGTTGGATATGGACTACTTTTAACCACCTTCTTCCCATATTTCCTCCATTTAAATCCATCATCGACGACCTCATGCTTCGTATAACTTCAATCCTGCATGCACCTTTTCTCTCATGCCCACATCTCTACATTACACAAATCAAGATGAAAATTCTTTTACTAAGATACATATGACTTTGAAAACGAAAAGAGCAACATGTTGTCAAGTATTGCTATTTACTAACTTAAGAGACATAAAAGCAATAGAGACACAATAACTCCACAAAACACTTGCATGTGAAAATTGTTTGGCCGTGGCATGAAGGAACCAATGAAGGTATTGTGTGAACTTTTCGAACAAGAAGCAACTGTGATTGTTTCTTGCATGACCTGATTTTGCTCATCTTTGCTAAAACTACAGGCTGTGAAATCCAAACTATGATCTTTTATTATAGCGTTGCCTGTAATCATTTCTTGAAAGGCGGGATTTTTCTCACTCGTACTAAAATGGGCTGCAAAATCTGACTGATTAGAGTCTTGGTAACTTGTTTGACCGGTCAGCGAATGATAAGTATCGAATATATCTTCAAAGTCATACTCACATGTTTGATCAGAAAGAGGGTAGTAATAAGGAAGGTTATTTGGTTCAAAGGAGGGAAACATGGTGGACACTCTAAGATAGATTGTATCAAAGACAAAAGTTATATTTAATGATGGAATATTGATGTTTTTATACTGTTTTCAGTATGAGTATCTCAATATGTAGCTTACTGTTGCATGATTACATACTACACTTGTAAGCTTGAAAATAAAAAAGAACACAGAAGTCAAGGCATCCTATTATGCAGTCATGCAGGGGAGCATATTCATTCGATATCAAATCTTTGAGGGTGCGTTTGGTATGGCCCTATCGGAATGAGTCTATGGATTTCATTCCGATTAAAGGTGTTTGTTTAGTGGGCCCGGGAATAAAATATGTATATCATAGTTATAGATTCATTACTCACTAATTTGGTATCTATGAAATCCATTCCGTGGGTCTTTCTCTTTTCCACTACAAAATTCAAATATCTATACACTTTTTCATACCATATTTTGTCATCCAAACATAAACAATCGTAATTATACACTTTTTCATATCCATTGGCATTCTACCCTATACCAAATCTGATACCCATTGTGATTTCTACCAACAAACCAAACGGCCCCTAAGATTTTTCTTTGATTACGAAATCATTTTCTAGATTTTACGGGTGTTTTCTTTATCAAGGTTATGATTTTGGGCTTTATTGTTTGATACGAGTATTCCACATTTGTATCTTCATTAAAGCATTAGGTGTCATGACATCACAAAACTACTCATTTAAGTCTCATGGGGTGTCACGTCACCATGACATACCTCCTTTTACAACCCTCTTATAATAACAAACCAAAACTTACTCATTTGGTTCCTACCACTTTCTATTTTTTTTATTCAAATTTCCAAATAAACTAAAGGTTAGCCGTAAAGTTTTATCAATTGTCGGGAATTGCATTGTCAGAAAATACGAGGACTAGTCTTGCCAAGAGGGCAAAGATTAGATTGTATAAATACCCCTCCTAGTTGTCTAGGAGGGTTGGGGATTCATTGTAACACAAGAGGTGTGTGTGTTTTCTAGACTCTCTCTCTAGAAAACATACACACCTCGACACCCAATCAATAAAGTTCTATAATGTTTAATCTTTAGATCGTGTTTCCCCCACCTCAACGTGAATCTTGGCATCTACAATTGGTATCAAGAGCTAACCGGGGGCGAATCGTGGTGTGTTTGAGGTAAAAAAATGTGATTTTTTGGTGTGTTTGATCTCATTCAGTCGAGATTTTTAGGTTTTTGTGTTCGAGTTTTGTTCAATAAATACCCACTGTTGCATTTTTTATCTTCAAAAACGTGGTTGTTTTGTGTTTATCTTGGAATCGTTCACACAAATAAAGGTTTAAGATTGTGTTTGTTCGTGGTTTGAAGCGTGGTTTTGCGAAAATCTCACAGATTTACAGTCGAATATGGTGCTTTAAGTTTGGATTTTTTGTTGTTCTAAGAGTTTAGATCAAAAAAAATCATTCAAGATTGTGTGAGATTTGTTTCTTGGATTTTTTAATTGTTATTTGAGTGCAATTATTGCAAGAGTTGGTGATAGTTGGCAGTGATAAGTATGACAAAGCATGGGCACAACAAGTGGGCAAGTGGCTAAAAGTCAAGACTGCAATTATCGCAATTCAGAGGCAAGCAGCGTTCTATCGCAATTCCAACATGAATTGCAATCTTGTATAAGATTTGCGATAGGTATCGCAATTGTGATTTGGCAATTCTATCGCAATTGCTAAAGTAGGTTGTTTTATCGCAATTCGATTTCCGACAAAATTATCGCAATTCCATTCCCGATAATTTTATCGCAATTCAGCCTTTGGCAGTTTTATCGCAAATCAGACCCATCAGATATCGCAAATGCCATCCAAGAACCTTATCGCAATTGTGTCCGAGAACTCTATCGCAATTATATATCGGACATCTTATCGCAATTGCCAAAAAAAAAATGATTTTTTTGGCGGGAAAAATTGAGTAAAATTTAATTTTCACAGGGGACTAAACGTTCAATTTTTACGCGAGATTCAAATTCTGGTATAAGAGTGAAAATTTTGGCCCAAAATTCGAATTTTTCGGGGAATTTTCGGCGTAAAAATTTCTTAAACTCAAATTTTTCCAGCATCATTAGAATGTCATTTTATGGCATATTTCACACCAAAATCACAAATGAAATTATCAGACTGCACCTCAAATCCTACCACGTATAGCCAAAAAGATCCTGATCAAGATTCACAATCAAATGACAATGGTTAAATTATCAGTTGTGGCTACAAGGATGATGATTCCTTATTACTTATTTGAAGTTGAAGTGAAATATCACGGGTGCGTGTACTTAGTATCTTGAAGATTTCGCAAATCTGACCCTTTCGCATTTGGTTGAACTCTTTTGCAATTGGTTGAACTTTTTCGCAATTGGTCCCTTTCGCAATTGGTCCCTTTTCGCAGTTGGTTGGATGCATAATTCTTCGAGATCCTTGCTCGATCTTAAACGGCTCTCAGTGCATTCGATGATTAAGTCTTGGGTTATCTAGTTTTCATAGGTCAAGGGGTGGACAGACGAAGACCTAGTTAACTATCACTTAAAGGAGATACGTTGTAGTATACAGTGGCACACAAAGATGTGGATAATTCAAGAGATGTTCATATACTATTAAGGAAGGATGGATGGGTATATGAAACGACCTATGCTTTAAGGAGTTACGTTGTAGTGCTCAGTATAGGTACTTAGTCATACAACCGTGCAAGTTTAAGTCACAAGTTTGGGTTATTCTACTTCAATCTCAAGTTCGTCATAGTGGGTTTTCTCCATCAGTAGTCACTACATGAAGCCGTTGTTTTTTATACAGGAGGTAGATTGGGTATATCGACATCTTCTCACGGGCTGATATGATTCCTGATAAAGGGCTTCCAGTTTGTATTTCACGTACACATCAGTATGCTGATTCCGATAAATCGTAACCAGCAGGGGAGAGAAATGTACGAGCTGATCTCTCATGGGAAAAATAACTGGGATGCATTTGGTGAGATAAAGATGTTGATAATCTATTCCCCCGAACAGATTCAGAGCACTCAGGGCACTCATGAAATGAGGTTGTCAGTTTGGGGGAGAGCACTCAGGGCACTCTGAATTAAACCCTAATTAGATTTGCTCACATGCTTCGTCTGCAAGTAAAGAAATGACAGCTGAGAAGATCATGCAAGCTGAACAAAGTAATGAAGTTTGAAGATCATTCTCTGTGCTTATAGTTTATATTTTACTTGTAGGGAACGTTGTAAGCAATTCCCGTATGACATCACTTTGGGGAGAGATTGTTAGCCGTAAAGTTTTGTCATTTGTCGGGAATTGCATTGTCAGTAAATACGAGGACTAGTTGTTGGGAATTATATTTTCATAGATTTGATGGTACAAAACAAGAAGAATGAAACATGAAGAAATACTGAAATGATAAGCAAAATACGCTGAGTAGATACTACTGCTGGTACAAAACATATTCTGGAAACAGATATGTTCCTGCTTGTAGTGTATCTGTTCCTGCTGGTCTGTTCCTGCTGGTAGTGTAACTGTTCCTGCTGGTAGTGTATTGTTCCTGCTCCTAGTGTATTTGTTCCTGCTGCTAGTGCAAACGAGCTGCTGCTGATCAGTGAGTCATTACTGCTGCTAAATGGATAAGATTGAAGAAGATATTTATTTTGTATAAGTCATGTTTATACAAAATATAATATCTAGATATTTTATCAAGTCATCAAGTTGAACACTCAAGATATATGTTGTATCTTATTAACTTGACACATGTTAAAGCAAGTGGATGACCAAAGACTTATCAAAGTTTGTAATGATCTCCTTATGTTATAAAAGGAAGATCATACCCCTTAGATAAAAGTGTGTCACTATGTGATTAGTGATCACCAAAGTGCTTAGTACTCTCAAATTACAACAACACAAAGTTGTGTTAAAATGTAAAGCACTTAAAGAGTGTGTGTGGGAACATCAGACATGGGGTCTGATGAACATTGGACATGGGGTCTAATGTTGTTAATTTGTTTAGCCTCAAGGATCTTTGATCCCTGATTAGAGTGTAATCGTGTTATAATTGATCATGTAACATTGGGGCTAAGAGTAATAACAAACGGTGAATTCCACAAAACCTTGTTATGATAGTATTGTATTCTTTGTTTGAATATTCCGCCAATATTATCATCATGCTAGTCATAGACAAAATCCTAGATCAAAGGTGTAACAACCTAGAGTCCATAAACGATCACGTAACTTATTTTAGTAGATGTAAGTCGGTCTAAAATAAGTTTACACAGTTGGTATTAGAGCGGGGGAGCTCTGGATTTAGAAAAAGAAAAGGTTTTAGCTAAAGAAAGAAGAAAAATTCGTTTTTGCTTAATTTTTCGCAACTTTCTGCAGGCATTTTTGCAAAGGCTATAACTCCTTCGTTAACCGTTGGATTGGGCTGAAATTTTTGTTAAAGGTTCTTGGTATATCAAGGTAGATTCTCACCGGAGGGATCTTCAATCTGAGCCTTAGGTTGCAAGATATGCATCGTTGAATACTGCTGCAGAAACAGTTGAGGTATAGTCGAATTTTTGGTTTTCTTTCAAAGTTTACACACACAAAGGGGAAGAATACACACACAGAAGAGAGTTGGTTCTTAAAAGATAAAAAGGCTTGTTTATCAATTTATTATTGGTGAAAAAGGTCATTTGTTGCTTATTTGAAGTTGAGGTTAAATTTTTCAAAATTGTGTTTTATCATATCTTTTGTTGAGAAGATAACTTGTTTGTACTTCAAGAAGTTATGACAGAGACTTGTTAAATCTAGTTTTCATAGGTCAAGGGGAGGATGGACGAAGACCTAGTTAACTATCACTTAAAGGAGTTGCTTTGTCGCGCTCAGTGTCTCATAGAAAATGAGGATTTAGTCAAGATTCAAAGTCAGTTTTAGTACAAGATATAGGACACAAGGTTGGTTTATTTTATTTCATCAACGAATTTGTAATGGTTGGTTTTTCTTCATCAGTCATAAAAGCCTACAGAATGGAAGATTCGAAATGGTTAACATATGGGTTTCAGGAGAAGCTTAAATGTTTAGATGTATAACCATTTATTGTATTTGTGCAACACCACAAGGGAAAGTTATTGATTCTTATTATTGTTGATTAGTATTGCTACTGATGGTTTAAAATTTTACTGTCTCAAGTTCATTTTTAGCGCGGAAAGCTTAATGGAGGGTAATTTGAGATATTAGAAGGATAGATTGGATTTGTAATATTAGTTTATAGTTGTAAAAATCATATTTATAATATTCTCTATTTGTTGATAACAAAAAGGGGAAGAGATGTGGTGTATAGCATAGATTAAAGGGAAGACAGTATAGTTTCATTCATGGTGAGATTTAGTTATCTCAATTTCTCTACTTCGTATAGGGAAATTCGTACAAGAACGTATTTGTTTTGTAATCATCAAATAGGGGAAGATTGTTGGGAATTATATTTTCATAGATTTGATGGTACAAAACAAGAAGAATGAAACATGAAGAGATACTGAAATGATAAGCAAAATACGCTGAGTAGATACTACTGCTGGTACAAAACATATTCTGGAAACAGATCTATTCCTGCTTGTAGTGTATCTGTTCCTGCTGGTCTGTTCCTGCTGGTAGTGTAACTGTTCCTGCTGGTAGTGTACTGTTCCTGCTCCTAGTGTATCTGTTCCTGCTGCTAGTGCAAACGAGCTGCTGCTGATCAGTGAGTCATTACTGCTGCTAGATGGATAAGATTGAAGAAGATATTTATTTTGTATAAGTCATGTTTATACAAAATATAATATCTAGATATTTTATCAAGTCATCAAGTTGAACACTCAAGATATATGTTGTATCTTATTAACTTGACACATGTTAAAGCAAGTGGATGACCAAAGACTTATCAAAGTTTGTAATGATCTCCTTATGTTATAAAAGGAAGATCATACCCCTTAGATAAAAGTGTGTCACTATGTGATTAGTGATCACCAAAGTGCTTAGTACTCTCAAATTACAACAACAAAAAGTTGTGTTAAAATGTAAAGCACTTAAAGAGTGTGTGTGGGAACATCAGACATGGGGTCTGATGAACATTGGACATGGGGACTATTGTTGTTAATTTGTTTAGCCTCAAGGATCTTTGATCCCTGATTAGAGTGTAATCGTGTTATAATTGATCATGTAACATTGGGGCTAAGAGTAATAACAAACGGTGAATTCCACAAAACCTTGTTGTGATAGTATTGTATTCTTTGTTTGAATATTCCGCCAATATTATCATCATGCTAGTCATAGACAAAATCCTAGATCAAAGGTGTAACAACCTAGAGTCCATAAACGATCACGTAACTTATTTTAGTAGATGTAAGTCGGTCTAAAATAAGTTTCCACACTAGTCTTGCCAAGAGGGCAAAGATTAGATTGTATAAATACCCCTCCTAGTTGTCTAGGAAGGTTGGGGATTCATTGTAACACAAGAGGTGTGTGTGTTTTCTAGACTCTCTCTCTAGAAAACATACACACCTCGACACCCAATCAATAAAGTTCTATAATGTTTAATCTTTAGATCGTGTTTCCCCCACCACCTCCAAACGTGAATCTTGGCTTCTACACTAAATTCATTCCAGTAAATTAAAAATACAGTACATCATATTAAAACACATACGAAACATAAACTAACAATACAAAAAAAAGGCAAAAAAACATACGCAACTTTAGAAATACATCAAATTATAAACAAACTAATTATGTTGATATTGTTGCTGTTGTTGAAATTATTCCCATTGATGTCGTTGACAAACATGCTCGATGAGATTTCGTTGAAGCACTGCGTGTACGCGTTTATCGCCTAGTTCCCTCCCCTTCTTTCGTTGCACATCGCATCGTTCGACCCATTCCCGTTGTAAATTTATCAGCGGACAAATATACATCTTGCTCATTTCAGATATCAAAAATTCTTGATCTTTCAAAATCATGTTATGCAATATGATGCACGCGTACATGATTCTCCGTGGCTTGCCCACAGTAAATTGGCGCGTTGGTTGCGCAAAATATGCCAACGTCCTTGGAGGGCACCAAAAGCTCTTTCGATATCTTTTTGAGCACCTTCTTGTTTCGCTTTAAATACGGCATTTTTTTGGGTAAGTTCAACCGGGAATGATATGACAAAAGATGACCACTCCGGGTAAATTCCGTCAGCTAGATAATACCCTTGTTTAAATATACGCTCGTTTACTTCAAACGGAACCTCGGGGGCGATGTCATCAAGCAGGTCGTCGAATATCGAAGAATTATTCAAAACGGTAAGATCGTTATTCGCACCCACCGCCCCAAAAAATGCATGCCAAATCCACAAATCGTATGACGCAACGTACTATTAATGATAGCAACCAGGGTTTAATTACTTATGTAGCAAACAAAAAAGTTGCTGGTAATTTTTTGTAAGTATCTATTGTAAAGTGAATTGAGAGAGAAAGATTGTTGGTGAAAGTTGTGATATTTTTATTACTGAAATGAATGATACAGTACAACCATTTATAGAGATTACAATGATGACTTTCTACTTTGATTAATAACAGAATTAACTGACTAACTATTCTAGAAACTACTAGAAGCTATTACATTGAGCCAATGTTGTTTGAACTTGAGAGGTTGAGATGTAGGCTTGGACTGTATTGAGTTGACTTGATGAGTCTGTGGTGTTGTCATGCCTTTTGCAGTCTTGACTTCTTTACCCCCTACAAGTAGGCAGTGTGTACGGGTCACGCATGCTAGACTTGGAGATGCAATTGTAGTGAATCACCTTGCATAATCCCTTTGCTAGCACATCAGCTGCTTGCAGTCTTGAGGGAATAAAAGTGGGCAAAATTGAACATTTTTTGATTTTATCTCTAACAAAGTGACAATCCAATTCAATATGTTTTGTTCTTGAATGATGCACTGGATTGAAAGCAAGAGCAATAGTGGAAGCATTATCACATTTAATCTGAATAGGACTAGGGAGAGTAATATGCATATCTTTGAATAGACATTTTGACCAAGCGATTTCACAAGTACAATCTGCAAGGGCCCTGTATTCCGCTTCTGTTGAGGATTTGGAAACCATTGATTGTTTCTTTGAAATCCAAAAGACCAAGCATTTACCTAGGAAAACTGCATACCCTGAAATAGATCTCCTTGTTGTTGGGCAGGCAGCCCAATCACTATCAAAATATGCCTGCAAAGTAGGGTCATTGGTGGAAGGAAAGTGTAAACCTTGGCCTGCTGAGAGCTTGATATACCTGAGAACCTTGACTAAGGCCTTCATATGAGTGGTTTCAGGTGCATAAGAGAACTGACTTAATTGTTGGGCTGCAAAGGAGAGGTATGGCCTTGTTATTGTAGGTAGATTAGCTTTCCAACTAGAGTTCTGTAATCTGATGGATCTGATAGGAGTTCTCCATCAGTGTTGTTGAGGGTTATTTGTGGATCCAAGGGAGTGATTGAGGGTTTTGTGTTGAGTACATTACCAGGTTGAAGGAGCTCAAGTGCATACTTCCTTTGTGTCATAGCCATGCCTGTTCGATTCCTTAAGAACTCAATACCAAAGATAGTAGTGTTAGGGACCTAGATCTTTGATGCTAAAAGCTTGGTTGAGTTGATGCTTGATGGTGTTAATGATATCTTGGTTGTTGCCAGCTAAAAAGAATGTAATCCACATACACCAACAGGACAGTGAAACTGTTACCAGAAGTGAGAGTAAAGAGGGAAGTATCTGCATAACTTTGAATAAAGCCCAGTGTGAGAAGAAAGTCTGTTAATTTGGTGAATCATTGTCTATTAGCTTGTTTTAGGCCATATAGGGACTTCTTAAGTTTGCAAACAGTGTTTGGAGGAACAGGCTTATCATAACCTTGTGGAATGGTCATGTACACCTTTTTATGAAGATCACCATGGAGAAAAGCATTGTTGACATCTAGTTGTTCAATGATCCAGTGTTGATGTACAGCTGTGGCCAAGAGTGCTCTTACAGTCACCATTTTGGCTACAGGTGCAAAGGTCTCCTTGTAGTCAATACCTTCCTTTTGAGTGAAGCCTTTTGCAACAAGCCTTGCTTTATACTTTTCTATTCTCCCATTTGCATAATACTTGATTCTAAACACCCATTTGCAGCCTATGGGTAGTTTCTCAAGAGGAAGAAGGGTAATCTCCCAAGTACCATTGGATTCTAAGGCCAGGACGGGTAATAATTTCAAGCTAGTCTAACTAGTGATGTAAGCGTGTCTCGAATCGGTCATGTTTACTAAATATCGATCAATTCAAAAGTGCAAACTCTACCTAACATGTACAAATGTATCTTAAAAACATATAAGCACATGTGAAGGGGGAGTATTTCTAAAAAGACAAACCCTCAAAGTGTTAACCAAAATGTGTTTTATAATCATAAACACTTTGAGAGATTTTCACAAAAGGTTTTAAGGTAATAAACAAACCTAGGATAATCATGGAGTAATAAGGTGATTATGGTTAGGTTTATGTCCAATGATCCGCCAGAGCCGTAGGGATCTACCCAAGGAAAATTACAATAGATTAGAATTAGAAGTTCTTAGGTATGATTGAAAAAAAGGAGTAAAATGAGGAAGGGGAAAGAAGGGGTTGAAGAATTAAAAAGAAAAAGTTGTGAAAGGGTGAAAAGAAATAGCCCTCCATAAACTTAGGAACAGAAACCAGGTCAATACATCTGTTATCGGTTATCAAAAAGATGATACCAGTATTGAAGACAAGACGTCATGGACCCAGTGACGCAGTGCACAACCCTTCCTAGCCACTCAAGTATATCTCAACAGATTCTTGTTTCATTTCTCACGGTGAACCTTGCATAATCTATTGGCCTCTCACTTCGAGATGCGCGGATATTGAAAAGGTGGTAGTCTGCTCCATGCCTCCGACTACTAAAACCAACATGCACGTAATTGAGTCTAGAGCCACGAGATTCATTAAAAAGATCTCGTAGGATACACTTTCCATAACATACACTTGTGTTCGCCAAAAAGGACACAAGTTGTATAAGTCTTTTATGAGATCTAAGGATCTTGCCTTTTCTATTATGATGGTTATTTGCTTTAAACTATCTACAGTCGTGGAGTGATACTTCTGTATACTTCAGCGGCTCACCTAAATTGTTGGTATACTTCGGTATATCTTTGTAAGCCTTCTTGAGGGTATCCAATTCAGGAACTGCTTTTGTAAGGATTAGTGATGTGTTTTCACACTATGTTGTTAATACTCTCGAAGTCTGAGCCTGTAAGTGCTGGAAAACCCGCCAAGGAGATTCCTTTCACGAATCAAATCCTTAAGACGTGGGTCTTTACTTGGATTTTATCCATAGTATTGATAAATGTCCCTAACGGGATTTAGACGGCTGATGTGCCCAACCAAGGTGAATGGAATCAAGACATTCATCAGTATAACAATCATAGTGGTCTAATCTCTAAGAAAAGTCCACCGTGATCGATTGGTATTTTCAACTAACACTAATTATGCAGGTACTGATGATAGTCCCTTGGAGGAAAATCCGTTTACCATCAAATTATTCATCAACAATCTTCAACTCCTCATGCTCATACTAATATCCTCATCAAAGATCAAGTCAGAATGCTCAAGACAAAGTTTCACTTCAAAGTCAAGAATCAAGATCTCAAAGATCAAGTTCAAAAAGAAACGAGGAATACATTAGTATGAAGATCAAAGCTTTACAAGAAGTATGAGCATGTTGGAGAAGACGCAAAGACAAGACAATTGAAGATTTTGATCTAAGGCAAGAAAAAGACAAGAGATTATACTAAATATCACAAAGCATAATTGGAACAAAGGAACTAGCAAAACTATTACACAACAAGACTCAAAGTTCAAGGCAACAAACTTCAAAGATCAAAGATCAAGGTCACAAAAGAGAGATCTCAATGATGACCCCTTAGGGGGAGATTGTTAGCATTAGAAGTGTTGATCATTATGTAATCAAAGAGAGATCTCAATGATCGCCCCTTAAGGGGAGATTGTTAGGAATATAAGTGACGATCATTATCGAGTCAAATAGTTAGTTACATATATTCATGTAATAGGAAGTAATAGTGCTAGTCCAAATAGAAAATGTAAAGCCTTAAAGGCTTGGCCCAACATGAGGTCCAAGGTCTAGCCCATGTGGCCTTTGTAAGAAATATATAAACCCCTCCTAAGCTTGTTAGGAGGGTGTGGGAGTTCATTATTCAAGGTTTATTTACACATAGTTCTCTCCACCTCTCTCTAACTTTCTCTCTCTATATTCTAGCTCTCTCTCTCTAGCTTGTGTGAAGTGATTATATTGGGTCCTAACATAACCCTCCTATTGTTGAACGGGGATTGGTTGCTCCCATGGTTGTCAATAGATCCGCCTATGATTGGATGAATTCTTGAACCTCCATAGTTGCTACCCTCATGATTCTCGTGGATCGATGCCCACCTACGATAAGGGAGTGCAGTTCTTCTAGCATAGTGTAACTCATGTCAAGTTCAACACCATTCACCATCTAGAATGTTGGTTCGATATACATGTGCAACACCATGAATTATATAAACAAGATACATTACGACTGTAATAGTCTCACACTAGAGGTTGAAAGTGAAGGCTTTTACGAGAGATAGTTGCAGAATACTATCTCTAGTAATGACAAATGCTTCTCTTCAAATTATGAAGAGGGGGATTCCACTTAGAAGAGGAAGTGTGTTCTGGAGGTGGAATCGTTACCTATCATTACTACTAACCTCCCTTTTATAGACAAAGGGAGATACACTGTTAGTAGTTACAAGAAACTGGAAGTTAAGGTACACGTGCACTTTGTGTAGCTAGGGTTGCTTTACTGTGCTGACATATGTAAATGCAAGTTACTTTCCTTGCTCTCGATGAGTCCTTATCTTCCCAAGGGTTTTCCCGCTTTGCTTTAGCTTGAATTACTCCCGCCTAAGCGTGGCTGAGTACTTCAGTCAGCTCCAAGGATACACTTTACAAGTATGTTGCAGGAATACTCTGAGTGTATCAGATAAGTGCATCTGGTTCATCTGCATGGCTTAAGATAATAAGTCATTTTCACAGACCTAAGGGCATTTGTCAGTCCTTAAGGTCTCAGGGGTTGTTGTCACTTTGTCTCTGCAAAGTACTTTTGTTGTAGCTGAGAAGGTACAAGGCATATCTGATGTGTTTATCATCATATATGTAAACACTCAGTGAGTCCCTTTACACCGTTGTACTTTCATTCAGTGGTCTTTCACTCTGACTTCTCTGAGGTTAACTCATGGTGTTTTACCTATGAGTCTTCTGGATAGCTGATGATGTTCAGCTATGCTGATCATTAAGTCAATGGTAAACTTGTCTCTTTGATTTACCCTGTTAACTCTGTCAGAGAAAGAGTTTGGATCTCTAACGTGATCAGCTATCCTGAACTTAGGCTGATTTAACGTTTCAAATACATGTGAGGGATAATTAAGTCAGAATTTGACTCAACACATAATACTAACAAGATGTAGATGTCAACTGACGCAGGACGCAAAAGCGAAATTTATTAACCCTAATCAAAGGGTTGATAAGCGAGGATGAAACCTCAAAAGAATAAAACCATAACAAGAGATAAACTCTTTAAAACACATAACTTTTTTAATAAGGGCTAAATATACGAGTAGTCCGGTCTCTTAAGGTGTTGGGCTTTTTTGGCCCCAAAAAAATCGCTTTCTCAAAATAGCCCAGAAAATAAGCGACTTTCAAAAAGTCGCTTTTTTTTTTCAATTAAGCGACTTACTATTTGTGTCCTTTTGTAGCCAAGGTTGCAAAAATCGCGAATCGGTAGTCGGGCGGTCGACCACCTTGTAGCTTGTAATCGGTCTAGGCGGGATTAATCGGTGATTAATCGGATTGGCATTACTGACAAATTTTAGTTATTTCCGATAAGTTTTGTGTATTTTCGGTGAGTTTTAGGTATTTCCAGCAAGGTGTTTTCTAAAAAACAACTTATAATAAACTTAAACAGTTACTATAAGTGATCAAAATAAGTTTACAGTGAGTTTTGGGTACTTCCGGCAAGATTTATAGGTTTTTGGAAAGTTTGACCACCATTGACCGCCGTTTATCGCCGTTGACCACGGTTGACCTATTTGTTTGACCCAGTTACATAAATCGGCAAGGTCGGTGGCCTTGTAGCACCTAATCGGCGATTAATCGGCCTTGTAGACCTTTTTTTGCGACACTGTTTGTGTCCTTTTGTAGCCAAAAAGTCACTTTTTAAGCGACTTTTGCTAGATTTTAAGCGACTTTTTGACTTTTTAAGCGACTTTTCGCTAGGGGCCAAAAAAAATGCCACGTGTCGCTCTCACATTTAGTCGCTTATTACTTGGGCTATTTTGAGAAAGCGACTTTTTTTGGGCTAAAAAAACCCAACATTTTAAGCTCCGGGCTATTTGTAGAATTACCCCTTTTAATAATCAAAAGACAAAAAATTACAAAACCCTAAATCCTATATTTATAGAGGAAATTTATCTTACAGAAAAAGATATCCAACTAAAAAAAACATGTTTTAATTCAACTTTTAGGATTCTATAGAATCTCTTAGACATTTTTCTTAGACATAAGATAAATCTTGTCACTGATTCCTTACTCAAAACAAAATGCATTGATACGAATCGTAAAAATAATGATCCTGCAAAGAAACCTCGTGTATATTTAAAAACATGTTTCAAGTTAAATTTGCATTCATCATGAATACCCAGTGTGAATTCCTTAATACAAAACTATTAATAGAGTGGGATATCATAATTATATGGTAATACAAGGAAAAACCCAATCAAATAGCCGGCAACAGTTTTATGATAAACATAATGCGCCTTACAGTACGAGCGCTTGAACATTTAGTACTAATGGAACATATATAACATGTTTATATCGATCACTAGGAACCTTTGTGGTTATGCACCCCATCGTAGGTTCTTATCACATAGCGTGAGTCCTTTACATCTCTTTGAATCCTTTTCTTGGCATTGCATCCTACAACCGAGCACTTGAAGTAGTTCCTGCGTTTTCATTAATGCCATTTGGTAAATAACCTATCTAGCTTAACTGCTTAAACCCCGAATATACTAAAACAGCAATGTGCACAACAGAAGTAGTAATGTAATATACGCATGCAAAGCAAGAAGAAATAATCTAGGAGTGGTTGGTAAAGGCTTGCATATAGAAACAATATAAATTTTTGGTCATGTACTTATTGGAATGATACCTTGGATATGGACTACTTTTAACCACCTTCTTCCCATATTTCCTCCATTTAAATCCATCATCGACGACCTCAAGCTTCGTCTTCATACGAAGCGCAAACTTCAATCCTGCATGCACCTTTTCTCTCATGCCCACATCTCTACATTACACAAATCAAGATGAAAATTCTTTTACTAAGATACATATGACTTTGAAAACGAAAAGAGCAACATGTTGTCAAGTATTGCTATTTACTAACTTAAGAGACATAAAAGCAATAGAAACACAATAACTCCACAAAACACTTGCATGTGAAAATTGTTTGGCCGTGGCATGAAGGAACCAATGAAGGTATTGTGTGAACTTTTCGAACTAGAAGCAACTGTGATTGTTTCTTGTATGACCTGATTTTGCTCATCTTTGCTAAAACTACAGGCTGTGAAATCCAAACTATGATCTTTTATTATAGCGTTGCCTCTAATCATTTCTTGAAAGGCGGGATTTTTCTCACTCGTACTAAAATGGGTTGCAAAATCTGACTGATTAGAGTCTTGGTAACTTGTTTGACCGGTTAGCGAATGATAAGTATCGAATATATCTTCAAAGTCATACTCACATGTTTGATCAGAAAGAGGGCAATAATAAGGATGGTTATTTGGTTCAAAGGAGGGAAACATGGTGGACACTCTAAGATTTAGATTGTATCAAAGACAAAAGTTATATTTAATGATGGAATATTGATATTTTTATACTGTTTTCAATATGAGTATCTCAATATGTAGCTTACTGTTGCATGATTACATACTACACTTGTGGGCTTGAGAATAAAAAAGAACACAGAAGTCAAGGCATCCTATTATGTAGTCATGCAGGGGAGTGTTGATACAAAAGTTGGGCGTTCCTTGATAGGACTTCTATTCTCGTACCAATTCGAATCTTAATGCTTGATGAGACCTGCGCACTAAGAAAAAGAACAAACACCGTTAGGCTTATCGAGGGATTGTCTCCCCCGATTATCCTCCGGCGTGAGAGTAAGTAATCGAATGTAGGGTTTAGTTTATGGTTAAGGTTTATTGAAGATCGTACCTTTACCGAGGGCTTGGGTGCCCTTTATATATGCATGAAACCCTAGTGGGTTTCGTGTTCCCTACTCTTCGGCGTGTTAGCCGACATCGGGTATATAGTATATATCTTCTTTATTTAGAAGATATTCTATATATTATCCGGAAATAACTTTGGGCTTGGGCCTTGTCGACCCAAGCCGCATAACTGGTAGTCCAGTTGCGGCCCATACGTGGTGGGCTTAATTGTTAGTGTTGTTCACTAACCGGGTTCGTGACCCGGGTATAGACTATACGTCATCATGTCCCCCCAGTCTAGTGTGCGCAGGGTAAGACCTGCGGATGCTAGACTAAGGTCTTGTCGAAATAATTCCTCACGCGTACGCGGGAAGCTTTCAAAAATATACCGCCTAAAATCCACGTGGAATGTATCTAGTCCAAAAAAGTGCAATTGGGGTACCTTGGGAAGTGGAGAGGTTGCCCACTTGCCTTGTCCCGTCATTTATCCTAGCCACACGATTTGAGCTAGTGGGGTACACGTGGCGATCATCTGTGGTGGATAGGAAAAGTATATAAACTACCCGCCGCTTATTCACTGTGACATCCACAGTTAAAAATCACACTTCCACCATTTTCACATCTTCAAATCTTCTTCCAAAAAAAAGATAATTCAAAGGTAATTGCGCGTGCGCACATAATCTGAGTCACAATATGGTAGCGCAACTTCATGATTTTCATTCTAACATAACCGAGGATGAACTGATTCAGTTCACCTCGGATTATTTTATCCCTATGGGCCTGCGCCCTGAGGTACCAGGCCCAAATGACACCATCGCGGATTTCCTTGCTGGGAAGGTGGGGTTATATACGCGCTTTTTCGAGTGGGCGAATCAGCGCGTCCCCATCTCCGTGTTACTGAGTGACATACTCAATTATTACAATCTCCACATCTCCCAGTTGCATTGTATTGGTGCTGGGAAGATTGCTAACTTTGAGGTGAACTGTCGCTTGTTGGCGATTCACCCAACCCTCCACTTATTTCGCGCGTTTTATCACGCAACGTGGTCAAATGGGTGGGTTACCTTCTCGAAGCGCGTTGGAAAGTTACAGTGTTACGTGCAGAAGGTAGATAAGCTCAAGGATTGGAGGGAAAAATTCTTTTGGGTTGATGAAGCCGTCTTCCCTGACCATTTTCCATTTTACACCCGTGCCGATCTGCCCAAGGATGAGCGCCCCCCTGAGACGTGGTATAACGCGGATCATGCGGCGATCATTGATGAGAACCGTATTCCCATCAAGCCATATCCGGAGGCGTTCCTGGTGCATATGGGCATCAGTCGCAACTACTTCGAGCATGAGACGGAGGTCCCCACATTCTTGAATGCGGATGGCACGGGTGGGTGCTCCTTCTGTCGCCTTACTGTCGTTATTAGTGTAAGCGCTTCTTCTTTTTCCATACTTTATGTAACTTGCCTTTCTCTGTTTACTTGATGCGCAGAGATGGATCTGTTCGCTGTTGTGAGGCTGGAGAATCCGCGTGCTGTGGCGGTGGGAGTGCGTCCTCTGGGGGACGGTGAGCAGACTATTCTGCAGGCGACGGCAGGGCGCGTCGTGGATTTGGTTATCCCAGATCCCGAAGGCTCCCCTCATGTGGTGGTAGCTGAGCCAGTTCAGTCTGTGGCTCCTCCTGTGCAGCAGGGTCCTGACACTGCGCAACCTCCTCCCCCCTTGATCCATTTAGAGGATTCTGATAGTGATATGGAGGAGGGCTCCCCACTGACGCGGAAGAGAGCGTCTGGTGGTTATGGTGAAGGGCCTTCCAAGAGGCCGCGGACTGAGGCTGGGGAAGGCCCATCTTTTACTGAGGTGCAGATGGAGTAAGTATCTGAATTGTTAGTTATAAACTTTTGTCAAGTTGTATTTTATTCTAACCGTGTTGCTCCGTGTCTTCAGTGTGGAAGCTGAGAAGTCTGGTGGAGGTGCGTCCACGACTGAAACTGAGAAGGAGAAGGACGTGTCCTCAACTGAGGCTGAGAAGGAGAAAAACGTGTCCTCGACTCCTCCCCCCACGTAAGTAGTTTTTAGTAATCCCTTAGGATTTTGTATATGCTTGACTGTTTTCCGTACGCTGATCTTGCTTCTTGATTTTTCGTACAGTGAACAGCCTGCTGGTGTTGTTGATGAGAGTGCGCCACCCAAGGAGAGTCCCCTTGAGGCGTCTGCATCGAAGGACATTGCAGTGGAGTTAAGTCCCTTTGACTCCGCGATGGAGGAGCTGGCCTCCATAGCTGTGCGCCAGTCTGAGCTGGTTTCGCAAGCCAGGGTGTACCAGTCTGATGAAGTTTCCAGACTGCGGGCGCAATTAGCGTCTGTGCAGGCTGAGTTAGCAAGCTCTAAAGCTGAGCAGCTGAGCTCCAAGGCTAAACTGGAGCGCGCAGAGGCGTCTGCGCTAAAAATGGGTGAGGAGAAGGTCATGGTGATGGCTGAGTTGGAGCGGGAGCGCGCTTTTGCAGACCGTCAGAGGCGTAACTCGTTGTGGGCGCTGAAGTACTTGGAACAGAATAGGAGCAAGCACTTTGCCAATATTGAAGAGTTTCGCAGCCGCATTGAGCTTGCCCTGAAGACGCAAGAGGAGAAGCTCCGCCAGCTCAGCATTGAGTACGATGAGGAGCTGTACCCCCATCTTGTTCAGTCTGTGGCTGAGCGCAGGTACATGCTGTTTTACTTCTTTATATCTTGTATATGTTTGGGACCCTTTTTCTATTAACACTTGTGTTATTTCGTAGGTGGTTGATTAGTCATGGTCTTCGCCTGGCCGCCATGTGTACGCTGGAGCATCCTGAGGTCACCGCATCCTTTGGGAAGGTTGTGAATTGCGCTATTGCGCACGGTGAGACCTCGGCCGCAGACAAGCTTGCGGAGGCCAAGTTGCTGACCGTGCCGCTTGCTGAGGTGCCTGGGTATAAGGCGGATGCCCATGCTGAGCTTGTTGCTGCCATGGAGGAGCTAAAGAAGCTTGAGCTTCCGCACATCGCTCTCTTGGAGCGTGATCAGGACCAGCCGATCAGCGTGATCATGGCGGGGCTCACTCTTCCTAGGCATCTGCAGGATGATGCAGATCAGCAGGTGGACTTCTACTTGAAGCCTGATGTGGCGCAGTTGAAGGTACCCATTTTTGCTCAGCCTCGTGACATTCTGAATCCTTTCCGTCTTGAGAAAGAGATTTCTTTGCAAAGGTCGCTAAATGCGCATGTTTCCAGGGTCGCACGAAAGAAAGGCGAGAAAGGAAAGGCCATTCTGTGCGGCATAGGCGCTGCGCATCAGCCTAGATCCGATGGTGTGCCTGTCTGCGTGGCCACTGTTTCCCTTGATGATGCCGAGTTACTGAAGCGACTCGAGGATGCAAAGGAAGCGGCTTTTGGTGGGGGCTCTAGCCAGCTAAGGCGTGCCTATAGCATTTAGCCTTTTTGTATAAGCCTTTTTGTAGAAACGTATTCTATAAATAAAAAGTTGCTTTTGTACTTAGTGTGTCTATAACTTCTAAATACTTATGCTTTTTGAACTCGTAGTTCTTATATGACTTATGTATCCTTGCGTGAAGATAGCTTTAAGTGTTTAAGCGTACTTAGAAAATAAGGGTCATAATCGTGTATGAATTTCCTTAAGGACCGTAGTCGTGTGTTGAATTTTTCCAACTTAATCATAGTTGCCTATGTATTTTTGTAAGTTTACTTGTCGTAGTGTACTTTAAGGAATCAAGAGTCTTGATTTCCTGAGTTGTTAAACGCGCACAGTGTGCTTTATCGCGCATCCGTCGTGGGGTGCGTGAAGAGCTTGCGCCAACGTCTTGAGCGCAAGGTGTTTAACAAGGATTCGTGATCCGGTGTTGATGGGTTTGCAACCCTCTTACTCAACGAGTAGTTTATTAGGTTTACTCATCCTTTCTGCCATCGTGGGTCTTAGTGTGTGCATGCACGCCATGTAGGCAAGAATATAACAATATTGAAACATGATAATAAAAGATGCAAACAATAAAGTTAAATGTGTTATGGAGTTAGCTAGAAACCATAACGTTTTATTAATACTTGCAAGTTTTGAAAAAGAAAAAATGTTTATCTAGATAATAAAATTACATGGATCTTTATTGAGGGCACTTTCTAAAGCGCAAGAGTGTCCATGTTGGGCCGTAGCCTTCTTCAAAGATAGCACCGTTTAAGGTTGCGGACGTTCCATGTTCGCTGTAGCTCATTTCCGTCCTTGTCGCGTAACTTGTACGCTCCATTGCCAAGTGCTTCTATGACCTCGTAAGGTCCTTCCCACTTTGGTCCTAGCTTTCCAGTGTCTTCTGCGCGGCTTGAGTCGTTTTCGCGGTATACGAAGTCGCCTGGTCTGAATGAAGTGCTGCGCACTTTGGTATCATAGTATTTTTTCATTCTCAACTTGGCTTTCTCTTCGCGTATTGCTGCGCGTTCACGTCGCTCTTCCAATAGATCTAAGTCTATGCGCCGCTCATCATCATTGGTTGCCGCATTAACTTCCGCAGTACGGATGGTTGGCATTCCAATTTCAGCTGGTATAACAGCTTCTGTCCCATAGACCAAAGAGAAGGGGGTGTCCCCGTTGCTAACCTTAATGGTTGTTCGGTGCGCCCAAAGAACATGTGATAGTTCTTCTACCCATCTACCTTTGTGTCTGTCCAGGCGCGCTTTGATTCCTTCGCCAAGGCTTCTGTTTGCGCGCTCGACCAGACCATTGGTTTGTGGGTGAGTTACTGATGCAAAGTGTTGCGTGATGTTCAATTGTTCGCACCAATCTTTGAACGGATTATCACGGAATTGTTTTCCGTTATCCGAGATAATTTCTCCAGGCAATCCAAAACGACATACTATGTTGTCCCACACGAATCGTTTCACCTGGTTACCTGTTTATAGTCGCTACTGCCTTTGCTTCGATCCACTTGGTAAAGTAATCTATTGCCACAATGAGGAATTTCAATCCTCCTGCGGCAATGGGAAAAGGTCCAGCGATGTCGATACCCCATTTGTAGAAGGGCCATGGCGATGTAATAGGTGTTAGTTCATGTTGTGGTCGGCGCGGAATAGGTCTGTGAACTTGGCAATCATTGCACTTCCGTACCAAGTCGCGTGCGTCACGGTGCATAGTAGGCCAATAGTATCCAGACCTTAGGGCGCGCGCTACAATGGACCGTGGTCCTGAGTGCATGCTGCATGAGCCTGCGTGGATCTCTCTAAGTACATAGTCTGCCTGGAGAGGTCCAACACACCTAAGCCATGGTTGTAGGAATGAGCGTCTATATAAGACGTCGTCTCTGAGCTCGAATCGCTGCGCTGTGCGTCGGATTCTTCGAGCTTCCTTCTGCTCTTGGGGAAGTATGCCCTTGCTGATGAAGTCAATGATCGGTGTCATCCACGTAGGATTTTCCTCTTCTATCACCGTGGATATTTCCTTCTCTGTGATTGACTTGTTTTTCAAGGTTTCCACCAAAACTTGTTTTGATAGATGCGCAAAACTGGTGGATGCAATTTTGCTCAGCGCATCTGCTTTCCTATTTTCACTCCTGGGAACCTGCTTGATGATGAATCTATCGAAGTTCTGGATCAGAGATTTGGTCTTTTCGAGGTATTGGATCATGTGTTCCTCCTTTGCTATATATTCTCCTGAAACGTGGTTAGCCACTAGCCGCGAATCGACGTTTACTTCTAGGTTGCGTGCACCCATTTGAGTTGCGATGCGTAACCCAGCTAGGAGTGCTTCGTATTCTGCCTCGTTGTTCGTGGCTGTGAATTCAAAACGCAGTGCGTAGGTGAATTCAACTCCTTCTGGGTTGGTGAGAATAAGGCCGCCTCCTGATCCATCTACGCATGAGGATCCATCAGTAAATAGAATCCATGGTTCCTGAAGTTCCTCCTTGCTTGTCGCAGGTGGAGTGTCTGTATCCGGCTTCTCGATGATGAAGTCGGCCAATAATCTGCCCTTTAATTGCAGTGCGCGGTCTGTATGATATGTTATGCTCGCCAGTAATACACTCCATTTTTGTAGGCGTCCCGATGCGTCGGGTTTCGATATAACCTGTTTGATGGGTTGGTCTGTGATAACAGCGATTGGATGCGCCTGGAAGTACCGGCGTAGTCTTTTGGCTGCAAACACTAAGGCTAGGACCAATTTCTCCATTGCAGTGTAGTTAATCTCCGTTTTCTTCAGCGCCTTACTAACAAAATAAATGGGTGTTTGGACGGAATTCCTGTCTGTCAGAAGGACTGCGCTGACTGCTCCTTGAGTCGCAGATAGGTACATGATCAGCTCTTCCCCTGGTCGGGGTGCAACAAGCTTTGGGAGCGCTGCTATGTGTTGTTTGAGCTGTTGGAAGGCTTCTTCTGCCTCCGCAGTCCACCTGAAGTCTCCCTTTTTGGTGCACTTCTTGAGTGTCTTGAATAGGGGAAGTGACTTGTCTGCTGATTTGGATAAGAATCGGTTCAGTCCAGCTAGCTTGCCGTTTAGTGACTGAACTTCTTTTAGTGTGCGCGGTGAGGGGAGGTCAATGACTGCTTGAGTCTTCTCTGGGCAAGGCTTGATCCCATCGGGCTCTATCAAATACCCGAGAAACATGCCTTCCGTAGCGCCAAATGTACACTTCTTGGGGTTCAATTTCATGTTGATTCTCCTGAGTGTTTTGAACGTTTCCTCCATGTCGCGCACCAGCTCATCCTCTGTATGGCTTTTGATGACGAGATCATCGACGTATACTTCCAAGTTGCGTCCCACTTGCTTCTCGAACGCAGTGTCCACCAATCTTTGGTATGTTGCTCCTGCGTTCTTGAGGCCGAAGGGCATCTTTGTGTAGCAGTAGACCCCTTGACTTGTGTGGAAGGCCGTCTTTTCTTCGTCTTCCTCTGCCATTTGAATTTGGTGGTATCCCTTGTATGCGTCCAGGAAGCATTTGAAGGGATATCCACATAGAGACTCAATTTTCCAGTCTATTTCCGGTAGCGGGTAGCAGTCCTGTGGACATGCTTTATTGAGATCCGTAAAGTCTACGCACATCCTCCAACTGCCATCGCTCTTCTTTACCATCACTGGGTTAGAGAGCCAGTCATGGTAGTAGACTTCACGCATGATGCCTGCGTCTACCAGCTTATGTACTTCTTCCAGGATGGCTTTTGCGCGGTCTGGAGCTTGTCCGCGCTTTTTCTGTCGTATTGGAGGATATCCTTGTCGGATTTGTAGCTTATGTTCCGTGATGGAGCGTGGCACTCCTGTCATATGCTTAGGTTCCCATGCAAAAATATCCAAATTATTTTGCAAGAGTGCGCATATAGCTGACCTGCCTTTGTCAGACAGAGACCCACCAATAGATACCTGTTGATCCGGGTATTCAGGGTGAATGGCGACCGTTAGGTTTGGGATTTTGATTGCGCGCTGTTCTGGAACAATACTTACGTCACTTGTCACTGCGTTGCATTCGTTGGGTGGTATGGTGGTATTGTAAAGAGTGACAATACCTCCTTCCACTGGGAATTTGAGCATTCCGTGCGCTGTGGATGGCACGGCGCGGATGGATGATATTCCAGGTCTCCCAATAATACCGTTATATGGAGAGGGGGATCTGATTACCATGAAGTTCATCCAGGTAGTTGTAGAGTGTGGTTTGTCACCAACTTCTACAAATAGACGTAATTGCCCCGTGGGCCATATCTTCTCCCCTGTGAAGCCGGTGAGCGGTACTGTGGCTGGGATCAACTGACTCTGTATCTCAGGTCGCAGTTTCTTGAAGCAATGTTCATATATAATACTAGCGGATGCACCTCCATCTATATACATGCGACGAATGTCGTGACCCCCCGTATGTATTTCAATGGTAAGTGGATCCACCACTGCGTTGTTCGCAGTCAGGGAGGGAAAGAAATTTCGTTTCCCTTAGAGAAACGCTGACTAACTTTTTGTCTTGTCGCGCGCGGCCATGGCTGTATCATGTAGATGATATCTGCCTTTTCTCTTGGCGTCTCTTTCTTGGCCACTGGTTTTTGTTTGTCTTTCCCTTCTCTGATGTTTTTTACGAGGTGGTCCATCTTTCCTTCCTTTACCAATTTTTCAATCAATTGGCGCAGTTGGACGCAATCGTTAGTTGTGTGGCCCTTCTGTCCATGGTATTCGCAATAACCATTCCCTATACGCTTATCCTCTGGGGTGCGGATTGGTGGTGGTTTCGGGAAGTTTGCGCCCTCCGTCACAAATATCTCCCTTGGGGTTTTTGTGAGGGGTGTGTATCTATCATTGTCTCTTCCACTCCCTGTGTTGCGATAGCCTCTGCTGCGGCTGTTACGACTGCCACCTTGGTCATTGGATTGTCTCCTTGACTCTTCTTGTGGTCTATGATTCGAAATAGCCTTTTTGCTATCTGCAGCGGCTTCTTCTCCTTGGACGAAAGACCTTGTGCGCTTCATGAGCTCATCGAAGGTTAGGGGAACCTTATCGTTTAGCTTTTTTATCAGATCTGGATTATTGATTGCATTCATGAAACCCGATATTTTCAGTATCTCTGGACACGCCTTGACTTTCATGCACTCGTCCTTGAAGCGTTCCATAAAAGCACTTGTAGATTCCCCTTGTCGCTGTTTAACCCTAGCGAGTTCGACAGGGTTTTTTGGCGCATTTCTTCCTTTGAGTGAAGTTTAAGCGAAATGCTCTGCGCAACTCTTCAAACCCACCAATGCTTCTGCGTGGAAGCTTACTAAACCAGTTGCGCGCATTCCCTACTAATGTGGAGTTGAACATATGGCACCACACAGGCTGTGGCCAATTTTCGATAGTAGCTGCTGATTCCGAAAATTTTTAGGTGATCATCAGGATCACCTGTCCCATCATATGTTTTGACATTAGCAGGCATGCGCCTTTTCTTGTTCTCAGAAAAGTCACTGATGCGCCTAGTAAACGCATCAACCTTTTGGCGACGCCAGGGGAGAGACATGTCTTCATCATCCTGGTCGCGGTATTTCTCTCTTGATTTCCAGTGTCCAGTCTCGCTGTCCGAGGAATCTCTTGAGGATGAGCGGACTCTTTTGTGACGCCTGCGTCGACTATCATCAGAGTCTGAGCTTGCTCCTCTGCGGCGCTTGCGCCGACTATCCTCAGAGTCAGAGCTTGAGGGGCTTTCACTTGGGGAACATCGTCTCCCAAGCCTATCTTGGATCCTGCGTTTGCCAAGCCTAGCGTGGACATTGGCGCGCCGCTCCCCCTCTTCAGGCTCTTCCAGATGTTGAAGGTCAGCTGCTTCATCGTCCACAACCTTCCTTCCAATCCTGGCGAATACTGGTTGTTTACGGCTATCCCTCTCGCGTCTTTCCTTTCGGTAGCGCGGTGGGGATGCGTCAGGATTAGGGTCAAAGTTGAGTCTGGCGTGCAGACTTTGGCTTGACCTCTTCTTTGCCTCCTCTCGCATGAGCGCAGTCAAGGCTTCGTAGTTCTGAGATACGAAGTCACTTGGGGCTAATTCGGAGGTAACTCCTTCTAGCGCGATAGAGTCGGTTTCCAAAGCTGGATCCTTGTTTCGCACAGGCGCGTTGGGAGGCTCAGTGAAGTTCACTTCTGGCATGGCAAGAGGTGTGCGCTCCAGTTCTATCTCGCTAGTACTTGTCGTAATAGCGGGGGTAAACCTGGTAAGCGATTCCACTGCAGGAAAGACCAGATTTGGGTGCGCTCCTAAGCTTTGAGGCGTACTGGTTGTCCCAGAGGCCTGTTAAGAAGTCGTATCAATTTGATGCTTCTTTCCTAGTGGATCGTCCTGCGTTTTCTTCCCATGCGGACTCTTATGACTTCCGTGTTTCGTCATTCTAGTTTTCTGGTAAAATCCTTAGTGTAGGGTCCCACGGATGGCGCCACTTGTTGATACAAAAGTTGGGCGTTCCTTGATAGGACTTCTATTCTCGTACCAATTCGAATCTTAATGCTTGATGAGACCTGCGCACTAAGAAAAAGAACAAACACCGTTAGGCTTATCGAGGGATTGTCTCCCCCGATTATCCTCCGGCGTGAGAGTAAGTAATCGAATGTAGGGTTTAGTAAAGGGTTAAGGTTTATTGAAGATCGTACCTTTACCGAGGGCTTGGGTGCCCTTTATATATGCATGAAACCCTAGTGGGTTTCGTGTTCCCTACTCTTCGGCGTGTTAGCCGACATCGGGTATATAGTATATATCTTCTTTATTTAGAAGATATTCTATATATTATCCGGAAATAACTTTGGGCTTGGGCCTTGTCGACCCAAGCCGCATAACTGGTAGTCCAGTTGCGGCCCATACGTGGTGGGCTTAATTGTTAGTGTTGTTCACTAACCGGGTTCGTGACCCGGGTATAGACTATACGTCATCATGTCCCCCCAGTCTAGTGTGCGCAGGGTAAGACCTGCGGATGCTAGACTAAGGTCTTGTCGAAATAATTCCTCACGCGTACGCGGGAAGCTTTCAAAAATATACCGCCTAAAATCCACGTGGAATGTATCTAGTCCAAAAAAGTGCAATTGGGGTACCTTGGGAAGTGGAGAGGTTGCCCACTTGCCTTGTCCCGTCATTTATCCTAGCCACACGATTTGAGCTAGTGGGGTACACGTGGCGATCATCTGTGGTGGATAGGAAAAGTATATAAACTACCCGCCGCTTATTCACTGTGACATCCACAGTTAAAAATCACACTTCCACCATTTTCACATCTTCAAATCTTCTTCCAAAAAAAAGATAATTCAAAGGTAATTGCGCGTGCGCACATAATCTGAGTCACAATATGGTAGCGCAACTTCATGATTTTCATTCTAACATAACCGAGGATGAACTGATTCAGTTCACCTCGGATTATTTTATCCCTATGGGCCTGCGCCCTGAGGTACCAGGCCCAAATGACACCATCGCGGATTTCCTTGCTGGGAAGGTGGGGTTATATACGCGCTTTTTCGAGTGGGCGAATCAGCGCGTCCCCATCTCCGTGTTACTGAGTGACATACTCAATTATTACAATCTCCACATCTCCCAGTTGCATTGTATTGGTGCTGGGAAGATTGCTAACTTTGAGGTGAACTGTCGCTTGTTGGCGATTCACCCAACCCTCCACTTATTTCGCGCGTTTTATCACGCAACGTGGTCAAATGGGTGGGTTACCTTCTCGAAGCGCGTTGGAAAGTTACAGTGTTACGTGCAGAAGGTAGATAAGCTCAAGGATTGGAGGGAAAAATTCTTTTGGGTTGATGAAGCCGTCTTCCCTGACCATTTTCCATTTTACACCCGTGCCGATCTGCCCAAGGATGAGCGCCCCCCTGAGACGTGGTATAACGCGGATCATGCGGCGATCATTGATGAGAACCGTATTCCCATCAAGCCATATCCGGAGGCGTTCCTGGTGCATATGGGCATCAGTCGCAACTACTTCGAGCATGAGACGGAGGTCCCCACATTCTTGAATGCGGATGGCACGGGTGGGTGCTCCTTCTGTCGCCTTACTGTCGTTATTAGTGTAAGCGCTTCTTCTTTTTCCATACTTTATGTAACTTGCCTTTCTCTGTTTACTTGATGCGCAGAGATGGATCTGTTCGCTGTTGTGAGGCTGGAGAATCCGCGTGCTGTGGCGGTGGGAGTGCGTCCTCTGGGGGACGGTGAGCAGACTATTCTGCAGGCGACGGCAGGGCGCGTCGTGGATTTGGTTATCCCAGATCCCGAAGGCTCCCCTCATGTGGTGGTAGCTGAGCCAGTTCAGTCTGTGGCTCCTCCTGTGCAGCAGGGTCCTGACACTGCGCAACCTCCTCCCCCCTTGATCCATTTAGAGGATTCTGATAGTGATATGGAGGAGGGCTCCCCACTGACGCGGAAGAGAGCGTCTGGTGGTTATGGTGAAGGGCCTTCCAAGAGGCCGCGGACTGAGGCTGGGGAAGGCCCATCTTTTACTGAGGTGCAGATGGAGTAAGTATCTGAATTGTTAGTTATAAACTTTTGTCAAGTTGTATTTTATTCTAACCGTGTTGCTCCGTGTCTTCAGTGTGGAAGCTGAGAAGTCTGGTGGAGGTGCGTCCACGACTGAAACTGAGAAGGAGAAGGACGTGTCCTCAACTGAGGCTGAGAAGGAGAAAAACGTGTCCTCGACTCCTCCCCCCACGTAAGTAGTTTTTAGTAATCCCTTAGGATTTTGTATATGCTTGACTGTTTTCCGTACGCTGATCTTGCTTCTTGATTTTTCGTACAGTGAACAGCCTGCTGGTGTTGTTGATGAGAGTGCGCCACCCAAGGAGAGTCCCCTTGAGGCGTCTGCATCGAAGGACATTGCAGTGGAGTTAAGTCCCTTTGACTCCGCGATGGAGGAGCTGGCCTCCATAGCTGTGCGCCAGTCTGAGCTGGTTTCGCAAGCCAGGGTGTACCAGTCTGATGAAGTTTCCAGACTGCGGGCGCAATTAGCGTCTGTGCAGGCTGAGTTAGCAAGCTCTAAAGCTGAGCAGCTGAGCTCCAAGGCTAAACTGGAGCGCGCAGAGGCGTCTGCGCTAAAAATGGGTGAGGAGAAGGTCATGGTGATGGCTGAGTTGGAGCGGGAGCGCGCTTTTGCAGACCGTCAGAGGCGTAACTCGTTGTGGGCGCTGAAGTACTTGGAACAGAATAGGAGCAAGCACTTTGCCAATATTGAAGAGTTTCGCAGCCGCATTGAGCTTGCCCTGAAGACGTAAGAGGAGAAGCTCCGCCAGCTCAGCATTGAGTACGATGAGGAGCTGTACCCCCATCTTGTTCAGTCTGTGGCTGAGCGCAGGTACATGCTGTTTTACTTCTTTATATCTTGTATATGTTTGGGACCCTTTTTCTTATTAACACTTGTGTTATTTCGTAGGTGGTTGATTAGTCATGGTCTTTCGCCTGGCCGCCATGTGTACGCTGGAGCATCCTGAGGTCACCGCATCCTTTGGGAAGGTTGTGAATTGCGCTATTGCGCACGGTGAGACCTCGGCCGCAGACAAGCTTGCGGAGGCCAAGTTGCTGACCGTGCCGCTTGCTGAGGTGCCTGGGTATAAGGCGGATGCCCATGCTGAGCTTGTTGCTGCCATGGAGGAGCTAAAGAAGCTTGAGCTTCCGCACATCGCTCTCTTGGAGCGTGATCAGGACCAGCCGATCAGCGTGATCATGGCGGGGCTCACTCTTCCTAGGCATCTGCAGGATGATGCAGATCAGCAGGTGGACTTCTACTTGAAGCCTGATGTGGCGCAGTTGAAGGTACCCATTTTTGCTCAGCCTCGTGACATTCTGAATCCTTTTCGTCTTGAGAAAGAGATTTCTTTGCAAAGGTCGCTAAATGCGCATGTTTCCAGGGTCGCACGAAAGAAAGGCGAGAAAGGAAAGGCCATTCTGTGCGGCATAGGCGCTGCGCATCAGCCTAGATCTGATGGTGTGCCTGTCTGCGTGGCCACTGTTTCCCTTGATGATGCCGAGTTACTGAAGCGACTCGAGGATGCAAAGGAAGCGGCTTTTGGTGGGGGCTCTAGCCAGCTAAGGCGTGCCTATAGCATTTAGCCTTTTTGTATAAGCCTTTTTGTAGAAACGTATTCTATAAATAAAAAGTTGCTTTTGTACTTAGTGTGTCTATAACTTCTAAATACTTATGCTTTTTGAACTCGTAGTTCTTATATGACTTATGTATCCTTGCGTGAAGATAGCTTTAAGTGTTTAAGCGTACTTAGAAAATAAGGGTCATAATCGTGTATGAATTTCCTTAAGGACCGTAGTCGTGTGTTGAATTTTTCCAACTTAATCATAGTTGCCTATGTATTTTTGTAAGTTTACTTGTCGTAGTGTACTTTAAGGAATCAAGAGTCTTGATTTCCTGAGTTGTTAAACGCGCACAGTGTGCTTTATCGCGCATCCGTCGTGGGGTGCGTGAAGAGCTTGCGCCAACGTCTTGAGCGCAAGGTGTTTAACAAGGATTCGTGATCCGGTGTTGATGGGTTTGCAACCCTCTTACTCAACGAGTAGTTTATTAGGTTTACTCATCCTTTCTGCCATCGTGGGTCTTAGTGTGTGCATGCACGCCATGTAGGCAAGAATATAACAATATTGAAACATGATAATAAAAGATGCAAACAATAAAGTTAAATGTGTTATGGAGTTAGCTAGAAACCATAACGTTTTATTAATACTTGCAAGTTTTGAAAAAGAAAAAATGTTTATCTAGATAATAAAATTACATGGATCTTTATTGAGGGCACTTTCTAAAGCGCAAGAGTGTCCATGTTGGGCCGTAGCCTTCTTCAAAGATAGCACCGTTTAAGGTTGCGGACGTTCCATGTTCGCTGTAGCTCATTTCCGTCCTTGTCGCGTAACTTGTACGCTCCATTGCCAAGTGCTTCTATGACCTCGTAAGGTCCTTCCCACTTTGGTCCTAGCTTTCCAGTGTCTTCTGCGCGGCTTGAGTCGTTTTCGCGGTATACGAAGTCGCCTGGTCTGAATGAAGTGCTGCGCACTTTGGTATCATAGTATTTTTTCATTCTCAACTTGGCTTTCTCTTCGCGTATTGCTGCGCGTTCACGTCGCTCTTCCAATAGATCTAAGTCTATGCGCCGCTCATCATCATTGGTTGCCGCATTAACTTCCGCAGTACGGATGGTTGGCATTCCAATTTCAGCTGGTATAACAGCTTCTGTCCCATAGACCAAAGAGAAGGGGGTGTCCCCGTTGCTAACCTTAATGGTTGTTCGGTGCGCCCAAAGAACATGTGATAGTTCTTCTACCCATCTACCTTTGTGTCTGTCCAGGCGCGCTTTGATTCCTTCGCCAAGGCTTCTGTTTGCGCGCTCGACCAGACCATTGGTTTGTGGGTGAGTTACTGATGCAAAGTGTTGCGTGATGTTCAATTGTTCGCACCAATCTTTGAACGGATTATCACGGAATTGTTTTCCGTTATCCGAGATAATTTCTCCAGGCAATCCAAAACGACATACTATGTTGTCCCACACGAATCGTTTCACCTGGTTACCTGTTTAAGTCGCTACTGCCTTTGCTTCGATCCACTTGGTAAAGTAATCTATTGCCACAATGAGGAATTTCAATCCTCCTGCGGCAATGGGAAAAGGTCCAGCGATGTCGATACCCCATTTGTAGAAGGGCCATGGCGATGTAATAGGTGTTAGTTCATGTTGTGGTCGGCGCGGAATAGGTCTGTGAACTTGGCAATCATTGCACTTCCGTACCAAGTCGCGTGCGTCACGGTGCATAGTAGGCCAATAGTATCCAGACCTTAGGGCGCGCGCTACAATGGACCGTGGTCCTGAGTGCATGCTGCATGAGCCTGCGTGGATCTCTCTAAGTACATAGTCTGCCTGGAGAGGTCCAACACACCTAAGCCATGGTTGTAGGAATGAGCGTCTATATAAGACGTCGTCTCTGAGCTCGAATCGCTGCGCTGTGCGTCGGATTCTTCGAGCTTCCTTCTGCTCTTGGGGAAGTATGCCCTTGCTGATGAAGTCAATGATCGGTGTCATCCACGTAGGATTTTCCTCTTCTATCACCGTGGATATTTCCTTCTCTGTGATTGACTTGTTTTTCAAGGTTTCCACCAAAACTTGTTTTGATAGATGCGCAAAACTGGTGGATGCAATTTTGCTCAGCGCATCTGCTTTCCTATTTTCACTCCTGGGAACCTGCTTGATGATGAATCTATCGAAGTTCTGGATCAGAGATTTGGTCTTTTCGAGGTATTGGATCATGTGTTCCTCCTTTGCTATATATTCTCCTGAAACGTGGTTAGCCACTAGCCGCGAATCGACGTTTACTTCTAGGTTGCGTGCACCCATTTGAGTTGCGATGCGTAACCCAGCTAGGAGTGCTTCGTATTCTGCCTCGTTGTTCGTGGCTGTGAATTCAAAACGCAGTGCGTAGGTGAATTCAACTCCTTCTGGGTTGGTGAGAATAAGGCCGCCTCCTGATCCATCTACGCATGAGGATCCATCAGTAAATAGAATCCATGGTTCCTGAAGTTCCTCCTTGCTTGTCGCAGGTGGAGTGTCTGTATCCGGCTTCTCGATGATGAAGTCGGCCAATAATCTGCCCTTTAATTGCAGTGCGCGGTCTGTATGATATGTTATGCTCGCCCAGTAATACACTCCATTTTTGTAGGCGTCCCGATGCGTCGGGTTTCGATATAACCTGTTTGATGGGTTGGTCTGTGATAACAGCGATTGGATGCGCCTGGAAGTACCGGCGTAGTCTTTTGGCTGCAAACACTAAGGCTAGGACCAATTTCTCCATTGCAGTGTAGTTAATCTCCGTTTTCTTCAGCGCCTTACTAACAAAATAAATGGGTGTTTGGACGGAATTCCTGTCTGTCAGAAGGACTGCGCTGACTGCTCCTTGAGTCGCAGATAGGTACATGATCAGCTCTTCCCCTGGTCGGGGTGCAACAAGCTTTGGGAGCGCTGCTATGTGTTGTTTGAGCTGTTGGAAGGCTTCTTCTGCCTCCGCAGTCCACCTGAAGTCTCCCTTTTTGGTGCACTTCTTGAGGTCTTGAATAGGGGAAGTGACTTGTCTGCTGATTTGGATAAGAATCGGTTCAGTCCAGCTAGCTTGCCGTTTAGTGACTGAACTTCTTTTAGTGTGCGCGGTGAGGGGAGGTCAATGACTGCTTGAGTCTTCTCTGGGCAAGGCTTGATCCCATCGGGCTCTATCAAATACCCGAGAAACATGCATTCCGTAGCGCCAAATGTACACTTCTTGGGGTTCAATTTCATGTTGATTCTCCTGAGTGTTTTGAACGTTTCCTCCATGTCGCGCACCAGCTCATCCTCTGTATGGCTTTTGATGACGAGATCATCGACGTATACTTCCAAGTTGCGTCCCACTTGTTTCTCGAACGCAGTGTCCACCAATCTTTGGTATGTTGCTCCTGCGTTCTTGAGGCCGAAGGGCATCTTTGTGTAGCAGTAGACCCCTTGACTTGTGTGGAAGGCCGTCTTTTCTTCGTCTTCCTCTGCCATTTGAATTTGGTGGTATCCCTTGTATGCGTCCAGGAAGCATTTGAAGGGATATCCACATAGAGACTCAATTTTCCCAGTCTATTTCCGGTAGCGGGTAGCAGTCCTGTGGACATGCTTTATTGAGATCCGTAAAGTCTACGCACATCCTCCAACTGCCATCGCTCTTCTTTACCATCACTGGGTTAGAGAGCCAGTCATGGTAGTAGACTTCACGCATGATGCCTGCGTCTACCAGCTTATGTACTTCTTCCAGGATGGCTTTTGCGCGGTCTGGAGCTTGTCCGCGCTTTTTCTGTCGTATTGGAGGATATCCTTGTCGGATTTGTAGCTTATGTTCCGTGATGGAGCGGGCACTCCTGTCATATGCTTAGGTTCCCATGCAAAAATATCCAAATTATTTTGCAAGAGTGCGCATATAGCTGACCTGCCTTTGTCAGACAGAGACCCACCAATAGATACCTGTTGATCCGGGTATTCAGGGTGAATGGCGACCGTTAGGTTTGGGATTTTGATTGCGCGCTGTTCTGGAACAATACTTACGTCACTTGTCACTGCGTTACATTCGTGGGTGGTGTGGTGGTATTGTAAAGGGTGACAATACCTCCTTCCACTGGGAACTTGAGCATTCCGTGCGCTGTGGATGGCACGGCGCGGATGGATGATATTCCAGGTCTCCCAATAATACCGTTATATGGAGAGGGGGATCTGATTACCATGAAGTTCATCCAGGTAGTTGTAGAGTGTGGTTTGTCACCAACTTCTACAAATAGACGTAATTGCCCCGTGGGCCATATCTTCTCCCCTGTGAAGCCGGTGAGCGGTACTGTGGCTGGGATCAACTGACTCTGTATCTCAGGTCGCAGTTTCTTGAAGCAATGTTCATATATAATACTAGCGGATGCACCTCCATCTATATACATGCGACGAATGTCGTGACCCCCCGTATGTATTTCAATGGTAAGTGGATCCACCACTGCGTTGTTCGCAGTCAGGGAGGGGAAAGAAATTTCGTTTCCCTTAGAGAAACGCTGACTAACTTTTTGTCTTGTCGCGCGCGGCCATGGCTGTATCATGTAGATGATATCTGCCTTTTCTCTTGGCGTCTCTTTCTTGGCCACTGGTTTTTGTTTGTCTTTCCCTTCTCTGATGTTTTTTACGAGGTGGTCCATCTTTCCTTCCTTTACCAATTTTTCAATCAATTGGCGCAGTTGGACGCAATCGTTAGTTGTGTGGCCCTTCTGTCCATGGTATTCGCAATAACCATTCCCTATGCGCTTATCCTCTGGGGTGCGGATTGGTGGTGGTTTCGGGAAGTTTGCGCCCTCCGTCACAAATATCTCCCTTGGGGTTTTTGTGAGGGGTGTGTATCTATCATTGTCTCTTCCACTCCCGTGTTGCGATAGCCTCTGCTGCGGCTGTTACGACTGCCACCTTGGTCATTGGATTGTCTCCTTGACTCTTCTTGTGGTCTATGATTCGAAATAGCCTTTTTGCTATCTGCAGCGGCTTCTTCTCCTTGGACGAAAGACCTTGTGCGCTTCATGAGCTCATCGAAGGTTAGGGGAACCTTATCGTTTAGCTTTTTTATCAGATCTGGATTATTGATTGCATTCATGAAACCCGATATTTTCAGTATCTCTGGACACGCCTTGACTTTCATGCACTCGTCCTTGAAGCGTTCCATAAAAGCACTTGTAGATTCCCCTTGTCGCTGTTTAACCCTAGCGAGTTCGACAGGGTTTTTTGGCGCATTTCTTCCTTTGAGTGAAGTTTAAGCGAAATGCTCTGCGCAACTCTTCAAACCCACCAATGCTTCTGCGTGGAAGCTTACTAAACCAGTTGCGCGCATTCCCTACTAATGTGGAGTTGAACATATGGCACCACACAGGCTGTGGCCAATTTTCGATAGTAGCTGCTGATTCGAAAATTTTTAGGTGATCATCAGGATCACCTGTCCCATCATATGTTTTGACATTAGCAGGCATGCGCCTTTTCTTGTTCTCAGAAAAGTCACTGATGCGCCTAGTAAACGCATCAACCTTTTGGCGACGCCAGGGGAGAGACATGTCTTCATCATCCTGGTCGCGGTATTTCTCTCTTGATTTCCAGTGTCCAGTCTCGCTGTCCGAGGAATCTCTTGAGGATGAGCGGACTCTTTTGTGACGCCTGCGTCGACTATCATCAGAGTCTGAGCTTGCTCCTCTGCGGCGCTTGCGCCGACTATCCTCAGAGTCAGAGCTTGAGGGGCTTTCACTTGGGGAACATCGTCTCCCAAGCCTATCTTGGATCCTGCGTTTGCCAAGCCTAGCGTGGACATTGGCGCGCCGCTCCCCCTCTTCAGGCTCTTCCAGATGTTGAAGGTCAGCTGCTTCATCGTCCACAACCTTCCTTCCAATCCTGGCGAATACTGGTTGTTTTACGGCTATCCCTCTCGCGTCTTTCCTTTCGGTAGCGCGGTGGGGATGCGTCAGGATTAGGGTCAAAGTTGAGTCTGGCGTGCAGACTTTGGCTTGACCTCTTCTTTGCCTCCTCTCGCATGAGCGCAGTCAAGGCTTCGTAGTTCTGAGATACGAAGTCACTTGGGGCTAATTCGGAGGTAACTCCTTCTAGCGCGATAGAGTCGGTTTCCAAAGCTGGATCCTTGTTTCGCACAGGCGCGTTGGGAGGCTCAGTGAAGTTCACTTCTGGCATGGCAAGAGGTGTGCGCTCCAGTTCTATCTCGCTAGTACTTGTCGTAATAGCGGGGGTAAACCTGGTAAGCGATTCCACTGCAGGAAAGACCAGATTTGGGTGCGCTCCTAAGCTTTGAGGCGTACTGGTTGTCCCAGAGGCCTGTTAAGAAGTCGTATCAATTTGATGCTTCTTTCCTAGTGGATCGTCCTGCGTTTTCTTCCCATGCGGACTCTTATGACTTCCGTGTTTCGTCATTCTAGTTTTCTGGTAAAATCCTTAGTGTAGGGTCCCACGGATGGCGCCACTTGTTGATACAAAAGTTGGGCGTTCCTTGATAGGACTTCTATTCTCGTACCAATTCGAATCTTAATGCTTGATGAGACCTGCGCACTAAGAAAAAGAACAAACACCGTTAGGCTTATCGAGGGATTGTCTCCCCCGATTATCCTCCGGCGTGAGAGTAAGTAATCGAATGTAGGGTTTAGTAAAGGGTTAAGGTTTATTGAAGATCGTACCTTTACCGAGGGCTTGGGTGCCCTTTATATATGCATGAAACCCTAGTGGGTTTCGTGTTCCCTACTCTTCGGCGTGTTAGCCGACATCGGGTATATAGTATATATCTTCTTTATTTAGAAGATATTCTATATATTATCCGGAAATAACTTTGGGCTTGGGCCTTGTCGACCCAAGCCGCATAACTGGTAGTCCAGTTGCGGCCCATACTGGTGGGCTTAATTGTTAGTGTTGTTCACTAACCGGGTTCGTGACCCGGGTATAGACTATTATGACGTCATCATGCAGGGGAGCATATTCATTCGATATCAAATCTTTGAGATTTTTCTTTGATTATGAAATCATTTTCTAGATTTTATGGGTGTTTTCTTTGTCAAGGTTATGATTTTGGGCTTTATCGTTTGATTCGAGTATTCCACATTTGTATCTTCATTAGAGCATTAGGTGTCATGACATCCTAAAACTACTCATTTTGTTCTCACAGGGTATCATGTCACCATAACATACCTCTCTTTATAACACCCCATATCATAACAAACCACAACTTACTCATTTAGGTCCCACCACTTTCTATGTTATTTTTTTATTCAAATTTCTAAATAAACTAAATTCATTTCATTAAATAAAAAATACAATAAATCATATTAAAATACATACGAAACATAAACTAACGATACGAAGAAATAAAAAAGCAAAAAAAACATACACAACTTGAGAAATACATCAAATTATAAAGAAACTAATTATGTTGTTGTTGTTGCTGTTGTTAAAATTGTTCTCATTGATGTCGTTGTCAAACATGCTCGAAGTGATTTCGTTGAAGCGCTGCATGTACGCGATTATCGCATAGTTCCATCCCCTTCTTTCGTTGCACATCGCATCGTTCGACCCATTCCCATTGTAAATTTTTCCGCGGACACATATACATCTCACTCATTTCGGATATCGCAAATTCTTGATCTTTCAAAATCATGTTATGCAATATGATGCACGCGTGCATGATTCTCCGTAGCTTGCCCACAGTAAATTGGCGCGCCGGTTGGGCAATAATATGCCAACGTCCTTCGAGGGCACCAAAAGCTCTTTCGATATCTTTTCGAGCACCTTCTTGTTTCACTTTAAATATGGCATTTTTTGGGGTATGTGCAACCGTGAATGATTTGACAAAAGATGACCACTCCGGGTAAATTCCGTCAGATAGATAATACCTTTGTTTAAATGTACGCCCGTTTACTTCAAACGGAACCTCGGGGGCGATGTCATCAAGCAGGTCGTCGAATAACGGAGATTTATTCAAAACGATAAGATCGTTATTCGCACCCGCCACCCCCAAAAAATGCATGCCAAATCAACAAATCGTATGACGCAACGGCTTCAAGCATTATAGTTGGATACTTTTTATCACCTCTGTGAAATTGGTCTTGCCATTCTTTCGGACAATTTTTCCATTCCCAGTGTATACAATCAATGTTTCCCACCATTCCATGTATCTTATGAACCGCATTATATGCGTTGTATAAGTTGTGAATGTCATTCACGTCTGGTTTTCTTAAAAACTCACGCATATACAACTGGATTATGCACATAGTAAAATTATCTAGACAATCGCGTGCACAATGTTCTCCCATTTGTAAATAATCATCTAATGCATCAGCTGTTATACCATACACCAATTGGCGTAGGGCGCATGTGCATTTCATAATAACACTAAAACTCATTACACCCATACCATCGGGTCAGACTCTAAAGAAATCAAAATACTTAGGAAGAGGATGATGAGTTTCAATATATGTTTCAATACCTTTTACTATTTCTAAAAATAATTTACGGCTCATACGATAGCGACGCCTAAAACTTTCATCCGTATATTTTGGGTTGTTAACAAAATAGTCAGCCATTAGACGTTCTTCAGCAATTTGACGTTCACGGGGAATGTATTTACGTCGTCTCGAACTTCCGACTTCTTGTTGCTGCAACGATTACTCATACTCATATTCTTGAAGAATCATCTCGCGCTCCGAAATCTCTTCAAGATCACTTTCGCTGGAATAAGATGATGCACTCATGTTTTTGGGTTATTATTTTATAGAGTTTAGTGTGACATGTTGTGAAGGGTCATTTAAGCCTTAAATCGTATTTATTTGATCAAATATTGCCCTAAATCGTTCCTTTTGTCATTTTAGGTACTTTTGAGGAGAAATCTGGAAAAGGAGGCATTTTGGACGTTTTTGGAGCATTAAAGTGAAGAAAACGGCAAAGTCTCAAAAATCGGCTAAAAGTTACTCTTGACGGCGTCACAATTTACTCTAGACGGCGTCATGCTTTGGCAAGAAAAGTTGGACGTGAAATTTACTCATGATAAGCCAGTGAAAATAGCATGTGAATTCTGACGGCGTCACGCTTTAACTTGATCGAGGGCGTCACGGCTTAAATCATAAGGGGACGGCGTCACGTTCATGGTTAGACGGCGTCAAGCCTTGATAAGCCAGAATGGATTTTTGAAGAGCTAAAGAGGGACGGCGTCAAGAAGGTCATCCGGGAACCCTAAAAGCGGCGAGGTGACGGCGTCACACTCCATAAGGTGACGCCGTCAGATCCAAAAATCTATATATAGTTTTCTAATATTTTGTCATTAGAGAGAGCTTAGTGTGTGGAATTTTGGGATAAAACCCTAAGACGATTTTAGCTACTTTTTCAGGGCTTTTTGCCTTGAGATCTTCCATGTTTCATTGAAAGATAAGTTATCAATTAATCATTCAATATGTCTATGTGTTGTTTGATTCTATCTTATTCTTGTCTTTTGTTTAACATGTTAGGCTAAATTTATCTTGTGTTTGCTTAGATCTAATGAAACTTAGCTATTGATTATTGGTTGTTAGTGTGTTGTTAGTTGTATTGGATGATTGTTTATCTATGTTAGGCTTAAGAAAACTGGCTAACTTCCTATTCGGTAACTTGCTTGAACGTCTTAAGAAACATGAACCAAACGCGTACTAAAGGTTTTTATGGTTGTATTTAATGCACAAGCGAATTCTAGTGATCCCATGTTAGGAGCTTCCTAGCCGGCTCGACATAGGAGTGAAGTAGGAGCTTGTAGAGTTGGGGAAGTAAGTACGCCACCCCACGAATGGTATTAAGGAATACACCCGTCATCCACGCGACTAATACACACTAATTAACCGGTAAAAGATAGCTAGGGAGTAAGGAAATCTAAGTAAACACATTTCTCTACACATAAGTTTCTCACCACATTTTATTTTCAGTTATTTTATTTTATTGCATTCGTAGTAATTTTGGGTTAGTTGACTAGCAACTAATTCCGCCCACTCCTTCAAACCCGAGATTTTACTTGCTTTCATAAAATTATAAAAACATAAAAAAGAATCTTCCTCAACCCTTAGACCTAATTAGAGTAGCCTTTCATACCTAACGAACACTATTCCCTGTGGAGAACGATCAATCCCCCGTACTTACCACTACACTATACTACATCGGTCAGGTACACTGCCTGGTGGGGTTGTAAGCCTCTTGAGATCCCTCGAGAGGTAAAACCTGTTGTAAGGTTACAAAACCACGCAATCAAGTTTTTAGCGCCGCTGCCGGGGAATAGTTATTGTTTAGGTTGAATTTTTATTTTATAGGTCTACTCACTAGATTCCTTTCTAGTGAGATTTTTTATTTTATTTTTCTAGGTTTTCTTTAGTCTATCTTATTTCTTTGTGTGTTTGTTCGTAATTTCCATTGACTCTTCCGTTCACCATTATGGAGAACGCGAATCCACCATACTACCAACCACGTAATTCACCCACTCCGTATGACATCTTGATGTTTAAACAACATAAAGATGAACCTCTCTATGATGCATGGACTCGTTTTAAATATTTACTCCAAAAAGTCCCTCATCATAACTTCGATTTTTGGTCCCTAACTCAAATCTTTTACAATCATGTCGACCGACATGCCCAAAGGGACATTTACCATATTGCCGGCAGGGATATTAGGGAATTAAGTGCTGAGAAAGCATGGGAAGCTATTGAAGAGTGTGCCCAATATTATTATATAGTAGACAACCCAACAAACGTTAGTACAAGTCAATTGACCACAAATTTTGAGGATCATGAAACAAGTTTGTTTGGGGATGAATATGTTAGTGTTGAGATACCTAAGTGGATGTCATGTAATGCCATATTACAAAACAAACACATAGGTGACCTTGATATGACGGAGGATTTAGCCGAACATGATCACATTGATCAAAAAGACCTAGGTTTTATGATCGATGACGATGAATCTCAAGAAACACATGATGAATCTTTTGGGCAATTTGAATATAGCAGTCAGAATATTGAGGATGATCCTTATGATTCGGATATAGAAGTTGAGATGCCTAGAGAAGCACTTGAGATACTAGGGAAAATGTTAGGGTTAGATTCTACTAAAACACATGATGAGGATATAGGTGATCTTGACACAAGGAATGATGAGGTAAGTAACATAAGCCCACCAAGTACCCCACAAGTCCTACCATCATTTGAGGCACACACACCGCCCGTGACTTACCCGGAAGAAGTTGAGGAGACTATAGGAACCCCAATAGAGGTAGAGCCCTTGGACCAAACACAACTAGAAGAAATAGGTTTGAATGCTTTTAGTGATCACAACCTTTCTTTTAGTCCTATGGAAGTTCCTAGTTTTGATGAGCCGGAGCCTCAACCAAAACCGTTACCTAATCTTCCATCCTTGGATGAAAATTTAGGAATTGAATTAGGTCCCGATCCACCCATCAAAACATATAGTCCGGGTTGTCTTAAGTTTAAGGTAGTGGACATTAAGCCTTGTAGTGAGGAAGACAATATAGGAGTGAAAAATGACCTTACATCTCTACATCACCCATTCATGATTGATCACAAGAAACATTATGGGTTTAAACCGGGTCTATTGGGTCAAGATGGATTCCCAATTAGGAGTCTCTCGAAGTTGTTAGAAAATGATCCCTTTTTAGGAGAACACTTTAACTCACCCATTGACCAAAGTGAACTAGGTAAGGTTATGATGAAAGGAGCACACCCCTTTGAGCATATAATTCATCCACCAATCTTTCATCACGCGGCATACTTCCACCAAGTTGGTGTGTATCGCTACTATCACCCGCACTTAATCCTAAGTGTAGGGAAAACCTCTCCTTTATCCATTAAATAAGGGTAGAGTCAGGCTCATGACTCGAACAAAAACAAGCGCTTCTTGGGAGGCAACCCAAGCTTTATTTGCTTTATTTGTTTTGTGTGTTTATTTATTTGTTTGTTTGATTTTATTTGCTTCCGTATGTATGTTTAATTTTTATTATTATTGATTCATGTTCAAAACTAAATTGTGAAAATGCTTTATTTTGTTTTTAACTTCGTCTTAACTACATATAAAGGTATTTTGCAAAAGATAAGTGTAAGGGAAATCTAAATCGGTTTATTAGAACACAAATTAACATGAATCGTAATAATAATAAATTAACATACATATTAGTGTTTGTTTGAGTCAAATGCTTGTATCGAGTCATAATGATGTTTTGCAGGATTTCCAGGAAGTAAGGTAAAGGTTTTTCCAGAAATTTTCCGGAAACTTAAAATGAAAATTTTTGTCAGGACATTTCTGACGGCGTCAGGGGTTATAACCTGACGGCGTCAGATTTAATTTCCAGAAATTTTTGAAAGTTTTGTTTTCATAAAAAGTTTTTATTAAAATCTCCAACTTATAATCTCCAGGAATCTGCAAAATTATCATTCCACAAGCATTATATCCTTATATATAGATTTTATCCCGCCGATGTTATGCAGGTTTTCGTGTTTGTTTTCTCAGGTTTAACAGGTTATTTTGCACAAGGAAATGTTTTGAATCAAGCTTATGGCGATGCATTAGTCATGGAGCTTCAACATTCTCTTTGGAGGAAGATTTAACCGTGTAATTTCATTATCCACCGAGCGAATCAGGGGAGTATTTGATTTCATCCTTTTACTTTTTTCTTCTACATCTTGTTATTTGAACATTGGGGACAATGTTCATCTTAAGTGTAAGGGGAGGGTAAAAGTACGATTTTAGTGAATACAATTGCGCTTGATTTTTGTTTGTTTAATAGTAGATGTGTAATAAAACTGAGAGAAATACTTATTAAGGCAATTTTAGTGCCAAATTTAAAATTTTTTACAACATTTAGGAGTGAAACTTTGATCTTAATGAGCGTCTCACGGATAGGAGTTATATGACTAGCACAAAAACCGTACCACTAAAAAAATTTTCCACCCTCAAATATGTGAGGTTCGCCCCTAGAATTGGTAGGAAAAGCATTTATGCTATGATATGTGTACCGGTAGCACTTAGATTCTAGAACTTGCGTTAGGACCATTCCAAGGCCACAAGTGAGACTACATTCGTGTAGTTAGATTTACTACATGATAAGAGGCATTAGGATTAACCCATTGTTTTACACCTGTGTTTTTGTTATAATTACTTTGGCTACATTGGTCAAGTAATTCTCCCACACCCTTTGCGTTGTACTCATTTTTAGTACACGATACCCCTAGTACACCCCTCAGAGCCTATCTTTTCGTTTCGACCTTTAAGCATTTTACTTAAAGGAAGAATTTGTTTACACTCCACTAAAATGTACACCCAAATCGCCTTAGCCTACCTTGTATGCACTCATTTTTAGTGCATTATTGTGACAACATTTGTTTAAACCCAAGTTAATTATCTAGTTGATTACATGGTTGCTAAGTCGAGTCATATCCTTGTACATATTGTTTTGGGACGATTGGGACTCATGGGTAAAGTACTAGTATAATGGAGTAATGGGGAAGAACATCATTTATTACCCCCATATGTGCTAAATATTTTAAAAGTACTCCAAGTTTTTCGATTATCTTAATTCGAGTCATTAGATTAGTAATTGTAAAGTTATGTAAAAGTTCAAGTGTAAGGGGAATGCAATGCCCCTATGATGTATTATTTTGGATGGTAGGGCAAGAGTGTATGCAAAAAAAAAAAAAAAAAAAAAAAAAAAAAAAAAAAAAAAAATCGAAAAAATCAAGAAAAATACAAAAAAAATGAGAAAAAGAAAAGTAGAAAAAACATACGGACTACCATCCCGTTTTATTTTATGTTTATTTTATATTTTTGTTATTTTGTTATTTTGTTTCTAGCTTAAGATCGAGTCTAGTCTTGGCTTAGCAACATTGTATAGTACATGTAATTGATCAAGATTTTTAACTCGCCACCAGTAAAATATCCTTTATCCAACAAAACCGTGTTTTCCTTTTCCCTACACCTAACGTTATAACCCATTTAAAAGCCCTCTTTGATAGTTTATCTTAGGTGCTTACGCCTAGTGGAGGAGGTTTTCGATCCTTTCCCAAGCCTATGGTAATCTATTTGCTATGACAGGTAGTGAGAGATATTTTCCGTTTTCATTTATGAGATTTATTTTGATGACACTTGAGAGATGTGAGTATCTAAACACTACTTGTGAGGTGCTAGTATGTAATCTCCGTGCTTATTATGATTGAAGTGGAACGATTATTTGTTGTAATTACTTTTATGTTAGCATTAAATGACCCCTAACTTGTATTTTGATTAGAATAAAAGCGCATTTGCTTGAGGACAAGCAAATCTCAAGTGTAAGGGTATTTGATGAAGCGAAAAGTGTACCGCTTTTAAGGGGTCATTTAAGCCTTAAATCGTATTTATTTGATCAAATATTGCCCTAAATCGTTCCTTTTGTCATTTTAGGTACTTTTGAGGAGAAATCTGGAAAAGGAGGCATTTTGGACGTTTTTGGAGCATTAAAGTGAAGAAAACGGCAAAGTCTCAAAAATCGGCTAAAAGTTACTCTTGACGGCGTCACAATTTACTCTAGACGGCGTCATGCTTTGGCAAGAAAAGTTGGACGTGAAATTTACTCATGATAAGCCAGTGAAAATAGCATGTGAATTCTGACGGCGTCACGCTTTAACTTGATCGAGGGCGTCACGGCTTAAATCATAAGGGGACGGCGTCACGTTCATGGTTAGACGGCGTCAAGCCTTGATAAGCCAGAATGGATTTTTGAAGAGCTAAAGAGGGACGGCGTCAAGAAGGTCATCCGGGAACCCTAAAAGCGGCGAGGTGACGGCGTCACACTCCATAAGGTGACGCCGTCAGATCCAAAAATCTATATATAGTTTTCTAATCTTTTGTCATTAGAGAGAGCTTAGTGTGTGGAATTTTGGGATAAAACCCTAAGACGATTTTAGCTACTTTTTCAGGGCTTTTTGCCTTGAGATCTTCCATGTTTCATTGAAAGATAAGTTATCAATTAATCATTCAATATGTCTATGTGTTGTTTGATTCTATCTTATTCTTGTCTTTTGTTTAACATGTTAGGCTAAATTTATCTTGTGTTTGCTTAGATCTAATGAAACTTAGCTATTGATTATTGGTTGTTAGTGTGTTGTTAGTTGTATTGGATGATTGTTTATCTATGTTAGGCTTAAGAAAACTGGCTAACTTCCTATTCGGTAACTTGCTTGAACGTCTTAAGAAACATGAACCAAACGCGTACTAAAGGTTTTTATGGTTGTATTTAATGCACAAGCGAATTCTAGTGATCCCATGTTAGGAGCTTCCTAGCCGGCTCGACATAGGAGTGAAGTAGGAGCTTGTAGAGTTGGGGAAGTAAGTACGCCACCCCACGAATGGTATTAAGGAATACACCCGTCATCCACGCGACTAATACACACTAATTAACCGGTAAAAGATAGCTAGGGAGTAAGGAAATCTAAGTAAACACATTTCTCTACACATAAGTTTCTCACCACATTTTATTTTCAGTTATTTTATTTTATTGCATTCGTAGTAATTTTGGGTTAGTTGACTAGCAACTAATTCCGCCCACTCCTTCAAACCCGAGATTTTACTTGCTTTCATAAAATTATAAAAACATAAAAAAGAATCTTCCTCAACCCTTAGACCTAATTAGAGTAGCCTTTCATACCTAACGAACACTATTCCCTGTGGAGAACGATCAATCCCCCGTACTTACCACTACACTATACTACATCGGTCAGGTACACTGCCTGGTGGGGTTGTAAGCCTCTTGAGATCCCTCGAGAGGTAAAACCTGTTGTAAGGTTACAAAACCACGCAATCACATGTTGTGTAGAATTTGTAAAAATATGATAGTATTTATTGTGTGTCAATGTATGTGTATAAACAAAAAAACAAAAACAAAAAAAAAAAAAGGTCAAAATTGTTTTTTAAACGTTTGTTAACGTCTATATCTGACAAACAAGGACGAATTTCACCACGCCGTGCAGACGAGGAGCTCTCCAACGACGAGCCATGGCGAAATGGGACGATATCATGGCGAAGAACGGCGAGCTGCCATGTCTTCCTTGGCAAGACATGGCGAGCTCCACACCTAATGCTCTTAGGTGACATACGATTGTCGATACCTTAAGTGACAAAAAAGTTAGTATATCTTTTCCCCAAAAGAATGTCAGTAAATTGTTGGGTTTTCTTCATTTTTCTAGTATATGTCAAAGGAGTATATCTATTTTTAACAAAAGATCTCTGATTGTTTAGTCTAAATTTAATCTCGAAGAAGCTAGCAAGTAAGGTGACAAACAAACGATCTTGGACAAATTAAAGTCGCTGGTGATTTAAGTGACGCCGAAAGATTAATCTTTGAAACGTACTATTAATGATAGCAACCAGGGTTTAATTACTTATGTAGCAAACAAAAAAGTTGCTGGTAATTTTTTGTAAGTATCTATTGTAAAGTGAATTGAGAGAGAAAGATTGTTGGTGAATGTTGTGATGTTATTATTACTGAAATGCATGATACAGTACAACCATTTATAGAGATTACAATGTTGACTTTCTACTTTGACTGATAATAGGATTATCTAACTAACTATTCTAGAAACTACTAGAAGCTATTACATTGAGCCAATGCTGTTTGAACTTGAGAGGTTGAGATGTAGGCTTGGATTGTATTGAATTGACTTGATGAGTCTGTGGTGTTGTCATGCCTTTTGCAGTCTTGACTTCTTTACCCCCACTCCCCCCCCCCCTCCCCCACAAGTAGGCAGTGTGTACGGGTCACACATGCCATACTTGGAGATGCAATTGTAGTGAAGCACCTTGCATAGTCCCTTTGTTAGCACATCAGCTGCTTGCAGTCTTGAGGGAATAAAAGTGGGCAAAATTTAACCTTCTTTGATTTATCTATAACAAAGTGACAATCCAATTCAATATGTTTTGTTCTTGCATGATGCACTGGATTGGAAGCAAGAGCAATAGTGCAAGCATTATCACATTTAATCTGAATAGGACTAGGGATAGTAATATGCAGATCTTTGAATAGACATTTTAACCAAGTGATTTCACAAGTACAATCTGCAAGGGCCCTGTATTCTGCTTCTGTTGAGGATCTAGAAACCACTGATTATTTCTTTGAAATCCAAGAGACCAAGCATTTACCTAGGAAAACTGCATACCCTGAAATAGATCTCTTTGTTGTTGGGCAGGCAGCCCAATCACTATCACAATATGCCTACAAAGTAGGTTCATTGGTATACCTGAGAACCTTGATTAAGGCCTTCATATGAGTGGTTCTAGGTACATGAGAGAACTGACTTAAGTGTTGGGCTGCAAATGAGAGGTTTGGCCTTGTTATTGTTAGGTAGATTAGCTTTCCAACTAGAGTTCTGTAATATGATGGATCTGATAGGAGTTCTCCATTAGTGTTGTTGAGGGTTATTTGTGGATCTAGGGGAGTGATTGAGGGTTTTGTGTTGATTACATTACCAGCTTGAAGGAGCTCAAGTGCATACTTCCTTTGTGTCATAGCCATGCCTGTTTGATTCCTCAAGAACTCAATACCAAGATAGTAGTGTTAGGGACCTAGATCTTTGATGCTAAAAGCTTGGTTGAGTTGCTGTTTGATGGTGTTAATGATATCTTGGTTGTTGCCAGCTAAGAGAATGTCATCCACATACACCAACAGGACAGTGAAACTATTACCAGAAGTGAGATTAAAGAGGGAAGTATCTGCATAACTTTGAATAAAGCCCAGTGTGAGAAGAAAGTCTGTTAATTTGGTGAACCACTGTCTATTAGCTTGTTTTAGGCCATATAGGGACTTTTTAAGTTTGTAAACAGTGTTTCGAGGAACAGGCTTATCATAACCTTGTGGAATGGTCATGTACACCTCTTCATGAAGATCACCATGGAGAAAAGTATTGTTGACATCTAGTTGTTCAATGATCCAGTGTTGATGTACAGCTATGGCCAAGAGTGCTCTTACAATCACCATTTTGGCTACCGGTGCAAAGGTCTCCTTGTAGTCAATGCCTTCCTTTTGAGTGAAGCCTTTTGAAACAAGCCTTGCTTTGAACTTTTCTATTCTCCCATCTGCATGATACTTGATTCTAAACACCCATTTGCAGCCTATGGGTAGTTTCTCAAGAGGAAGAAGGTTAATCTTCCAAGTACCATTGGATTCTAAGGCCTGAATTTCCTTATTTGTAGCTTCTACCCACCTGGGATCCTTAGCAGCCTGGTTATAGGTGTGTGGTTCGGTAGTGTGATTGATGGTGTTGATTAAATGTATGTGTTTTGGATTTTGGATGTTATTATAGTTAATAAAGTTAGAAAAATGATGTTTGGAAATGCTATTAGCTGTGGTTTTTGGTAACTTGTGGTGATAGTCATTGAGCTTAGTGGGAAGTTTCTTGATTCTAGTGGAAGTTCTAGTAGGTATTGGTGGAGGTGGAATTGGTGGAGCTGGATCAGTTACATTGGTGGTGGTGTTTGAATCTGTGTTGGTTGTAGTGGAGGTGTTTGGGTCAGTGTTGGTTGCAGTGGTGGTGTTTGGATCAGTGTTGGTTGTAGTGGTGGTGTTTGGATCATTGAGTGGTGATGTGGCAAAAAGTGTTAGGTGATTCATGGGATTGTGAATTTGATGATAAGGGTGAGGGTGAGGTATTGATGGTTGTATTTGAATGAGTTGGAGATATTGGAGGTGTAAAAATGGGAGCTTCTGGTGTTGGTGGCTTGGACTGTGATGGTGTAGCAAGTGGAGGTGGATCATGGAATGGGAATAAGGTTTCATCAAAGGTAACATGCCTGCTTGTTGTGGTCTTATGTGTCTTAGGATCATATAAAATGTAGCCCTTTTGGTTGTTGGGTAGCCTACAAGAACTGATGGAATGGATCTGTGTTCAAATTTATCAGTGGTGTTTTGGTGAACAAATGCTCTACAACCTATGACTTTGAGGTGATTTAGGTTGGGTGGTGTGCTGTAACGCAACTCAAAAGGTGATTTGTTGTGAATAGCTCTTTATGGGAACCTGTTAATGAGGTAAGTGGCTGTGAGGACACAATAGCCCCAAAGGTGAATTGGAAAATTTGCTTGGATTTTAAGTGCTCTTGCAATTTCTAAAAGTTGTTTATGTTTTCTCTCAACCCTAGCATTTTGCTGAGGAGTGTAGGGACAAGTTGTTTGATGACTGATTCCATTTTGTGAGAAGAAATCTGAGAGAGATGTGTTTAGAAATTATGTCCCATTATCTGTTCTTATGATTTTGATGGTGGTTTTAAAATGATTTTGAACATAGAAACAGAATGTTTTGATGTTTGAAACCGCATGTTGTTTTGATGGCATCAAATATGTCCATATTGCCCTTGAGTGATCATCAACTATGGTTAAGAAATATTTGCATTTGTTTATGGTGGTGTGTCTATAGGGTCCCCACACATCAATGTGCACAAGATCAAACAAAGATTTTTCATATGAAAAACTTTCATTAAATGGCAAGGCATGATGTTTTGCAAGTGGACAAACATTACATTTGAAATTTGAGTTACATTGAAATGAAGTACTAAAAGATTTGATTTGACTGAGAACAACTGGTGATGAGTGTCCAAGCCTAGAGTGCCACAGGTGTTGATTGCTGGTTATGGTGAAAGCACTGTGTTTGGTTGGTAAGGATGGTGCTTTATCCAAAAGGTAGAGACCATTACAAAGGTTGCGAAGAGCAATCCTCTGGTCCTGGTCCTGAAAAATGCATATGGTAGCAGTTAGGATAAGTGAATAAGTTGTGCCCTTGAGTAGTTGACTCACTGATATCAAGTTGTATGAAAAGGTTGGTATGTATAAAACATTGTGAAGTGTAATGTAGGCATTAATTGTATATGATCCATACTGGGTGACTTTGGTATTTTAGCCATTTGGCAAGGTTACATAAATAGGGGTTGTGAAATACTGAATGTTAAAAATGAGTTCAACTGAAATAGCTATATGATCAGATGCACCACTATCTATTATCCAAGCTACTATCAGATCAGAAATGAGAGAAGCAGTAAAATGTGGAATTTCAGCAAGGTTAGAGTAAATTTTACCATTGCTGAGCTCCTTGTTGTTTTGCAACATAAGCATCATTTGGTTCAGCTGGTTTTGCAAGTGGTCCATTCTTGCAGCTACATGTGAGTCAGAAGTAGGAATAGGAGTAGAAGTAGACACTTGTGGTTGAACATTGTGAGCTTCCAAATCAACTGTTTAACCAACCATATTGACAGACTTGAAATTCCTTGTATCATTTGATTGTCAAAGGGGTTGCTCACAATGTGGTTGCTGTTGCACCTTAGTCGTAAGTCTGGGATGATCGCTAGTTTGGTGATTGATCCGCATGTTCTTAAGGAATTAGAGCGTTTGGATGTCGAGTTGTGTGTTTGGCGTGACGTTGGTTACTGGGCTAGTTTGAAAATTGAGTCGAATCTGATGTTGCGTATTAAAGAGGCTCAGAAGGATGATGGTGAGCTCTGGGCTATTGTTCAAAATATTGAGGAGGGTAAGCAAACTGAGTTTAGAGTTGATGATAACGGAGTTGTTTGGTATGAGGATCGATTATGCGTGCCTAATGATTCTGACTTACGTGAAGCTGTTTTGACTGAGGCTCACAGTTCTCCTTTCTCTATACATCCTGGTTCTACCAAGATGTATCGGGATCTAAAGCAACATTTCTGGTGGAACGGGATGAAGCAAGATGTGGCGTTATTTGTTGCTAGATGTTTGACCTGCCAGCAAGTTAAGATTGAGCATCAGCGAGCTAGTGGTCTGTTACAGCCTCTGGAGATTCCTACTTGGAAGTGGGATGAGATCTCCATGGATTTCGTTTCTGGTTTGCCTTTGACTCGTAAAAGACATGATGCGATTTGGGTGGTCGTTGATCGACTAACTAAATCTGCTCATTTCTTACCTATCCGTATGACCTATAGTATCAGTAAATTGGCGGAGATCTTTCAGCAGGAGATTGTCAGATTGCATGGTATGCCTTCATCTATTGTTTCTGATCGTGATCCTCGTTTCACTTCGCGTTTCTGGAAGGGGCTTCATAAGTCTTGGGGCGCTCGCCTTAAGTTCAGTACCGCTTTTCATCCCCAAACTGATGGTCAGTCGGAGAGGACCATTCAGACTTTGGAAGACATGTTACGATCTTGTGCTTTGGAATGGACCGGTAGTTGGGACGAGTATTTATGTTTGGTGGAGTTTGCGTATAATAACAGTTGGCATGCTAGTATTCGGATGGCTCCTTTCGAGATGTTATATGGGCGCAAGTGTAGAGCGCCGGTTTGTTGGAATGAAGTAGGGGAGCGTATTATTGAGGGTCCGGAGTTGGTTCGGGACACCAACGAGAAGGTAGCTGTTGCTAGGGAAAAATTAAAGGAGGCCCGTGCTCGTCAGAAGAGCTATGCTGACAAGCACCGTCGTGACCTAGAGTTTAATGTTGGTGACCGAGTATTTCTGAAAGTATCTCCTTTCCGCGGGGTTAAACGTTTTGGAATTAAGGGCAAGTTGAGTCCTCGATTTATTGGTCCCTTTGAAATTCTGGAGCGTATTGGGGAGGTTTCTTATCGTCTGGCTCTACCTCCTCAGCTATCTCATGTGCATAATGGTTTCCATGTATCTCTTCTGAGGGGATACAACTATCACCCATTGCATGTGGTGTCTTATCCACTTGATCAGATTCAGCCGGATATGTCTTTATCCGAAGAGCCGGAGGCTATTCTGGACCGGCAAGAGCGGGTCATGAGGAATAAAGTCATTCCATTCGTAAAAGTTCTTTGGAAGAATCACCCAGAGCGCGAGGCTACCTGGGAGACTGAAGAATCGATTCGTGCTAGTTATCCTCACTTTGTGTTCTGATCTGGTATGTCTTTGTCTTGTCTTCTGTTTCATTTCATCTGTACTTCTTTGCAAATTTTCGAGGACGAAATTTTTCTGTTAGAGGGGAAGAAGTTGTAACACCTAAAAATCCAAAACGTGTAAAATGACCATATTGCCCCTACAGGTTATAAAATTATTTAAAAGCTTATAAAGTACCGAATCGATCCCAAACTTCTGGAAAAGAACAAGATATGATACAAAATAATTTTGACAACTTCGATTAATATTTATACATGTTACGAAATTACCAAAATACCCTTGGATGAACCGATTGGAATAAAGAGCATTTATTTAGTTTTTAAAAAGGTAATAAAATACATTTAAATGAGAAAATAAATCCCATTGATGGCCATATCAATTTTCCGTGATTATGGGCTGTTTCCCCTCCCCTTTGACGCGCCTATGCTCCCCAATATAATTAATCTCATCAAACCCTAATTATCCTATTTGCCGACTAAAAGAAAAACACACTAAAATACATTGCTATCTCATCCGATTTTCTGGAGTTCAAAGAACATTTTTCTGGTGTTGTTCGTGGTCCAAGGAAGATTAGAAAATTTGGTTTTGGTCGTGGGTCTCGTTTGTTTGATCGCTAGCTATTATTTTACATCCGATAGGTATAAATTCCAAACCTATTCATACGGCTATCTAAAATTCTTTTATCAATTTTCTCATGTTCCTTACGTCGTGTATGCTCTGTATAAAATTGCTCTAAGGTCGTGGAGGTCGAGATTGATCGCTAGGGATTTTTGGTTCTCAAATCCATTCGCTAAGGTGTAAATCTGTTTTGGCTCGTTCACACGTTCATCTGTTGATTTGGTATTTTTCCTATGATCTATCAACCTCATATAACTCAGATAAAATATGAAATTCGATGCATGCAACCTAAAACTAATCGCTTGAATTGAAATGACCAAAATACGTATAAAACATGTTATATGATATGCGAATTTTTCTGATGTTGTAACCATTTTTCTTAGACTCTATACGACCCATGTGACCTGGGAAAAATAAGAATTCGAATATTAGAGACTGGGTGTGATCGTGGTTTAATTTTGTTTATATCGCTAAAATGGAAAATATTGGAATCGATTGAATAAAACCCTAAGTTCGATTAGGGTTAAGTTTGGGTATTTTTGGGATTAAGTAATGCAGTAAAAATGATATGCTAATGATTGATAATGATCGATTCATGTTTTTGCTAAGTGACTTAGGGTTTTCGAATCGTATATATGCGAATGGAATTTTAAAAACTATAGGGTGCATTCGGTAATTTCTGAAAATTATGGGTCACTTTTGTAAGGTGTATTAATCTGTGACAAATGTGAATAAAATATAAAATGACGGGTCTTTGTGTAAATATAAGACGTAGAAGATTTAAATTGTAAATATTGGAAAGTATATAAATCGAATTGAATTTATTTAAAATAGGAGGACTTGTTTTGTAATTTGGATAAACCTGTGGTCATTCGTATAAATATGTTTATGAGGGACTTGATGTGTAACTTTGGGTATTTAATGGATTTAAAGTGTAAATGTAATAAATACATGATCGAATTGTAGTTTATTTTATTAAAGGACTAAATGTGTAAAATATGGAAAGTTGTGGACCAATTCGTACAACATGTAAGAATATGGGTTACATTCGGTAATTTGATAAAGTTAAGGGTTTGTTGTGTTAATATGGTCATGAAAGGAGTTTAAATGTAAAATCTTGTAATATAAGGTCTAATATGTAATTCATGTAACTTAAGTGTGTAAAGTGTAATATTGGTAAACTTGAAGGACTGAAATCGTTAACTTGATAAATATGGAATCAAAACAGATTAATTGTAATATTTTCATGTTTGGTCTTTAACTTTGGTTTAATTACAATCAAAACCTTAATTTATGTAAAGTTATCTTATTTACCCCCTAAACTATAGTAAATTGCTAAAACATACCTTATGTCCATAATATTGTTCTATAATGACTTAACCTAATCTCTAATGTCTAAATCTTTCTAACTAAGGAAACTTACTAAATTTGGAAACCTGCTAAAAAGGGAAAGTTACTTAAAATGGAAAGTCAGTTAAAACCTATTGTAATACTCTTCTACTCTCTTAGGTGTGAAGAAGGAGAGGTCCTGAGCCTGTCAGTGTTTGCTATTTCTGGTTTTGTTTTGCTTTGCAATAAGGTACAGATACTCTGCCCTTTTTCAGTAAGGGTGTCCTATCTCATGGTTATGATTCTGATTCTGATTCGTTTAAGTTTTCCCAAAGCCATTGCTATGATCCCTTTTATTATGAACCTTTCTGATTACACTCTGATTTGGACCTTTGGTATTTCATCTGATATATCTGTTATGAACCATCTGTTATGGACCATCTGATTTGACCTTTGATATATAACCCTCTGATTATGATATGATATCTGACTCTTAGTTTGATACCCGAGCCATTTCACTAGGCATGGGGGTTCCATGTCCGTGTCATTGATGCACCAATGGCATGACTCTAGGGCGGTAGAGTGATGTTCCGCCACGTCCCCATTCTGATTATGATATGCGCATTACTTTGTTTATGGATTATATATGTTTCTGGGGGGGCGTATGGATGCATCCTAGATCTGTTCTGTTTAGTGGATTTAACTATATATGATATGTTTCTGTTCTGGTGACTGGTACTGTGTGCTATACATGCCTTTCACATTTATCTGGGAGCTGATCACTCCATTTGATACATGAGGACACCCCTCATATTATCTGGTTACTTAAGAGGCATCCCCTCTAGATTATGATGGTTACTATCTGATATGTTCTGGGCTCGTGGTGGATGACTATCTTATTCTTCTTTTATATTTTCTGTCTCTTTGTTTATACTTCATGATATTCCCCGTGCACCATATTTCAGTCCTGTTTCATTATTATTGCTTTGTATATGTATCTGTTCACTGAGCTTTTTAAGCTCAGCCGCATGTTTTCTTTTCATGTGCGGCAGGTACTTAAGCTAGGATCTGGGTTTTTGCTTTGGGGATGAGAGCAACTATGTGAAGCTTAGACCTTAACATTCTAGTTATACCATTTTGGATTCTGTTCTGTTATGCCATTGTTTAGGCATTTTGGATTTATGTACTTCGGTTTATTTCTGTTTTGGGCATAAGTTATGTTGACTTATTTCCTTTGATCATTAATGTTATGGACTTGTGATGTTTTGGATTTAATGCTTGTAATCTGATATGAAGCCATTGTTGTGATATCTTTACCCTTGCCGGGTTGGGGTGTTACAATCTAACTGTTTAGTTCGTTATAATAATTCAAAACACGTTAAAACGTGATTCACCAAATATCAGAACGAGCTCACATGTGAACCACGAAAAACCAAATACACACAAAAACAACCAAACGGACCTTAATTATTTCAGCCCAACTTTAATTTCCGGTTACTGTTCATTTCAGCCCAACATGAGCCCACTTTCATTAATATTTCATTTCCTCATTCGACCAAACCCCTCCAACTTTACCTCGTTTTCTCCCAAATTTGAAACACAACATATTCGAATTTTTGTACCATCTAATTCACCTCCCACAAAAGATTTAGGGTGTCGAATTTTAGCCCTTAACAATAACCCTTGATACGTGAAAATTGATCAAAGTAAATCGCCTTCAAACACACCCATTCGAATCATTTATTTTCACCAACAACTCCAATTCGACCCAAACTCGAATTTACCTAGTTCTAACATTTTTATTAGATCATTATTGAGTTATTAAGTATATTTCCTAACTTAGTTCACAATATCACACGTTGGTTTATACTTTGGACCCTTAATCATGTATGTCGACATATATTTTGGGACAAAATCAAAACCAAATCACAACCTATACTCACAACTCTCTAAATATCATCACCAGATCTCTTAAAGTCCAAACTCTTACATACTCTTTGCCACCTTTACTGTACATACAACTTGGGTCTCAAAAATGAAATCAATCTCACTTATACGTGTATATATGAACACCTAATTCCCTTACTACTAAAGTCCATTCACACCTAGCCATTTTATCCATTCTGGAGTTCATTTCAATCTTTATACGAGCCACAAAGACCAGGGGAAACACTTTTTTTTTTTTGCCATTCAAGTTTCATTCGAAGTATAAAGAAGCCATATCGAAACGTTTATTTGTTCTAGCGAGCTTGTGGAATTTTTCACTTGATTCTAATCATCCCTATACGTTAAATCTCCACCCTTGAGGTGTTGTAAGTCCTCACAACTCGATTCTAGTTTATATCTTTGAGTTTTAACGCATCATGCATAGCACCCATTTCTTATTCGAATGTATACATTTTTCTCTTGCATTTTTACGTATTTCGTATTTATTTTCAAGCACAAACTTTGTTGCCTCCTTTATGGAAGGCCTAGGAACCAAGGTTCACACATAACCTTGTTCACACGTATAAATATGCAACACAAAATTTACAAGCATTTCGAACTCCATTTCATAACCTTGTTCACACGTATAAATATGCAACACAAAATTTACAAAGTCTTTTCAGTTTTGAAAATGTTCCATTCGACCCAGAAAGTGATCATGTAAAAACGAATTCGTATTAACACAATGTCAATATTTTTGCTCAACTTTATTCTTTGTACACCAAGCTATTAAATTCATGTTTGGAGTTTACCATATTAAACTCTTAAAAGCCTTTAAAAATCACAAAAGCTCACGCTATCGAAACTGTTAAAAATCTTATATACTATTTCGAATGGACTGAAAAGCCCATTAAGCCAGAAATAAGCAATCTGCATAAGCTGGACATTTAAGCACTTTGGACATGATTTTAGAACATTAAAAATGAGCCCAAGAACAAGCCCAACTTGTCTTAAAGCCCACGGATCTTTAAACGTTAATGGACCTTTAATATAGCTCGTTAAAGCCCAATAATAGAAAAATAAGCCATTTTGGCTATTAAGCAGTTGAATTAAGCTTAGATAAGCTTTAATAAGCCACAAAAACTTTCGGATTATTTTTCCCCACCTTTTTGTGATTTTTTTGGACTAACTTTGCAAATAGTTTCAACTAGAGGGACTAAAACTGCCAACTATGGAAAAACTATGATTAAAAATGTAAAAACAGTAACTTTAGGGTAGAAACTATTAATATATTAAACTATAAGCTCAGAATGTCATTTTGGATGATTATGGACTAAAAATGTAAATTATATATAACTAAGGACTAACGGTGTAACGCTAACTCCGTTAGGGTGGAAAATGTAAAAACAGTAAAAGTTCACGGACCAACAGAAAATTTATTACATTTTCATTTATATTTTGTATCTTACACTTTTCTGTATCATCGTATGCATTTTTACGTTTCAGTCGCGTATTTAATAGCGTTACGTTATATTTATATATAACAAGTTTTAACGATTTAACTTAAACGTTTTGTTTCACCACTTTCGATGAAACGATATTATTGGATTTAAATCACATAAAAATAAGATAATATTATATATAATATTATTTTTGAACTTTAAGCATTTTAAGCATATCACACTCACATCACAAATCAATCATTATCCGTTACTCACTTTCATAATCACTATTCATATTACGTCAAAATCTCAGACTTTACCATTATTCAGGTCGTGTGTTGGAGCCGTTCCCATAACTTACTAGATTTTACATTTTACCTTGCCAGATACGCTCAAGGTGAGTCGTAGCCCCAATTTCTATCATTTAATTGTTTATTAAACTCTTTGGGGGAGATACATGCTCAACTACTTGCTTTTACTTTTACAAGTACTCTAAACCTTTACATTACTGCGAGATTTCACAATCTCTACTTTTATATGTTTTGAACTACTGTTGGGTGAGAAACCTGTTTACTTTTATGGATCATTGAAACAATACTCTTATTTGTAAAACTATTACCTGCTGGTCTAAGAACTGTATTTATGCCCATGAATGTGTACCGTTAATTTTCTGCTAGTAAGCACGAGTGATATAAATAGATCTATTGAGGGTAACACCTCCATCTGTGTTAAGATTCAACAGTCCATATTGGACAAGCCGATGTATACCATGTCGAATTACAAGTGACTAGGATTAGCACACTTGCCGGGTATTGAAAACATGAGCACCTTTCATGCAAATAATAACATGAGCACTCTTCATGCCAACTGGTCATAGCTTCGGTGACATTGAAACTTAGCGTAGCGTAATAGCCTTTCGTATAACATTATGCACATTATAATGTTAACTCGTAAACTTATTTCATATAACATTATGCACATTATAATGTTAACTCGTAAACTTATTTTGTATAACATTATGCGCATTATAATGTTAACTCGTAAACTTATTTTGTATAACATTATGCCCCTTATAATGTTAACTCGTAAACTTATTAGTCCAACTTTATTGCTTTATGTAACCTCTATGAACTCACCAACCTTTGTGTTGACACTTTTTAGCATGTTTTTCTCAAGTGTTTAGTTGCTTGATTTATGATGATGCAAGGCAGTGCGTGGCAGGGGCATAGGCACACTTTTGGAGTGTACACATAACACTCATGACCAGGGTTTTTATACAATGGGACAACTAATAACAATCATGGGCCTTATTTTTCACAATTCAATTTTGTAAAACTGATGTTTTTTTCAATAAAGCTTTTAAAACGAATTTGATAAATTCGTTCTCTATTACTTGTGTTATGATCCAGTTAAATAGCACCCCAGATGTTATTACCGCTACGATATGATTTTGGGGGTGTTACACATCAACAAAATTTGACCTCTGACATTAGCATAACTGTCATCTAACCCCATCAAAAACTGAATAAATCTCTTCCTTTGATCCCTTTCAACACTTTCCTTACCATTGTCACAGTTACATGGACAAACATACAAATGTGGCAATTCCAATGCATCAAGTTCATCCCAAAATCCTTTTAGCTTTTGGTAATACACCTCAACAGCTCAACTAAGTTGTTTCAACTGAACCAAATCTTGAGTTAACTGATAAATTCTATGACCATCAATATGTGAGTATTGTACTTGCAACTCAAACCACAATTTTGAAACAGAACTGATAAAATTCAAATTATTACTAATCTGTTCAGCCACAGTATTCAAGATCCATGAAATAAGCATGTCATTGTTCCTCTCCCAAAGAGCTCTTGTGACTGAATTGAGATTAGGTTCAGGATACTCACCATTGATCAACTTCATTTTGTTCTTAGCATTTAATGCAATTACCATTGACCTCTTCCAAGAGCTATAATTGTCTGAGCCTGTGAGTTTCTTTGAAATCAGGATCAATCCAGGGTGATCAGATTGATGAAGAAACAAAGGGTGATCAGGTGTGACTATTCCATCAAATGTAGTGTTCACAACTGGTGTATCTGGAGATGCCATTTACTTGATTGTTTGATCAGTTTGATGAAAAATGAAGGTTTGTTAATGGTGATTATAACAGTTTGTTGAAACAGAGTAGAAAACAGAGTGATGTGTTATGAATTTAAGAATATATGAGTTATGAAGTGAGTTTGGTGTAGGATTGATGAGATTTGATTGTCAGAAATGTAACAGAAAGTGATAGAATGTGATGAAGAATGGTGGTAAGGGTGAAGAGAAAATTGGCGGGAAAAACTGTTATGACTGAAATTCTGTTAGAGTCACCAGAAAAGTTTTTTACAGTGATCGAAATCAGTTGAGCACCACGGTTTGTGGTAGCTCTGATACCATATTGTAAAGTGAATTGAGAGAGAAAGATTATTGGTGAAAGTTGTGATATTATTATTACTGAAATGAATGATACAGTACAACCATTTATAGAGATTACAATGTTGACTTTCTACTTCGACTAATAACAGAATTAACTAACTAACTATTCAAGAAACTACTAGAAGCTGTTACATTGAGCCAATGCTCCTTTACACAGTTTAAACTTGAGAGGTTGAGATGTAGGCTTGGACTATATTGAGTTGACTTGATGAGTCTGTGGTGTTGTCATGCCTTTTGCAGTCATGATTTCTTTAGTATCCAAAGTCATTTTTACTATTTTAACTTTTAATTATGTAAATCGTGTGTATCATTATAGATATATTACGACTATTAATGACGGATAAATGATGATTAATTTGTCATGCGTCATAATATAATTGTCCATGTGTAAAATAAAGAAAAGAAATTGGATGCACGCAAAATAATATAACAGCTGAATACGTTTAAAAATGATCATCCTATTGATATAGAAAAGAAATTACATGTAACATTTACAAGATGCAAGCCACTAAAATATAATTGGTATGGTGTAGTTCGATTTTTTTCTTGGCCGACTAATTTAGGTGGTTTGAACCCACAGTCACACATACTCAAATCAGATAAAACTCTTCCTTTTCAGGAGGTTGGCGTGGTCGCTTAAAGTTTTTTACACCTAGCAAGAATTTAACTTGAGACCTCACACATTTTAATGTGATAGTCACAAACACTTTGCCACTAGCTAGGCCACCCTTAATTGGTTAAGTGTAGAATGTTCGAATTTCTTTTTCTCTTGCAATCTTCTTTTTAGACTGTTCCTCTTTACGAAGAACATCGTATAGAATATGCCTTTAGAAAAAAAGAACATAAACGTTTAAATATGAAATTTTATACTCCGTACTATATTACTAAAAGTGATCAGCAGATAGAACAGGTCAAAGAAAGCAAAGTCAAGACTCAAGACCATAGTATATATATTAGTCAACATAGGATACTCTATCGAATCGCTTAGAGATTTTTCTTAGATTCATGATAAATCTTGTCACTGATTCCTTACACAAAACCAAATGCATAGATAACGAATCATAAGAATGTTAACCTGAAAAGAAACCGCAAGTAATGTTAAAAACGTTTTTTGATTTGGACTCTATGAATTCGTTAACACAAACACATGCGGAGTAAGTATTATAATTTATAACAGAGTGAGATATCATAACCATATGGTAATACATGAGGAAAACCAACAAAATGACTGGAAACAGCTTTATGACAAAAATAATGTGTCTTACATGCCGTATGATCAGGTACTTAAAATTAAAGTAAGAGAAAAGTCCAAAATACATCCTTGTGGTTTGCCAAAAGACCGCTTTACATCATTTTTCTTTTTTTTTGGAACAAAATCATCCACCGTTAGTAAAGTTGGCACAAATACATCCCTCAGTTAGTAATATCAGTTACTATGGACTAACGATGCAAATGATTTTCCGTTATCTCCTAACAAGAGTTAAAATATTTGCATCGTTATTCCTCATTGAGTTAAAATTTTTGCATCGTTAGTCCTCATTGACTATAGAGTTAAAATATTTGCATCGTTAGTCCTCCTTAAGTTAAAATTTTTGTATCGTTAGTCCTCATTGACTATAGAGTTAAAATATTTGCATCGTTAGTCCTCATTGAGTTAAAATATTTGCATCGTTAGTCCTTTGTTACGTTTTCGTCCGTTTTTTTACGTTTTCATCTGTTTTTTTACGTTTTCGTCCGATTTTTTACGTTTTCGTCTGTTTTTTTACGTTTTCGTCCGATTTTTTACGTTTTCATCTGTTTTTTTACGTTTTCGTCTTTTTTTTACGTTTTCGTCCGATTTTTTACATTTTCGTCTGTTTTTTTACGTTTTCGTCTTTTTTTTACGTTTTCGTCCGATTTTTTACGTTTTCGTCCGTTTTTTTTTTCGTTTTTCGTCTGTTTTTTACGTTTTCGTCCGATTTTTTACGTTTTCGTCTGTTTTTTTACGTTTTCGTCTGATTTTTTTACGTTTTCATCTATTTTTTTACGTTTTCGTCTGTTTTTTTACGTTTTCGTCTGATTTTTACGTTTTCATCTGTTTTTTTACGTTTTCGTCTGTTTTTTTACGTTTTCATCCGATATTTTACATTTTCGTCTGTTTTTTTTACGTTTTCGTCTGTTTATTTTTTACTTTTCTCTAAAAATTATTTGTACAATATTTTGTTTTTAGTGTGAAAATGCAAAAGAAGCTATAGAATGTTACACAATTTAACACACCATTACTGATAATTTAAGTCTTAAAACTTAAATATATATCCCATAATTTGATGAGTCCAAATAGCTCTTAAAGTATGTAAGTCATGGATTATTGTAAAATTATCTTTAGTGAACTAAGATTGCAGTCCAACAACCTATTCTGTTTTCATTCATTTTAACATATGAAAATAAATGTTTTTTTTATGTGTGGATACATTCTATAGCTTCTTTTATGAATTGCTCCTTCCCCATGCATAAAGATCATAATAATAGAAGATTATATTTGTTTTTTAAATCATTACACGTATCCACACGTAAAAAATTAGGCGTGATGAATTTTAAAATAATATATACGTTTTTTTTTTACATCTAGCGTACCACACGTTTAAAATTACGCGTGATGAATTTTTTTATTTAATTTTTTTTCCGACCACTAAAATGTTGACACGCAATCACGCGTACCCACACGTACATTAATACGCAAGATCAATGGGTAGTTTTGAATATAGAAAAAAAAAATAGACGAAAACATAAAAAATCGGACGAATACGTAAAAAAACAGACGAAAATGTAAAAAACAGACGAAAATGTAAAAAATCAGACGAAAACGTAAAAAATCGGACGAAAACGTAAAAAAACAGACGAAAATGTAAAAAATCGGACGAAAACGTAAAAAAACAGACGAAAACGTAAAAAAAAGATGAAAATGTAAAAAATCGAACGAAAACGTAAAAAAACAGACGAAAACGTAAAAAAACAGATGAAAACGTAAAAAATCGGACGAAAACGTAAAAAAACAGACGAAAACGTATAAAATCGGACGAAAACGTAAAAAATCGAACGGAAACGTAAAAAAGCGGACGAAAACGTAACAAAGGACTAACGATGCAAATATTTTAACTCAATGAGGACTAACGATGCAAATATTTTAACTCTATAGTCAATGAGGACTAACGATGCAAAAAATTTAACTTAAGGAGGACTAACGATGCAAATATTTTAACTCTATAGTCAATGAGGACTAACGATGCAAAAATTTTAACTCAATGAAGACTAACGATGCAAATATTTTAACTCTTGTTAGGAGATAACGGAAAATCATTTGCATCGTTAGTCCATAGTAACTGATATTACTAACTGAGGGATGTATTTGTGCCAACTTTACTAACGGTGGATGATTTTGTTCCAAAAAAAAGAAAAATGATGTAAAACGATCTTTTGGCAAACCACATGGATGTATTTTGGACTTTTCTCTTAAAGTAAACTACTAATGGAATATATAATGTTTATATATGTTACAAGGAACCTTTGTGGTTATGCACCCCATCGTAGGTTGTTAGCACATAGCGCGAATCGTTTAGATCTCTTTCTATCCTTTTCTTGACATTGCATCCTACGACTGAGCATTTGAAGTAGTTCCTGCGTTTTCAATAATGCCATTTGGTAAATAACGTATCTAGCTTAATTGCTGAAAACCAGAATATATTAAAACAACAATCTACACAACAGAAGTAATATATACGTGCAAAGCAAGAAGAAATAATCTAAGAACCCTAGTACGTTTGCTTCTAAAAACTACATGCTCTGTAGGGCCATGCGTATAATAATAAGATAACCTTTTTTGTCATGTTTTGCCATTATACCTTGGATATGGACTACTCTTAACCGTTTTCTTTCCATATTTCCTCCATTTAAACCCATCATCGACGACCTCAAGCTTCGTCTTCATACGAAGTGCAAGCTTCAATCCCTGATCATGCGTTATTCTTTCTCTCGTGCCCATATATCTATGTTACACAAGTTAAGTAAAACACTTAAAGTTAGATACATATAACAAGCTGTTGAAAACCAAAAGAGCAAAAGATAGGTTCTTTTGATTCAGGTTAAAAACATTAAAAAATATATATATAGATCGATAAATAGAAACACAATTACTGATCAACAAAACACTTGCTTGTGAAAATTATTTGGTCCTGGCATGAAGGAACCATCAATGGTATTGTGTGAACCTTTCGAACTAGTACCAGCTGTGAGTGTTTCTTGCATGACCAGAATAGTGTGCTCATCTTTGCTAGAACTATAGGATGTGAAATTTAAACCATGATATTTTCTTATAGCGTCGTTCGTAATCATTTCTTGAAAAACTGGATTTTGCTCACCCGTATTAACATGGGCTGCAAAATCTGAATGACTAGAGTCTTGGTAACTTGTTTGATCGGTCAGCGAATGATAACTATCAAATATATCTTCAAAACCATACTCACATGTTTGATCATCAAGAGGGTAGTCAAATGGAAGATTAGTTGGTTCAAAGGAGGGAAACAGGGTGTCCACCATGTTTCCTTTTCCTTTTTTTTTTTTTTTTTTTTTTTTTTTTTTTTTTTTTTTTTTTTTTTGGTGGACACAGGATCGGACACTTGCTTATATAGTGTTTTCAATGTAAGTGTCTCAATATTTAAATGTTAATGTTGTACTATAGATTGTTGGAATATGTTTTGTGATTAATGAATAGAATAAAGTATAATAACTATGAAACGGCCGCTAGGCCTGTTAAGAACAATACAATTGGCCCAATGTAACAAACTAACAATAATTCACTAACAGTCTCTTGCAGTTGGAACGCAAGTAGAACGAACACTCAAACTGGAATGGAACTCGTCAAATAATGCGGTAGGAAGACCTTTAGTGAAAATGTCAGCATCCTGATAACGAGAAGGCACATGAAGAACCCGAACCTAACCTCGAACAACCAAATCTCGAACAAACTGAATATCAATCTCAATGTGTTTTGTGTGCTGATGTTGAACCGTATTAGAGGATAAGTAAGTAGCACTGACTTTATCATAACTGACCAAAGTAGCCGAAAGCAATGACATATGAAGCTCTCGTAACAAATTTCGTAGCCATCGTGGGTAAAACGGAAATGTTTACCATCGGATGTTTACACATGACTATATCATGGGTTATGTGTACCCATGAGTTACCCTCAAAACGTTTTGTGAGTATTTTTTAGGTAACGTAAAAAAATCCCATGAAATATTTTACCACCGATTCAATGAACACACCCACGAATGATGTATGGACAAAATATACCCACAGATTACCCACACAGCAATTGTGGGTATTTTTGTGGTAACTTGGAAAATCCCATGCAACATTTACCCACAGATTGAGTGAAAAATGCCCAAAAACAATGTCGTGGTTAACATTACCCACATATAAATTAAAAAAAAAAAAAAAAAAAAAAAAAAAAAAAAAAAAAAAAAAAAATCATTGCTAGTCATTTACCCTCGAAGGTTCTCCCATTTAAATATATGTATGAATAATCCGTGGGTTTTCATCAATTACCCACAAAATTAGTCTGTGGGTATTCACGAGAACTCTTGTAGTGCACCACGATACTCAGCCTCAGAACTGGACCTGAAAAGTGTCACCTGACGATTAGATGACCAGGATAATAGGTTGTTGCCAAAAAACACACAATAACCTGAAGTCTATCAGAGCGTGAAGGTAAGATATTGAAGAGCACCCTCAAAGCTACGATATAAAGTTAGATCAGAAACAGGTCACCATCAGCCCCTAGCTTATATTCAGTGTCAACGGGTGTCCGAAAAGGGTTACACTGAACCATGTGAGCCTGCTTAAGTATCTTAGATGCATACTTCTATTGAGATAAAAACATAACTGAAGCATTACAAGTGACTGAAATACCAAGAAAATAATTAAGAGAACCAAGATCAGTCATAGAGAACTCCGCGTAACGAGAATCAATAATCCATTGTAATAAAGTTGCAGAAGAGGTTATGAATACAATATCATCAACATATAAAAGAAAATAAGCAGTCTCAGTCCCTGGTCAAAATATAAATAACGAGGAATCACACCGACTATGATAAAAACCTACTCATGTGATATATGCAGCAAAGCGCTGAAACCAAGCCCGACGAGCTTGCTTAAGACCATAAATAGAGCGATGTAGTAAACACACATGATAAACATGCCAATGTCGAGAAACCGCAAAACTAAGAATACCAAATAGTAGCCGGTTTAACAACCAGACTAAACGTCTCATCCACATCCACACCCGATAACTGGGTACTTCCACTCGCTACAAGACGATCCTTGTAGTGGCTGAGAGTACCACATGCTAAATACTTATGCCTAAACAGCCACATGGAACGAACAATGTTCGCATTCGCGGGACGAGGAAAAAAAGTCCAAGTATTATTTTTAATAAGGGCCTTTTATTCATCAATCATAGCATTATGCCAATTAGGGTCATTAGAGGCATCCGTATAAGACTTAGGTATGGAAGAGACACTAGACACATTTAACGTAATACGTCGAGTGGGACGATTAGGGACAACACGAAAACGAGTAACCATGGGGGTAAAAAAACTGTGTTTAGGTTAAAAAGTAATTGGGTTGATACGGACGGGGAGCAGTAGGGGTTGTATGGGTCGTAGAGGGTGAATGAACCACAGGGGGGTGTTTGGGTCGTAGTTGGTGTAGGGTCCTGTTGAACCAGACTCATGGTAGTAAGAGAGTGATGTTGGGCCGTGTTGAGATCGACCACAACAAGGTATTCTTGGAGAGCAAGATAGAGTCAAAAAAAAAATTTCAAGACTTCACAATGTCGTCAATTTTCAACCATTCAACAATTTTAGGGGGCAACATCAGCCTCACTAGTAGATTCACCCTTAATGTGATTAGAAACCTAAAAACCCTCACAGTGATTCTTTATAAAAAGACCAAGAAAAGTAGGTGTGTTTGTTAACATATAAATTAACGAGAACAAGGGAGATAATGTTATGGACACTTAGCAGTTTATCAGTTACATATAAAGTTGGATGTGTTGTTGGTGGGAGAAAAGGACCTTTCATGGTGTATATTATAGAAGGAAAACGATTTTCAGGCGGAAATTGTTCGGTTAGGATTTGGCAGTGGAGGCGGGCACGGCTGAAAAAGAAAACTAGGGTTAGATCAAGGTTGTAATACCATGTTGGAATATGTTTTGTGATTAGTGAATGATTAAAGATCAAACTTTTCTTACATACTAAGGGATCAATCTCCACCCTCTATCTTTATTTGATCTGATGGATGAAATTAATCCCAACAATTTAAAAAACTCATTTTCATCATTTTTTTTTCCAAATATTATTATATTTCAAACCGTTAATCGTTAAGCGAAAAAAAATATACCATTACGACGAGCATTTAATTATCTTTTTATAGATAGTCACTTTGATATACTTTCGACAAAAAAAAATTTCGTGCTTTTCACGCTTTTTTTACTTTTTTTTTTCGTTATTGAAATTTAAATGAAAAAATCACGTGTGATTAAACAATAATTTGAATATTCTAATAATATCACATGCGATATTAGTGTTAAATCACATGTGATATTAATTAGAATATTCAAATAACTGTTTAATCACATGTGATTTTCTTATGCAAGTTTTAACAATAAAGAAAAAAAATCGAAAAAAGACGAAAAAACGTGAAAAAAACGAAAAAGAAATTTTTTTCGAAAGTATATATCAAAGTGCCCGTCTATTGAAAGATAATTAAATGCTAGTCGCGATTGTATAATTATTTTCACTTAACGATAAACGGTTTATGAGATATTTAAATTATAAAAATTTAAGTAGAATATTAAAATGCTTTTAATCTAAGCAATTGTTTTATTTTTAGATGAAGGGTGGGGATAATTCGCTTGATATGTGAGAAATGTTTAGTATGTAAAATAACTCTGAATAAAGTATCCATACAATATAAATAATTATAAAACGTGCTAAGCTTTTTAAGGACAATACAATGGGCATAATGTAACAATAATCCACTAACATAGATTATATTCATTAATCTAATACGAGGTGTATATTGTATTACTTATGTTGTGGATCTTTCGTTAGCACCTTCCTTAAAGAATACGAAGACGACTATATGTGTTAATGCGAATGTGGTCCAATCTCATCTCGTTATTACACCAATATTTACATTCCTATATGTTTGAAAGTGATTTATACACTATCTAATTTACTTCCTACACCAGCTAGAAATTAAACCTATATGACCAGCTAGAAATTAAACCCATTTGACCAGCTAGAAATTAAACGGGGATTTTAATGGGGTTTGGGGCGGGGAGCGGAGAATCCTCGTCCCGCCCAATTAATATATACACATGTACAAATATATCTATACCTATATAGTATTTTGTTAGTATTTACATAATAAGAAAATTACTCTAATATTGTTAGTTTTTTTATATTTGTAAGATTGCAAAATTGTGATTATAAAAACTCGTTTATTGTCATATTTTTAAGTTTTAATTTTTGACGGTATAATTTATCATTATTTATGTATTATACTATCATTGAAAAGTTTATAAGGCTTGTTTGTAATTGATTATTAATAGGTTCGTTATTGCTAATGGTTTAAAAATAACAATAAATGTGAAATGATATGGCTTTGGTTGAGAATTGCACTCAAAGAGGACATCCCGATAAGATCCCCTATTAATACGGGGCGGGTTTGGGGGACCATCACGCCCTGACGGGGCGCCCCGATGGGGATCGGAGCGGGTTTAGGGAAAACTTTGATAATCAGGTTTGAGGATGGGGATGGTCGCCCCTCTCCAAAGCCGCCCCATTGTCATCCCTATTTACAAGTATGTTGAAGGAATACTCTGAGTGTATCTGAGAAGTGCAATTGGTTCATCTGCATCGCTTAAGATGATAAGTCATTATGAGAGACCTAAGGGCATTTTTCAGTCCTTAAGGTCTCAGGGGTTGTTGTCACTTCTCTGCCCTTTGTTATAGCTGCCTCCGTTATCAGGTTACAAAGTTTTCAATCAGTTTTACACTTTGTCTCTGCAAAGTACTTTTGTTGTAGCTGAGAAGGTACAAGGCATATCTGATGTGTTTATCATCAGATATGTGAACACTCAGTGAGTCCCTTTATACCATTGTACTTCCATTCAGTGGTCTTTCACTCTGACTTCTCTGAGGTTCACTCATGGTGTTTTACCTATGAGTCTTCTGGATAGTTGAAGATGTTCAGCTGTGCTGATCATTCAGTCAAGAGTAAACTTTGATCTTTGATTTACCCTGTTGACTCTGTCAGAGAAAGAGTTTGGATCTCTGACGTGATCAGTTATCCTGAACTTAGGCTGATTTAATGTTTCAAATACCTGTGAGGGATAATTAGGTCAGAATTTGACTCAACACAGAATACTAACAAGATCTAGAAGTCAACTGACGCAGGGCGCAAAAGCGAAATTTGTTAACCCTAGTCAAAGGGTTGATAAGCGAGGATGAAACCTCAAAAGAATAAAACCATAACAAGATATAAACTCTTTAGAACACATAACTTTTTTAATAATCAAAAGACAAAAAATTACAAAACCCTAAATCCTATATTTATAGAGGAAATTTATCTTACAGAAAAAGATAACAAAAGAAAAAAAAAAAAAAAAAAAAAAAAAAAAAACATCAACTAATAAACCCTCAAATATTGTCGTCATCGCAAAGAGACCAAAGTCACGCGACATACTAAACATTTAATTCAACTTTTAGGATTCTATAGAATCTCTTAAAACATTTTTCTTAGATATAAGATAAATCTTGTCACTGATTCCTTACTCAAAACAAAATGCATTGATGCGAATCGTAAAAATAATGATCCTGCAAAGAAACCTCGTGTATATTTAAGAACATGTTTTAAGTTAAATTTGCATTCATCATGAATTCCTAGTGTGAATTCCTTAATACAAACATATTAATAGAGTGGGATATCATAATTATATGGTAATACAAGGAAAAACACAATCAAATAGCCGGGAACAGTTTTACGATAAACATAATGCGCCTTACAGTACGAGCGCTTGAACATTTAGTACTAATGGAACATATATAACATGTTTATATCGATCACTAGGAACCTTTGTGGTTATGGACCCCATCGTAGGTTGTTATCACATAGCGTGAGTCCTTTACATCTCTTTGAATCCTTTTCTTGACATTGCATCCTACAACCGAGCACTTGAAGTAGTTCCTGCGTTTTCATTAATGCCATTTTTGGTAAATAACCTATCTAGCTAGCTTAACTGCTTAAACCCCGAATATACTAAAACAGCAATGTGCACAACAGAAGTAGTAATGTAATATACGCATGCAAAGCAAGAAGAAATAATCTAGGAGTGGTTGGTAAAGGCTTGCATATAGAAACAAAATAAATTTTTGGTCATGTACTTATTGGAATGATACCTTGGATATGGACTACTTTTAACCACCTTCTTCCCATATTTCCTCCATTTAAATCCATCATCGACGACCTCAAGCTTCGTCTTCATACGAAGCGCATGCACCTTTTCTCTCATGCCCACATCTCTACATTACACAAATCAAGATGAAAATTCTTTTACTACGATACATATGACTTTGAAAACGAAAAGAGCAACATGTTGTCGAGTATTGCTATTTACTAACTTAAGAGACATAAAAGCAATAGAAACACAATAACTCCACAAAACACTTGCATGTGAAAATTGTTTGGCCGTGGCATGAAGGAACCAATGAAGGTATTGTGTGAACTTTTCGAACTAGAAGCAACTGTGATTGTTTCTTGCATGACCTGATTTTGCTCATCTTTGCTAAAACTACAGGCTGTGAAATCCAAACTATGATCTTTTATTATAGCGTTGCCTGTAATCATTTCTTGAAAGGCGGGATTTTTCTCACTCGTACTAAAATGGGCTGCAAAATCTGACTGATTAGAGTCTTGGTAACTTGTTTGACCGGTCAGCGAATGATAAGTATCGAATATATCTTCAAAGTCATACTCACATGTTTGATCAGAAAGAGGGTAGTAATAAGGAAGGTTATTTGGTTCAAAGGAGGGAAACATGGTGGACACTCTAAGATAGATTGTATCAAAGACAAAAGTTATATTTAATGATGGAATATTGATGTTTTTATACTGTTTTCAATATGAGTATCTCAATATGTAGCTTACTGTTGCATGATTACATACTACACTTGTAAGCTTGAGAATAAAATAGAACACAGAAGTTAACGCATCCTATTATGCAGTCATGCAGGGGAGCATATTCATTCGATATCAAATCTTTGAGATTTTTCTTTGATTATGAAACCATTTTCTAGATTTTATGCGTGTTTTCTTTGTCAAGGTTATGATTTGGGCTTTATCGTTTGATTCGAGTATTCCACACTTGTATCTTAAGTGACAAAAAAGTTAGTATATCTTTTTCCCAAAAGAATGTCAGTACATTGTTGGGTTTTCTTCATTTTTCTAGTATATGTGTTCATCAAAGGAGTATATCTATTTTTAACACAAGATCTCAGATTGTTTAGTCTAAATTTAATCTCGAAGAAGCTAGCAAGTAAGGTGACAAACAAAAGATCTTGGACAAATTAAAGTCGCTAGTGATTTAAGTGACGCCGAAAGATTAATCTTTGAAACTGTTAGTTTTGTGGACATAATTTATTAGTTGTGTGTTAGGATCGAACTCGAGATCACGGGATTGCACACTTTACGTATGAGAATTAAAGTTTAATAATTAAATATAAAATGTTGTATTTAATTATTATATACACAATAACGACTAACGAGCGTTAGGTAATTAACGTTAATTGACTAACGGGCGTTAAATAATAAAAGGAAGAACTAGAGATGAAAAATAGAGAACAAAAAAGATCTAGAAACCCTTATGGGTTAATAGATCCGATCGGCCATGGGGTTTACCCAACCCAATCCATAGCTTGTTCCCTAAGTTTTGTCATCCTATATAAACAAAGGTAAGGGGCCATTGTTTGGGTAATCTTGTACACACACAAAACCCTAAAGCTCTTGTTTTCTCTTCCTCTTTGGTGATCGACCGAATATACAAACCCTTAGGGTTTTTCGGTTTCAATTTTTATAAACAAAATTGTTTTGGTTTAATTATTGTGTTTACTAAACTAGCATTTACTTTAATTCGTTAATAGTACGTGTGTACAAGAACGTGGTGTAAACACACTATTGTTTACATCTTGGATTGAATTACAAAAGGGTAAGGAGTAATTCCAATAATCCATATAAACCCTAATTAGGGTTCTTAAAGTTGATTGCTTGGAATTAGATTCTTATTTGGCTAGAATCTTAAGGTACGCATACTATTTACGTTTGGTTAATTAATTTACATGTTATATGATCTACTCGCTTCCGCATGTTTACTTTGATGTTATTGTTTAATTATGATTGTCATGTATTAAATTCCAACAGTGGTATCAGAGCCAGGTTAATGTGTAATTAATTACCAAAACGCATAAAAAACGAATCTTGAATTGTGTTTAAACATGTTTGGTCGATTTTAGGGTTTATCCAAATCGAACCCTAATTTTTAATTTAGGGTCGATTGCTCTTTATTATTTTTTTAGGGTTTGTGTTTGGTAATTTAATTTGATTAGGAACCCTAGGATTAACATATTATTTTTATGTATTTATGTATGCGATCTTGTGGCAACTTAATAATTGTTATGTAGAATCTATGAAAACGTGCATGTTTGGCATGGATTCATTGTTGTGATAATTTAAATTGTTTAAATTTACTATATGAATTAATGGTTCAGTTTTACACATGTAATTTAATTGATAGATGTCGAATTGGGGAAGACTCCAATATATATTAAGTAATCAATAACGTGCTATGTGGTGTATATTTAACTATGACTAACGCAATCGATACGTCGATGCATGTCGCTCTCTTACCTTTGTAAGTGATAGTCTTAGTTGAATATATACAATATAAACCTAGAATTGATTATTAATATGTTTTATCAAATTAAGTTTGCATGTGGCAACATGTTTTTTACATAATTAATTGTTATGTTATGTAAGTCTATTTAGTTATTTTATTTTTTATTAGTATTACTTGTTTTTTGTTTAGTTATTGTAAAGACATGTTTATAAACGAAAAAGGGTAATTTTGAATAGAAAAATAATATGGACTAAATAATGGTGAAACAATGAATTATTTTCAAAGAGTTAAATTTTCAAAGTGTTTTAATTGATTGTTGAGTTTTGTACCAATAGTACGAACGGCTCACCCAATTGTGACAAACTATAAGAGAGGTATAAGTAGGAACGGGTTTTTAATAAGCTTTGCGCTGTCCTTTGGGTGAATTAGCTTTAATGTACAAAATCACTTTAAGGGTGAATTAGCTTTAATTCTATGCGCCACTTTGTGGTAATTATCCGAAACACTAAGTCTTTAGACTTATGAAAAAGTACGATATAATGGATGATAATTAAAGGTAAATTCTTTGATTGGTGAATCCAATACCTCAATTGAAAACGTTTGTAAATTTGATCTTAATGAATTGGTAAATAAAAAGGTTTTATTAAACTTGTGATACGAAGATGTATGCATGCTTCTTCGTACATATTTTGATTATAAACATCAAAACTAGTACCCTTTAAAATTAAGTTAATGCAATCTAATTAAAAAACACTTGAAGTTGTAATTTACGTCATGTGAGAGCTTGGACTAGATTGCAATGGAAAGGTAAATTCATACTTTCATTACTAGTAGATCAACTGATGTAATGAAACTATGTTAATTTGCAGTTTTTTAAATTAGACGACTTAAATTGAGTTGTAAGTGAGAGCTTGGACTTAAGGCATAAGATGGGGATAAAACATGCTTATATTGGAAATTGTTTGCCAATATAAATCCCATAAAGATCTAGGAATTGGAAATTGTTTGCCAATTATTGTTCGACAATTACCTTGTTGAATACTTTCAATACTAGCAGATCAACTGATGTAATGAAATTATGTCAATTAGGGTCCTAGCTTTAAGAAAATTCTATAGTTCATATGAATATAAACCAATGGGTATTTAATTTTCTTAAAAATTGTATTATCGAAAATACTAAAATTGAATTTTGTAAATTCTTTTAATGTATTAATGCAACATTAAACCGTAAACGTGGGATATTCTTTTATTGGTAAATTGATCTACACCCATAGGGGGTTTTTGGCTAGAGTCAATTTTACTAAAAGGATAAACCTAGTCTCCTTTCCATGAAAGAAGCGTGAGACTTAATCCTATTCTTTTTCATGAATAAGAAAGATATGATAGGAAAATTAGAATTGTCTAAATTCTAAATACATAACTCATAGCAACCTTTAATAGTTAAGAGAATTGCACATTTTCCATAGAGATTTCATTACCCTCTTTCGGTAATTGAATTCTCATATAACAAATATGATATTTGGTTAACTGGAAAACATGTGTAATTTTTTATAAGTTATTAAATTAGAAGCTAGACTAATTACCGCAAAATAGTAAAAGACAAACTAGTATCTTTTATCTAGTTGTTTTGTTTTGACCATTTAAAGGTACTACATACCATTGTTGGGATGATAGACCTATTAAGGAAGAAATTGCACGCCCAATTTTTCAAGTTAATTGTACTGATGGATAGTCCATCATTTACAAAAGTAAAATACATTCTTTTAGTACCTAAGTAATTGTTACGTATGGGTTTTCTCAAAGGTGTAAGAAAGTAAATAGCACACTATTCGCTTTTACTGGTTATGAAACACTTACAATGTTGTCAAATCCAGTGGGAGCATTGTGTACTAAATAATGAATTATTGTAATGATCTGTAATTCAGTGGGAGTTACAAGCTTTGTCATCTTGGTAAAAACCCAGATTATCTCTAGAATGTCTTGAGATAATTACTTTCCAATTGTAGAAACTTATGTTTTTAAGGATAGTCATGTGCGTTTTCTTACTAGACAATGAAGTGGTTCTACATCTACTAATTATGCTAATATCTATGACACAATCATATTGATCACATAAACAAATGAGTGACGTGTTTTTTATCTGATACATGATGTTGTTCCATGCACAAGTAGGAGAAATATTTATTGTGTGCAAGGTACAACACATAAGAATATGATTTAAAGGATTCTCTTGACTGCAAGGTATGAGACTAACGTTCTACCCCATCTAATCCAAGAAACACTTGGTATTGCAATTTACGTTATGTGAGAGCTTAGCTAGATTGCAATAACAAGGTAAAACTCCATGTTACGTGAGACCGTATCTGGATAATTTGTAGTTTATAAATTAGATACCTATTAGAACAAGTGTCAATATGATAATAAAACTACTTCAAACTAAATATTTATGTATTATTGAAATGACATAAATAAATTTAGTAATCTAATACTACTTCAATTTGAATATTTATGTATTATTGAAATGACATAAATAAATAAAGTAATCTAATACTACTTCAATTTGAATATTTATGTAATTTTGGAATGACATAAAATAAGTGAAGTAATAAATTAACTTGAAATTATTATTGAAACCAATAGATGGTGTTCATAATTACTTTAGTTAAACATGTTTATGTTTCATTGTAAAGATATAAACATGAAGTCTTTTAATTGTTACAAGACTTATAATAAAGTAAGACGTTAACTTGTTATGTTTTTTTAATTAAAACATATACAAGAAGTCATTGAGTTGATCAATGATTTATAACATATAGTGGGATTATAACAATTTATGTCTTCTTGTTGAGACATGGACATGCAGTGACTTGGTCAAAAAGTACTTATGTTATATAGCATGCAATTGACTTGGAAATTCTATTATACCATTAAGTTGACTAAGTTGGTGAATAGATAAGTCAAACGAAATATATTTATCTTACATATTGTAAGATTGTCTTACAATATTAATCCTAATGAAATACAAAATGTTTATGGTATGTTCAGTTAGGAAAATCAAACTCTTGTTATATTGTTTGATTAAAGATAACGTTGACTTCTTTTCTTCCAAAAGTTATCAAGGTTAGAAAATTGAGTATGGATTGGATATACTCAATAAGACTCCAATCTAGAAGATTAACAAGACACCATTTTGTTATGGAATGTGATGAATCACATTAAGTCTTAAAATGAAGTTCTGAATTTGTTAGACTACTTATGAGTAGGTTATTAACAAACTAAATGTCAAGAACTGTCAATATGTATTTGTAATGTCCCAAAAAGAGAATATTGTATTGTTGCTTTATTTGCTAAGTATTTATAGATAGTCTATAAATTACAAAAAGCAAGTAGGAGTTTTTATCTTGAAAAGATAAAATTACAAGATACATAATATTCTAAAACACACTAGTGAAAATCATGATGTGGCTAAACATGTAAATGATAGACCTCAAGATGATGGAATTCTCATTCATAGATTCGCAAGGATATCTCATATATTTGATTAATATGCTGAGGATTATATTATGATGCGTTACCAAATATTGAATTGAGTAAATTACTCATACTATGAATGTTAAAAATGTTGTCCATAAAGATAATCAATTTTTGAAAAATTGGTTTATTTTAATTCTTAGTAGTTATACTAGAGAATGAAGATGAGTTTATTCAAAGATAAGGTAACCCTAGTGGTTTAAATCTTTGTGTAGAAATCATATGGACAATATTGTACACATATTTTAATGCATGTCTTATAACAAGATTATTAATCATACTTAAGCAATTAACTATGATTGAATATTCTTTTCTAAGCACATTAAATATACTAAGATAATAATTGTCATACCTATTTTTATTAATATGAAAAATGACAATGGAATATCAAAACTCTTTCTTTAGTGATTACTTGAGCAATGACGGTAAGTAATCAAAAGGATTTTTGAATTCATAATCATCTTTGGAAGTGTAAAATGTTCATTAATTCATGCATCTATGAGATAATTCTTATGTTTAAATATTAAATTCAAGTTTTGATTTATAATTTAAAATAAGATAAATCCTAAGTATTCCTGAAAGCTAGTGGGAGTATTATGTTTACTTTCTTAAATCATATATGTTAGATAACATATAGGAAGTAACATTTCATATAAGTTAAATGTTAAGTCTTAACTTGGAATGAAACTTCACTTGAAAGATTTAGGAAATAAAACATATAACCTTGGAATGTGTGTTTATTATTATAAACATATGCGGTAAATAAATCTAATAGAACATGATATATCATTTAGAATGTCTAAATGGATACATATCTTTTAAATAAGATAGAACATGAATGAAATCTAAGTACGACTCGAAGATTTTTCATGAACATCATGTTACATAAACGAATTGTTATAAGATGTTATGACAATGTTGATATCTAATTGAAAGTTATTAGATAACTAGTTCAATGATTATTCTAATGTAATATGTTTGGATATAGAATTACATCCTCAGCCTGGAACAGCTTTCAGATTCTATAAATGAACATTTTGTCAATTGTTGTGCAAATTGTCATAGCCAACAAACTTGAAAGTTTGGAAGGCATCAAACATTACACAGTAGATATTCAAGTTTACGGAATTTTAAAGAGCATATTTTTGTTTGCATACAATGATGCTAATGAAATTGAGATGACACTCAATACTAGTCATGGTAAGATTTCATCCTTGTTAATGGCCATGTGTACTAGTTATGCTTAACTAAGAGCATAGTTGCATTATACATTAAAGAATAAGAATACTTTAAACTTTAAAAATGTTTGAAAGTTTAATTATCATAAATTGGTTGTTGAGGATGTCACACACTTTATGAAGTATTATGTGGCAATATCAAATTATTTGAATGCACACATACAAGAACTTCACCAGTTGAAATTCTTGAAATAAGTATTCTCAAAATTCTGATAGATCAAAGTTAGTTGATTTATGTCTTGTCAACAAGTATGATTGTCATAACTTGAGACATAATTCATCAACTAGAATTTTCATGCATTGATCTATTTAGTATTTGGATAAAGGATGTTACGCATTTATTATTTGTAATGAATTTAAGTACTTTGTACGTTTATTTTTATTAATAATAAATTGTATCATATATTTGCATGTTTAATTCATGAATAATTTAGTTATTCTAAATTGTCCATTGTCGATCAATGATATGGGAATATCATTGAATTAAGATAAATTTGGGTTTTGGTATAATATACTTGATAGTATATTGATGCGCTGACATGTCAAATTCACATGATATTCAATGAATTGAAAATAGGACTTATCCCAAACTACATGATTGTACTTTATGGATATTGTTATTAAGTAAATCATAAATAGTTATCCTCAGACTTGAGATACCAGATAACTGTTATGAATGTAGTGCATTCTGTGGAACAATTTAATGCTACACGTAACTGGTAGTCATAAGGATTATTTTCGGAATTGTTACAAAATTATTGGGTTATGCTTGTAGTCAAGATAGAATTTGTTCCTTCGAATTTATTTTGAAGTTTAATACTGCTGGGCCCCTCGTAGGGTTGACGAGATGTTTACATGGCCATGCCCAAGATCTTCCTTGAAATGTTCAAAAGATTTAGTAATCTTGTTCAATCACAAACAACGAGAAACATAATTGTTGAATAAAGAATGATTTAAATCCATATCTTTATTTAACGTAGTATTAGTAACACAAGGATAATAATAATGATGAATCGTTAAAACGTTTTTCCAGGAGACCTTACTCGAGCTGTACTAGAGGCATCGAAGTGTTGCTAGACGCTAACCGATGTGATTACACTATTAAAATATGTCCAAGTGGGAGCTGTTAGTTTTGTGAACATAATTTAGTAGTTGTGTGTTAGGATCGAACTAGAGATCACGGGATTGCACACTTTACGTATGAGAATTAAAGTTTAATAATTAAATATAAAATGTTGTATTTAATTATTATATACACAATAACGACTAACGAGCGTTAGGTAATTAACGGTAATTGACTAACGGACGTTAAATAATAAAAGGAAGAACTAGAGATGAAAAATAGATAACAAGAAAGATCTAGAAACCCTTATGGGTTAATAGATCCGATCGGCCATAGGGTTTACCCAACCCAATCCATAGCTTGTTCCCTAAGTTTTGTCATCCTATATAAACAAAGGTAATGGGTCATTGTTTGGGTAATCTTGTGCACACACAAAACCCTAAAGCTCTTGTTTTCTATTCCTCTTTGGTGATCGACCGAATATACAAACCCTTAGGGTTTTTCGGTTTCAATTTTTATAAACAAAATTGTTTTGGTTTAATTATTGTGTTTATTAAACTAGCATTTACTTTAATTCGTTAATAGTATGTGAGTACAAGAACGTGGTGTAAACACACTATTGTTTACATCTTGGATTGAATTAAAAAAGGGTAAGTGGTAATTCCAATAATCCATATAAACCCTAATTAGGGTTCTTAAAGTTGATTGCTTGGAATTAGATTCTTGTTTGGCTTGAATCTTAAGGTACGCATGCTATTTATGTTTGGTTAATTAATTTACATGTTATATGATCTACTCGTTTCCGCATGTTTACTTTGATGTTATTGTTTAATTATGATTGTCATGTATTAAATTCCAACGGAAACGTACTATTAATGATAGCGACCAGGGTTTAATTACTTATGTAGCAAACAAAAAAGTTGCTAGTAATTTTTTGTAAGTATCTATTGTAAAGTGAATTTAGAGAGAAAGATTGTTGGTGAAAGTTGTGATATTATTATTACTGAAATAAATGATACAGTACAACCATTTATAGAGATTACAATGTTGACTTTCTACTTTGACTAATAACAAAATTAACTAACTAACTATCCTAGAAACTACTAGAAGCTATTACATTGAGCCAATGTTGTTTGAACTTGAGAGGTTGAGATGTAGGCTTAGACGGTATTGAGTTGACTTGATGAGTCTGTGGTGTTGTCATGCCTTTTACAGTCTTGACTTCTTTACCCCCCCCCCCCCACAAGTAGGCAGTGTGTAGGGGTCACACATGCCATACTTGGAAATGCAATTGTAGTGAAGCACCTTGCATAGTCCCTTTGTTAGCACATCAGCTGCTTGCAGACTTGAGGGAATAAAAGTGGGAAAAATTGAACCTTCTTTGATTTTATCTCTAACAAAGTGACAATCCAATTCAATATGTTTTCTTCTTGCATGATGCACTAGATTGGAAGCAAGAGCAATTGTGGAAGCATTATCACATTTAATCTGAATAGGACTATGGAGAGTAATATGTTGATCCTTGAATAGACATTTTAACCAAGTGATTTCACAAGTACAATCTGCAAGGGCCCTGTATTCTGCTTCTGTTGAGGATCTGGAAACCACTGATTGTTTCTTTGAAATCCAAGAGACCAAGCATTTACCTAGGAAAACTGCATACCCTGAAATAGATCTCTTTGTTGTTGGGCTGGCAGCCCAATCACTATCACAATATGCCTGCAAAGTAGGTTCATTGGTGGAAGGAAAGTGTAAACCTTGGCCTGGTGAGAGCTTGATATACCTGAGAACCCTGATTAAGGCCTTCATATGAGTGGTTCTAGGTGCATGAGAAAACTGACTTAAGTGTTGGGCTGCAAAGGAGAGGTTTGGCCTTGTTATTGTTAGGTGGATTAGCTTTCCAACTAGAGTTCTGTAATGTGATGGATCTGATAGGAGTTCTCCATCAGTGTTGTTGAGGGCTATTTGTGGATCCAGGGGAGTGATTGAGGGTTTTGTGTTGAGTACATTACCAGCTTGAAGGAGCTCAAGTGCATAATTCCTTTGTGTCATAGCCATGCCTGTTTGATTCCTCAAGAACTCAATACCAAGATAGTAGTGTTAGGGACCTAGATCTTTGATGCTAAAAGCTTGGTTGGGTTGCTGTTTGATGTTGTTAATGATATCTTGGTTGTTGCCAGCTAGGAGAATGTCATCCACATACACCAACACGACAGTGAAACTGTAACCAGAAGTGAGAGTAAAGAGGGAAGTATTTGCATAACTTTGAATAAAGCCCAATGTGAGAAGAAAGTTTGTTAATTTGGTGAACCACTGTCTATTAGCTTGTTTTAGGCCATATAGGGACTTTTTAAGTTTACAAACAGTGTTTGGAGGAACAGGCTTATCATAACCTTGTGGAATGGTCATGTACACCTCTTCATGAAGATCACCATGGAGAAAAGCATTGTTGACATCTAGTTGTTCAATGATCCAGTGTTGATGTACAGCTGTGGCCAAGAGTTCTCTTACAGTCACCATTTTGGCTACAGGTACAAAGGTCTCCTTGTAGTCAATACCTTCCTTTTGAGTGAAGCCTTTTTGCAACAAGCCCTGCTTTGAACTTTTTTATTCTCCCATCTGCATGATACTTGATTCTAAACACCCATTTGTAGCCTATGGGTAGTTTGTCAGGAGGAAGAAGGGTAATCTCCCAAGTACCATTGGATTCTAAGGCCTAAATTTCCTTATTTATAGCTTCTACCCACCTAGGATCCTTAGCAGCCTGGTTATAGGTGTGTGGTTCTGTAGTGTGATTGATAGTGTTGATTAAATGTATGTGTTTTGGATTTTGGATGTTATTATAGTTAATAAAGGTGGAAAAATGGTGTTTGGAAATGCTGATAGCTGTGGTTTTTGGTAACTTGTGGTGATAGTCATTGAGCTTAGAGGGAAGTTTCTTGATTCTAGTGGAACTTCTAGTGGGTATTGGTGGAGGTGGAATTGGTGGAGTTGGATCAGTTACATTGGTGGTGGTGTTTGATTCTGTGTTGGTTGCAGTGGAGGTGTTTGGATCAGTGTTGGTTGTAGTGATGGTGTTTGGATCAGTGTTGGTTGCAGTGGTGGTGTTTGGATCAGTGAGTGGTGATGTGGCAGAAGTGTTAGGTGACTTATGGGATTGTAAATTTGATGATAAGGGTGAGGGTGAGGTATTGATGGTTGTATTTGAAGGACTTGGAGATATTGGAGGTGTAAAAATGGGAGCTTCTGGTGTTGGTGGCTTGGACTGTGATGGTGTAGCAAGTGGAGGTGGATCATGGAATGGGAATAAGGTTTCATCAAAGGTAACATGCCTGCTTGTTGTGGTCTTATGTGTCTTTGGATCATATAAATTGTAGCCCTTTTGGTTGTTTGGGTAGCCTACAAGAACTGGTGGAATGGATCTGTGATCAAATTTATCAGTTGTGTTTTGGTGAACAAATGCTCTACAACCTATGACTTTGAGGTGATTTAGGTTGGGTGGTGTGTTGTAAAGCAACTCAAAAGGTGGTTTGTTGTGAATAGCTCTTAATGGGAGCCTGTTAATGATGTAAGTGGTTGTGAGGACACAATAGCCCCAAAGGTGAATTGGAAAATTTGCTTGGATTTTAAGTGCTCTTGCAATTTTTAAAAGTTGTTTGTGTTTTCTCTCAACCCTAGCATTTTGCTGAGGAGTGTAGGGACAAGTTGTTTGATGACTGATTCCATTTTGTGAGAAGAAATCTGAGAGATGTGTTTAGAAATTATGTCCCATTATCTGTTCTTATGGTCTTGATGGTGGTTTTGAAATGATTTTGAACATAGAAACAGAATGCTTTGATGTTTGAAACAACATGTTGTTTTGATGGCATCAAATATGTGCATATTGCCCTTGAGTGATCATCAACTATGGTTAAGAAATATTTGCATTTATTTATGGTGGTGTGTCTATAGGGTCCCCATACATCAATGTGCATATGAAAAACTTTCATTAAATGGCAAGGCATGATGTTTTGCAAGTGGACAGACATTACATTTGAAATTTGAGTTACAATGAAATGAAGCACTAAGATATTTGATTTGACTGACAACAACAGGTGATGAGTGTCCAAGCCTAGAGTGCCACAGGTGTTGATTGCTGGTTATAGTGAAAGCAGTGTGTTTGGTTGGTGAAGATGGTGCTTTATCCAACAGGTAGAGACCATTACAAAGGCTGCCAAGAGCAATCCTCTGGTCATGGTCCTGAAAAATGCACATGGTAGCAGTTAGGATAAGTGAATAAGTTGTGCCCTTGAGTAGTTGACTTACTGATATCAGGTTGTATGAAAAGGTTGGTATGTATAGAACATTGTGAAGTGTAATGTAGGCATCAATTGTATGATTGTTTGAGTATGCAGCAAAGATTGAGGGGGTGTTTGGTTCAGGCAGAATCCCTTCTCTTTGCTTCTCCTCATGCCTAACCATCCCATAAGCTTTCACAATAGTTGGTAGACGTTGCATCAACAAAATTTGACCTCTGACATTAGCATAACTCTCATCTAACCCCATCAAAAACTAAATCAATCTCTTCCTTTGATCCCTTTCAACACTTTCCCTACCATTGTCACAGTTACATGGATAAACATACAAATGTGGCAATTCCAATGCATCAAGTTCATCCCAAAATCCTTTTAGCTTTTGGTAATACACCTCAACAACACAATTAAATTGTTTCAACTGAACCAAATTTTGAGTTAACTAATAAATTCTATGACCATCAATATGTGAGTATTGTTCTTGCAACTCAAACCACAATTTTGAAACAGAACTAATAAAATTCAAATTATTACTAATTTGTTCAGCCACAGTATTCAAGATCCATAAAATAAGCATGTCGTTGTTCCTCTCCCAAAGAGCTCTTGTGACTGAATTAAGATTAGGTTCAGGATACTGACCGTTGATCAACTTCATTTTGTTCTTAGCATTTAATGCAATTACCATTGACCTCTTCCACGAGCTGTAGTTGTCTAAGCCTGTGAGTTTCTTTGAAATCAGGATCAATCCAGGGTGATCAGTTTGATGCAGAAACAAAGGGTGATCAGGTGTGATTCTTCCATCAAATGTAGTGTTCACTATTGGTGTATCTGGAGATGCCATTTTCTTGATTGTTTGATCAGTTTGATGAAAAATGAAGGTTTGTTAATGGTGATTGTAACAGTTTGTCGAAACAGAGTAGAAAACAGAGTGATGTGTTATGAATTTAAGAATATATGAGTTTTGAAGTGAGTTTGGTGTGGGATTGATGAGATTTGATGATTTGATTGTCAGAAATGTAACAGAAAGTGATAGAATGTGATGAAGAATGGTGGTAAGGGTGAAGAGAAAATTGGCGGGAAAAACGGTTATGACTGAAATTCTGTTAGAGTCACCGAAAAAGTTTGTTATAGTGATCGGAATCAGTTGAGCACCATGGTTTGTGGTAGCTCTGATACCATATTGTAAAGTGAATTGAGAGAGAAAGATTGTTGGTGAAAGTTGTGATATTATTATTATTGAAATGAATGATACAGTACAACCATTTATAGAGATTACAATGTTGACTTTCTACTTCGACTAATAACATAATTAACTAACTATTCTAGAAACTACTAGAAGCTATTACATTGAGCCAATGCTCCTTTACACAGTTTGAACTTGAGAGGTTGAGATGTAGGCTTGGACAGTAGTGAGTTAACTTGATGAGTCTGTGGTGTTGTCATGCCTTTTGCAGTCCTGACTTCTTTAGTATCCAAATTCATTTTTCCTATTTTAACTTTTAATTATGTAAATCGTGTGTATCATTATAGATATATTACGACAATTAATGACGGATAAATGATGATTAAGTTGTCATGTGTCATAATATAATTGTCCATGTGTAAAATAGAGAAAAGAAATTGGATGCACGCAAAATAATATAACGGCTAGCAGAATACGTTTAAAAATGATCATCCTATTGATATAGAAAAGAAATTATATGTAACATTTACAAGATGCAAGCCACTAAAATATAATTGGTATGGTGTAGTTCGATTTTTTTTCTTGGCCGACTAATTTAGGTGGTTTGAACCCACCGCCACACATACTCAAACCAAATAAAACCCTTCCTTTTCAGGAGGTTGGCGTGGCCACTTAAGGTTGTTGACACCTAGCAGGAATTGAACTTGAGACCTGATACGTGCAAGAAGTTCAAGACCAAGTCTAGTTGGAATAATTCAACCATGCATTATCTTCATATGCCATCATGCATTAATTTAGGAACTAGTACTTCCAGTAACCATGCACTAAACCATGCACGTTTAGATTATTGTGTTAGTCTTCACACGTTTACCTTTAGTTGCTTAATATTAGGATATCATTGTTCATTCCTTTGCCTATTTATATGTACTGGTTTATGAAATGAAAAAGAGAAGAAAAAGAATGAATTAGTTCAAGAGTTAGTTCTTAGTTTAGTTATAGTTTAGAAGGAGAATAACCATTTCGAATCGGTTTCTATCAAATGGTGCTTTCATTGCTTCGAACTATGCCTCCAAAACGTAACATACCATCAATCGAAGAGTCCATGGCATCCATTGCCGACTCATTCTCCAAATTCGTTGCATCTCAAACCGCATTCACTGCCCAACTCAACATTATCATGGAAAAACAAAAACACACCTTAGCCTTCATCTCATCGATCTACCAAGCTAACCAACGAGCAACCAACACACCATCCATCACCACACCACAGACAGGCACACAACAAGTTATCACACCACCACCACTAGATACCGAGAAACCTGAAATCACCTTGAAAGACATTGTCAACCAAAACATCACTACTACCGTCAACATTACTACAACCATCACCAAGACATACACCGAGGTCACCACCTATACTCCTCCCGTGTTGTCGCCAATAATCCAACGTGATATGGTCACCTTCCATTCAACCAACATTCATCAAACCTGCAACTTTTCCACAGTGGAGGACAAGTTAGAAGCCAAACGAGTTCGGTTTTCGCCCTCACTCTTCATCACCCTTGGTTTTCGATGTGAGAAGACATGTCATTCCGGTCACCAATGCTATCCACCAAAGTTTGTTTTTCTCCAAACCAAACCAAAACCACCTTGGAAATCACATGACAAGCGGTACACCACCATGAGTCTTGAGGACAAGACTCGTTTTGAGGCGCGGAGTATTGATACGTGCAAGAAGTTCAAGACCAAGTCTAGTTGGAATAATTCAACCATGCATATGCACGTTTAGATTATTGTGTTAGTCTTCTTCACACGTTTACCTTTAGTTGCTTAATATTAGGATATCATTGTTCATACCTTTGCCTATTTATATGTACTGGTTTATGAAATGAAAAAGAGAAGAAAAAGAATGAATTAGTTCAAGAGTTAGTTCTTAGTTTAGTTATATTTTAGAAGGAGAATAACCATCTCGAATCGGTTTATATCAAGACCTCACACATTTTAATGTGATAGTCACAAACCCTTTGCCACTAGCTAGGCCACCCTTAATTGGTTAAGTGTAGAATGTTCGAATTTCTTTTTCTCTTGCCATCTTCTTTTTAGACTCTTCCTCTTTACGAAGAAACATCGTATAGAATATGCCTTTAGAAAAAAAGAACATAAACGTTTAAATATGAAATTTTATAGTGTATAAATCACTTTCAAACATATAGGAATGTAAATATTGGTGTAATAATGAGATGAGATTGGACCACATTCGCATTAACACATATAGTCGTCTTCGTTTTCTTTAAGGATGGTGCTAACGAAAGATCCACAACATAAGTAATACAATATACACCTCGTATTAGATTAATGAATATAATCTATGTTAGTGGATTATTGTTACATTATGCCCATTGTATTGTCCTTAAAAAGCTTAGCACGTTTTATAATTATTTATATTGTATAGATAATTTATTTAGAGTTATTTTGTATATTAAACTTTTCTCACATATCAAGCAAATCATCCCAATCCTTCATCTAAAAATAAATCAATTGCTGAGATTAAAAACATTTTAATATTTTACCTAAATTTTTTTAATTTAAATATCTCTTAAACCGTTTATCGTTAAGCGAAAATAATTACACTATCGTGACTAGCATTTAATTATTTTTCTATAGACGGGCACTTTGATATATGCTTTCGAAAAAAATTTATTTTTCGTTTTTCTCACGTTTTTTCGTCTTTTTTTTTCGACCTTTTTTTTCTTTGTTGTTAAAACTTGCATAAGAAAATCACATGTGATTAAATAGTTATTTGAAAATTCTAATTAATATCACATGTGATATTAATATCATATGTGATTTAACACTAATATCGCATGATTATTAGAATATTCAAATTATTGTTTAATCGCACGTGATTTTTTCATGCAAATTTCAGTAACGAAAAAAAAAAAACGTAAAAATAGGTGAAAAACACGATTTTTTTTTGTCGAAAGTATATCAAAGTGACTATCTATAAAAAGATAATTAAATGCTCTTCGTAATGGTATATATATTTTTTTTTGGCTAAACGATTAACGGTTTGAAATATATTAATATTTGAAAAAAAAATGATGAAAGTGAGTTTTTTAAATTGTTGGGATAAATCTCATCAATCAGATCAAATAAAGATAGAGGGTGGAGATTGATCCCTTAGTATGTAAGAAAAGTTTGATCTTTAATCATTCATTCATCACAAAACATATTCCAACATGGTATTACAACCTTGATCTAACCCTAGTTTTCTTTTTTAGCCGTGCCCGCCTCCACTCCCAAATCCTAACCGAACAATTTCCGCCCTAAAATCGTTTTCCTTCTATAATATACACCATGAAAGGTCCTTTTCCACCACCAACAACACATCCAACTTTATCTGTAACTGATAAACTGCTAAGTGTCCATAACATTATCTCTCTTGTTCTCATTAATTTACATGTTAACAAACACGCCTACTTTTCTTGGTCTTTTTATAAAGAATCACTGTGAGGGTTTTGAGGTTCCTAATCACATTAAGGGTGAATCTACTAGTGAGGCTGATGTTGCCCCCTAAAATTGTTGAATGGTTGAAAATTGACTCCATTGTGAAGTCTTGAATTTTTTTTGACTCTATCTTGCTCTCCAAGAACGCCTTGTTGTGGCCGATCTCAACACGACCCAACATCAATCTCTTACTACCATAAGTCTGGTTCAACAGGACCCTACACCAACTACGACCCAAACACCCCCCTGTGGTCCATTCACCCTCTACGACCCATACAACCCGTACTGCTCCCCGTCCATATCAACCCAATTAACTTTTAACCTAAACACAGTTTTTTTACCCCATGGTTACTCGTTTTCGTGTCGTCCCTAATCGTCCCATTCGACGTATTACGTTAAATGTGTCTAGTGTCTCTTCCATACCTAAGTCTTATACGGATGCCTCTAATGACCCTAATTGGCATAATGCTATGATTGATGAATAAAAGGCCCTTATTAAAAATAATACTTGAACTTTTTTGCCTCGTCCCGCGGATGTGAACATTGTTCGTTCCATGTGGTTGTTTAGGCATAAGTATTTAGCATGTGGTACTCTCAGTCACTACAAGGATCGTCTTGTGGCGAGTGGAAGTACGCAGTTATCGGGTGTGGATGTGGATGAGACATTTAGTCTGGTTGTTAAATCGGCTACTATTTGGACTATTCTTAGTTTTGCGGTTTCTCGGCATTGGCATGTTTATCAACTCAATGTTAAAAATGCCTTTTTTACATGGAGATTTGTCTGAAACTGTTTATATGCATCAACCTCTTGGTTTTCGGGATCATCAGCGTTGTAATCATGTGTGTTTACTACATCGCTCTATTTATGGTCTTAAGCAAGCTCGTCGGGCTTGGTTTTAGCGCTTTGCTGCATATATCACATGAGTAGGTTTTTATCGTAGTCGGTGTGATTCCTCGTTATTTATATTTTGACCAGGGACAGAGACTGCTTATTTTGTTTTATATGTTGATGATATTGTATTCACAACCTCTTCTGCAACTTTATTACAATGGATTATTGATTCTCGTTACGCGGAGTTCTCTATGACTGATCTTGGTTCTCTTAATTATTTTCTTGGTATTTCAGTCACTTGTAATGCTTCAGTTATGTTTTTATCTCAATAGAACTATGCATCTAAGATACTTAAGCAGGCTCACATGGTTCAGTGTAACCCTTTTCGGACACCTGTTGACACTGAATATAAGCTAGGGGCTGATGGCGACCTGTTTCTGATCTAACTTTATATCGTAGCTTTGCGGATGCTCTTCAATATCTTACCTTCACGCGCCCTAATATTTCATATGCACTTCAGCATGTTTGTCTCTACATGCATGATCTTTGGGAGCCTCACCTTTTAGCTCTCAAGCGGATCATACGTTCTGTTCGTGGCACATTGGCTTAGGGGTTACAGCTATATTCATCTTTTACTACCTCCTTGGTTTCCTATTCGGACACTGATTGGGCAGGATGTCTGGTTACGCGCTGATAGACTTCAGGTTATTGTGTTTTTTTTTGGCAACAACCTATTATCCTGGTCATCTAATCATCAGGTGACACTTTCCAGGTCCAGTTCTGAGGCTGAGTATCGTGGTGCACTAAAAGAGTTCTCGTGAATACACACAGACTAATTTTGTGGGTAATTGATGAAAACCCACGGATTATTCATACATATATTTAAATGGGAGAACCTTCGAGGGTAAATGACTAGCAATGATTTTTTTTTTTAATATGTAGGTACTGTTAACCACGACATTGTTTGTGGGCATTTTCACTCAATCTGTGGGTAAATGTTGCATGTGATTTTCCAAGTTACCACAAAAATACCCACAATTGCTGTGTGGGTATATTTTGTCCATACATCATTCGTGGGTGTGTTCATTGAATCGGTGGTAAAATATTTCATGAGATTTTTTACGTTACCACAAAAATACTCACAAAACGCTTTGAGGGTAATTCATGGGTACACATAACCCATGATATAGTCATGTGTAAACATCTGATGGTAAACATTTCCGTTTTACCCACGATGGCTACGAAATTTGTTACGAGAGCTTCATATGTCATTGCTTTCGGCTACTTTGGTCTGTTATGATAAATTCAGTGCTATTTACATATCCTCTAATATGGTTCAACATTAGCACACAAAGGACATTGAGATTGATATTCAGTTTGTTCGAGATTTGGTTGTTCGAGGTCAGGTTCGGGTTCTTCATGTGCCTTCTCGTTATCAGTATGCTGACATTTTCACTAAAGGTCTTCCTACCGCATTATTTGACGAGTTCCATTCCAGTTTGAGTGTTCGTTCTACTCGTGTTCCAACTGCAAGAGACTGTTAGTGAATTATTGTTAGTTTGTTACATTAGGCCAATTGTATTGTTCTTAAGAGGCCTAGCGGCCGTTTCATAGTTATTATACTTTATTCTATTCATTAATCAGAAAACATATTCCAACAATCTATAGTAAAACATTAACATTTAAATACTGAGACACTTACGTTGAAAACACTATGTAAAAACGGATGAAAACGTCTGAAAACGGACGACAGCGTATAAAAACGGACGAAAATAGACGAAAACATCTGAAAACAGATGAAAAAGTAAAAAAACAGACGAAAACGTATGAAAACGGACGAAAACGTATGAAAAAACGAAAAAAAACAGATCAAAACAGACGAAAACGTATGAAAACGGACGAAAACGTATGAAAACGGACGAAAATGGGCAAAAACGTAAGAAAACGGGAGAAAACGTATGAAACCGTAAAAACACGTCTGAAAACGTATGAATGATAGACGAAAACGAAAGAAAACGGATGAAAACGGACGAAAACGTAAGAAAACGGACGAAAACGTATGAGTACAGACGAAAAGGTAAGAAAACGTAAGAAAACAGATGAAAACGTATGAAAACGGATGTAAACGGGCGAAAACGGAAGAAAACGTATGAAAACGGACGAAAACAGATGAAAACGGACAAAAACGTATGAAAACAGACGGAAACGTATGAAAGCGAGAAAAAAAAGTGAATTAAAAAAAAGAAAAAGACAAAAAAAAAATTTGAATAAAAAAGAACGACAAAGAAAAAGACAAGAAAAAAACATGGACTTAGGTTGACATATTAAATCTTAGGTAATTCCGACCATTAGATTAAATTAGATGGATGGTGGAGATTTGTCATATGGTAAGCACCAAAATAATGGTATCCAAAATAAAGTGACTCTATACTTACTCCGCATGTGTTTGTGTTAACGGATTCATAGAGTCCAAATCAAAAAACATTTTTAACATTACTTGCGGTTACTTTTCAGGTTAACATTCTTATCAAGGTTTTCAAGATCGGGATCCTACCTAGGATCGTTTTCGTCTTTGCAAGATCGTGATTGTAAGATCAGATCAGGATCCTAAGATCCTACTATAATTCTATTTTTCAATGATCTTTGTAATATTATTCAAATCTACAAATTATTATATATTATGAACATGAAAATATAAGAATCTTTTATGAAAATGTTGTTCTAAATTATGAATATGGAATGTTTAAGAAGAATCACATGTTGTTTTTTAAATTATATAAAAGCATAAACCATAAATTTGTAGTTTTTTAGTTTGCGGTTCAAGAAAAGTAATATCGGATCGGAGTAGATCTTAAGATCCTATGTCAAGATCGGGACTCTATAAGATCTTAAGCTTGTTAAGATACTACGTAGGATCCGGATCGTTTTTGCTTTGTAGAATCGTAAAATCATAAGATCCTAAGATCAAATCGGGATCTTAACAACTATGATTCTTATGATTCGTTATCTATGCATTTGGTTTTGTGTAAGGAATCAGTGACAAGATTTATCATGAATCTAAGAAAAATCTCTAAGTGATTCGATAGAGTATCCTATGTTGACTAATATATATACTATGGTCTTGAGTCTTGACTTTGCTTTCTTTGACCTGTTCTATCTTTTTTTTTGAAAGGTGACTGTCATTTTTTTGGATGGAGTCACACCTGCCACATCGACAGGCCCTCATTTTTCACATACCCAGACTATTTTGTCTGAACCGGGTTCAAGCTGGCGTAGTGGGAATTTTTAACGGCTTCCGCCCGGAAACCGTTCCGCCTCCACACGAGTTTTCTCATTGGAGTAACGGTCGGATGAAAACCGGGGCAGGCTCGGATTCGAACCTGCGCAACATTGGCTCACAGGCACTCCTCTTCATTGCCTAATACCAACAGAGCATTGTGGCCCTCATGTGAGGACTTCCCGGTAGATCACTCAAACCGGTACTACTCTCACACTTGGCTTGCTTAACTAACTAAGCTTCAACCACTAGACCACAAGCCTGTTCTATCTGCTGATCACTTTTAGTTCTAATTTACTTCGTACACCAGCTAGAAATTAAACCTATTTGTCTTGCTATGTCAATTAGTTGCACTATTTCAACCTTGAAACAAATTCGATAAACAAACCATGTCTGGTGTACAAATCATCTTCTTAGGGTCCGTTTAGTACACCTCTTTTACCCGTTTCCACAAATGAACCAATTAAAAATATATATATATATATATTTGATGGTTATTTTGTAGTCACAAATTATGTTATTCTATTTCTTATATTTCACTTTTCTATTTTAAAAAAATATATAAAATAAACTTATCAATTATTTATTTTCTTTCTCTTCATTTAATTCAAAATTCAAATCCAAATTTATCCAAATCCAATTCAAATCCTAAACCCATCTACGAACCAAACGGGCCCTTATTTTATTACATGGTCGATTAAACTTTGTAAGCATGAAATTTCTTGGGTCCTTTTGCCTTTAGAGACTTTGGTCAACCTTGGTTTGATCTTGATTAATGATGTACCAAAATCTTATAAGTATGAGTTCGAAAAAATACCATGTTTTAAGTACGACTAATGCTATATTTTCCTACTCCATCTTTATAATCCATCGTCCTCACTCTCACAAAACCATGTCATGTTTATTTCACTATGTACCTCCCCTCATTTAGCTAACTGATTTAATTAGCCAAGTGTCTTGATCACATAAGATGATTAGTAGGAATACAAAATATAAAGAACTAATATTTCTATTTACGTACTAATTACCCATTTATAAGACAGTTGGTATTTTAACTGCCATAACCAGATAAGTAGATATAAAATAGTAAAACTTTTGTCATGACATTAATAGCACCACTTGTTGGAAAACTGTTGGGTTATGGTAGTTGGAATAGCCTAAATACGACTAGAGGTGTGTGAGCCTATTGGGTGCACACACGTTAATACACGAAGAGTACGTTTATTAAATAATTAATATATATACTTGTTATATTTATTAAGTGTTTAATATGTTTCACAAATACAAAAGAGAAGGACTTAAATGTCGGAAACGGAAACCTTTGTCCTCCTCCCAAAAGTGGCTTGAAAGATTCTAGAAAAGGTTTATGTGCAGAATTTTTTGTGATAAAGATAAGTGAGAAAAGTTGTGATAAGCTAAAAACTTGAAGATTATCTTCAAGGTTTTTGAGTTGATCTACAACTAGGATTAGAGGGCTATATAAACACCCTTGCCTCATTGTTAAAAAAAACGATATATGATATACTGATACACTTTACGTACCAAAATAGTTTTCTTTTCTTTGTCTCACAAACCAATCGGTAGAGTACACCAAAGTTGCTTTGGTTTGACTTTCTTCAACGCATCTAAGCAAAACAAGAATATTAGTTTTTGTTTTTTAGTTACTGTTCTCTTTTATAATAAGATTCGAACGCATACTTTTTGAGTATTCGGATCTTATTTAAGCTACAACAAGAACACAAGTTTGTTAGGTTGTTAACGTGGAACAAGGACTAGCATCCTAAGTATTTGTTTGACATGTTTGTGTGAGCAACCGTAGAGGTAGTATATATTTACTACTTAGTTTCATTTGCGGGTGACTACAACGGTTAGTTTTCTATTTAGTTTTCTCGTTCCCTTTTATTAGTTTTGTTTGTTTATTATTTGTGTTAATTCTAATAGCCAAACTAGATCCAATATTCCGCTGCGTACTCGTAGTTAAATGGTTAACTTGATTATAAAATCCCAACAGTGGTGTCAGAGTCAACTCGTTTGGTGTATTATGGGTTACACAAATTTAATTAACACGTGAAAAGGCTGCATGAAATCTAATTTAGTTATTTGTTTTATTTTTATTTTGACAACTATAATGCAATACTTGTCATTAATTAATAAAAAATAACAAGACACAAACAAACTAATTAACGGTTAATTAGATACATAAAATAGAAATTAATAGTTAATAAGTTTGCCATGTTATTTTATATGTGAATTCCGGCTATAAGACCTACGCAATCAATTTTTTTTATGCATGTGGATATCTAGGCACTTGATGAAAACCTAGTGAGGGTCTTATGGTTCTCCTTCTGGGGAAGACTCGCGAGAGAACTCGGATTTTATGTGTTTAATTAATGTCTTTGTTTATATTTGTGATTCCTTATGTGCATAACTGTTATATGTTTTACACAACTAATTGCATCTAATATGGAATAATACATATGTGAAACCATGACATTAAAATTGGTCTTAATTTACACGCCTAAATATCATGCTCAATTGTGACCTGCTATTTGATTCGTGGAAAATTGTTTTTGTAAAATTAAGTGACCTAAATTATTGAAACAAGTTTTCATGAAATAAAAAACTGGACGCTATGGACACTTAGGAAGTACGGCTCACCCACTAGAACAAACTATAAAGGGGGTTTCAGGCGGTGCGCACAATCACACCTAAAGGATTTCCGGTCATAGCTTCGCGCTGACTTGGTCCTCCGCCTCCTTGCGAGTTCGATTGGAGCTACCGTGAACCATGATAATCAATAAAGTGTCATTACTAAAAGTTTTTAAAATAAAGTGCTGCAAAGTTGTTTTGCATGCTTCTTTGTACACGATTTTATCACATTTATGTGTATACCCTATATGAAAATTTTAAGTCTATGCCACCCAACCAAGAACATGTGCATTTGACTTGACCTCTTTGGTCAGACCTTAGGGCCATTTCAACCCATGGCGAATTTTGCTCATTGGTCAGACCTTTGGCAATATTTGCACGTTTTTGCTTGGTCGACTTATTTCGAGTATGCTTGGTCAGACCTTGGACCCGAGGCATAAGATGCGACTAAACATGCTCATGACATTATTACTTGTCTACTAATGTCTTGATCAGTCTCATAAGTCTAAGAGTTGCAGTTTATGCAATTAACGCTCGTCGCTTACCTCTTGCCCTACTTGTTTACACGCTGGTCAAACCTCCGGTAATAAGTGGGAGGTCAAGATGGATCTTAGTCTTAATTAGTAATTAATTGGGTAGTTAATTCTTTTAAGAATTTAATTATCGAAAATACTAACATTGAACTTTCTATGTTCTGATTAAAATTATGTTGTTGCAACATAATTCGTAAACAAAAGTTTGTTTTTCTTAAAAAGACACACTTAGTCTCTTTTCCTGGTAAGAAGAGTGAGACTTATTCCTATTTATTTCTCCTTAGTTGACAAACTAAGATAGGATTACAATTGTTAAACTCACTTATGATCTTTCATTACCCTTTTCTGGTATTGAAATAATTGAAAGATAAAATATTTTGTGTAACTAGAAAACATTTGTGTCTATAGCTACCAAAATAAATGACATCTTGCACTTGTCACGATGTATGAGTTTAAACCGCAAAGAGTAAAGAAATTACTAGTATATTCGCTAGGTTTTTTTTCTTGGACTCTTATTATTCCTTATAGTGTTAAACACCCTTGGGGCTATGTAGACGATAAAGGAGGAATTGCATGCTAACTATTCAAGTTAAATGAAAGCATGGATGGCTAGTCCTCATCTACATAAGTAGGACTTCATATACTCTGTTCAATACCTAAGTACATTGCTACTTGTAGGCATTCGAAGAGAATAGGAAAGTGAATTAAATTGCAATATGCTTTCTACTGGCAATGTAACACTTACAATGTTGACAAATCCAGTGGGAGCATTGCGTTTTATTACTGAAATAACATTCATGTAATGTTGTCAATTTCAGTGGGAGCTACGAGATTTATTTCCTTGTTAGTCACCCATATCATTTCAAACCTGCTTTGAAATAATTCATTACTTTCCGAATATGAACGACCATTGCTTACAGGATAATTTCATTTTATTTTATTTGATAACACGTTGCCTTTTTGCTGTTGCTTTCTGAACGTTATCTATAGAATAATAATCCACAATTCCTTATTAAAGGTTATGGTTCTAAAACTACTTGTAATATCTATGACATTATCATATTGTTTACACAATCAATCACATGTTGTTTGTTTTCATAATATGATGTTGTGCCTTACACAAGTGGGAGAAATCTCAAAGTGTGTGCAAGGAACAACATATTATTGGTTTCTCTTGACCGCAAGGTAAGAAAGCTAATCATTCTACTAAGACTTGAACACGCAAGATGTTTGTTGCCCTACTACATTCAAATGTCATGATATAGTGTAAAGATACTTCAACATTTCAACTACATGTTTTAGTCAACATAATTATGGTTAAATGATAATAATCATAATTCTGAAGTATAAAATTAACTTGAAATTACTACAGAACTCAAGAGTTTGCGTTCATAAACTTTTGTTAGTATAATTATGTTTACATGTTAAGACATAATTATAAAGTCCTTGAATTAATCAATGACTTATAACATAAAGTATATAGTAAAATTGTTATGTCTTCTAGTTAACACATAAACATGAGGTCTTTGAATTATTCAAAGACTTATAATGTATTATTGACATGTTCTGTTTTCTTGTAAACACATGAACATATAATTCTTGAACAGTTCTGTCTTCTTGTGAACACATGAGCATAAGGTTCTTGTATTATTCAAGAAATATACATTATAGCATGCACTTGGTTCGAAAATACTTAATATGCAATTTGGCTCGACCCAATTGACAAGTATTTGATCCAAAGAGAATTAAGTTATCTATGGAATTCTGATATAGTCTCACAATTCCAATACTCATAAGATACCACATTATTATGGTATATCTAATGTGTTGAAACAAACTATATTCATATTGTTTGATTCATGATAGCTTTAATTGCTCTGCCTCCAAAATCTATCAAGGTTAGAAAATTGTGTGTGTCATGGATACACTCAATGTAGTTCAAACCTAGAAGGTATTCAAGACAACCCACGATCGAAACCCCTAAACACTTAGGGATTTTTGGTTTTTCCACTCAAACCAATCGAACCCTAAAACCTTTGGGTTTTCGATTTTTCTACACTTCCTAGCTTGAAGATTGTAGTATTGGTGTTCCTCCTAGCTCGACGAAACACAAAACTGTTGCTAAGGTTTTTGGTTAAAGGGTGATACAAAATTAGGGTTTTGCTACAAACCTTAATTAGAGTTTTTGGAAGAAATTCCATTATGTCTTGATGTGGAAAACTAGAAGGGGGGTTGAATAGTTTTACGTCTTTTTAATTTATGAAAACTTTTGTTTACTTTTTAAAAAACTTCGATTCTATCTTATGTGAATTCAACTCTTGATCAATATGAACATATATAAACAAATATAGATAAGTAATGCAAGTAAGGTAAATATAATGAAATAAGAGAGAGAGATGGAAAGATCAAACCACAACACGGAGATTTATAGTGGTTCGGCTACAAGGACACCTTCCTTGCCCTACTCCACTCCTCGAGTCACCTACTCGAGAGTTTTTCTTCACTATGTCAACAAACTCCCTTATGGCGGAGAAACCTTACACAACTTTAGCTTACACCGGCTTAACGACACAAAGCTAGATGTCGAGTCCTAATCGTAGCTAGAACCAATCTCACAACTAATACACAACTTCTACATGACTTAATCACGACTTCTTCACGACAGCTTCACAACGGCTTCACGACTTCTTCTTCACGACTACTTATTCACAACTACTTCACAACTAATTTACAACACCACTACGTAATTACACTTAGATCTACTTATCAAAACTACACAACACTTTACACAACAACACAATTGAATGAGGTAAGTAATAACACTTCTTCACTAGTTGAAGTAGAGTTCTTCTTTTGCACTTTTGGTGGTAGAAGCTTGGATCACTTAGAAACCAATGCTTAAGAAAATATGATCAAAGGATTTACAATGTTTAGAATGAATTTAGAACAGAAAGTTTTAGTGTGCAAAAGGTGAGTAAAAGTCCAGGAGAAGGCTGGTATTTATAGGAGAAAAATTGGACAGCTGGAGGTCTACTGGAGCGGGGGCGGTCCCTTTAAATAGGGGGCCGCCTAGTAAAATTAAGGGGGCCGCCCCTTCTGTCCGTTGGCCAATTTTGTCCTTTTGTGGGGAAGGTTTTTCTGGAACATTTTAACTGATTTTGTTTAAAAATTTGAATTCATATTTTTATAAAAGATTAAACATTTTTATTTAATGCCAAAAATGTTTTTCAAAAATATATAAAATGTTTTTGATGTTTTATAAAAATTCTAGTTTATTAAGAAAATGTTCCTTTGATCATATAATGCATTAAGCATTAGTTCATTCATACCTTAAGTGATTTGAGTTGTAGAAATAGATATTTACAACTAAATACTTGTTTACGTCATAATTTTCCGATTAATGATTTTACATTTTGTGATTATCAAAACGTAGAGATATCGAAAAATATTAATAACGTGTTTAGGCATTATTTATATCAACAATCTCTCCCTTTTTGATGATTAAAAAATCTAAACTCATTAAATCTAAAAATTAGTTTTTAGACAAGTATTTAGTGAGTTTACATCTATTTCTCCCCCTTTTTGTAGAATCAAAAAGGTTAAGCCGACAATTTTTAGAATCAAATATGTCGGAACGAAAACTCCCCCTTGATGTGTACTCCCCCTCGTTTGGGGGCACCAAGGAAACGAGCTATGGAACGCTTGCAAAAAAAATGTTAGAAGCACAAATATATGTAACAACACTAAGCAAGCATATAGAATAAGATCATTCATTTAATAAAGGTGTTGTGGATAAGTACACAACCAAAAGATTACAACATGAAACATGCAAGCATACAAACAAAAACTACTAATGAAACTACATAATCATCTTAGAGGTACATGGTCTTCCATGGAGCTTGCTTACAAGAAGGGTTTGAAAAATTATTTTTAAGCATTGCATGTGCTTAATTGGGTGAAAATGGAGGTGGTGGTGGTGTAGTGGGTGAAGGAGGTGGAGGAGGTGGTGGTTGTGGGTTGGCAATCATGTGTTCAAGAGATGAAAACATGTAGTGTATCTCATCTCTAAGACCAAAGATTAAGGTCCGGTTATGGACGCAACAAAGAAAATTATCACCATGGGCTTCAAGCATTGCCCAAGGTATAGGAAAGAATGGTGGTGGGGTTGGTGATGGTGAAAAGTGAGCATCAAGAGGTGTGATGGGTGATAGGGAAATGGCAAGTTGGGTGTATGAAGGTTCTTGAGTGGATGGTGGTGATGATGCTCTTGGTGATGATGTTAGGTGAGTGTGGATGTAGTCATTTATGGATGAAGTGGATGGAATGGAGGAAGATGAAGCTCCATGGGTGGATGGTGTTTTTGATGGTGCATTTGGTGCACTTGGGGATGAATTTTGAGGTGGTGGTGATGGAGTTTTGATGTCATCTTGGGTTAGGTCTATGAAAGGTTGTTTTGGTGGTATGATAACAAGTCTTTGTTTCCTTGAAGTCTTAGAGATGGAAGATTTTGGTGATAGCATTGTGGATGAAAATGGGTGTTTGATGAAGGTGATGGTTGATGGAGTGAAAGGTAATTGTAAGGAGGGTTTTTATATTGTGAAAATGTGGTTGATTTAGGCAAATTGTGGAGGTTTTGTGGTAATATTCCAAGTCCAGTTCGTGCATTAAGGGTAATGGTAGCTGGGGCTAGGTAAAAGTGGTCACAAGATGCAAAAGGAAACAGTAAAATTTACTGTCCAGATGGCCGGTCCCCTTAATTGTTGGGCGGCCCCCTTAAAAATTAAGGGGACCGCCTAAGGAATTAAGGGGGCCGCCCATCTGGTGAATTCCCAGGTGACCAAATTTGAAAAATTTCCAGAAAAAGGTCATTTTTAGGGTGTCTTTGCAGCAAGTTCCATTTGGATCATGTACATCAAGAATGATTAAATATTATCAATTGCATATTAAAATAAATAATATACATATTTAAGACAAAAAAAAATCATATTAGAAGCATAGTCATATAATTTCAAATAAACTAGTAGCTTAGTTCTAATAAGTTTATCATCTAACATAATAGAAGTCATAGCAAGCAAATAATAATATTACATATAAATGTCTAATTATAACACCGATGATAACTAACGAAACACTCATCAAACAAGTCTATTTCTTCTTCTTTCCAAACATCCTTCCGAGTGTCTTTCCAATAGACTTGAAACCGCCTCGTACTTCTTGACGCATCTGCTGTGTGGTGTTGAGTAGTTCGGTTTGTCTTTCATATAGCAGTTCGTCTGTTCGTTCGGAAGGAGAAGGAACTTGATACTCGGTGTAATCAAGATCCGAAAGATTTTGAACGAAGGTCCTAGGTGATGGGGTACTAGCACGTGTTGTGCCCTCCTCCTCATCATCATCATCATCATCGTCTCCTTGATGTGATGTGGAACCACGAGGTGGAAGTGAGACAGATTTACGAGATTTTCCTTTGTCACTTCGGGAGCGACGAGCACGGACACGAACAAGTGGATTGAGGACTGGTAGAACAGACTCATAGAGTGGACTCCGAAGCTGTGGATAGTGTTCCATGATATCATTGTAGATGTAACGCCCCGTGACCATTTATACCAAAATATTGACTTTATATGCGGAAATGAAAGACTGAAAACGGACTCATAAAATTTCTTCATGAAATGACTATAACATATGTCTTTTAACATTTTGAACACACTTGCAAGAACATCTACACAAAGACCCTTCAAAACCTTTCACACAACTTTTATAAAACAACAGACCAACCTTCTGAGACCAAGATACGCCGCATCCATTTTTAGGGATACGCCGCATCACTGGCTGAGAGACCATGCGCCGTATCAATATAAAGTGATACGCCGTATTGTTCTAAACTCAGATACGCCGCATCTATTGAATTAGATACGCCGCGTCGACCCGCTGAGACTGAAATTACAAGAAAATGGCTATGTTGCGCCGCATCCCAACCAGAGATGCGCCGCATCACTTGATACGCCGTATCTCAGAGGAGATGCGCCGTATCTGCCCTGCACCACAGAATTCTGGACAGACCCTACTGTCTCAAAAATGCAATGTCAACAGCCCCGGCTGGAAACCCGACCTCCCGGACTCGAAACTTGACGAAACTTTCCATAATACTTAAATATGTCCAAACTCTTAATTTCATGCAAAAACTTTACCCGTTTGACCAACCGAAATAGTATTTCCAAAATTGGGTGGGTTATGCATAAATACTCCAAATAACCCATACACTACAAACCATTTATACTACTTCCAAATTCACAAGTAACTTGACCATAACTATTTACTTAACATTTCAAAAGCATTACAAACATACTTGACCCGCTAACTTCTCAAAATGGGTAGAAACGTGCTTTTACCAAACACCCTTTAATGTACACTTTAACACTACAAGTTCTAACTTGGAAACCATATGAACACAAGACCATGAACTAACAAAATGACCATATAAAAAGAAGTGTACCCACAACACAAAAGACACTTGGGGCTTCCAACTTCAATATGCTTGGTCCAAAAGAGAATGGTCTTCTACTACATAATCACATTACGCTTTCTCCTTACCTTTGCTCGATCCTTCAACACCTATCAAGAAAACATCACAACTAAACACGTAAGCGAAACGCTTAGTAAGTACATGGCATAACAAGCTAAATATCACATATATCCATAACTAGTCTAACCACTAGTTAAGCTAGCGATATAGGGGCACTTACCTCGCATCGACATAGTCGACCTAAGCACGATCAACCCATAAGGTTGAACCTCATCCCATAGTTAGCCCAACGACTAACTAAGCTACATCTAGAATGGATCCATACTAGCTAACGCACCCTATACCCTATACTTCACCATTATCATGTAAACCAACATGATAAGCTAACACAATAAACATTATCATACCAAAATATGATAAAGCTAAACAAGACATGTTATAACCAATGTACTTACCTCAATCCTTAGGCTCAATCACACTAACAATAGCTTCCCCACTTCTTACTTGCTTCCTATAACACAATCATCTCAATTTAGAGTCTAATTAACTAGCTAATCATAAAATTATCAACACTTGATCATCATGATCAAACATGAACCCTAATTCACAATTTGGGGAAGAACACTTACTTGATGGGATATGTAAATTAAGGCTTCTTGGATACTTAGCAATACTAGAGGATGATTGAAATAACTTGAGATAAATAAGATGGAGCTTCCCTCCCTTCTTTCTCTAATAGCCGATCTTCACAAGGAATGCCAAAAGAAACTCCTGGACAATTCTAAAGTTATCTAGGCATATATATATATATATTTAATAATTAAACTTTGCCCAAATGGCAATATTAGCCCTTCTAGTTCTATTCTTTCTAATATTCCCTCTCATTTTATTAATGAGCTACTAATATCACAAGTCTTATAATATACAACATTTAATATTTACATAACTAGTACCTTATCGGGATACGGGTGTAACAATTCTCCCCTCCTTAAAATAAGATTTCATCCTCGAAATCTACGCTCGAAATAAATGAGGATACTCATTCCTCATCTTCTCCTCTAACTCCCATCTAATGCTCGTACCTTTACGATGTCTCCATTGCACTTTCACTAATGGAATTTCTTTGTTTCGAAGTTGTCTCACTTTCCTTCCTAGAATCGCTTCCGGCTCATCCTTTTGTGAGATCAACTCCGGATCAATTTCGATATCATCTAAAGTGACCACACTAGCCTCATCCGCTAAGCACTTCCTCAAGTACGACACATGGAAGGTATTATGAATACCTCTCATTTCTTCGGGCAATTCTAACACATAGGCTACGTCACCAACACGTTTCAAGATTTTAAATGGCCCTATAAACCGTGGACTTAATTTCCCTTTGTTTTTAAACCTAAAAACGCCCTTCCACGGAGAAACTTTTAGCATAACCAGATCACCTACCTCGAATTCTATTGGCCTTCTTCGATTATCAGCATAACTTTTCCATATATCTTGTGCCGCCTTAAGTCTTGCTCGAATCATCTCAACCTTTTCCGTCGTCGCCAACACTATATCCGTGCTAGCCAATTCTCTCCTTCCCACTTCTTCCCAACATACTGGCGTCCTACACTTTCTTCCATATAGCATCTCATAGGGGGGCATACCTATACTAGCGTGATAACTATTATTGTAGGCAAACTCAACTAGGGGTAAATGGTCGTCCCAATTTCCTCCAAAATCAATCATGCAAGCTCGAAGCATATCTTCTAAAGTTTGAATCGTCCTCTCGCTCTGCCCATCGGTTTGAGGATGAAAAGCTGTGCTCATATGAAGTTTCGTACCTAACTCTTCTTGGAAATCTTGCCAAAAATTTGAAGTGAACCGCCCATCTCTATCAGAAACTATGGAAATAGGTACCCCATGACGCGCGACTATCTCATTAACATAGACCTTTGCTAACTTATGAACAGGCATATTCTCCCTAATTGGAATAAAATGCGCACTCTTAGTCAAACGATCGACTACTACCCAAATGGTATCATTCTTCTTTTTCGTCTTTGGCAATTTCGTGATAAAATCCATAGTAATCTTCTCCCACTTCCAAACTGGAATGTCTAAGGGTTGGACTTTTCCATATGGCTTTTGGTGTTCGGCTTTCACTTTCAAACAAGTTAAACATCTATCCACATACTTCACGCAATCTCTTTTCATACCCGGCCACCAATAGTTTCTTTTCAGATCAAGGTACATTTTCGTAACTCCTGGATGAATAGAATACTTCGACTTATGAGCTTCTTCCATGAGTAACTCTTTGATGTTGCTTCGAAAAGGAATGTAAACTCTTCCATACCGTGTCTTAATCCCTCGACTGTCTTCATCAAAATGAGGAATGTGAGAGGTGATACGTTCTTTCTCTTGATTCTCTTCTTTTAGCGCTTCCTCCTGAGCTAACTTAATTCTGTCGAAAAGATCGGATGTAATAATCATTCTCAAAGAGTGAATCCGTGTAACATCACTTCGGCCCTGACGACTTAGCGCATCTGCTACTACATTCGCTTTACCTGGATGGTAGCGAATTTCACAATCATAATCCTTTAGCAAGTCTAGCCACCTACGTTGTCTCATATTTGGATCTTTATTATCAAGGAAATACTGAAGACTTCTATGGTCGGTGTAAATTATGAACTTCACACCATATAGATAATGCCTCCAAATCTTCAAAGCAAAGACTACGGCCGCAAATTCAAGATCATGAGTCGGATATTTCTCTTCGTGCTTCTTTAGTTGTCTTGACGCGTAAGCAATCACTTTACCCCTTTGCATAAGAACACATCCAAGACCGGAATAAGATGCATCACTATAGACCACCATGTCTTCTGTTCCCTCTGGTAACACTAAGATCGGTGCTTCACACAACCTCTTTCGCAAAGTACGAAAGGCTTCTTCTTGTTTCTCACCCCACACAAAAGGAACATTCTTCTTGGTGAGTTCAGTTAACGAAGATGAAATTTTGGAGAAGTCTTGAATAAACCGTCGGTAATAACCTGCGAGTCCTAGAAAGCTTCGAATTTCACCAACGTTCTTCGGCGCTTGCCAATTCATCACGGCTTCAACTTTTGACGGATCAACTTTAATACCATCGGGATTAATAACATGACCAAGGAACTGAACTTCTTGCAACCAAAATTCACATTTCGAGAATTTAGCATACAATCTTTCTTTTCTCAATGTTTCCAAGATTTCTCGAAGATGCACTTCATGCTCTTCCTTACTCTTAGAATAGATAAGGATATCATCAATGAACACTATAACGAATTTATCCAACATCGGTCTACATACACGGTTCATGAGATCCATGAAAACTGCAGGCGCGTTCGTGAGACCAAAAGGCATAACCGTAAACTCTTAATGTCCATATCGGGTCCTAAAGGCCGTCTTAGGAATATCTTCCTCCCTAACCTTTAATTGGTGATAACCCGAACGGAGATCGATCTTTGAAAACCATCGAGCACCTTGAAGTTGATCAAAGAGATCATCGATTCTTGGCAATGGGTATACATTTTTCACCGTGACTTTATTCAATTCACGGTAATCAATGCACATCCGCATACTACCGTCTTTCTTTTTAACGAACAAGATCGGAGCTCCCCATGGTGAGCTACTTGGGCGAATAAAACCCTTATCAAGTAACTCTTGGAGTTGACTCATTAACTCCTTCATTTCGGACGGAGCAAGACGATAAGGAGTTTTGGCAATAGGAGTAGCACCCGGAACAAGATCAATACGGAACTCAACTTGTCTATCGGGAGGAATACCCGGCAAATCTTCCGGGAATACATCACGGAATTCATTTACAATCGGAACATCGTCGATACTTTTCTTTTCAAAACTCGTATCTACTACATGTGCCATAAAGGCTAGACAACCACGTGATAGATATTTTCTAGCTTTCATCACGGAACAAAGTTTTAACTCGCCTTTTCTTTTATCACCATAAATCATCATTTCTTGACCCTTATGGTTCACAACTCTAACGATCTTTTGTTTGCATAGAATGGCGGCATTGTGGTTGCTAAGCCAATCCATGCCCACAATAATATCAAACTCTCCGAGCATTATGGGGATTAAGTCGACCCTAAAAACATTCTCATCGATCTCTATTTCTACATCACGATACACATTTGACACTACCACAACTTTACTATCAGCGATTTCAACTTCTATAGGTATTGGAAGCTTATCTAACGGGGTTGACAATTCTTTACTGAAGTTATAAGATACAAAGGACACGCTTGCACCAGAGTCGTACAAAACGCGAGCGGGTTTGGAATTAACGAGAATTATACCTGTGACAACATCTGAACTCAACTTCGCCTCTTCGGTACTCATCTGATAAACACGAGCTGTAGGCCTTGGCACTTCAATCTTTTCTCCTTTAATCGGCTTGAACGGCTTCGCTTGCTTAGGATTAGACTTAGGACATTCACTTACCTTATGTCCTTCTTCATTGCACCCGTAACATATTACCAAAGGCTTGGTGCAATCCTTGCTAATATGACCGGTATCCCCACACTTATAACATCCTTTCATCCCGGACTTACATTCTCCCACATGATTCTTACCGCACCTATTACACTTAGGAGGTAGCTTTCCCGTGTTGTCCTTCCTTGTAAAATCGAACCTGCCTCGCTTACTAAATGTTGATGGATGATCATGCTTCCTTTTTAAGTCCTTCTTCTCTTTGCTTTTCATTCTATCCAAGTCCGCTTCACGAGTACGTGCCCTACTTAGAAGATCTTCCATGTCGGCGCACTTAAACGGTGACACTATCGTACGAATTTCATCCCTGAGCATTCTTTGGAATTTGTCGACTTTAAGCCTTTCATTGTTTAGATACTCCGGGCAATATTGTACCATGTCACAAAACTTTCCCCACAACTCATTCCGTCACTTGCAAGTCTTCTCATCACATTTCTGCAGAGCACTATGGGATATTAAATAGAAAGCTCTCCTATAGTTCATTATACATGATTTTCCCATGCCGCATGGAGCGATGGGAACCTTTTCTTTTTGAACCTTCTTTAAATTGATCCCACGTGCACGATTCTCTCCAAGCACTACCTTTCTCGTTCGCCTTGCCTTCCCACCATACTTTAGCCCGTTCACGAAGGTAATTAGTAGCAAAGTTCACCTTATCCTCTTCTACACAACGACTTGTACGAAAAGCCCCTTCTATATCGGTAATCCATCGAGAACTCTTTAACGGATCGAGAGTCCCCGTAAATGTGGGTGGAGCACAAGCAGTGAAATCACGATAAGTAGACTTCTCTTTCACTACTCCGGGTCTAGCATTCGGATCATTCAATAACTCTCCACTCTTCTTAAGCTTTTCTATCTCCTCTTTAAACATCTTTTGCACATTCTCGGTGGTTTGTTTAACATAATAGGGCATGGTCTTCTCAATAGCCCTTCCTACCCTATCGGTCACCAAAACATCCAATTCTTTCAACTCATCTTTCGTGAAACTTTTAGGGTTAAAATTTTCCGGCAGAGGTATTGTCTTGACGCTACTAGAATTCCCTTCATCATTTGAATCACTATCATCATCATTATGGCGAGAGGAGGTCGTCCTTAACACCTCCTTATTTCGGATATTCGCCATCTTTTCTACTAACTGAAATTTAGCAATTCACACTATTAAACAAAATCATATACATAATCGATGCATGAATGACATATCTATCTTACACTAAACACCCTAGAGTTTATCATCCATGTATAGCCTAAATGATTCCAATCTCACATATGTATCATATTTTTATCACTACGGTGGCCAGGCGTAGTCATGAAAATACTTAACATATGTGTTCCCGAAATCACCCAAACAATACACAAATAACAAACACCGATACTAAACGCGTCTAAACAAGGCCTAAGTCTAGGAAACTAGGAAATCCTAAATCTCTTAGACCGAAGCTCTGATACCAAGTTGTAACGCCCCGTGACCATTTATACCAAAATATTGACTTTATATGCGGAAATGAAAGACTGAAAACGGACTCATAAAATTTCTTCATGAAATGACTATAACATATGTCTTTTAACATTTTGAACACACTTGCAAGAACATCTACACAAAGACCCTTCAAAACCTTTCACACAACTTTTATAAAACAACAGACCAACCTTCTGAGACCAAGATACGCCGCATCCATTTTTAGGGATACGCCGCATCACTGGCTGAGAGACCATGCGCCGTATCAATATAAAGTGATACGCCGTATTGTTCTAAACTCAGATACGCCGCATCTATTGAATTAGATACGCCGCGTCGACCCGCTGAGACTGAAATTACAAGAAAATGGCTATGTTGCGCCGCATCCCAACCAGAGATGCGCCGCATCACTTGATACGCCGTATCTCAGAGGAGATGCGCCGTATCTGCCCTGCACCACAGAATTCTGGACAGACCCTACTGTCTCAAAAATGCAATGTCAACAGCCCCGGCTGGAAACCCGACCTCCCGGACTCGAAACTTGACGAAACTTTCCAGAATACTTAAATATGTCCAAACTCTTAATTTCATGCAAAAACTTTACCCGTTTGACCAACCGAAATAGTATTTCCAAAATTGGGTGGGTTATGCATAAATACTCCAAATAACCCATACACTACAAACCATTTATACTACTTCCAAATTCACAAGTAACTTGACCATAACTATTTACTTAACATTTCAAAAGCATTACAAACATACTTGACCCGCTAACTTCTCAAAATGGGTAGAAACGTGCTTTTACCAAACACCCTTTAATGTACACTTTAACACTACAAGTTCTAACTTGGAAACCATATGAACACAAGACCATGAACTAACAAAATGACCATATAAAAAGAAGTGTACCCACAACACAAAAGACACTTGGGGCTTCCAACTTCAATATGCTTGGTCCAAAAGAGAATGGTCTTCTACTACATAATCACATTACGCTTTCTCCTTACCTTTGCTCGATCCTTCAACACCTATCAAGAAAACATCACAACTAAACACGTAAGCGAAACGCTTAGTAAGTACATGGCATAACAAGCTAAAATCACATATATCCATAACTAGTCTAACCACTAGTTAAGCTAGCGATATAGGGGCACTTACCTCGCATCGACATAGTCGACCTTAAGCACGATCAACCCATAAGGTTGAACCTCATCCCATAGTTAGCCCAACGACTAACTAAGCTACATCTAGAATGGATCCATACTAGCTAACGCACCCTATACCCTATACTTCACCATTATCATGTAAACCAACATGATAAAGCTAACACAATAAACATTATCATACCAAAATATGATAAAGCTAAACAAGACATGTTATAACCAATGTACTTACCTCAATCCTTAGGCTCAATCACACTAACAATAGCTTCCCCACTTCTTACTTGCTTCCTATAACACAATCATCTCAATTTAGAGTCTAATTAACTAGCTAATCATAAAATTATCAACACTTGATCATCATGATCAAACATGAACCCTAATTCACAATTTGGGGAAGAACACTTACTTGATGGGATATGTAAATTAAGGCTTCTTGGATACTTAGCAATACTAGAAGATGATTGAAATAACTTGAGATAAATAAGATGGAGCTTCCCTCCCTTCTTTCTCTAATAGCCGATCTTCACAAGGAATGCCAAAAGAAACTCCTGGACAATTCTAAAGTTATCTAGGCATATATATATATTTAATAATTAAACTTTGCCCAAATGGCAATATTAGCCCTTCTAGTTCTATTCTTTCTAATATTCCCTCTCATTTTATTAATGAGCTACTAATATCACAAGTCTTATAATATACAACATTTAATATTTACATAACTAGTACCTTATCGGGATACGGGTGTAACAGTAGAGACGGGTGAGAAACATGCCATACGGAAGATTTGCATTACGAGTGTTTTTGGCGGACATGATACGGTAGACAAAGAGATATGCCAAATTGTATGACTTTTCAGTAACGATACAATACAACATGTGGAGTATGCTCGCTGTGACATGATCACGGTGACCACTGGTACCAAACGCATTCTCACGAATGAGTTCTTCCCAACGTCTCATGTCGCTGCGTAGCTCCTTGAGAAGGACTTGGTTTGGAGTGATGTCAACATCTTTTGATTTGATCTTTCGACTAGTCGTACCACGAGCTAGTCCAAGATATTGACGAATCTCTTCAGGAGATGGAATCTCTGAGTAGTAAGGACCCTATTGAGGTCGATTTTCCTCAAGAGACGAGAGGTCCCACTCATTAGAGAAGACGGCTTGACCGGAGAAGGGGATTCTTAGAATTTGCCCGAATTGAGCAAGAGTAAGAGTGATGAATTGGTTTTGAATCATGAAGGATATGAGGATATACCAAAATAGTTTTCTTTTCTTTGTCTCACAAACCAATCGGTAGAGTACACCAAAGTTGTTTTGGTTTGACTTTCTTCAACGCATCTAAGCAAAACAAGAATATTAGTTTTTGTTTTTTAGTTACTGTTCTCTTTTATAATAAGATTCGAACGCATACTTTTTGAGTATTCGGATCTTGTTTAAGCTACAACAAGAACACAAGTTTGTTAGGTTGTTAACGTAGAACAAGGACCAGCATCCTAACGTATTTGTTTGACTTGTTTGTGTGAGCAACCGTAGAGGTAGTATATATTTACTACTTAGTTTCATTTGCGGGTGACTACAACGGTTAGTTTTCTATTTAGTTTTCTCGTTCCCTTTTATTAGTTTTGTTTGTTTATTATTTGTGTTAATTCTAATAGCCAAACTAGATCCAATATTCCGCTGCGTACTCGTAGTTAAATGGTTAACTTGATTATAAAATCTCAACAAAAACTAGGCACACTTTTGGGGTCCTATTTTTTAGAAACCCATATAGTATCTATCTATCTATTATATTTTAGGGTGTTGCTATACAATGCCCACTGGGCACTGTTTAAAAATCATTCATTAACTTGTTATTTTCATATTTAAGTTCAATTTTGAAATAAAATTAATGATTGCATTCATGATTCATGATGGATGTTTTGTGTATAAGTTAAAATGAATCTATTATATATAAAGATTCAATAGCTTAATTTAATGTGCAAGAGTGATTGTGCATAGAATCATGTACGGTACAAAGTAATTTAAGCTACATGTAGACTATGTGAATATTCATACGTATAACCAAAACAATATTGAATGCAAGCACAGGTAAAGATTGAAGTGATTAATTTAATGTGCAAGAGAAAGATTTAATGTGCAAGACGAATTGTGCACAAAAGGATGTACGGTACAATATGTTTGAAGCCATCTCTTCAAGTCCTTCATTTAATCTTTTACTCCTTTCATTAACATGTTTGAAGCCATCTAGCTCTTCAAGTCTCCTTCATTTAATCTTTTGCTTCTTTCATTTGCCTTCAAATAAATGCATAAACCCTTCAACCACCATCATTGGAATATAAATAACACCATTTGAGAGCAAAAGTCGTGAGTTGTTTCTGTTTCCACACCGGGTTCATATCAACCTTTATTCGATCAAAACAAATCATAATAAGCAAAAACAAACTAAAAGTTTTATTTCTCATGTGCAGGTCATTTACTTATACGAGATTGGATTTGTGTAGTAATGGTGGTGATACATGATGCAAAGATTTTGGTGAGCTGTCCATTTACAAATTCCATATTGCATACAGCTATACTTCATTGACCATTTTTGCTTAAATGGTCATAGTTTAACATTTACTGCAGGTTGATCCCTTTTGTAGTATCAGTACAGCACATCAAATTGGTGAAAATGTCCGTCGCCAAATTCAAAATTCTCATCCTGAAGTTTCTGAAGTCTATATACAATTGGGTATGTATTTCACTTCTAGAAATCACAACTTCACTCACTAAAACTAACTTAAAATTAACGCAAGTAATTTTCTTTTTGTTTCACTTTACAGAGCCCACTGAGCAAAAAGTTACAGAACTAACGTATGATTCAAACAATTTAGAGTCGTAACATCATGGGATTGAAGGAATAATTAATGATATGCTAACTACGAAGTTTTATGAGGTACAACATTAATTCAAATATGTTAAAACTTTCACTTTCTTGATACACAAGAAATTTCCCTTAAGTTCTCTGAGCTATTGTTCATGGGGCATTAAGGTCTTCCTGATAGATAGTACTTAATGATTTGCTTTGGTCACGTGATAAAAAACTATTGCAGAAAATGGTTGTCAAGCGTATTACAAAGCGAATGATGCAAGACAAGGTTTTGCTAGAAGTTGAGGTTTCCATGCCACCTGATTCTTTGATTAGGTAATAAAGCTAAGATCGATATGTTTTATGTTTAAAAAAATATAAAACCAGATCAGTACGTTTAATGTTTAGTTTTTGTTTAAAACATAAGCCACTCTAATGTAACCAATATTTTCTCTTTTGTTAGTGACGCAATGGAAGTGGCAAAAGAAGCCAAGAGTCATATATTGCAAGCCACCAACAACTCTATGGAGGTTAGCTTTCAGCTACATCTAGGTGATTCAATCCATTAATCAGCATGGATCGGCAACAACTCATGACATAAATGCAAGGAAGTGCTAACCATGCTAATGAATTTGAAAACCATGAATTTGAAGAAGTCAACACATGTATTCAAATATGATATTCCGTGACCTTTATTCCATTCCAACACTGATTACAACTCTATTTAACATTTTTGTACACTCAAGTTTGCTATAGTTCTTACATATTGGAATGTGTGCATCCATAAAATTCTTTGGACCCAATAGGTGTGTTACTCTGTCAGTATCAATAAAAAAACCTGGTAAGATGGTTATCTTAACCTTTGGTCTTATAATATCATTTCAGTCGACAAGCTAGCCTTGGTTGTTTCTGTTGTGTTTTTTTCTCTGATATTTGCTGTCTGTTTTTATTCTTGGTGTCATAATGATGTTATGTTACTGCAATTGTTATAGTTTAAAAGATTTGCATTAATTTTGTAGTAAGCAGTCAAATTTCCAAATGTTTTTTGTAATTGCAAGGGCAACGAAATGATGCATATTCTTTTACTTATGTTTGTGTCCTTCCATTTGCGCCAAGTAAATGTGCATGTTTCTAACCTATCATGTTCGTGTCCTATGATATCACACACCATAGCCAAGCACATAAAATAACGATCACAGTCCACAAACAAAACCCTAATTCATTTGTATCAGATGTAATGCCCCCTTATTAATTATCTTAGGTTTATTTCCAGTTTTAGTAGCATGTTATAAAGATCATATTAGGGTTTAGAGATCAGACATAGGTCGAATACAAGTGGCTCGAATCAGATCAGAACATGGTCGATTAGAAAATTAGAAGGCATGTGTCGAATACAAACAGAAAACTTTAGATCGAATGCACCATGTTTTAACATATTTAGATTATGATTTCATGTGATCTTTTTACTTATTAACCGAATAGCAAAAGCATCTCAGATTCAGAATAGTATATAGCGATTAGGTTTTAGTGTGTGATCGATTCAGATTAGCTTATATGTATGTGTCGAATAGAATAAGAAAAACAAGAGTGATTATGGTGTTACCTCAGCTGATTCGAACAAGAAAAGAACAAGAATAACGATCACAACTCCACCCCACGAATCACGAACCCAATAGCAGCCCTAAAACCCACGAATTACTTTTCAGCAATACCTTCGAAGTACTTGATCTTTAGAGAGAAACCAATAGCAGATTTTGTGTTGTTTTGTTTTGTGTTTGTTCGTATGATAAGAAGAGAGGAAACGAATGAAACACGTTATAATCCAAGGCTAAGGGAGGAGCGTGTATAGCGAATAAGGAAAGTTTTAATTGTGGTATAATTGGTATTGACTGAGCCTTGATTAGAAGCGTGTATTATGGGGGCTGAAATCAAGGGATTCATATCTTATAAATTGTAGTCAATTCGTGGGTTACATAGGCCAAGAAACGTGTACTTAGTTTGAGGGATTAGGAAAGTTTTATTATAGTAACAACTTATGATATGTATGTATTTCATTTGGATATGTATTTGGGGTTGTAAATTTGGGCCTTGGGTGTTAAAGCATGTGTATAAATTAGTCACCCATGTGTACAAATTAGATTATCACACCTCTGTTGTAGTTAATAAAATGGGCTGCAGAAGATAGTGTTTTGATCCGCTTCCGATGTTTTAATTTGTGTCAGATACATTGTTCGTTGGACTGTTTGAAACTTTTTGATTATTTAAGAATTGGCATATAAATGATCTCTAAACATTCAGATAAGATAAATCAGTTTGGTTGTGGCTACTCCTAAAATGATTATATGACCTCTAAATAATTAGAATCAGTTTACACTATATTTCTTTAAAATGACTTAGATTTATATTTGAAAATAATAAATCGAAAAAAGAAAATCATAAGAAATGAGCATAAAACTTTTAACACTTGAGGGCCATAATTTTATGGGTGGTTTTTTCTATGAAAATTTGATGGGTCCCGACTCAGTTACCGAGCAAGTGGTGTTGTGGTGCAGGAACATTACATATGGTCATCTTTATCTTATATATTATCACCAATTATTGATTTCAATCCTTTTATTTATTTTGTACTTCTATAATTATACGTAATATTTGGTTACAATTTGATGTTTCATTGTCATATCGATAGATACTGAGAATTACGTGCTCTACCAAAATTTTATAGATATAGTAAGCGGCTAGCCATCTCTAAGTAGTTTAGTTTTACCATAAAAGAAGTTCGAAAAATAAGTGAAACACATTATCAGAAGTTCAGAATATACCATTTTTAAAACCTAGCAAAGCCAAACTACCTAAAGAAAAAAGCCTCATTTAAATATAACACCTTGCAAACAACCTCTTCACATGTACTCTTTTAAAGTGAAGTAATTATTATATATAGTGTAAACCTAATTAGTACCAACCATTAAGCTATGAACACTTAGACACAATTGGTGCAACGCACGGGCTTGACATCGCCTCGTCAGTTAAAGAAACAATAGAATGAATAACTATCTTAAATATAGAAATAATGAGTTATTAAATGATTTTTAAACAATGCACACTGGGCATCGTATAGCAATAGCAAAACCATATATTTTAGGGCTAATGGCCTCTAAATGTATCATAGTTGTCATGATTTTCTTCTATATGTATCGAACATTTTTTTTTTGCTATTCTATGTACTAAACTTTATTTTTGAACATTTTTGTGTAGTTTATTACCATTTTGCCCCTCAGGTTAATAAAATGAGGGGCAAAATGGTAATAAAGTACACAAAAAAACCCAAAAAATCAAGTTTAGTACACAAAATAGAAAAAAAAAAATTGTTCGATACATATAGAAGAAATAAGTGACAACTATGATACATTTTGGTGCTATTAGCCCTATATTTTAAAGTTGAGTTGGAATTAAAGTTGTGAAATTTTAGACAAAATGTGATAATTAGAGTTGTGAAGTTTTGGATGAACTAAACTTCTCATTTACACAAACTGTCCATCTTCTCATATATAAATGATTTATTCCCGTGCCAATTTATCAAGTCCATAGTTTTTGATGATTGCTCATACTGTATTTAAGTGATTTCCCCCTTCTGATTTATAACCCATCACTTCGTTTTACAATATTTGGTTCATTATCGTTTCCTTTTCTTTGGTTTTTGAATCTGTTTTCATTTTGAATAGATGAAGAAAGCTCATGATTCTCATAAGTAATTAAGACAATGTACATATCAATGGTTCTCACTAAATTTTGTTGATTATTACAGGTTTCAGATGTTTGCTAACCCTTGGATCCAAATGTCTCTTTTTCAGTGCTTATTTGTTTAATGAGTAAATTACACGGATCGTCCCTGTGGTTTATCCAAAATTTCACGCATAGTTTTTCGAGTTTCAAAGTTGCGTGTATAGTCTCTCTGACTGCAAAAGAATAACACCTATGGTCCCTATCGTTAACTGACGTTATCTTTTCCGTTAGCAAGTGTCAACGTTAGTCCATTAACCAAACAAGCGTTTGCAATGTTAGTCCTTTTCCTTAACGGCCGTTTGCAACGTTTGCAACGTTAGTCCTTTTTTAAAAAATATTTTTTTTTTCGAAATAATTTTTATAAAAAAATATTTTTCTAAAAAAATATATAATTTTTTTCGAAATAATTTTTTTAGAAAAATATTTTTTTTTTCAAAATATATTTTTTTTAGAAAAATATTTTTTTTCGAAATAATTTTTTTTTAGAAAAATATTTTTTTCGAAATATATTTTTTTTTAGAAAAATATTTTTCTTACGTTTTTTCCATTTTTTTTACAATTTTATCCGTTTTCTTGCGTTTTTATCGTTTTCGGACGTCTTTCTTACGTTTTTGTACGTTTTCTTACTTTTTTTTCCGTTTTTCTTTTTTTTTTGTCCGAATTTTTTTATTTTGTCCGATTTTTTTTTTGACCAAATTTAAAAAAAAAAATATTCAAAAAAAAATTCAAAATTTTTGTCCGCATTTTTTTTTCTTTTTTGTCGGAATTTAAAAAAAAAATAAAAAAATTCAAAATTTTTGTCCAATTTTTTTTTTATTTTTTTTATTTTTTTTTTAAATTTTGAATTTTTTATTTTTTTTTTAAATATTCGGACAAAAAAGAAGAAAAAAAATCGGACAAACAATTTGAATTTTTTTATTATTTTTTTTAAAAATGGGACAAAAAAGAAAAAAAAATTGGACAAAAATTTTGAACTTTTTTTTTATTTTTTTTTAAATTCGGACAAAAAAGAAAAAAAAATGGGACAAAAAATTCGGACAAAAAATTTGATTTTTAAAAAAACTTGGTCAAAAAAAATCGGACAAAAAATTCGGGCATTTTCACTCAATCTGTGGGTAAATGTTGCATGGGATTTTCCAAGTTACCACAAAAATACCCACAATTGCTGTGTGGGTATATTTTGTCCATACATCATTCATGGGTGTGTTCATTGAATCGGTGGTAAAATATTTCATGAGATTTTTTACGTTACCACAAAAATACTCACAAAACGCTTTGAGGGTAATTCATGGGTACACATAACCCATGATATAGTCATGTGTAAACATCCGATGGTAAACATTTCCGTTTTACCCACGATGGCTACGAAATTTGTTACGAGAGCTTTATATGTCATTACTTTCGGCTAATTTGGTCTGTTATGATAAATTCAGTGCTATTTACATATCCTCTAATATGGTTCAACATCAGCACACAAAGGACATTGAGATTGGATATTCAGTTTGTTCGAGATTTGGTTGTTCGAGGTCAGGTTCGGGTTCTTCATGTGCCTTCTCGTTATCAGTATGCTGACATTTTCACTAAAGGTCTTCCTACCGCATTATTTGACGAGTTCCATTCCAATTTGAGTGTTCGTTCTACTCGCGTTCCAACTGCAAGAGACTGTTAGTGAATTATTGTTAGTTTGTTACATTAGGCCAATTGTATTGTTCTTAAGAGGCCTAGCGGCCGTTTCATAGTTATTATACTTTATTCTATTCATTAATCAAAAAACATATTCCAACAATCTATAGTAAAACATTAACATTTAAATATTGAGACACTTACGTTGAAAACACTATGTAAAAACGGATGAAAACGTCTGAAAACGGACGACAGCGTATAAAAACGGACGAAAATAGACGAAAACATCTGAAAATAGATGAAAAAGTAAAAAAAACAGACGAAAACGTATGAAAACGGACGAAAACGTATGAAAAAACGAAAGAAAACAGATCAAAACGGACGAAAACGTATGAAAACGAACGAAAACGTAAGAAAACGTAAGAAAACGGACGAAAATGGGCGAAAACGTAAGAAAACGGGAGAAAACGTATAGAAACCGTAAAAACACGTCTGAAAACGTATGAAAGATAGACGAAAGCGAAAGAAAACGGATGAAAACGGACGAAAACGGACGAAAACGTATGAATACGGACGAAAAGGTATGAAAACGTAAGAAAACAGACGAAAACGTAAGAAAACGGGCGAAAACGTATGAAAACGGACGAAAACAGATGAAAACGTAAGAAAACGAACGAAAACGTATGAAAACAGACGGAAACGTACGAAAGCGGGAAAAAAAACGTGAATTAAAAAAAGAAAAAGACAAAAAAAATTGAATAAAAAAGAACGACAAAGAAAAAGACAAGAAAAAAACGTGGACATAGGTTGACATATTAAATCTTAGGTAATTCCGACCATTAGATCAAATTAGATGGATGGTGGAGATTTGTCATATGGTAAGCACCAAAATAATGGTATCCAAAATAAAGTGACTCCATACTTACTCCGCATGTGTTTATGTTAACGAATTCATAGAGTCCAAATCAAAAAACATTTTTAACATTACTTGCGGTTTCTTTTCAGGTTAACATTCTTATCAAGGTTTTCAAGATCGGGATCCTACCTAGGATCGTTTTCGTCTTTGCAAGATCGTGATTGTAAGATCAGATCAGGATCCTAAGATCCTACTATAATTCTATTTTTCAATGATCTTTGTAATATTATTAAAATCTACAAATTATTATATATTATAAACATGAAATTATAAGAATGTTTTATGAAAATGTTGTTCTAAATTATGAATATGGAATGTTTAAGAAGAATCACATGTTGTTTTTTAAATTATATAAAAGCATAAACCATAAATTTGTAGTTTTTTAGTTTGCGGTTCAAGAAAAGTAATATCGGATCGGAGTAGATCTTAAGATCCTATGATCAAGATCGGGACTCTATAAGATCTTAAGCTTGTTAAGATACTACGTAGGATCCGGATCGTTTTTGCTTTGTAGAATCGTAAAATCATAAGATCCTAAGATTAGGATCGAAATCTTGACAACTATAATTCTTATGATTCGTTATCTATGCATTTGGTTTTGTGTAAGGAATCAGTGACAAGATTTATCATGAATCTAAGAAAAATCTCTAAGCGATTCGATAGAGTATCCTATGTTGACTAATATATATACTATGGTCTTGAGTCTTGACTTTGCTTTCTTTGACCTGTTCTATCTTTTTTTTTGAAAGGTGACTGTCATTTTTTTGGATGGAGTCACACCTGCCACATCGACAGGCCCTCATCCTCCACGTACCCAGACTATTTTGTCTGAATCGGGTCCACGCTGGCGTAGTGGGAATTTTTAACGGCTTCCGCCCGGAAACCGTTCCGCCTCCACACGAGTTTTCTCGCTGGAGTAACGGTCGGATGAAAACCGGGGCCGGCTCGGATTCGAACCTGCGCAATATTGGCTCACAGGCTCTCCTCTTCATTGCCTAATACCAACAGAGCATTGTGGCCCTCATGTGAGGACTTCCCGATAGGTCACCCAAACCGGTACTACTCTCACACTTGGCTCCCTTAACTAACTAAGCTTCAACCACTAGACCACAAGCCTGTTCTATCTGCTAATCACTTTTAGTTCTAATTTACTTCGTACACCAGGTAGAAATTAAACCTATTTGTCTTGCCATGTCAATTAGTTGCACTATTTCAACCTTGAAACAAATTCGATAAACAAACCATGTCTAGTGTACAAATCATCTTCTTAGGGTCCGTTTGGTACACCTCTTTTACATGTTTCCACAAATGAACCAATATAAAAAAAAATTATTTGATGGTTATTTTGTAGTCACAAATTATGTTATTCTATTTCTTATATTTCACTTTTCTATTTTAAAAAATATATATAAAATAAACTTATCAATTATTTATTTTCTTTCTCTTTATTTAATTCAAAATCCAAATCCAAATTTAAATCCAAATCCAAATTCAAATCCTAAACCCATCTACGAACCAAACGGGCCCTTATTTTATTACATGGTCGATTAAACTTTGTAAGCATGAAATTTCATGGGTCCTTTTGCCTTTAGAGACATTGGTCAACCTTGGTTTGATCTTGATTAATGATGTACCAAAATCTTATAAGTATGAGTTCGAAAAAATACCATGTTTTAAGTACGACTAATGCTATATTTTCCTACTCCATCTTTATAATCCATCGTCCTCACTCTCACAAAACCATGTCATGTTTATTTCACTATGTACCTCCCCTCATTTAGCTAACTGATTTAATTAGCCAAGTGTCTTGATCACATAAGATGATTAGTAGGAATACAAAATATAAAGAACTAATATTTCTATTTACGTACTAATTACCGATTTATAAGACAGTTGGTATTTTAACTGCCATAACCAGATAAGTAGATATAAAATAGTAAAACTTTTGTCATGACATTAATAGCACCACTTGTTGGAAAACTAGGCACACTTTTGGGGTCCTATTTTTTAGAAACCCATATAGTATCTATCTATCATTCTATCTATTATATTTTAGGGTGTTCTGGACACTCTTTAAAAATCATTCATTAACTTGTTATTTTCATATTTAAGATCAATTTTGAATTAATGATTGCATTCATGATTCATGATGGATGTTTTGTGTATAAGTTAAAATGAATCACTTAAAGAAACAATAGAATGAATAACTATCTTAAATATAGAAATAATGAGTTATTAAATGATTTTTAAACAATGCACACTGGGCATCTTATAGCAATAGCAAAACCATATATTTTAGGGCTAATGGCCTCTAAATGTATCATAGTTGTCATGATTTTCTTCTATATGTATCGAACATTTTTTTTTTGCTATTCTATGTACTAAACTTTATTTTTGAACATTTTTGTGTACTTTATTACCATTTTGCCCCTCCCAGGTTAATAAAATGAGGGGCAAAATGGTTATAAAGTACACAAAAAAACCCAAAAAATCAAGTTTAATACACAAAATAGCAAAAAAAATTGTTCGATACATATAGAAGGAATAAGTGACAACTATGATACATTTTGGTGCTATTAGCCCTATATTTTAAAGTTGAGTTGGAATTAAAGTTGTGAAATTTTAGACATAAATGTGATAATTAGAGTTGTGAAGTTTTGGATGAACTAAACTTCTCATTTACACAAACTGTCCATCTTCTCATATATAAATGATTTATTCCCGTGCCAATTTATCAAGTCCATAGTTTTTGATGATTGCTCATACTGTATTTAAGTGATTTCCCCCTTCTGATTTATAACCCATCACTTCGTTTTACAATATTTGGTTCATTATCGTTTCCTTTTCTTTGGTTTTTGAATCTGTTTTCATTTTGAATAGATGAAGAAAGCTCATGATTCTCATAAGTAATTAAGACAATGTACATATCAATGGTTCTCTCTAAATTTTGTTGATTATTACAGGTTTCAGATGTTTGCTAACCCTTGGATCCAAATGTCTCTTTTTCAGTGCTTATTTGTTTAATGAGTAAATTACACGGATCGTCCTTGTGGTTTGTCCAAAATTTCACGCATAGTTCCTCGAGTTTCAAAGTTGCGTGTATAGTCCCTCTGACTGCAAAAGAATAATACTTATGGTCCCTATCGTTAACTGACGTTATCTTTTCCGTTAGCAAGTGTCAACGTTAGTCCATTAACCAAACAAGCGTTTGCAACGTTAGTCCTTTTTCTTAACGGCCGTTTACAACGTTTGCAACGTTAGTCCTTTTTTGAAAAATATTTTTTTTCGAAATAATTTTTTTAGAAAAATATTTTTCTAAAAAAATATATTTTTTTTTCGAAATAATTTATTTAGAAAAATATTTTTTTTTTTCAAAATATATTTTTTTAGAAAAATATTTTTTTTCGAAATAATTTATTTAGAAAAATATTTTTTTCGAAATAATTTTTTTTAGAAAAATATTTTTCTTACGTTTTTTCCGTTTTTATACGTTTTCGCCCATTTTCTTGCGCTTTCATCCGTTTTTATCGTTTTCGGACGTCTTTCTTACGTTTTTGTCTGTTTTATCCGTTTTTGTTCATTTTCCTTACGTTTTTGTACGTTTTCTTTCCTTTTTTTCCGTTTTCTTTTTTTTTTGTCCGAATTTTTTATTTAGATCGAATTTTTTGTCCGATTTTTTTTTCGACCAAATTTAAAAAAAAAAAAATCAAAATTTTTGTCCGAATTTTTTTTTTTCTTTTTTGTCGGAATTTAAAAAAAAAAATTCAAAATTTTTGTCCAAAATTTTTTTATTTTATTTATTTTTTTAAAAACATTTTGAATTTTTTATTATTTTTAAAATATTCGGACAAAAAAAAGAAAAAAAATCGGACAAGAATTTTTAACTTTTTAATTTTTTTTAAAAAATTCGGACAAAAAAGAAAAAAAAAATCGGACAAAAATTTTGAACTTTTTTTATTTTTTATTTTTAAATTCGGACAAAAAAGAAGAAAAAAATGGGACAAAAATTTTGATTTTTAAAAAAAATAGGACAAAAAAATTCGTACTAAATAAAAAAAATTCAGAAAAAAAAGAAAGAAAATGGTAAAAAAAACATAAGAAAACGTACAAAAACATAAGGAAAATGAACAAAAACAGATAAAACGTAACAAAAACGTCCGAAAACGATAAAAATTGTAAGAAAAACGGAAAAAAAACGTAAAAAAAAAAACGAAAAAACGTAAAAAATTTCAAGAAAAACAGACAAAACGTAAGAAAAACTGACAAAAACGAATAAAAACGGACAAAAACTGAAAAAACGTAAGAAAAACGGACGAAAACGTAAAAAACGAAAGAAAAACGGTCGAAAACATAAGAAAAAGGGACAAAAACGGATAAAATTGTAAAAAAAACGGAAAAAACGTAAGAAAAACGTATGAAAACGAAAAAAACGTAAAAAAAAATAAGAAGAACAGACAAAACGTAAGAAAAACTGCAAAAACGGATAAAAACGGACAAAAACTGAAAAAAAACGTAAGAAAACGTAAAAAACGGAAGAAAAACATAAGAAAAAAGGATAAAAACGGAAAAAACGTAAGAAAAACGTACGAAAACGTAAAAAACGGAAGAAAAACGGACAAAAACATAAGAAAAACGGACAAAAACGGAAAAAACGTAAGAAAAACGGACGAAAACGTAAAAAACGGTGAAAAAAAATGGACTCAAGGGCCAAACTTTAGGGACGATTAAGGAAAAGGACTAACATTGCAAATGCTGCAAACGGCCGTTTAGGAAAAGGACTAACGTTGCAAACGCTTGTTTGATTAATGGACTAACATTGACACTTGCTAATGAAAAAGATAACGTAAGTTAACGATAGGGACCATAGGTGTTATTCTTTTGCAGTCAGAGGAACTATCATCGTAGTTGATACATAAAATGAACAAAGCATCCTATATAGTAAAGCTTAAAAAAAGATACAAGAGAATTCTAAATATCAAAGAATATAGCACAATTTTTTTAAAGAGTAAATTACAAACATGGTCCTTGTGGTTTGCGTTGACTCATACTTTTGGTCATTTGACTTTTTTTTGCACAGATAGTCCATAACTCCGAAACCCTTAACACTCAACATCTTTTGACCAAACGGTGTCAGCTTTGACCGTTAAACACCCCTCATGTGACTTGCACATGTGATGAGGAATTATTTGGTACATTTTTAAGGGGTCATTTAAGCCCGAAATCGTATGTATATGATCAAATATTGCCCTAAATTGTTTCTTTTTGCATTTTAGGTACTTGGGACGAAAAATATGGAATTCGGCACATTTACGACTTATTTGGACGAAAAAGTAAAGAAAATAACGAAGTCCCAAATTCTGCTAGATAAGGGAGTCTGACGGCGTCACACGTTACAACGTGACGCCGTCACTTGCAAACGGAGATGGATTCTTGGCTCAGAATTAACAAGCGACGCCTCATTCAAATCCGAAGAACTTATAACCTGACGGCATCAGGTGTATTTGAAGACCAAAATTTCGTACAATGTTAACAAGAGACATCCAAGAGCTTTTACTAAGGGACGGCGTCAAAACAACATTTGACGGCGTCAGAGATCCTAAGTGACGCCATTACAAGGCAACTTGGAGAAGACGAAACCCTAATTGGAGGTGAGCTGACGGCGTCACACCTATAAAGTGACGTCGTCACAAGTGTAAATCTATATATACTTTCGCATGTTTTCATTAATTCGTGTAATACTTTGGAGAAGCAACCCTAGATAATTTTTACTGCTTGTCTAAGGCTTTTACAGCCTTTGAACTTCATGTTTCAATAGAGATAAGTTATTCCTTTGATAATTCGATATGTCTATGTATTGTTTGATTATGTGTTTATCTTCTCTTTACTTTAACATGCTAGCTTAAGTTTATAGGTGTTTACTTATATCTAATGAAACCTAGTTATTTAATGTTGATTTTTCGTCTCTTGTTTAATTGACTGCCTCGCGTTAGAATAAGAAAACTGGCTAAGTTTTTATATGTATTAGCTTGAACGTCTTATAAAACGCAACCATAGAGTGCACTATTGGTTTTCCTCGTTGTATTTATTGCGTGAATTGCGGCTTGTAGATCCTAAAAAACATAATAGAATTTAAGGGTTTTAGGGGAGACTAATGTTCATAGAGTTGGGGACTTCAGCACCTCCCCACGACCAATATTAAGGAATATGTTGGGTCCATCAGTACCCAAGAATACTTAAAACAAGATTTGGACACAAATTAACTAAGTGTTAACTTAAACCGAGAACAATTCAAGTCACTGAGTGAACAGTCACTCAGTGAGTCATCTTCAGGATGCTTAAGGCGAATTCAAGAAGAAAGATTCACTACTCATGAAGGCGGTACTCCCTGAGTAGGACTTAAGCTAAAGAAGAAGATGATGGTTCAGTGAGTGTTGGACAAGAACTCACTGAACCCCAGTCTCCTCAACAACATTAAGTGATTGAAGACTGAAGAACTAAACGCCTGAAAGAAAGGCGGGAAGATCTGGGAAGAGTTTAAGATAAGATCAAATCTTATCTTGTCAGGAAGAAACCTTCCCTAAGACGGCTAAAAGTCATGGAGTGTCAGACCAAACACTCCTAAAGACTTTATAGTCCATTCCACTTTGTTTCTTGGAAATGACAATTACTGTTGTAATTGTCAGACAACCCTAGCCAAACAAATTGTAGTATTTTAATCACTTTACTCTTTTATATTTGTGTAAAATAGGTTCAAAAGAGAGAAGTTTGTGTTTTTGTACATTGAAGCTTAGACTTACAAGCAATTCTCTCCTACAAAGAGTAACTTCCCGAATAGCTCAGTGAGGCATATTGTTACCCTCAAAGCAAAACTTGGTTTAGATAGGAGACACCACCATACCTTGTCTATTCAATCCAAGTGTTTGTTCCGCAAAACACTTGGTAATAATTCATTGATTCATTTCTAATAGATTTAAACGTTAAAATACTTATTTTTTTACTTTTACGTTTCATTATCTTTAGAATTATCATACATTGTATTGTCATAAAACGAATAGATTAACTTCTATTAACCTAAGCGTTCCAAGGGAACAACAAGTGTATAAGCTCATGGTTTAAAATCTTACAAACTAACCAGAGTGCTCAAGTTTTAAACCAAATCCTACTATGGCTGATATTAATTATCCACTGGTCGATAAAAAGGTGGCAACTATTGCTGTGCACCAGACTAAAGTGGAAAATTAGCAAATGGAAAAAGCGTATGATTTGCTATTTTACTGGTATGAACCTTACTACATCACCGTATCAGGGATGGCCATTTGTCCTAGACTGTGCAGGGCTAAACAAGCTGAGGCACAATGGACCATTGATGAACGAGGTGGTCAACAAGACCAGCGCCTAGAAAGCATCTTATATCTTGTCTTCCTGACGATATAATGGAATCAGTCATCAAACTGTTTAACAGCCAAGCAAACTTGGGATGACTGGTTATATGCTTGAGGCCCCTAGATACAAGGAAAACAGGGTCATGGACCTGAAACTTGAGTATAATACTTTCAGGAAAAAGACTCTGAAAGTCTCTCCAGACTAACCAATACAAGACTTTGATAACGAACTATCATGATGGTGTAGTTTTATCTAAGCATGAGACAAAGTTGGCTTTGTCAACAGTCTCCTGAGAAGTTGCTCAAACTTCACAAGCCTGAGGAATGCTAATCACATTCAGACCTTGAGCTCACCTGAAATCTATGAAATTTGTCTATGAGGACAACTGATCTCAAGAATACCGACTCAAAAGCTCTTGAGTCAAAAAGGCTTATCCTCCACACCCATTTCAATCTTTTATACTATGGTGTTTGCAGGATTTCCAAAGATTCTGGGATAAATGATGAAAGGACTAGTGTGAGTTACTAAATGATTAAACTTGGAATGTCCAAGAGGGCACTCCTTGCTAGTTCAAACTATTCATCAAAAGAAACCAGTCAACTTTTCTAAAGAAAAGCAAATGAAACCACTGAATGTTTAATGTGGTAAAAGGGTATTTTGCTATGGGACTTGCTATTTAAAACTACCGTCAGAACTTCTTACAATTTTCAGGAAATAGTTCTCAGGAACTAACAAGTTTCAACCTAGAATGTTTCAGTCGACAAATTTCAAAACAAGGGTCAAAGACTTTGAAGCAAATATAGAAAGCCAAGGCTAAACTTCATTCTTGAAACTAATCCCTATGTCTCAGGCTGCTCAAACACCCAAACCTGTTCAGGCAAAGAATAAGGTTTTAGTAGCTGAAGCTTATGACTGGGATGATGAAGAGGTCTCCTCAGATGAGGAAATTAGAGTGAGTGCACTGATGGCACTCTCTGAAGGTGATCAGGTGGCTGTTGGGAAAAGCCATGCAGGGAATGGAGAGTGGGTAAACATCACCATGAAGAAGGTAAACACTTTACTTTCTATGGATGATGATTCTGATTGGCAGTCTTACATGAATTATATTTGTGTAGATCTTAAATTTGTTGAGGAACAAAGGCTTAACATGTGTTCAAAATATAACAACATAGTGTCAGAATTGAATAAATGTAGATATGAATTGCTTGTGCTAAAGCAAGCCAAATTAGAAACAATAACTCTACAAATTCATAACACTGAAATTTTGAAACAAAACCAAGCCCTACAAACTGAACTTAACAAAGAAAAAGTTGTCATCCAAGGCTGGACCAAAAAGAACCCCAAGGTTTTTGATACTGTGGGTTTAATCCCTAGGAAAACAATAGGAATGGACCATCACATGGTTAACCCCTGTGTAAGCCCCAGTGAACTGACCTTTGTTCCAGCTGGCATATCATTTGAGCAAGAAATGCTTCCCAAGTCAAATGACTGGATTGTCAGGGACAACCCAGTCAGTAAGTTACCAAACTTTGAGACTGGAAAGATCTTGCTTCCTGAAAGTCAGGCTTTGAAAAATATGCTTGGACTTACTGAACAACTCAGTAAGCTTGAACTCACTGAACAAGTCAGTGATACTGAGTCTGTGAATGAGTCTGAATCAGAATCATATCCACCACTTCCTCCACTGAATACCCTTCAGGGTGCTGCACCAAACTCGGGCCTCCCACCAATGGTCTTCTCTCCACACTCTCCAAAGGAGAGATCAGGAATGGGAACAACCATCCTGTAGAGACCAACCCTTGAAGTCTCAGTAAATACTGATGACTCATCAACTTCAGTCCCTTCTGAAGTAACAACCAAAAGCCCCGATTTAAAATTTGATCAGTTGGCTGAAATGGTCAGGAAGCTGGGAGAGAAGATTGCATCTTCTGAGAAACCTTCTCAATCCAAGAAGGAACAAAAACCAGCTTCCTCAAAGACCAAACCCAAACCCACAAAACCCCTAAAAAGATGTGAACTATGTAACTATACCAATCATATCACTGATGATTGCTATAGAATTCTTTATTGCATGATTTGCAAAAAAGATTATCACAGGACCTCTGATCATAAAACACAATCAGTCACATCAAACATGGCAAGTCTTAAAGCTCAGTCTTTAAACTATCCTTCTGATTCAAAACAAAAACAGAAACAAAAGACAAAGCCTTTTGCACCTTGCCCTTACTGTGGGTTCAATGACCACCATCCTAAGGATTGTCAAATTGACAATTGTTGTGAAAATAGTGGAAGTTCCACTCATAACACCTCAGGACGTGGTAAGGCCATTCAGGTCAGTAGAGGTATGACAAAGTCAGCCTCTCAGTCCACTGAGTCTACATCAGCAATCAAATGTATAATATGTGGTAGCTCAGTCCACTCCACCACTGACCATAAATCACTTGAAAATGTTAATAAGACCCTCAAAATTAAGCCCTCCAAGAAGTGGAGTCCTAGAAAGAACTGACCCAGTTTACCATTTGTGCAGAAACATGCCAGGGATCCTGTTTGGCATCTTGATAGTGGATGTTTAAGGATCATGACTGGTGTAAAGGAGTATCTGCACAAGTATGTGGATGAATCAGGACCCAAAGTGATATTTGCTGATAACTCATCATGTCTCACTGAAGGTTATTGTAGGATCGAGTACTTCGAGCTTGATTGAGCTTGGTATAAACAAGAACCTCTGCAATACAAGCGTTTATGCGGAAACTAAACAGCAAGTATTATAAAGAAGAAAAGACAATGATCCTCTATGGATCAGACTATGAACTAAGAATTCTGATATTGATGAATGTTTTTCTTGAAGTGTTGAAGTGTTACAATATGAATGGCTGTATGTTTCTTATATAGATAAGAAACCCTAATCTCTAATACAGCCTGTTACAAATAAAACATGTAAAGAGATAAACATCAATCTCTTCTAAAAATAAACCTAACCAACACTCTAAACTTACGGGATAACAATAACTAATACCCGTAGTAATAACACTAACAGCAGGAACAAGATATCACTGTCGGCAGCAATGAGCTTGAGCAGGAACCAAAGCTATCGGCAGGAACCATCTATCGGCAGCAATGAGATCGGCAGCAATGAAACACTAAGTATTTCCCAGATTCCTAACATCTGTCATCTTCAGTCCTTCTTGTTTTGTAATAATCAAATCATAGTTCCCAACAATCTTCCCCTATTTGATATTACAAAACTGTCTTCAATGCTTCCCCTTGAACAATGCTTCCCCTTGAACATGCTACCATAAATAATAACCTGCAACACACCATTATTCCTCCCCTAAACTTGTGGTTGACCTAGTGGATCGGTAAACTAGGTTAACCTCAAGTTTCCTGTATGATATAGCTTTAACTTCTCAGGCTTGAGGACTGCGACTTAGCAGCAGCAATAATCAGTAACCAGCAGCAACATCCATAACCTACAAGATTCCAACCTCTATAGCATCCAGCAGCAACTTCAATCGTTCAGCAGGAATAAGAAATCTTCTTCAAAACATGTATACTGGTCACCATGACATTCACTTGAACTTGACTGCTACTTATGACAATATGTACATCAAATCACTTAAGTTTCATACTATTCTCATCACATCCAGGTGTGTTAACTCCTGTGAGAGGTGAATCATTGAAAATGAATGGATTTGATGTCTCTTTACCAATAGCCATCACTACTGGAGTAGCCAATGTTTAGGTGTGAAAGACCATGGTACATTGATAACCATCTGATTTATTAGCAAATCAGCAACTATAAACGGATTTGACTTGTCTTTACCTGTAGCCGTTTGCTCAGGACTAGTCAATTCTTTGGTTACAGCCAACCTTGGTGAATTGAATACCAAATATGGATACCAAGTGTCTTTACCACAAACCATACTTTTGTGGACTAGCCAATCCTTTGGATCCCATAAGGGTTACATCCATGGTGAATTGAGAACCATTTTCAACTCTCAGAAATTAATCATGGGTGAGTTGAAGTACCCAATAGCTTTGAGCAAGCTATTACAGCTATCAACGGATTTGATTATCACACCAGAGCCGTACCCTCATGGTGAGCCAACTCTTTCTTGTCTATGAGACATGGTGAGTTGAGTACCATTTATTGTGTAGGTGTAAACACCAACACTGTACCTGCACAAAAGTTAGTATACAAGTGCGAAAATTATTATTATTATTATTATTATTTTTTTTTTTTTTTTTTTTTTTTTTTTTTTTTTTTAAAAGAAAGAAACAAAATAAAATTAAACATAAAGAAAATAAAAATGAAAAAGATTTTTTTTACACATATACAATTTTTTTTTTTTTTTTAATAGCAGCAAAATCTGAAGTTACCGATCAGGAGGAACAGGGCAGCAGGAATGGTGTTATCAGCAGGAATGAAAACACTATCAGCAGTAATGTGAACACTTTCAGCAGCAACCAAATAACTGTCGGCAGAAACAATTCAAGCATAGAAGCAGAATCCATGTGGGAGCATCAAAACAAACAAGCCTCACAGTTCCACTTGTTTGACCATCATATCTTATTAATGCGAATGAGATGACTGTTAATGAATTCTCCACCATGACATTAATTACAATCGACAAGTTGACAACCAATACATCATTGACCAATCTCTTGTCCAGCCAATCAAATTGATTTCACCACACGAATTCAATAGTAGCAGCAGCATAAAGTTAATAAGCCCACATGCATACACTTGCGTATGACTGGTCAAGCCATTGTCCCTTGAATTAATTCAACCAATCATATCAACCCTTTAAATGTCCCATTAATTTGATTAAAACCAAAAGCGACAAACCATTTGATTATTTCACATTAGTCCCACATATGGACAACAAATGACTATTCTCTGCACACTCTGATCAAAATTCAACTGCTATTGACAGACCTCGCAAATCAATTAATTCATCAGCAGTAACCACTCAAGCAACAAATTCAACAGCTGCATTATTTTAGTTAGTGAGCACAAACAAAAAAAATGTTAGTTAGCACAAAATATACAACAGTAATAAGCCTCCCCTTAGGCTTATGCCTCCCCTCAATCAGTGCACCTGACAAGGACTATTGTTCTTGGGTACCCAGAATGAACCTTTCCTTTTATTTGTCCAAGAACAACCTGTTGAGGGCTTAACACCAGTATCCCATCTTGTTTCCCCCATATATCTTGGGTCATAATAACCAGGCCAATAATCATTTTGAAAGTAAGCACTTGTAGGTCTGTTAAATGGTCGAGCAATGTTCCTTTTCCAACCAGTAGAATTGGTTTGACCAGCTGGAACTGGTGATGGTCGTTTTGCATTAGGAAATGCATTTGCTCTAGGGACAAATGGGGGTATACTCTCTACATTTTTCCATAAAGACCTAGATTGCTCAGCACACATACCCGATTTATTCTCATAAAAATCACAATCCTTAATTAAATGAGAATAACTTCTACAAACAAAACAAGATTTCTTTTTAATCTTTTTGTTCTTTCCATGTCTTGTTTTATCACACACAAAAGTCTCACTACCATTACTTGAAGGAGAACTAATTTTAATAGTATTAAGAGAACTTTTGGTAAAAGTAGCTGTTTGTGTGGCAGTCTTAGCAATAGGGTCAGTAGTAACTCTTGAGTAAGACTCATGGGACTTGGGTGTAGGTAAGTCATTAGGCCTGGGTGTGACAGACTTATCACTTGAATCACATGTTTTACGGTCATCAGACTTGGGTTGAGAGGATTTGTCACTGTTAGAACAAGAGACAAAGTCTTTAGGTTCACAGTCTGAAGTTGGCAAGTCAATGGACTTTTTGCCATAGGTCATGAGTGATTCATCAACGTCTGTTTTAGTGTGGGGATCAGAAGGCATAAAAATTCCTCTTATTGGTGGAGGAACATCATTCATTCCTCCTTCTTTAACAAACCTAACAGGAATTTGGTAATTAGGCTCCTTAGGGGTAGGGTCAAAAGTTCTTGGTGCATCATCTGGCCCTATAGTACATCCCAACCCTTTCTTACACCTAACAGACTGAGTACTATCATTATACTTAGTAAGATATTTTTCTGATTGTTGCCACGAATTCAACCTAGCCACTTCACTATCCAATTTAACCTGTAAGTCTTGATTTTCTAATTTGATCTTAGCATTTTGAGACTTAGAATATTTAAGCTCATTAGTTGTCTTTTCTAAATCTCTTAGCAAAACTTTTATCTTTTCCTCATAGGCTAACTGATTCTTTTGGTACCAGACTTTTTGTTGTTCTAAAGTTTTAACAGCATTTTTATGAGCTTTGAGCTGTATAAACATATCTTTATATTGAGATTTCATGTCATCATATTCTTTCTTAAATAAAGCATATAAATCATGACAAGCAACAGAACAACTTGGTACCTTAGATGGGAAACTCATGAAAGCGAATTCAAAAGCCACATCTGCCTGTGCTTCAGCAACCGTACTGAATACCTCACCTTTTGTCTCATGTCCAGCAACCATTTCATTAACTTGAGTGGCACTTCTTTCCTTATCTTTTCCTTCATCTTTTGACCAGTCTACCCTAGGATAAATAGGTAGCAAGTTTCTAATCTTCATGGCACGTGTCTCAAAAGAATCACCAGATTCGAATGTGGTCATGGTATGATGGTTTAAGAGAATGGTTTGAAAAAGGCTTCTTCAACACTAATAGCAAAACTACTCCGAGACCACAAACAATACCACACTGACCAATATTAAACCAACACTTCACAGACCAGAGTTAATGCCCACTGACTGATCAAACCCAAATGACCAATAATCTTCGAACAGTACCCAAAATAAATCAATAGCAGCAGCAATCGACCAATTAATTCACTTCAGTATACGACAAATTCAATTGATAAACCACAAGTTAATTCACATTCTTAACAAACGAAAAATGATAACTACTGCTTCGGTTCACCACTTTCGTCTGGCAACTGACACAATTTTTTAATTCAATGACAAAAACAGCCAAAACTTAATAAATTTGCCACCGACCATCTTAGCTCTTGTCAGTCTTTGAGTTTATTCTATGCCACAAACGAATTAATTCTACCGACAAATTAATTCTATGCCACAAACGAATTCACAATTAATTGCATTTATCACAAACCGACAATCCTTTTTAATTTATTGACCGACCAATTAAATCATGAAGTACGAGGATCAATTAATCAATAGCGCCGCCGACCAATTAAATTCAAACCACAAATCAGATCTGTTAAAACAATAATTACGAATACCTCTGATCTGCTCCTGCACCAAAACAATTCTTCTTTATCAGAGATCCTCACCAGGCTCTGATACCACTTGTAGGATCGAGTACTTCGAGCTTGATTGAGCTTGGTATAAACAAGAACCTCTGCAATACAAGCGTTTATGCGGAAACTAAACAGCAAGTATTATAAAGAAGAAAAGACAATGATCCTCTATGGATCAGACTATGAACTAAGAATTCTGATATTGATGAATGTTTTTCTTGAAGTGTTGAAGTGTTACAATATGAATGGCTGTATGTTTCTTATATAGATAAGAAACCCTAATCTCTAATACAGCCTGTTACAAATAAAACATGTAAAGAGATAAACATCAATCTCTTCTAAAAATAAACCTAACCAACACTCTAAACTTACGGGATAACAATAACTAATACCCGTAGTAATAACACTAACAGCAGGAACAAGATATCACTGTCGGCAGCAATGAGCTTGAGCAGGAACCAAAGCTATCGGCAGGAACCATCTATCGGCAGCAATGAGATCGGCAGCAATGAAACACTAAGTATTTCCCAGATTCCTAACATCTGTCATCTTCAGTCCTTCTTGTTTTGTAATAATCAAATCATAGTTCCAACAGTTATGGTTCAGTAAACTGCAATGGTATAGTCTTTACTAGGATAGCTTATGTAAATGGTCTAAAATACAATTTGATAAGTGTCAGTCAACTATGTGATGCGAAATACATAGTTCAGTTTGATGATAAACAAGGAATCATCTTCAATGCTAATAAGGAAGTTGTGCTTATTGCACCAAGAAGACATGATGTTTATGTGTTAGACATGTCCAGTCTGACTCAAAATGGAACTTGTCTCTTTACCAAGGCCACTGATACTCTCAACTGGCTTTGGCATAAGAGACTCTCCCACCTGAACTTCAAAAACATAAACAACCTTGTAAAACAAAACAAGGTCCTTGGCTTACCATCTCTTGTGTTTTCAAAGGACAAACCATGCTCAGCTTGTGAAAAAGGTAAACATCACAGAGCATCCTTTAAAACCAAAACCAACTTTTCCATCAGGAACTGCATTCATCTTCTCCATATGGATCTATTTGGACCAATTAGTCCTAGATCCATTAACCATGAGAAGTATACTCTGGTCATTGTGGATGAATACTCAAGATACACTTGGGTATACTTCCTGATCAAAAAGAGTCAGGCAGCTGAAACAATTATGTCCTTTGTCAGGAACATTGAAAATTAGAATGACATCAAAGTCAAACAGATTAGGACTGACAATGGAACAGAGTTCAAAAATTATGAACTTGAATGTTTCTGTGATGAGAAAGGCATTTCACAAAAAATTTCCTCACCCTACACACCTGAACAAAATGGGGCGACTGAAAGGAAAAATAGAACTCTCATTGAAGCAGCTAGGACAATGCTAAATGGATCAGTCCTTTCCAAACACTTTTGGACTGAAGCAGTAAAGACTGCCTGTTACACACAAAACAGATCCATCATTGTCAAGAGACATAGCAAAACTCCTTATGAGTTATTCAAGGGAAGAATCCCTGACATCAGTTACTTTCATGTCTTTGGGTGTCCTGTGTTTATTCATAATAACAAGGATCACTTAGGAAAATTTGATGCCAAAGCTGATGATGGATACTTCCTAGGATACTCCCTTGTCTCAAAGGCCTTCAGAGTGTTCAACACTAGGAGACAGCATACTGAGGAAACATTTCATGTTACCTTTGATGAGAGCACTGATGCTATCAGTGTCTCTAACAACTTAGTGGAAGAGATAGGTGTTGGTCCCTTTACACGCTTAGAGTTAACTAGAAAGTTAATCTATTAGTGTTAATGACTAATACAATGTTATGATTAATTCTAACAGTTATAAAACGTGAATATAAAAACTCAAGGTAATTTTCAATGTTTAAATTCTTATTAGAAATAAATCAAAGAATCTATACCCAAGTGTTTTGCGAAAAAAACACTTGGGATTGAATAGACAAGGTATGGTGGTGTCTCCTATCTAAACTCAAGTTTTGCTTGAGTGGTAACAATGCGACCTCACTGAGCTATCTCAGGGATACGTTACTCTTTGTAGGAGAGAAGTTGTTTTGTAAAAGTCTAAGCTTTAATTGTACAAAACACACACATAACTTCTCTCCTTCTCAATCTATTTATACACAAGTAATCTGAGTAAAAGTAATTAAAATATTACCAGTTGTTGAGCAAGCGTGTCTGACAATTACAACAGTAATTGTCATTTCCAAGAACCAATAGAAATGGCCTATTAAGTCTTTAGGAGTGGTTGGTCTGACACTCCAAGACTTTAAGCCGTCTTAGGAAGGATTTCTTCCTGACAAGATAAGATTTGATCTTATCTTAAATCCTTCCTAGATATTTCTGCCTTTCTTCTCAGGCACTTAGTTCTTCAGGACACGCTTCTCAGTTATCATTCATAATTACTTCATTGTTGTTGAGGAGACTAGGGTTCAGTGAGTTCTTGTCCAACACTCACTGAACCATCATCTTCTTCTTTGGCTTAAGTGCTACTTCAGGGAGTACCGCCTTCCTGCGTAGTGAATCCTTCTATTTGAATTCGCCTTAAGCATCCTGAAGATGACTCACTGAGAGGCTGTTCTCTCAGTGACTTGAATTGTTCTCGGTTTAAGTTAACACTTAGTTAATTTGTGTCCAAATCATTTTTTAAGTATTCTTGGGTTTTTCATGACCCAACAATCTCCCCCTATTTGGATATAAATTATTCCTAAGTGTTTTGATCAGTTATGAGTGAGCTAATGACTTCTACTCATACTGAATGTACTAGAATGTAAATAAGGACACTGAAATAATAAAAACATCATCTTATTGATATCATTACAAGTCCTAACAAGCTAAGTACAAAAAAGGGATAGTGGGGGTATTCAGGCAGATCAATCAGTTCAACTTAATACCAAGGGCTTCAAGCTTGGGCTTCTTTGACTGCAGCTCTTGTTGGTTAGGATGCTCATTGATTTTCCTTTTCAGATCTTGACAAAACTTCACATTTTCAGGACTCTTGAGTGGAGAGGCCATCATTAGAAAGCCAAGCATTGCTTTGATCCCTGACAAATCGATATCACTCCACCTTTGGAAGGCTTTGTCTCCGAACTCATCAATGAAGAACAGACCTCTTTCAGGTTGTTCAATGACCATATTGTTCCTGAAAGGAACACCTTCAGGGAGAGCCCTATTGCAGTCAAGACCAGGAATCTTGATCTCAGGCTCAGCTTCAATCTTCTTTCTTTTTCTTGAAGAAGACTGAGAGGAAGCTGGTTGTGCTGAATCAGGAAGAAGAGATGGAGTGCCAAGTTCCTGAGGTGCAGCTGCCAATCTTTCGTACCTCAGACTCAAGGACTTCATCAGACTAGGGACCACAACGTTTGATTTCTTTGCTATTAATGGACCCAACTCATCCAATTCTGAGATCCCAAAGTCAGCAAATCTGAAGGGTTGATGAACCTGAAAGTCTCTTTTTTCAGCACCTCTATAGACAGTGACAATGGCAGGATTGGTGTTTCGATGAATATGAACATCAGTGATTGGTTTTGGCTTCAACCTGTTAGTCATATACCACTGATATTTCTTAATCCTGTTCTGCCTGATCTCTTCAGCCCTTTTATTCCTTTCCTCCCTTTTCTTCCTGAGAGTGATCATCTCCTCAGTCTGAGCCTTTACAAAGGTCATACCACCCTCTCTTCCTGATAGATCCTTAGCTTCAAGACCAATCTTCTCAGCCTCTTCATGAACAACCTTAATAATAGCAGGCTTGCTCACCTTTTCTTCCTCCTTTAACTTCTTCTTTGCTTCCTCTTCCTCTAGGTAAGCACTGAGTTCATTAGCTGAGAAGTGGTGAAGAACTCCATCAATATCATACGGGATCCTGGGTGGTGATTCAGGATCCTTTGCTACCATGATTGGTGCTGGTTGAGGCTCAGGATCAGTGAGGATGCCTTTGCCTTTTTTTTTATGGGTGGAAGAAGCTTCAGGAATCTCCCCTTCAGTGTGAGAAGTAGGAGAAGGAGGTTGCTAGCTTGTGGAAGCTTCAGGGACTCCAGTGTCTTTCTCCCCCTCAACTGTTGCTTGAGCCATGGTGATAGCAAGAGTTGGAGCCACTGGAGCAGCAGGACCCTTGAAAGCCTGATAGATCTCAGTCATCATTGATTTGATGTCCGAGGTGTCTTTCTGAAGAGTTGAGATCTGATCCGCCAGAGATGCCTGAGAAGCTTCGATGCCTGACATCCTTGACCCAAGAGACCATGCCAAAGATGTTGAAGATTGTGCCCAAGTACCCAGATGTTTTTCCTGAAGACCCAAGGAAGTCCTGATTGAGTCCATTGAAGAGGTAAGACCCTGAATCTTAGAATCCTTCAGTAAGCTGAGAAGATCACTGAATTCAGCTGATTGCTTCTGGTAAGTCTCAGCAGCCTGAAGGACCTTCTCGTTGAGTTCGGGGTCATCTTTGACAGCTGTTTGAATAGTTCCAAGGCTTTTGGTGATGCCTTCAAGAGTAAGATTGAACTTCTGGAAATGAAGATCAATAGCTGTCAGGGAGTTATTGGTGTCAGAATGTATCTCGATCACATCATCATGAAAACTTTCAACATCTGCCTTCAGGTTGGCATAATGAACAGCAGCTTCAGTGTGATGATCGAACATCTCTTCAGTGAGACCAGTGTAAAGAGCTCTATTGGTCTTGAGTAGGAATTTGACCAATTTTCTTTCAGTGAGGGGAAGAGAGTCATCATACTTTTGGAGGATGTCCCCCGTATCAGAAGAATCAGAAGATTGAGAACCTGACTCTTCACTTTGGCGTGGAGATGACTGATGTGATTGTTCAGGTTGTTCAGATTGTACATCAGTTTCCATATCCTCACCTGCCTCAAACATTTCCTCTTCACTCTCTTCCCTGAGCTCTTCATCAGACTCGATAAGAGCCTGAAAGTCCCCCATGGACTCAATACCCAAAAATTCAACCGGATCCTCTTTATAAAAAGACTCGCCTTTGGTTTGGCCAGGTCCTGACCCCGTTGTCATAATAACTGAGTGGGTTTGCTCAGCCTGACTAGCCATAATAACTGGGGTAACACCAGCCTGGCTTTTGGGGGTAGTTCCTGAGAGAATCGGACCGCCTGAGGGGTTTATGGGTTCCGTATCAGCGGGTTGTTTCTTTCCCTCTGAGTCTTTGTCCCCCTTAGCACCTTCAACCATTGATGGGTGTTTTTCAGTGGTATCACTAGGTACTGATTGTGAAAGTTGGTGGACCCCCTTCCCATCAGGATTGTGCTGTCCTTTTGGGGATTTAGGGTCCTTTTCTCCCTGAGATCCTGAGGGTGATTGCTCAAGAACGTTAACGGGATGTGAATGTTTGTGGGTCCCCTTCTCAGTAAGGTAGTGCTGCCTTACCGAGGATTTGGAACCCTTTCCTCCCTTGGGAACTGATTGTTTTTTGACAGTTCCTTCATCGGGATGTGAGGGGGTGTGGGTCCTCTTCCCAGTAGGGTGGTGCTGCCCTACCGAGGATTCAGGACCCTTTCCTCCCTTGGGCACTGATTGTGATTTATCAGTACCTTCATCGGGATGTGAGGGGGGAATGTTTCCTGATCCCTCTGACTTGTTTATGTCAGTTGAACCATGTGGAAAGGGTGTGCCCGAGGTCACTGAGGATGATTGCTCAGTGACCTCCGTTGGCCTTTGTTTTGAGGTCAAGAGGGTCTCAGAAATGGGTGTCTCAGAGGTCTCGGCCTTTTTCAACCTCTTTTTAAGGTTTAGTTGGTTTTGAGGATCAGTCTCAGTGGCGAGTGGCTTGGGTCTAACCACCTGGCTGGACTGACCCTTCTTTGTCTTCTTCACCTTTTTGGTCGGTGAAGGAACTGGTGAGACAGCGTCGTTACCCTGAATGACTGATTGCATGTATTCAGTCAGGGCAATATTTGTAACCTCACTGATGCTACTAGTGAAGTTTGACTTGTGCAGGACGTCAGGCTTCGTACCTTCTGCATCAGGCCTCACGTAGTCAGAACCAAGTAGGTCCTGAAGCACACAGGAAACAAATCTAGGGTAGGACATATGCCTTTGCCTATGTTTTCCTGAGAGCTTGGCAACAAGGTCTCGGAAGATTATTCCTCCGATGTCAATTTTTGTACCCTCAAGGAGACTGAACAACATCAATTGTTGTGATGAGTTCAATTGTTCCGTAGAGGATTTATTTCCACCCAGGACCTGAATGACAAATGTCATCAGTATCCTCCAGATAGGATGGAACCATGTTTTGACTACTGAAGCCTTCTCCAATAAGCCTCCCGCAGACGTTGTAGGACGTCTGGGGTCATGGGAGCTAAAAAGATCAGCTCATTCTTTATGTCCTGATCAGTAGGGTTGGGTGCAAATGCTTCAGCAAAGTCAAGGCCTGTGGCTTTGATGAAGGTTGACTAGTCAAAGGAGATGGTTCTGCTCCCATTCATCACCGTGAAGGTGATGATTGACTCTTTGGTGTCTTTGGGGCTGTTAGCCACAGCCGTGCACCAGAATTCCCTCAAATAGTCATGGTAGATGACTGAGGGGGTGTGGGTGAAAGCCTTTGCAAGAAAACAATTATGAAGAAATTTCATAACGTTCTTGTAGGCTGGGTAGTTTTGTGGAAAAGAGAAATTTCCTACCACATTGTTCTTTGTTAGGTCAACGTCCCCAGTGAGGAATTCCACATTGGGGCCGTATGCTATAGAATTAGAAGAAGCCATTTGTGGGTAAGTCTGGGTTTGACTAAGGTTTCTGGGTTTCTAAAGCTTAAGAACACACACAATTTGTTTTTGAGAATTAAAATGGCAGAGTTTTGCTTAAGTTCTATAAAAATGTGTGTGTGTTTCATTTGGTTGGGTTATTTATAGGGAAGTGGAGATGGGGGTGTTTTAGACATTTGAGCGATCTTAATTTATTCAAAAAGAATTATTGGAAATTGTTTTGAATAATATGTTTTGGGATCCGCATTTAATGCCAACACTCCACTTTCCTGGTTTGGCGCAACAGTCGAGGTGAACAGTTGAGCAGTTCTGCAAAAGTGTAATTTGCAGAGATGAGTCATCACATATTTGTAATGTGATTGGAGAGGCATTTAATGCCAAGTGGGAATGTGGTGGCCCAGAGGTGGAAGCCAGAAAGGCAAAAAAAGAACAAATATTCTTGAATTAAATATGAGTTCAGTTACCAACCTCGGACATTTACTAACTAGATACTTAGAGCATTTAAGTCAGTATTTAATGTCTCTTTTCAGGGCCCTGAATGACTTTTCATTCAGTGATGGTTTTTCAGGGACTTGGGATTAGTCACTGATGATTCAGGAATATGGAATGATTCCTGAGCTACAAGGATTTCAGGAACTTGGGTTTAGTTTCTGAGGTTGAGGATTCAGTGAGATTTTTTCACTGATGTACACATTGAGTCAGGGACCTGAGGTTTTAAGAATTTACACTTCAGTTGGAAGGATTCAATTAGTGGACTGATTCTCTATATCCAACATTCCTAATTCAGCTTTCAGCCTTGTGAAAGTTGGTTCATCCAAAGGTTTGGTGAAGATATCAGCTAACTGATATTCAGTAGGGATGAAGTGTAATTCAATGTCACCATTCATGACATGGTCCATGATGAAATGATATCTGATATCAATGTGTTTTGTTCTCTGATGAAGAACAGGGTTGTTTGAGATTGCAATTGCACTTGTGTTATCACAAAAGATGGGTACCATCTTATACTGAATTCCATAGTCACTGAGTTGACTTTTCATCCAGAGTACATTTGCACAACAACTAGCTGCTGCAACATACTCAGCCTCAGCTGAGGACAAGGCAACTGATTGTTGCTTCTTAGCACTCCAACAGACTAGTTTCCCACCAAGTATTTGGCAAGAGCCTGAGGTGCTTTTTCTGTCCATGTTGCATCCAGCATAGTCAGAGTCTGAGTATCCTTTAAGATCAAGTCCTGAGCACTTTGGATAGTATAATCCAAGGTTAGGAGTGCCTTTTAGGTACCTGAATATCCTTTTCACAGCAGTGATATGAGATTCTCTTGGGTCAGATTGATATCTGGCACATAGACATACTGAGAATTGGATATCAGGCCTTGACGCAAGTAGATACATCAGTGATCCTATCATTCCTCTAAAGAGAGTTTGATTTACTGGTTTACCAGTGAGATCAGGACCAAGGTTGTTTGGGGGGACCATGGGAGTTTTGACTGAGGCACAGTCACTGAGATCATACTTCTTCAGTAAATTCTTTACATACTTCTCTTGACTGATAGTGGTTCCTCTATCAGTCTGCTTGATCTGTAGACCAAGGAAGTATGTCAGTTCTCGCATCATGCTCATTTCAAACTTCTTTGCCATTAGTTTTTCAAATTGTTTGCAAAGTTTGAAACTTGTTGAGCCAAAGATGATGTCATCAACATACACTTGTACTAGTATGACATCATTATTTGTCTTATAGATAAACAATGTGTTGTCTATCTTGCCTCTAACAAATTTGTTTTGGATTAAGAAGGCTGAGAGAGTCTCATACCATGCCCTGGGAGCTTGCTTTAGTTCATAAAGGGCTTTGTTAAGCTTACAGACATGATCAGGAGACTCATGGATTTCAAATCCAGGAGGTTGCTGAACATAAACTTCTTCTTTCAGTGAACCATTTAAGAATGCACTTTTAACATCCATTTGGTATACTCTGAAGTTCATGTATGTAGCAAAAGCAAGGAAGATCCTGATGGCTTCCATCCTTGCTACTGGTGCAAATGTTTCTTCATAGTCAATGCCTTCTTGTTGATTATAGCCTTTGGCTACAAGTCTGGCTTTGTTTTTAATGACTATGCCATTTTCATCAGTTTTGTTTTTGAATACCCATTTCATGCCAATGACTGAGACATTCTCAGGACATTTGACCAAGGTCATTACCTTGTTTCTGTCAAATTGTTCCAGTTCATCATGCATGGCCTGAACCCAACTTGGATGTGTAAGTGCTTCTTTAACACTTTTGGGTTCAATTGTGGAAATGAAGTCCATAAATAGGCATTCATTGGCTGAGGCTGCTTTTAGACTAGCAGCCATGCTCCTGGTGAGCATGCCTTCAGTAGGCTCTCCAATAATATTGACAAGTTCAATGTCCTGAGACCTAGTCCAACTTTCCTGAGGTCCTGGATACTGATTTGAACTTGTGGAGGCCTGATTGGGTAGAGGGTTTGGTTCTGGAGTAGACACATGATCATTGATTGGATCTTGAGTGTCTACTAGATCATTCAGATTGTTTGGATCTTGAGCATTTTGAACAGACTGATTAATTTCATCAGTGTTTGAATGTGCCTCAACAAACTCAGTGATGGTTGGGTTGGGTAGGTTGTGAGGGATTATGTAATAGGAGAGGTTAGCATCATCTTGATACTGAGTAGAAGGATTGTTTTCCGGAAGATATTCATCAGGAGGATATCTTGAAGAATTATCAATTCCTATCTCTTCTACTGAGGCAGTTGAGAACCTGATTGCATCAGTGCTCTCATCAAAGGTAACATGAAACGTTTCCTCAGTCTGCTGTCTCCTTGTGTTGAACACTCTGAAGGCTTTTGAGACAAGTGAGTATCCCAGGAAGTATCCATCATCAGCTTTTGCATCAAATTTCCCTAAGTGATCCTTGTGATTATGAATAAACACAGGACACCCAAAGACATGAAAGTAGCTGATGTCAGGGATTCTTCCTTTGAATAACTCATATGGGGTTTTCCCATGTCTCTTGACAATGATAGATCTGTTTTGTGTTTAACAGGCAGTTTTGACTGCATCACTCCAAAAATGGTTGGAAAGGACTGATCTACATAGCATTGTCCTAGCAGCTTCAATGAGTGTTCTATTTTTCCTTTCAGCAACACCATTTTGTTCAGGTGTGTATGGAGAGGAAAAGTTTTGGGAAATACCTTTCTCATCACAGAAACATTCAAGTTCATAATTTTTGAACTCAGTCCCATTGTCAGTTCTAATCTATTTGACCTTGATGTCATTTTGATTTTCAATGTTCCTGACAAAGGACATGATTGTTTCAGCTGCCTGACTCTTTTTGATCAGGAAGAATACCCAATTGTATCTAGAGTATTCATCCACTATGACCAGAGTATACTTCTCATGGTTAGTAGATCTTGGACTGATAGGTCCAAATAGATCCATATGGAGAAGATGTAGGCAGTTCCTGATGGAAAAATTGGTTTTGGTTTTAAAGGATGCTCTGTGATGTTTACCTTTTTCACAAGCTGAGCATGGTTTATCCTTTGAAAACACAAGTGATGGTAAGCCAAGGACCTTGTTTTGTTTTACAAGATTGTTTATGTTTTTAAAGTTCAGGTGGGTGAGTCTCTTATGCCAAAGCCAGTTGAGAGTATCAGTGGCCTTAGCAAAGAGACAAGTCCCATCCTGAGTTAGACTGGACATGTCTAATACATAAACATCTTGTCTTCTTGGTGCAATGAGGACAATTTCCTTATTTGCATTGAAGATGGTTCCTTGTTTATCATCAAACTGAACTATGTATTTTGCATCACATAGTTGACTCACACTGATCAAATTGTACTTAAGACCATTTACATAAGTTATCCTAGTAAAGACAATACCATTGCAGTTTACTGAACCATAACCCTCAGTGAGACATGATGAATTATCTGCACATATCACTTTGGGTCCTGGTTCTTCCATATATTTGTGCAGACACTCCTTAACACCAGTCATGCTCCTTGAACATCCACTGTCTAGATGCCAAATAGGATCCCTGGCATGCTTCTGCACAAATAGTAAACTGGGTCAGTTCTTTCTAGGACTCCATTTCATGGAGGGTTTGGTTTTGTAGGTCTTTATGAAAGTATTAATTGATTCATGGTCAGTGGTTGAGTGGACTGAGCTACCACATGTTTTGCATTTAGTCGCAGGGGTAGCCTCAGTAGTCTGAGAGGATTGTTTATTCATTCCTCTTCTTGACTGAATGACCTTCTCTTTTCCTGAGGATTTCTGAGTGGAACTTCCACTAGATTCACAGTATTTGTCTTTTTGACAATCCTCAGGAAGATGGTCATTGAATCCACATAAAGGGCAAGGTGGAAAAGGCTTGGCCTTTTGCTTCTGTTTCTGCATAGAATCAGAAGGGTAGTTCAGGCACTGAGCCTTAAGTCCTGAAAAGTTTGACATGACTGAGCACTGTTTATGATCAGAGGTCCTGTGATCTTCCTTTTTGCAAATCATGCAATAAAGGACTCTATAGCAATTATCAGTGAGATGATTTGTATAGTTGCATAGTTCACATCTTTTCAGGGGTTTTGTGGGTTTGGGTTTGGTCTTTGAGGAAGTTGGTTTTTGTTCCTTCTTGGATTGAGAAAGTTTCTCAGCAGATGCAATCTTCTCTCCCAGCTTCCTGACCATTTCAGCCAACTGATCAAATTTTGAATCAGGGCTTTGGGTTGATACTTCAGAAGGGACTGAAGTTGATGAGTCATCAGTATTTACTGAGACATCAAGGGTTGGTCTTTTCAGGATGGTTGTTCCTTTTCCTGATCTCTCCTTTGGAGAGTGTGGTGAAAATACCATTGGTGGGAGGCCTAAGTTAGGTGCAGCACCCTGAAGGGTATTCAGTGGAGGAAGTGGTGGGTATGATTCTGATTCAGACTCATTCACAGACTCAGTATTGAGTTGTTCAGTGAGTTCGAGCTTACTGAGTTGTTCAGTAAGTCCAAGCATATTTTTCAAGGCCTGACTTTCAGGAAGCAAGATCTTTCCAGTCTCAAAGTTTGGTAACTTACTGACTGGGTTGTCCCTGACAATCCAGTCATTAGACTTGGGAAGCATTTCTTGCTCAAAAGATATGCCAGCGGGAACAAAGTTTAGTTCATTGTGACACACACTTGGATCAACCATAAGAGGGTCAATTCCAATGGTTTTCAAAGAGATTAATCCCACAGTGTCAAAAACTTTGGGGTTCTTCTTGGTCCAGCTTTGAATGATAGCCTTTTCTCTGTTAAGTTCAGTTTGAAGGGCTTGATTTTGTTTCAAAATCTCAGTGTTCTGAATTTGTAGAGTTATTGTTTCTAGTTTGGCTTGCTTTAGAACAAGCAGTTCATCTCTACATTTATTCAATTCTGACACAATATTGTTATATTTTGAAAACAGGTTAAGCCTTTGTTCCTCAACAAACTTTAGATCAACACAAATATAATTCATGTAAGACTGCCAATCAGAATCATCATCCATAGAAAGTAAAGTATTTACCTTCTTCATGGTGATGTTGACCCACTCTCCATTCCTAGCATGGCTTTTTCCTACAGCCACCTGATCCTCTTCAAAAAGTGCCATCAGTGCACTAACTCTTATTTCCTCATCTGAGGAAGCCTCTTCTTCATCCCAATCATATGCTTCAGCTACTGATACCTTGTTCTTTGTCTGAATAGGTTTAGATGTTTGAGCAGCCTGAGGCAATATGGGGTTAGTTTCAAGAAGTGCAAGTTTAGCTTTGATTTTCCTATATTTTGTTTCAAAATCCTTTTGACCCTTGTTTTGAAATTGTTGGGTGGACTGAAACATTTTAGGTTGAAACTTGCTAGTTCCTGAGAATTTGTAAGAGGGTTCTGAGATAGTTTTAGAATAACAGTCCCTAGCAAAATGACCCTTTTTACCACATTTAAAGCATTCAGTGGTCTCATTTGCTTTTGGTTTTGTAAAGTTGGACTGATTTCTTTTGATGAAACGTCTTGAACTAGCAAGGAGTGCCCTTTCTTAGAATTCCAAGTTCAGGTCGTTCAGGTAATCCTCACCAGTCCTTTCATCAATTTCTTCTTCAGAATCCTCTTGAGTATCCTGCACAACACCATTAGAATAGAAAGCTGTTGATATGGGTGTGGAGGTTAAGGCCTTTTTGGACTCAAGAGCTTTTGAGTCAGGATATATCCTTGAGATCAAGTTGTCTTCATAGACAAACTTCCCATAAATTTTAGGGAGCTCAAGGGTCTGAATGTAGTTAGCATTCCTCAGGCCTTGTGAGAAGTTGAGCCACTTCTCAGGGAGACTGTTGACAAAGCCAACATTTGTCTCATGCTTAGACATTACAACACCATCATTTGATAATTCATTTATCAAAGTCTTGTATCTGGTGTAGGTCTGTGAGAGACTTTCAGAGTCTTTTGCCCTGAAAGTATTACACCCAAGTTTAAGGTCCATGACCCTATTTTCCTTGGTATCTGAGGGACCCTCAAAGCTGTTTACCAAGTCATCCCAAGTTTGCTTGGCTGTTAGAAAGTTGATGACTGATTCCATTATATCATCAGGAAGACATGATATAAGGATGCTTTTCAGGCGTTGGTCTTGATTGACCACCCTCCTCTCATCAATGGTCCATTGGGCCTCAGGCTTGTTTAGCCCTGCGGCTGTCTTAGGGACAAATGGGTCATCCCTGATACAGGTGATGTAGTAGGGTTCCATACCGGTAAGATAACAAATCATACGCTTCTTCCATTTGCTAAATTTCCTAGCTTCAAGTCTCGGTGCAACAGCGGAGTAGCTGCCACCCTTTTTATCGACTAGCTGGGGTACATTGATATCAGCCATAGTAGGATCTTGGTTTTAAAAACCTAGAGCACTCTTGGTTAGTTTAAAAGGATTTTATAAACCAGAGGCTCTGATACCACTTGTTGGTCCCTTTACACGCTTAGAGTTAACTAGAAAGTTAATCTATTTGTGTTAATGACTAATACAATGTTATGATTAATTCTAACAGTTATAAAACGTGAATATAAAAACTCAAGGTAATTTTCAACGTTTAAATTCTTATTAGAAATGAATCAAAGAATCTATACCCAAGTGTTTTGCGGAACAAACACTTGGGATTGAATAGACAAGGTATGGTGGTGTCTCCTATCTAAACTCAAGTTTTGCTTGAGTGGTAACAATGCGACCTCACTGAGCTATCTCAGGGATACGTTACTCTTTGTAGGAGAGAAGTTATTTTGTAAAAGTCTAAGCTTTAATTGTACAAAACACACACAATTTCTCTCCTTCTCAATCTATTTATACACAAGTAATCTGAGTAAAAGTAATTAAAATATTACAAGTTGTTGAGCAAGCGTGTCTGAAAATTACAACAGTAATTGTCATTTCCAAGAACCAATAGAAATGGCCTATTAAGTCTTTAGGAGTGGTTGGTCTGACACTCCAAGACTTTAAGCCGTCTTAGGAAGGATTTCTTCCCGACAAGATAAGATTTGATCTTATCTTAAATCCTTCCTAGATATTTCTGCCTTTATTCTCAGGCACTTAGTTCTTCAGGACACGCTTCTCAGTTATCATTCATAATTACTTCATTGTTGTTGAGGAGACTATGGTTCAGTGAGTTCTTGTCCAACACTCACTGAACCATCATCTTCTTCTTTGGCTTAAGTGCTACTTCAGGGAGTACCGCCTTCCTGCGTAGTGAATCCTTCTATTTGAATTCGCCTTAAGCATCCTGAAGATGACTCACTGAGAGGTTGTTCTCTCAGTGACTTGAATTGTTCTCGGTTTAAGTTAACACTTTGTTAATTTGTGTCCAAATCATGTTTTAAGTATTCTTGGGTTTTTCATGACCCAACAATAGGTATTGATGAATCATCAAGATATCCTCCTGATGAACATCATCCTGAAAATGGTCCTTCCACTCAGTACCATGCAAATGCTGACATCTCCTATTACATCATTCCCCATAACCTTCCTTACCCAACCATCACTGAGTTTATTGAAGCACAAAGTACTGATGAAATCATTCAGTCAGTAGAAAGTACTCAGGTACTAAACAATCACAGTGATGAGTCAACCCACTCAGACACTCATGATGCTAAAGAACATCATGTGTCTGATCCTGATCCTACCCATCAGGCCTCTACAAGTTCTAATCAGTTTCCAAGACCTCAGGACACTTGGACTAGGTCTCAGGATATAGAACTTGTCAATATAATTGGTGAGCCTACTGAAGGCATGCTCACAAGAAGCACGGCTGCCGAACTGAGAGCAGCCTCAGCCAATGAATGCCTAATTGTGGACTTCATCTCCACAATTGAACCCAAAAGTGTTAAGGAAGCACTAAAACATCCAAGTTGGGTTTAAGCCATGAATGATGAACTGGAACAATTTGACAGAAATAAGGTAATGACCTTGGTCAAATGTCCTGAAGATGTCTCAGTCATTGGCATGAAATGGGTATTTAAAAACAAATCTGATGAAAATGGCATAGTCATTAAAAACAAAGCCAGACTTGTAGCCAAAGGCTATAATCAACAAGAAGGTATTGACTATGAAGAAACATTTGCACCAGTAGCAAGGATGGAAGCCATCAGGATCTTCCTTGCTTTTGCTACATACATGAACTTCAAGGTGTACCAAATGGATGTTAAAAGTGCATTCTTAAATGGCTCACTGAAAGAAGAAGTTTATGTTCAGCAACCTCCTAGATTTGAAAGCCATAAGTTCCCTAACCATGTCTGCAAGCTTAACAAAGCCTTTTATGGACTGAAACAAACTCCCAGGGCATGGTATGAGACTCTTTCAGCCTTCCTGATCCAAAACAAATTTGTCAGAGGCAAGATAGACAACACATTGTTTATCTACAAGACAAATAACGATGTCATACTAGTACAAGTGTATGTTGATGACATCATCTTTGGCTCAACAAATTATAAACTTTGCAAACAGTTTGAAAAACTAATGGCAAAGAAATTTGAAATGAGCATGATGGGATGTTAGTGCAAATATTACGATATTTAAACTATACGGTTTCTTCGGTTTTAATAATGACAAACATGTAACTTGTAATACATAACGTAAAATGTGCAAGTTACTTGTAAACACAAATCATCAATGCATACTTATATCAACACCTCCCGACGTCTCAAGTATGCTTCAACAAAGTCGTAGATTTCCATCCCGACATAAATCACTCAAGGTATGGACAAACAAATCTACTACTTGACAAATGATCAAAGGATTATATTTTTCTAAACTTCACATTTTTATGAATGTGACAAAACATTTTTCAAAAATACATTTTACAAATTATTTTTGAATTAGAAAAAAATGTTTTATTTGGGAAAATCATTTCAAAAATAGTAACAGCCATTTTTCCCCCCAAAACAGCTCCAAACTTCCCCAAATAAACTTTCACCACTAAAAGACAAAATTTGGAGCGTCTGGAGCGTTTTCAACACCGACGGCTCCAAGGTTCCACTAAATTTAGTGGAGCCGTGGCACAATTAGTGGAGCCGTCCGTACATAACGGCTAGATTTTTCTTTGCCTATAAATAGTGGATCATTTTACACTTCCAACTTGATTTTTCCAGTCCTTTTTCTCTGGTCTAATCTCTCCTCACTTAAATGACTTTCTTTGATCATTTGGAGAGTCTTAGTTTGTTTAAGAGTGATCCAATCCTCCATTCAAGTGATCCTCTTCATTCCTCTTGATTAGCAAGAGAAGAACACAAAGTATCCAAGTAGATACAAAGTGTTGTCATCCCTCTTGATTAGCAAGAGAAGAACACAAAGTATCCAAGTAGATACAAAGTGTTGTCATCCCTCTTGATTAGCAAGAGAAGAACACAAAGTATCCAAGTAGATACAAAGTGTTATCATTCCTCTTCATTTGCAAGAGAAGAACTCAAGGTATCCAAGAAGATACAAGAGTTGTAGTTGTTAGGTCTTGTAACATTTGTTACACTCTTGATTGTATCATAGCATACATCAAGATCATTTTTCTTTTAAGAGTTTGTGAGGGAAGATCATTGTGATCTTGTCGAGATCTTGGAGATCTCTTGAAGCCATTGGGCTTGTGTGTATTGATCAAGTGGATCAAGGGTAGATCGTGGTAGATTGGTGCTAGCTAAGATTAGCACTCGACATCTAGCTTAGTGTCGGAAATAGGATAAGCGACGTGTACGGTGTAGATCGGGTAGATCATGGTAGATTGGGTGCTAGCTAAGATTAGCACTCGACATCTAGCTTAGTGTCAGAAAACAAGTTAAGCGACGTGTACTGTAAAACCCTAAAATCTAAAACAGGTAAAAAGACTAAAATGCCCTCATAATTTAAAATTTTAATTAAAACATATATAACTTACAAATAAATCGCATAACGTATGAGAACGAAACAAATATGGCATGAAACATTTATGAGGCAACCTAAAATAATTATACGAGCTACCAATTATATTTATAACACGTTACTTAGTTACTTGAAACGAAAACTCGATAAGTATATATTTAATTTTCGTTCTAAAAATCGTTACGTGTAAGAAATATTTAAGAAATAAGAGAATTGATGGAATTTGGACATAGATGTTTTGTGTTGGGCTTATAAGCCGACCCAAGCCCTCCCCCTCATCAAACCCACGACCCAAGCACACCTTAAGTCAGCCCATAACCCCTTTTGGTCTCCAATAACAACCGAATATCATCATAACACTCAAAAGAAACCCTAAAACAAAATTTCTGCTGTCCTTTCCTTGGCTGCTGCTGTCGAGGTTCCAATCACACCAAAGGAGGCTTGTTTTTGCTCCATTATTGTGTCATTCATCATAAGGTAACATGTCTTTAATGCCTCAAGTCCTTGTAAATTGTTTCATAACTAAAAAAAACCCTAATTTATATATGATTATGTGAGAATCTGGTTCTGATCTGGAATTTTTACCCGACTTTAACCGGCTATAACTCAATGATGTGGATGGGTATTGTAATGGTTTTGAGTCTAAAACTAATTTCAATGAAGTGGCTACCTGGAGAAATTTATTTTGTAATTTTTAGAGGCCTGTAAGGCTACTTTTTGATTTTTAGAAAATCATGTGTCTGGTCGTATTGGTAAAGTCTGGAAAAACAGTCCGGGTTTTTCATTTATCATTTTCAAACCATAATGAATTAGGATGTGTCCTTTTAGCTGAGTAATATATCACATGTTGGATAATTACTGGAATTTTTGTAGAATTTTATAAATTTTCTAGACTGGGAAAGAAGATGAAAAATGGTCGGGTGTTTTTAATTAATCCGGTTCTGGGACAGGTTATGAAAAAGGATTTTTAGTTCGTATATATACAACTTAATAAAATCTGGAAAAATTTCATAAAATACTCAAGACCCTGGGGAACGTCTGTGATTTTTTATAGATTTTATTTCGAAGATTTAATATGGTTTGAAAATTATTTAAAACGAGTCCAGTAATACCTGAAAACTGTCAAGACATGTAAAAAGGATGTAAATTGTTATTTTTCCTAAGCTAAGGGTTATATTGGTGAATCGTGAAACTTGAGGGTATAATTCGTATAATAAGTTAATTTGAAGGTACACTCTGTAATCTTGGAAAATAAAATGCGTGATGTGTTAATAAATTAATGAGAGGAGTTAAAATGTAAGCTATGTAAATCTAGGGTTTCATTTTGTAACTTTGATAAGTAAAGGGATAGAAAGTGTAAATTATGAAACCTAAAGGACTAAAAGAGTAACTTGATGAATCTAAAAGCTAAAATAGAAAGTTACTTAAAATGGAAGGGTTTGTAATTCTTGTCTACCCCCTCTAGGTGTGAAGGAAGAGAAGTCCTGCTTCACTTTGTGTCATTCATTTCTGATTTATGTTTGCTTCCGGAATAAGGTACAGATATTCTGACCTTCTCTGTAAGGTTTCCTATGATTCTTTTCTGATCTGTTAAAATCTCTTATTTGATACTCTGTTACGATCCTTTGCTATGATACCTTTGCTTCGACCTTTGATCTCTGATTTTGGGACATATATTGACTTAAAGAAAACTATTTTTGAAGTTCGTTTTATGAAAACTATTTGAAAGATCATTTATGAAAACTATTTTGAATGATTGTTTTAATTGAACCTTAAGAGAAAACATTTTTGAAAAGTATTTTTGATATTGAACCTTTTGAAGATTTGACTATCTGATACTTTGACCCTTTTGGATATTGACCTGGGATATTTGCCCTTCTGATATTGAACATTCTAATATGACACACTGATTTTGATATGAACCTTTGACCTTTGACCTTTGACTCCCAGTTTGATACCCGAGCCAAAATTTGTTCCCTAGCCATGAAGGTAACATGGCCGTGTCTGTGATGCACCACTGGCATGACTAGTGTGTAGCCCTAGTGATCTGGTTACACCGTCCCCATTCTGATTTTGATTATGCATGCACACTATATGATTTATTATGGCCGATCTGTTCTGGGGGGCGAATGGATGCATCCTAGATTTGTTCTGTTTCTGATATGTGATATATGATCTGATATGTGGTGACTGATGATGGGTGCAATCCACGTCTTTCATGTTCTGGGAGCTCGCGACTCCATATATTTCTGTTGGATACATGAGGCCACCCCTCATATTATCTGGTTACTGAAGAGGTATCCCCTCTAGATTACTGTGAATGTGATATATGATGTGATATGTGGGCTCGTGGTGGATTACTGTCCTAAACCTTACTCTTTATATTTTTTTTTCTTCCTATTTCTCACTCTTTATGATATGCCTGTTCATTTCCGTTTGCTTTTGTTTCCGTTTATTATATATCTGTTCACTGGGCTTTGTAAGCTCAGCCGTACGTTTTCTTTCGTGTACGGCAGGTTTTTAGTTGGAAGCTGGGTTGTTATTAGAGAGGACCTTGAACTTAGAAGACCTTGCTAGCTAATGTGGATTTAGAGATGATATTCAGACTTAGTGATTATTGTGTATCTCTTGTAACCTTGTAATTTCAGATTTTGTTTGTAACCCTTAGAATCCTATTGTATTATTTATGTCATATGCTTGTGTTTGTTCTGATAAGAATCCGTATCTGTGACACCTTTGCCCTTGTCGGGTTGGGGTGTTACAATTATGGTATCAGAGAACAGGTTGCGACTTGTAATACATTTACCCTGACCTGTGAAGTTAGGACCACTAAGTTTCCACTGTAGGCGCTCATAAGATAACCAGTAAGAGTTGCTTTAGGACTTCCCTATAGGAACGTAAGTTTTGACCAGTGAGGAATGGGTAGACTAAGGCATTTGTTTAAGTATCATTGCTTCCGCATCACTCTGATTCGTGCCTTACTTTTGGATTAAGCCTGTTGAATCCCTCTTGGAGATTGAAAGTTTATGCCTACAAGATTTATGTCTTTGAGAACTGTATAGTAATTGCATGACACCATTGAACCTTATCTTTAGATTCCGACTATGATATCTAATCCATTTGTTAATCATCCTGATGCCTCTCCGGGCAATTCTGAGAATCTCCATGATGATGACGTACTAAATACATTCTGTTGTTTGTCTCTTGCTTTTGATAAGCACCTATGAATCTTCTGACGCTATTTGATTCCGTCTTACCCCTCTCTATCCCTATGAAAAGTCTTGTGATGTTTAACCATGCATATAAGAATGTTTCCCTCTCACTTTTGAATGATAAAATTTGCCTGGTTGATTCGTCTTTTTGGATGGTCAACTTCGATTCCATTCTGATAGGGGATTGGTTGTTTGAGCACTCGAAATGTTAACAACAATGGCGGCTACCCTGAAGAGTGAAGGCATCCCTTACAAGGCAGAAGTGTTGGCGATGCAGAAGAAGAAATCTACTCAAGACGGCGAACCTGGAGCTGATGAGGACATGCAGTCTAACTTCCCTATTCACCTTGGTTGTACTAAGATGAATTGAGAGCGGGGGCAGGCTGGAGGATGAAGGATTTGAGATCGTGCCAGAAATTCACATTACTCCAAGAAGAACAGCAGGAGGCTTGACGAACCAGACATAAGTTCACAATTTTGTTTCACCTCCGAGTATTCTCAAATTTAAGATCATCTGATGATTTAAGTTCCTTAGAAGCATTTCAGTTCCGTGTCTATTCGTACGTTCAATGATGGCTTTGATGAATTGGAGAAGATCTGACGCTTGTGGACGGCATACCTTAATCTGATAGGCAATCTGGGATTCCGATACTCTTGCAAGTAGTTGTTTTCCCTCTTGACTATGACATCGATTTTGTTGACCTCTGAGACTATAGAGTACTAGGTGGATTAAGATAGGTGGCTTTGTTTACGACTTGAGATAAAGTATGATCATCATGAAGGCATAATTATGTGGTGCTGGTATTATTAACGTGATAATACTTACACCATATAACGTGCCCTCATTGTGGCCATAGGATATCTTGGGAAGTACCTAAGAAGTTTAGAACTTGATTCCCGATGGATTATCTGTGATTAGTGAGACCTTAGGTTCATTCTACCTATGTGTATACTCTACCTTCGTTCGTTAAATATCTGGATTAGCTTGGACTCTCGTGTTGCATTCTGTCGACCTCAGTTAGGAATCTTAAACTCCTTGAAGAGCTCTCTGCTATGGATATATTTAATTCGATTTGAAATCTTGTTCGCATCCCGTATGAGTATTCCGTTCTCTATTCTTTCTGCTTTCTGCAAATTTCGAGGACGAAATTTTTTTGTTAGAGGGGAAGAGTTGTAAAACCCTAAAATCTAAAACAGGTAAAAAGACTAAAATGCCCTCATAATTTAAAATTTTAATTAAAACATATATAACTTACAAATAAATCGCATAACGTATGAGAACGAAACAAATATGGCATGAAACATTTATGAGGCAACCTAAAATAATTATACGAGCTACCAATTATATTTATAACACGTTACTTAGTTACTTGAAACGAAAACTCGATAAGTATATATTTAATTTTCGTTCTAAAAATCGTTACGTGTAAGAAATATTTAAGAAATAAGAGAATTGATGGAATTTGGACATAGATGTTTTGTGTTGGGCTTATAAGCCGACCCAAGCCCTCCCCCTCATCAAACCCACGACCCAAGCACACCTTAAGTCAGCCCATAACCCCTTTTGGTCTCCAATAACAACCGAATATCATCATAACACTCAAAAGAAACCCTAAAACAAAATTTCTGCTGTCCTTTCCTTGGCTGCTGCTGTCGAGGTTCCAATCACACCAAAGGAGGCTTGTTTTTGCTCCATTATTGTGTCATTCATCATAAGGTAACATGTCTTTAATGCCTCAAGTCCTTGTAAATTGTTTCATAACTAAAAAAAACCCTAATTTATATATGATTATGTGAGAATCTGGTTCTGATCTGGAATTTTTACCCGACTTTAATCGGCTATAACTCAATGATGTGGATGGGTATTGTAATGGTTTTGAGTCTAAAACTAATTTCAATGAAGTGGCTACCTGGAGAAATTTATTTTGTAATTTTTAGAGGCCTGTAAGGCTACTTTTTGATTTTTAGAAAATCATGTGTCTGGTCATATTGGTAAAGTCTGGAAAAACAGTCCGGGTTTTTCATTTATCATTTTCAAACCATAACGAATTAGGATGTTTCCTTTTAGCTGAGTAATATATCACATGTTGGATAATTACTGGAATTTTTGTAGAATTTTATAAATTTTCTAGACTGGGAAAGAAGATGAAAAATGGTCGGGTGTTTTTAATTAATCCGGTTCTGGGACAGTTTGGAAAAAAGGATTTTTAGTTCGTATCTATACAACTTAATAAAATCTGTAAAAATTTCATAAAATAATCAAGACCCTGGGGAACGTCTGTGATTTTTTATAGATTTTATTTCGAAGATTTAATATGGTTTGAAAATTATTTAAAACGAGTCCAGTAATACCTGAAAACTGTCAAGACATGTAAAAAGGATGTAAATTGTTATTTTTCCTAAGCTAAGGGTTATATTGGTGAATCGTGAAACTTGAGGGTATAATTCGTATAATAAGTTAATTTGAAGGTACACTCTGTAATCTTGGAAAATAAAATGCGTGATGTGTTAATAAATTAATGAGAGGAGTTAAAATGTAAGCTATGTAAATCTAGGGTTTCATTTTGTAACTTTGATAAGTAAAGGGATAGAAAGTGTAAATTATGAAACCTAAAGGACTAAAAGAGTAACTTGATGAATCTAAAAGCTAAAATAGAAAGTTACTTAAAATGGAAGGGTTTGTAATTCTTGTCTACCCCCTCTAGGTGTGAAGGAAGAGAAGTCCTGCTTCACTTTGTGTCATTCATTTCTGATTTATGTTTGCTTCCGGAATAAGGTACAGATATTCTGACCTTCTCTGTAAGGTTTCCTATGATTCTTTTCTGATCTGTTAAAATCTCTTATTTGATACTCTGTTACGATCCTTTGCTATGATACCTTTGCTTCGACCTTTGATCTCTGATTTTGGGACATATATTGACTTAAAGAAAACTATTTTTGAAGTTCGTTTTATGAAAACTATTTGAAAGATCATTTATGAAAACTATTTTGAATGATTGTTTTAATTGAACCTTAAGAGAAAACATTTTTGAAAAGTATTTTTGATATTGAACCTTTTGAAGATTTGACTATCTGATACTTTGACCCTTTTGGATATTGACCTGGGATATTTGCCCTTCTGATATTGAACATTCTAATATGACACACTGATTTTGATATGAACCTTTGACCTTTGACCTTTGACTCCCAGTTTGATACCCGAGCCAAAATTTGTTCCCTAGCCATGAAGGTAACATGGCCGTGTCTGTGATGCACCACTGGCATGACTAGTGTGTAGCCCTAGTGATCTGGTTACACCGTCCCCATTCTGATTTTGATTATGCATGCACACTATATGATTTATTATGGCCGATCTGTTCTGGGGGGCGAATGGATGCATCCTAGATTTGTTCTGTTTCTGATATGTGATATATGATCTGATATGTGGTGACTGATGATGGGTGCAATCCACGTCTTTCATGTTCTGGGAGCTCGCGACTCCATATATTTCTGTTGGATACATGAGGCCACCCCTCATATTATCTGGTTACTGAAGAGGTATCCCCTCTAGATTACTGTGAATGTGATATATGATGTGATATGTGGGCTCGTGGTGGATTACTGTCCTAAACCTTACTCTTTATATTTTTTTTTCTTCCTATTTCTCACTCTTTATGATATGCCTGTTCATTTCCGTTTGCTTTTGTTTCCGTTTATTATATATCTGTTCACTGGGCTTTGTAAGCTCAGCCGTACGTTTTCTTTCGTGTACGGCAGGTTTTTAGTTGGAAGCTGGGTTGTTATTAGAGAGGACCTTGAACTTAGAAGACCTTGCTAGCTAATGTGGATTTAGAGATGATATTCAGACTTAGTGATTATTGTGTATCTCTTGTAACCTTGTAATTTCAGATTTTGTTTGTAACCCTTAGAATCCTATTGTATTATTTATGTCATATGCTTGTGTTTGTTCTGATAAGAATCCGTATCTGTGACACCTTTGCCCTTGTCGGGTTGGGGTGTTACAATTATGGTATCAGAGAACAGGTTGCGACTTGTAATACATTTACCCTGACCTGTGAAGTTAGGACCACTAAGTTTCCACTGTAGGCGCTCATAAGATAACCAGTAAGAGTTGCTTTAGGACTTCCCTATAGGAACGTAAGTTTTGACCAGTGAGGAATGGGTAGACTAAGGCATTTGTTTAAGTATCATTGCTTCCGCATCACTCTGATTCGTGCCTTACTTTTGGATTAAGCCTGTTGAATCCCTCTTGGAGATTGAAAGTTTATGCCTACAAGATTTATGTCTTTGAGAACTGTATAGTAATTGCATGACACCATTGAACCTTATCTTTAGATTCCGACTATGATATCTAATCCATTTGTTAATCATCCTGATGCCTCTCCGGGCAATTCTGAGAATCTCCATGATGATGACGTACTAAATACATTCTGTTGTTTGTCTCTTGCTTTTGATAAGCACCTATGAATCTTCTGACGCTATTTGATTCCGTCTTACCCCTCTCTATCCCTATGAAAAGTCTTGTGATGTTTAACCATGCATATAAGAATGTTTCCCTCTCACTTTTGAATGATAAAATTTGCCTGGTTGATTCGTCTTTTTGGATGGTCAACTTCGATTCCATTCTGATAGGGGATTGGTTGTTTGAGCACTCGAAATGTTAACAACAATGGCGGCTACCCTGAAGAGTGAAGGCATCCCTTACAAGGCAGAAAGTGTTGGCGATGCAGAAGAAGAAATCTACTCAAGACGGCGAACCTGGAGCTGATGAGGACATGCAGTCTAACTTCCCTATTCACCTTGGTTGTACTAAGATGAATTGAGAGCGGGGGCAGGCTGGAGGATGAAGGATTTGAGATCGTGCCAGAAATTCACATTACTCCAAGAAGAACAGCAGGAGGCTTGACGAACCAGACATAAGTTCACAATTTTGTTTCACCTCCGAGTATTCTCAAATTTAAGATCATCTGATGATTTAAGTTCCTTAGAAGCATTTCAGTTCCGTGTCTATTCGTACGTTCAATGATGGCTTTGATGAATTGGAGAAGATCTGACGCTTGTGGACGGCATACCTTAATCTGATAGGCAATCTGGGATTCCGATACTCTTGCAAGTAGTTGTTTTCTCCTCTTGACATATGACATCGATTTGTTGACCTCTGACTATAGAGTACTAGGTGGATTAAGATAGGTGGCTTGTTTATCGACTTAGAAAAGTATGATCATCATGAAGGCATAATTATGTGGTGCATGGCTATTATTAACGTGAATAATACTTACACATATAACGTGCACCTCATTGTGGCCATAGGATATCTTGGGAAGTACCTAAGAAGTTAGAACTTGATTCCCGATGGATTATCTGTGATTAGTGAACCTTAGGTTCATTCTCCTATGCGTCATACTCTACCTTGTTCGTTAATATCTGGTTAGCTTGGACTCTCGTGTTGCATTCTGTCGACCTCAGTTGGAATCTTAAACCCTTGAAGGCTCTTGCTATGGATATAGTTTAATTCGATGTATTGAAATCTTGTTCGCATCCCGTATGGAGTATTACCGTTCTCTATTCTATTCTGCTTTTCTGCAAATTCGAGGACGAATTTTTTTGTTAGAAGGAAGAGTTGTAAAACCCTAAAATCTAAAACAGGTAAAAAGACTAAAATGCCCTCATAATTTAAAATTTTAATTAAAACATATATAACTTACAAATAAATCGCATAACGTATGAGAACGAAACAAATATGGCATGAAACATTTATGAGGCAACCTAAAATAATTATACGAGCTACCAATTATATTTATAACACGTTACTTAGTTACTTGAAACGAAAACTCGATAAGTATATATTTAATTTTCGTTCTAAAAATCGTTACGTGTAAGAAATATTTAAGAAATAAGAGAATTGATGGAATTTGGACATAGATGTTTTGTGTTGGGCTTATAAGCCGACCCAAGCCCTCTCCCTCATCAACCCACGACCCAAGCACACCTTAAGTCAGCCCATAACCCCTTTTGGTCTCCAATAACAACCGAATATCATCATAACACTCAAAAGAAACCCTAAAACAAAATTTCTGCTGTCCTTTCCTTGGCTGCTGCTGTCGAGGTTCCAATCACACCAAAGGAGGCTTGTTTTTGCTCCATTATTGTGTCATTCATCATAAGGTAACATGTCTTTAATGCCTCAAGTCCTTGTAAATTGTTTCATAACTAAAAAAAACCCTAATTTATATATGATTATGTGAGAATCTGGTTCTGATCTGGAATTTTTACCCGACTTTAATCGGCTATAACTCAATGATGTGGATGGGTATTGTAATGGTTTTGAGTCTAAAACTAATTTCAATGAAGTGGCTACCTGGAGAAATTTATTTTGTAATTTTTAGAGGCCTGTAAGGCTACTTTTTGATTTTTAGAAAATCATGTGTCTGGTCGTATTGGTAAAGTCTGGAAAAACAGTCCGGGTTTTTCATTTATCATTTTCAAACCATAACGAATTAGGATGTGTCCTTTTAGCTGAGTAATATATCACATGTTGGATAATTACTGGAATTTTTGTAGAATTTTATAAATTTTCTAGACTGGGAAAGAAGATGAAAAATGGTCGGGTGTTTTTAATTAATCCGGTTCTGGGACAGTTTGGAAAAAAGGATTTTTATTTCGTATCTATACAACTTAATAAAATCTGGAAAAATTAAATAAAATACTCAAGACCCTGGGGAACGTCTGTGAATTTTTATAGATTTTATTTCGAAGATTTAATATGGTTTGCAAATTATTTAAAACGAGTCCAGTAATACCTGAAAACTGTCAAGACATGTAAAAAGGATGTAAATTGTTATTTTTCCTAAGCTAAGGGTTATATTGGTGAATCGTGAAACTTGAGGGTATAATTCGTATAATAAGTTAATTTGAAGGTACACTCTGTAATCTTGGAAAATAAAATGCGTGTTGTGTTAATAAATTAATGAGAGGAGTTAAAATGTAAGCTATGTAAATCTAGGGTTTCATTTTGTAACTTTGATAAGTAAAGGGATAGAAAGTGTAAATTATGAAACCTAAAGGACTAAAAGAGTAACTTGATGAATCTAAAAGCTAAAATGGAAAGTTACTTAAAATGGAAGGGTTTGTAATTCTTGTCTACCCCCTCTAGGTGTGAAGGAAGAGAAGTCCTGCTTCACTTTGTGTCATTCATTTCTGATTTGTGTTTGCTTCCGGAATAAGGTACAGATATTCTGACCTTCTCTGTAAGGTTTCCTATGATTCTTTTCTGATCTGTTAAAATCTCTTATTTGATACTCTGTTACGATCCTTTGCTATGATACCTTTGCTTCGACCTTTGATCTCTGATTTTGGGACATATATTGACTTAAAGAAAACTATTTTTGAAGTTCGTTTTATGAAAACTATTTGAAAGATCATTTATGAAAACTATTTTGAATGATTGTTTTAATTGAACCTTAAGAGAAAACCTTTTTGAAAAGTATTTTTGATATTGAACCTTTTGAAGATTTGACTATCTGATACTTTGACCCTTTTGGATATTGACCTGGGATATTTGCCCTTCTGATATTGAACATTCTAATATGACACACTGATTTTGATATGAACCTTTGACCTTTGACCTTTGACTCCCAGTTTGATACCCGAGCCAAAATTTGTTCCCTAGCCATGAAGGTAACATGGCCGTGTCTGTGATGCACCACTGGCATGACTAGTGTGTAGCCCTAGTGATCTGGTTACACCGTCCCCATTCTGATTTTGATTATGCATGCACACTATATGATTTATTATGGCCGATCTGTTCTGGGGGGCGAATGGATGCATCCTAGATTTGTTCTGTTTCTGATATGTGATATATGATCTGATATGTGGTGACTGATGATGGGTGCAATCCACGTCTTTCATGTTCTGGGAGCTCGCGACTCCATATATTTCTGTTGGATACATGAGGCCACCCCTCATATTATCTGGTTACTGAAGAGGTATCCCCTCTAGATTACTGTGAATGTGATATATGATGTGATATGTGGGCTCGTGGTGGATTACTGTCCTAAACCTTACTCTTTATATTTTTTTTTCTTCCTATTTCTCACTCTTTATGATATGCCTGTTCATTTCCGTTTGCTTTTGTTTCCGTTTATTATATATCTGTTCACTGGGCTTTGTAAGCTCAGCCGTACGTTTTCTTTCGTGTACGGCAGGTTTTTAGTTGGAAGCTGGGTTGTTATTAGAGAGGACCTTGAACTTAGAAGACCTTGCTAGCTAATGTGGATTTAGAGATGATATTCAGACTTAGTGATTATTGTGTATCTCTTGTAACCTTGTAATTTCAGATTTTGTTTGTAACCCTTAGAATCCTATTGTATTATTTATGTCATATGCTTGTGTTTGTTCTGATAAGAATCCGTATCTGTGACACCTTTGCCCTTGTCGGGTTGGGGTGTTACATGTACGGTTTTCTCCGCCTGAAGGGAGTTTGTTGATTAGTGAAGTAACTCTCGAGTTGGGTACTCGGGGAGTGAGTGGGGAAGAGGAGCTTCGTGACCGTAACCACTATAAATCACCGTGTCCGGTTGTGCCTTTTACTTATCTCTTTACTTTCATTTCATTCTTTATCGCTTTATATTTGCATTGAGTTTTTGCTTGTGTGGCTAGTTGCTTATGTTATGTTGATTATCTATGTGTCGTGGTTTGATTGTGTATATGTTGTAGTTTACTATATTCATCTCTTGATATGGTACCAGAGCACGTCGCTCAAATTTTTTAAAACAAATGGTTTTTCAAAATTGAGTACGATCCATGTATTGTAAATTACCCATGAAGGTGATAAAAATATGAAAAGTATTTAGTTGACTTTAATATACAAGTTTTGTTGTTAAGTATACATTGTCATACAAGCTTGAAGGTTTTCTTAAATTAATAAGTTGGTTCTGTTCAAACTGAAATAACAGGTATGGCTACCGTTAAATATAACGTACGGTTCCACTAAAATATGGACGGTACAACTAAATTTAAGGTACCGTCGTATGTTTTTCAGAAATTCGTTAATTTTTCAAAAATTCGTATAAATCAACCGATAAGTCGTAGGAGTCGTGCCACCTATCGTTTTAAAACGTAATTGCAGTCTACATTCACTTAAAAATTATTTTAGAAAGTGTTGTAAAGTATAAATTTACGAGAGTCTCTATTTCGTAAGAGAGTCATTTTTCGGTCTGCGATTGCACCAATATTTTTGTCAAAACTCAAAGTGAACATCACACGTTGATGCATTCATGGTTTCAAGTTGTGATCAAATTTTAAATAGGTGGAAAATAATTCATTTTAAATAAAGATCAAGCTAAGTGTACATTGTTATACTTAACTACAAAAATGACGATAAGTATCTTTGTGTGTTATGATAAATGATATATTGCTTTACTTTGTGTCTTAGTATTTTAGTCAATACTTTTAATGCTTAATCGCTACTTTAGTGTGAGCTAACTTTATCCATAAGCAATAATGTCTTTCATGCCATGTTGCTATTGTGTTTATTATAGATTTCCGAATTATGCATTTATAAGCTCATCTAATTACTTGTATATATTAAGTAATTATGTTTGCATTGCTATATAGGCATAGACCATTTTTCTTGCATTTGTTGCAAGTTTTTAAATATGGTTTAGTAACTTTCTTAGGAATAGAAACTAAGTGGTAATCATGTGTGTCGAAAGATTATTGTCTTACGCAAATTATTTTTCCAAAGGTTTTAGTGTAAAAGTATATCACCCCAAAATACTTAAACACTTTCATAAAACCTAACATGATCTTTAAAATCATTAACATTTTTCTTGTTGACATGGGTTTACTAAACAAGATAAAAAGTCATTTTAATACACTAGTACTTAAGTAAAGGAAAATGTATTAAACTTGCATTGATATAAACAAAATACAAATTTTTTTAAAACATTTAGTATTTTACGTATTTGATAAAAATAGTTAAGATAATTATTTTTATACCAATGAGGTTTGAAAAACTAAGAATATTATACTTAATATATAAGTGTTTTTCTCAAATAAAAATAAATGACAATATCAAAAAGTAACTTAATATTTCTTTTTAACCTCACACATACAACTAGTGTTAGTAATAAATGAACACACTCCTTCAAATTTTTTTTTGGAGCTGATTGTGAGGCTCAAGTAAGATCTCGCATATAACATATCAATTTCATTATTCAATTATGATTGATATCATTATCGAATCTAATTGACAGTATTTTTGAGTGTGGACCATGAAATTGGAGTCATTATTGTCTTAGCTTCAAGATAACATCAAATATGATGAAAAGTATTATCTTGAATCTACTACTCAACACATTCGATTGTTGTGAAAATAATGAGTTCTATCAAGAGAAAATTAAATATGCATCGGATCATAACTCACACTTGTGTTGAGATGCCATATTGAGTTTCTGTGTCCAAATGGTTTTGTGTCAAATTTAAACTAATATGTTTAAAAGATGCATAAAATACACAACTAATGTAGGATTGACAACTTGGATGTTTCATCGAAAATACAAATTAATTTACATGCATGCAATTAGTAAATGTGTCAATTCCGAAAAACCAAACCGAGCAAACAAACAACATATGTAAACTTTGCTCATTGAACGACTCAACAACTCAAAGTCACATGTCTAGTAAAAGTGTCACACCTAATATGTTATTAACTATTATGTAAGTTCATCAATCTGTTGAGAATTTCAATGTATTTCTCTTATCAAAAGATTGATTAAGGTAACTTATATCCTATGCGCTATTTTCTTTGTAACAATGAATGGTTATGTTAAATAGTAATACATTGCATCCTGTTAACATAAGTAGGATATTAAGTTGAATAATAACCTAATGACGAACATGTGTCATTGCATAAACAAGTAAAATTGGTCATACACAAAAATACTTGTTTCACAAAGCATTCGTAAGAGTGATAAGTTTCCTCTTAGAAAAGCATACTTGTTGAAATAAACAGTATGTCTCATTTCAAATAAAATACTCACAAGATCTATTGAGGTAAGTAACCTTTACTAGATTCTCCCTCAAGATATGCAAAGGAGCATTCTTGAAACACACACGATGTAGTAGATTCTAAATTGTATCACATTAGAGTGTCTCTTGGTTCTAGGAAACCAAATCATGTTAAAATAACATGTAACAACTCAACAAACAAAGATGTTGTCCAAGAGATCATAAAATACACCATCTCCATCAAATAACCTCTAAATCTCAAACACGAAATTAAAACATTTCGCTTGCCTTTGTTAGGAGTTGTGTAAGACATGTCATTCTCTTAATCGACCTTCAAAGTATGGTTAGTTGAGTCATATCAGGTCATGTATTAGCGAAATAAGCTAATATCATATTTGCTACACTTCAATAGGCAAATATAGGAATTTGAAATTTTCTAACATGAGAATGACTACTGGAGAACCTATCGCACTAGAAATTCAATTTGACCTAACGGTTGAATTGCTTCCAGGAGAGAAGTTGGGTTTGTGGTATAACCCGTAAAAATGGTCGTGTTTAGCCTTAATTGAGCACCACTAGTGATAGTCTCATACTCATTCTCTAACTTGAAAAACTTTCATTCCTACATTTGACTAGAGATAGTTTACATCGGTGAACTTTATCTCCCATTAGGATATCATCTTGAACAAGTAGTAATTAGGATCTGCCTTAGCAAACCTAGATTGCTTGCATCCCACATACGTGTTTCAAAATGATAACATGTTCTCGTAAGATATGGTTAAATGTCTTCATGATCTTAAATGCTAAATGATTATCATGTTTTACATGATGCTTGCATTTATTCCTTATGTGCATTTTACATGATTTGCTTGTAAAGTTTGCACCCACACTATGCTCTTTTGACACATTAGGAATTAGGTATGCCCATCACTATTAACCCTTAGAAGTCATAGAGTCATACACTAGTGTCAAAACCTATAAGTTAGAGTAGTCGCGAAGTTGTCCTAATTCCCCACTCATCACTTCGCCTTCTTCCAAGTAATACACCTGTTTGTCATGGGAAGGTTAGATACAAACCTAGTAGAACTCGGAGTAGGATTGACAACTTAAATATTTTGTCCGAAATATTCAAGTAAGTTTAACTTGCGATCGCAATTGTTAAATGTCATATCCGAAACATCATACTCAAGCCTTTTAACAACATATGTTAAAATGCTCATCCCAAAGCTAAAAGCTAACATCAACCCTCGGGTGACAAAGGACTCACGAGTTGCTATTTAAATGGTTAGTAGTTCCTTTCATCCTCGTGTGAATATACACGTCTTAAGATCCCAAACCCTGCTGTGAATAAGCACCATAGGCCTAGCTTTACATCTTTCAAAACCCCATGAAACACTCACATGCGAAGCACATTGAAATTTGTAAATCAACCAAACCTCTCAACCGAGAATTCCCTAACCATCTCCGTCTAGGTCTAGGAATGATGGAGCACATATATCTTATGACTATTTAAATATTTCACTGGAAATATTAAAGTCATCCCTCGTACCCCTCTTATGACTACTTGAATATTTCACTAGAAATATTTTAGTCATCTCGTGTGTCTCGTCTCATGACTCTTTAAATATTTCACTGGAAATATTGAGTCATTCTTTAAATCCCTCTCATGACTATCTAAATATTTCACTGGAAATATTAAGTCATCCCTCACATCGCTCTAATGTCTACCTATGTATTTCCTCAGAAATATAAAAGTCATCTCTTCTCGTCCAGTATCGTTGAAAGAATTTATTAGGTATAAATTCTCTCCTCGTGTCAAAAAGTCTCACTAAATCAGTGAGATTTATTCGTGAAATCCTCTTAAAATTCAAATGACAACTTAAATATTTCATCCGAAATATTTAAAGTATATTTAATTTGCGAAATGCAATTAAATGTCATCTCTCGTACTCGATCAACGTTCATCGAATCCCGTTGGATTCATTCATAAAAAGAATTTATTCGGTATAAATTTCTTTAATCCAAGGTCCAGAAAAATCACAACATATGTGAAATTTCTTTGTCAAAAATCTAATTCTGGGTCAAAACTGACCTCAGCAGGTCACGGTTCCCTTAAATAGGGGACGGTACCGCTAAATTTAACGGTACCGTCGGACCGTTGTCTGCTGAGACAGTTTATTCTCACTGTTTCAAAAACACTATCGAAACCCAGTCGATGTAGTCTTGAACCAGAACCGTATCCTATCAGAACAGATTGTATCTATCTTCTTATTCCTAAGCCTTCTTCCCTTTCACTTTCGCATGGTACTAAACACTACCAATGCTTCCGCATCCCACTCATCTTCCACACACTTCAAACGAAGAACCGCTAGGATACGTTGAGATAACCCTTCTTCATCAACATAGATAACCCCACTAGAACCTTATCACTAACATTACAACCTTGAAGATTTTATCTTCCTAACCCTTAGGATATCTCCACGTGATCACATGCCTCATCATAATATTCTATGAATATTCACAATGATTGAGAAGAGCTACGTGACTTCAAAGGTGAAGTTTATCGTATGCTATCCACCACTTGTCATGACGTTACTAAGCTCATCGCTTCCGTCAACGTTTGTTTTCCTCTTTATCTTTTGCATCTTGTCCGGATGGTCATAGATTAAGGGGGAGCAAAAACACACTCATATAGCCTTTCACCAAACACTCTCAAGAACACATTAATGTGGTTCTTATTCCCTAGGAAACTTCCCTTTGGCTGCCCAGAACTAGGCTGCACAGGAAAATTCGTGACTTCCAGGTCACGGTACCGTTAAATTGGCCACGGTACCGTTAAATTTAACGGTACCGTGTGGTATTTAGTGGTACCGTGCCTATGTTTGATGAATTTTCACTGTTCCCTCCTGATCCCTGCATCCCTAACCTCAAACCTGCAAAATTTTGCAAACTCACACACACCCTAAGATTTCCTCACTACACCATAGGACACCATCACCAACTTTAGTTTGAATCCCACAACCCTTGCCTATATAAGGCCTCACTACAGCAAGCTTATCTTGCATCTCATCTTCAAACCTCACATTAACATCTTTCATCATCACACTCAAACCTTTTAGCTACACTTCACTCTTGACAGTGATAGTTAGTCTAAGTACCTTCAACCCATAGATCATCACACTCAAACCTTATAACCTTCAACTCATTACACTCAAACCTTACAACTACTCCTCAGTTTGTATAAGTGACAGTTAGCTCAACAACCTTCAATCCTCACAAACACACGAAACCCTTCATGCACCAAATTATCTCTAACACACAACTAGGATCATCCAACCTAGAAACCTAGAACTTCATTACCTTAACCCCGTTAGAGATATCCACCAACAATCCTGTTAGGATCACATGCACCTTTTCTTTGTCCCTTTTGAAATATATCATGCATCGTCAGTGCAAACGATATATTAACCTAAACCATCCTTTCCCACCTTTCCTCAAAGGGCAAAACCAACATCTCCAACCACATCATCATCATCCTCCACTTTTAGGATTCCTACACCCTTACCTTCACCAAGTCCACCACAACCTTTAGCTATCACACTAACCCTATCATCATCAAACCTCTCTGGACTTGGCACCAACACATCATCCTTATCACTATCACCATCACCACAACCTTTAGCTCTCACACTAACCTTGTCACCTACATCACCTTTTGAACTTGGCACTAACACATCATCCTTATCACTATCACCATCATCACAACCACTAATGAGTCATCCCATTATTTATCCCCTACAACCACATAACCTAAGTTGTCCTTGTTGTCACCACAACCAACACTCTCCCACCTTATGGAATCATTTAGGTATAACCTCTATCGAGTCTACTTTATGGCACGACTTGTCATAATAGTAATCATTTAGAGTATGTCTTATCAACAAACTATCCCTAACATCAATCATCTTAGGTAGATGATTATGTTGTTCAAAAGATTTGTTAGAACTTTCCTCCCAATGACAACTTGGAATAAGTCATTTAGTGCGTCAGTCAATGAACGAATCTCATTATTGATTAGTGTGATTGAGTGAACAATTACACCTTAGGTTTTCGGTCGGGTTGTGACACTTAGGTGTTAACATAGTTTAACCCATGCATGTCTTGCTATGTGTATTCTATCCCTATAATGTTGCTCCTATACAGTTATATATTATGATGCACAAAGCTAACCCTTGATGTAGGAAAAGCCTTTGTAAGAATTTGATCCATGGATCCTCTAGATACTAAGGTAAACAAACAAGGGGATTAAGTCACCATAGGGGAGCATTGAGCTAGGGGGAGCTCGAGAGTATTTGAATACATAGCATGGAGTCGTCTTCACAAGTGTTGATAGAAGGCTTCACTAGGACGATGCAAGCTCGCCTTTCGGGGGAGAAAGGATAGTAGTGCAATAAGGGGGAGTAGGGAGTAAATTCAAGGGAGCGCTCGAGGAAACTACCTTTTTGATTTGACAAAAGGGGGAGAAGGGGAGTGTAAACAGGTAACTTTTACATTTTACTATGTGTTACGGTTTACATATTTGTCATCATCAAAAAGGGGGAGATTGTTAGTGCAAATATTACGATATTTAAACTATACGGTTTCTTCGGTTTTAATAATGACAAACATGTTACTTGTAATACATAACGTACAATGTGCAAGTTACTTGTAAACACAAATCATCAATGCATACTTACATCAACACCTCCCGACGTCTCAAGTATGCTTCAACAAAGTCGTAGATTTCCATCCCGACATAAATCACTCAAGGTATGGACAAACAAATCTACTACTTGACAAATGATCAAAGGATTATATTTTTCTAAACTTCACATTTTTATGAATGTGACAAAATATTTTTCAAAAATACTTTTTACAAATTATTTTTGAATTAGAAAGAAATGTTTTATTTGGGAAAATCATTTCAAAAATAGTAACAGCCATTTTTCCCCCCAAACATAAACTAATTCACCACTAAAAGACAAAATTTGGAGCGTCTGGAGCGTTTTCGACACCGACGGCTCCAAGGTTCCACTAAATTTAGTGGAGCCGTGGCACAATTAGTGGAGCCGTCCGTACATAACGGCTAGATTTTTCTTTGCCTATAAATAGTGGATCATTTTACACTTCCAACTTGATTTTTCCAGTCCTTTTTCTCTGGTCTAATCCCTCCTCACTTAAATGACTTTCTTTGATCATTTGGAGAGTCTTAGTTTGTTTAAGAGTGATCCAATCCTCCATTCAAGTGATCCTCTTCATTCCTCTTGATTAGCAAGAGAAGAACACAAAGTATCCAAGTAGATACAAAGTGTTGTCATCCCTCTTGATTAGCAAGAGAAGAACACAAAGTATCCAAGTAGATACAAAGTGTTATCATTCCTCTTCATTTGCAAGAGAAGAACTCAAGGTATCCAAGAAGATACAAGAGTTGTAGTTGTTAGGTCTTGTAACATTTGTTACACTCTTGATTGTATCATAGCATACATCAAGATCATTTTTCTTTTAAGAGTTTGTGAGGGAAGATCATTGTGATCTTGTCGAGATCTTGGAGATCTCTTGAAGCCATTGGGCTTGTGTGTATTGATCAAGTGGATCAAGGGTAGATCGTGGTAGATTGGTGCTAGCTAAGATTAGCACTCGACATCTAGCTTAGTGTCGGAAATAGGATAAGCGACGTGTACGGTGTAGATCGTGGTAGATTGGTGCTAGCTAAGATTAGCACTCGACATCTAGCTTAGTGTCGGAAAACAAGTTAAGCGACGTGTACGGTTTTCTCCGCCTGAAGGGAGTTTGTTGATTAGTGAAGTAACTCTCGAGTTGGGTACTCGGGGAGTGGAGTAGGGCGAAGAGGAGCTTCGTGACCGAACCACTATAAATCACCGTGTCCGGTTTGCGCCTTCTTACTTATCTCTTTACTTTCATTTCATTCTTTTTCGCTTTATATTTGCATTGCATTTTTGCTTGTGTGGCTAGTTGCTTATGTTATGTTGATTATCTATGTGTCGTGGTTTGATTGTGTATATGTTGTAGTTTACTATATTCATCTCTTGATGCTATATGATCATAGTTGACACTTTTCATATCACATCACACTTGATCGGGAGTTTGATACAAAAGTTTTAAGTTTTAAATGGAAACGTATTCACCCCCCCCCCCCTCTACGGTTTCCACATGGGAGAACTGACTTACTTCCTTGGTCTTCAAATCAAGCAGACTGATAAAGGTACCTCTATCAGTCAAGAGAAGTATATCAGAAGCCTACTAAAGAAGTATGACCTCAGTGACTGTGCCTCAGTCAAAACTCCTATGGTACCCCCAAACAAACTTGGTCCTAATCTCACTGGTAAACCAGTAAATCAAACTCTTTTTAGAGGAATGATAGGATCACTGATGTATCTACTTGCATCAAGGCCTGATATCCAATTCTCAGTCTGTTTGTGTGCCAGATATCAATATGACCCAAGAGAATCACATATCACTGCTGTAAAAAGGATATTCGGGTACCTGAAAGGTACTCCAAGCCTTGGATTATATTATCCTAAATGCTCAGGCCTTGATCTTAAAGGATACTCAGACTCTGACTATGCTGGATGCAACATGGACAGAAAAAGCACCTCAGGCTCCTGCCAAATTCTTGGTGGAAAGCTAGTCTGTTGGAGTGCTAAAAAGCAACAATCAGTTGCCATATCCTCAGCTGAAGCTGAATATGTTGCAGCAGCAAGTTGTTGTGCAAATGTACTCTGGATGAAAAGTCAACTCAGTGACTATGGAATTCAGTACAAGATGGTTCCCATCTTTTGTGATAACACAAGTGCAATTGCCATCTCAAATAACCCTGTTCTTCATCAGAGAACAAAACACATTGATATTAGATATCACTTCATCAGGGACCATGTCATGAATGGTGACATAGAATTACACTTCATTCCTACTGAATATCAGCTAGCTGATATATTCACCAAGCCATTGGATGAACCAACTTTCACCAGACTGAAAGCTGAACTAGGAATGTTGGATATTGAGAATCAGTCCACTGATTGACTCTATCCAAATATGTGTAAATTCTGATAACCCAAGTCCCTGACTCAATGTGTTCTTCAGTGAGAAAAGTCATTGAACTTCAGGAACTAAACCCAAGTTCCTGAACCCTTAATCCTCAGGAATTAAACCCAAGTTCCTGAATTCTTGGCCCTCAGGAACTAGACCCAAGTTCCTGAACCCTTGAACCTCAGGAATTAGACCCAAATTCCTGAACACTAGAACCATCAGTGACTAAACCCAAGTCCTGACAATCAGGTTCACTGAATGAAAAGTCATTCAGGGTCCTCAAGTGACATTAAATACTAACTTAAATGCTCTAAGTATCAAGTTAGTAAATGTCCGAGGTTGGTAACAGAATTCTTATTTAATATAAGAATATTTGTTCTTTTGCCTTTCTGGCTTCCACCTCTGGGCCACCACATTCCCACTTGGCATTAAATGCCTCTCCAATCACATTACAGATATGTGATGACTCATCTCTGCAAATTACACTTTTACAAAACTGCTCAACTGTTCACATTGACTGTTGCGCCAAACCAGGGAAAGTGGAGTGTTGGCATTAAATGCGGATCCCAAAACATTTTATTCAAAACAGTTTCCAAAAATTCTTTTTGAATAAACAAAATCCGCTTAATGCCTCAAATACCCTCCACTTCACTTCCCTATAAATACCCTAACCAAAATAACAACACACACGTTTATTAGAAATCTTAAGCTAATTCTGCCCATTTTTCTCTCAAAACTATTAGTGTGTGTGTTCTTAGCTTTAAGAAATCCCAACCATCTTTGTTACCCTGACTTACCAACAAATATGGCTTCCTCTAAAGCTGTGACATACGCCCCTAATGTGGAATTCACATTGGAGGGTGTAGACCTTACCAAGAACAATGTGGTAGGAAACTTTGCCTATCCACAAAAGTTCTTTGCGTACAAGAATGTAGTGACGTATCTTCAAAACTGCTTTCTTGCTACGGCATTCACCAAGACCCCCTCAGTCATCTACCATGACTATTTGAGGGAATTCTGGTGTACTGCAGTGGCTACCAGCCCTACGAACACCAAAGAATCCATCATCACATTCACAGTGATGAATGGGAGAAGGACTTTCTCCCTGGATTACAAGACCTTCATCAAGGCCACTGGCCTTGATTTTGCTGAGGCCTTTGAGCCCAACCCAACTGACCAAGAGGTTAAAGCAGAAATGCTTTTTCTAGGACCTCATGACCTTAAACGTCCTAAGATGTCCTTAGAAGCCTTATTGGAGAAGGCTCCAATAGTCAAAACCTGGTTCCACCCTATCTGGAGGATCCTGATGACCTTCATCATTCAGGTCCTTGGGGGGAATAAATCCTCCACGGAGCAGTTGAACTCATCACAACAATTGATGTTGTTCAGTCTCGTGGAGGGTAGAAAAATTGACATCGGAGGAATAATCTTCCGAGACCTTGTTGCAAAGCTCTCAGGGAAATCTAGGCAAAGACTTATGTCTTATCCTAGGTTTATTTCCTGCGTGCTTCAGGACCTATTAGGTCCTGACTATGTTAGGTCTGACATTGAAGGTACAAAACCTGACATCCTACACAAGACCAATTATACTAGTGGCATTCCAGAGGTACAACTCATCGCCCTGGCCAACTACATGTTGATAGTCATTATGGGCGATAAGGAAATCTCACCCATTCCTTCTCCTGAAAAATATGAGAAGAAGAAGAAGAAGAAGAAGAAGAAGAAGAAGAAGAAGAAAAGAAGAAGAAGAAGAAGAAGAAGAAGAAAAAAAAGAAGAAGAAAGGGGGAGGGGCAGCCCAGTAAGGTGGTTAGACCTAAACCACTCGTCACTGAGACTGTTGCCCCAAGCAACCTTAAACAAGGGTTTACTGTGGCCCAGACCTCTGAGACACCCATAACAGAGACCCCCTCGACCAAAAATCAAACGCCAACGGAGGGCACTGAGAAATCATCCTCAGTGTCCTCGGGAAAACCCCGTCTTCCTCAAGACTCTCTTGACATAAACAAGTCACTAGGGTCAGGAACCTCAACCCATTCACATCCCAATGAAGGCACTGACTAATCACACTCAGGGCCTGAGGGAGAAAAGGGTCCCGAATCCTCGGTTGGGCAGCGCTACTCAACTGGGAAGGGGACCTACAAACAATCACATCCTGCTAACTTCCCTGAGCAATCACACTCAGGGTCTCAGGGAGTAAAGGTCCCTGAATCCCCAAAAGGGCAGTACAACCCTGATGGGAAGGGGGACCATCAACCATCACAATCAGTGCCTCATGATAGTTCTGAAAAACACCCGTCAGGACTTGAAGGCGCTCAGGGGGACAAAGACTCAGAGGGATATAAACCACCCACTGATACGGAACCCATAACCACCTCAGGCGGATCCCTTCACTCAGGAACTGCCCCCAAAAGCCAGGTTGGGAAAACCCCCTCCCCAATAATTATGGCTAGTCAGGCTGAGAAAACCCACTCAGTTATTATGACGGGGTCAGGACCTGGCCACAACAAAGGTGAGCCCTCTTTTGAGGGGGAGCCGGATACCCTGAAGGTTCCTTCTTTGGCTGATCTTGAAACTATACTGAATGAAGAGTCAGAAGAGGAATTAGTGGATTTTGGTGATGAAGAAGACGTTCTGGGTATTGAGGAGGAAATGGAAACTGATATAAACCCTCCTCAGCACCTTGAACAACAACATTCTTCTCCTCCCCCTGAGGCTCAACAACCCAACTCCCCCACATCATCATCATCATCATCATCATCATCAGGTGCTTCCTCTCCCGCCACTCATCAGTGGTTGACGAGATATGATAACATTCTTCCGTTGACTGAAAGACAACTGGTTAAATTCCTTCGCAAAGCCAACGAGGTTCTTTACACTGAACTCACGGATGAACAATGGATTCAGCACACTGAAGTGGCAGCCTCCTATGCCGACTTCAGGGCTTCTGTGGAAGAATCTCAGGGAAAGGTTCTTCAGGCGGCCAAACTTACTGATAAACAACTGGGCGACCTGAGCAAATCTATTGATGAAATAGCCACTGGACAACAAAAGGACCTCTCCAACATCCTAAAAGCTATTGAATCAGTACAAGAACACCTCACAGATGATCCTACACTGCTGAAAAACCTGAATGAATACATGACTACTCAGACAACCACCTCCACCAACATTACTGAGCTTCTAAAGCTCCTTCAGGAGGTGGATCTCAAAACCATCAGGACAAATCAAGAATCAATTCATCAGGCAGTAACTGAATTCAGGGAGCACCTAGCAAATATATCCTCAGCCTTTGATCAGCTCTCAACAAAACATAATGAGTTGATCGACCACTATACCTCCCATGTCACTGAACTCACCTCTACCCAAAAGGTAATGGCGGCTGAAATCACCACCCTGAAGAATGAGACATCAGAAACTAAACAGATGGTCTCCAGTATCCTCACCATTCTTCAGGCCTCTCAAGTTGCTCCTCCTCTTCAGTCAGCAGGTACATCCATTGAAGTTCCAATACCTGCTGAGGGGGAGAAAAATGATGAACCTATTCCTGATCCTTCATCTGATATCGTGGTTGTCCCTGAAACTTCCACCAGTCAACCCCCTCCCACTTCCAAAGGGAAGGAAATCATGATGACTGACAGCTCTCCTCCAAAACAATTCATTCAAGCCTCAACTGAAAGGCAGGCTGATCCTGATGCACCATTTTATGTTGATTTAGATGGAGGAAAAAGGTTCTTTGGGACTCCTGATGAAGTGGCTGAAGTATTACATCAACAAGATCTCAGGAGGGCCCTAGAAAAGGACAAGGAACTCAACAGACCATTAATTGTTGAGGTTGCCAAAGAGGAAATCAAGGAGTCTGATAAAGACATTCAGGGGGATGAATTCATCAGGCTAAAAGCTAAACTTCTTCAAGAACACAAAAAACAAGCCAAACTAAAAGAAGAAAGGAGGCAAAGAACCTATGAGAGGTATGTGTAGCACATGACCAAGACCAAAGGAGAAGGCACAATCACTGACATAACCATTCACCCCACCAAGCCCATAAGCATAACGGTTCACAGGGGACCAAGGAAGTTTGAGGTTAACCAGCCCATTAAATTCTCAGACTTTGGGCTAAGGGAATGGGATATGATGATGCCCATCCTGAGGAAGAAGACACAAAGCAAGATAGCCCCATCTCTTATCAAGTCCCTGAACAAAAAATATGAAGAACTTGAAAGGGTAGCTAAGAGTCTTGGGATTGATCATGAGAAGGCGCTTGATTCTCAGGGACTGGCAATCCCTGAACCTACTCAGAAGTCCGGAAGGAAGAGAAAAGCAGTGGGTCAGGAACCTGAACAATATATAGCTGCTTTGCACTGCAACAGGATTCCCCCTGAGGGAGTCAAGTTCATTCCTAACCGTGTCATCAAGAAGCCTGAGTATGGTATCTTCTTCATTGATGAATTCGCACAACCAGCCTTCCAAAGAGTAAGTGACATTGATCTGGTGGAAACGACAACTCTCCTCGCCTACAAACTGATGGCGCTTAGAGTAAAGAGTCCTGAGAACGAGGAGTTTGTCAAGCTGCTGGACAAGATGATGAATGAAAGACCTGACAAGGAGGTGTTAGTGTCTAAGAAGGCGAAACTGGAACTCATGGGTTATGTACAAGAACCCTGAGTATTTTGTACTTAGTTAGTTAGGACTTGTAATGATATTAATAAGATGATGTTTTTAGTATTTCAGTGTCCTTATCTTCTTTCTAGTACATTCAGTATGAGCAGAAGTCATTAGCTCACTCATTACTGATCAAAAACACTTAGGAATAATTTATATCCAAATAGGGGGAGATTTTTGGGTCCATCAGTACCCAAGAATACTTAAAACAAGATTTGGACACAAATTAACTAAGTGTTAACTTAAACCAAGAACAATTCAAGTCACTGAGTGAACAGTCACTCACTGAGTCATCTTCAGGATGCTTAAGGCGAATTCAAGAAGAAGGATTCACTACTCAGGAAGGCGGTACTCCCTGAGTAGGACTTAAGCCAAAGAAGAAGATGATGGTTCAGTGAGTGTTGGACAAGAACTCACTGAACCCCAGTCTCCTCAACAACATTAAGTGATTGAAGACTGAAGAACTAAATGCCCAAAAGAAAGGCGGGAAGATCTGGGAAGAGTTTAAGATAAGATCAAATCTTATCTTGTCGGAAGAAACCTTCCCTAAGACGGCTAAAAGTCATGGAGTGTCAGACCAAACACTCCTAAAGACTTTATAGTCCATTCCCATTGGTTCTTGGAAATGAAAATTACTGTTGTAATTGTCAGACACGCTAGCTACAACAAGTTGTAGTATTTTAATCACTTTTACTCTTTTATACTTGTGTATAAATAGGTTCAAAAGGAGAGAAGTTGTGTATGTTTTGTACATTGAAAGCTTAGACTTTTACAAAGCAACTTCTCTCCTACAAAGAGTAACCTGTCCCTGAGATAGCTCAGTGAGGCATATTGTTACCACTCAAAGCAAAGCTTGAGTTTAGATAGGAGACACCACCATACCTTGTCTATTCAATCCCAAGTGTTTGTTCCGCAAAACACTTGGGTAATAGAGTCTTTGATTCATTTCTAATAAGAATTTAAATGTTGAAAAATACTTATGTGTTTTTACTTTTACGTTTCATTAATCTGTTAGAATTAATCATGACATTGTATTAGTCATAAACACGAATAGATTAACTTTCTAGTTAACTCTAAGCGTGTAAAGGGAACAACAGAATACAACGCTTCAATTAAAACAAGGACGTGACAATTCGACAAATCAGTAGGAGATAACTAGGGAGTAAAGATGTCTAAGTAAACACTGCTTTTCCTATCATAAGAGTTACCACCACTTGTACTTTTTCTTTTTAATTACTTTAATTTCAATTTATTATTAGTTTTGGGTTAGTTGACTAGCAACTAATTCCGGCCACTCTTCCAAAACCCGAGATTTTATCTGCTTTCATAAAATATAAAAATACAAAAAGAATCATCCCTCACCTCTAGACCTATCTCGACATACACGTTGACCTTTCCACAACTATTGCGAGACTATTCCCCTAGAGAACGATCAATCCCCCGGACTTACCTATACTACACTACAACGGTTAGGTACACTGCCTAGAGGGTTGTAAAACTTCCTTGTGAGGTCTTGCAAATCTCGCATCAACATGAGGGTATAATTGTCATTCACTCTCTTGGTCCCCACATCCAACTAATAAACACTTACAATACCATTAACAAAACCACCACCATTCACTCTCTCTCACTCTCTCTCTCTCTCTCTCTCTCTCTCTCTCTCTCTCTCTCTCTCTCCTTTTTCATCATCTTCATCAAACAAAACCATTTACAAAAACAAGGCCACCACCATACCACCCAGCATCCGCTGCCACTGTTGTCGCCATTAATCCACCACCACACCGTCTCCCATTCAAAAGCCAAGACCCACAAAACCTCTTCTATAACATGGCAACTGTTGGTAACAAAATAAATATTCTTCTCAACCAAAAACTACAACAAAAGAAAAAAAACAATATAATATAGATCTAGAAACCTCCATTAGCCATCACCATCACGTACGCTTGCACAAAGTGAATTGAAACCTGAGGTGGCTACTAACTATGAAAATAGTGAGTGGAGGTGACCGGAGATGGGGCGACGAGTGGAGGTTCGGTGGTGATGATGGTGTTGCTGGTAGTTCAGTGGATAATGAAACTTTCAGGATATTGATATGGGTTTTGATGTTTTGTTTGGTTGTTTCATACTTTTTAAGGATAAATGATGGTATTCTCTTAGATTGTTTGTGATGGTAGCGGGGGTGAGGGTTTAGTGGTGTACTGATGGTGGCGGGGTTGGGGGTTTGGTGGCGGAGTGATGGTGGTGAGGGTGGAGGTTTAGTGGTGGACTGATGATGGTGATGGTGCTGATTTGGTGATGATTTTTGAAAATGGTTTCCAGCACCAATTCAAGTAAAAGGGGCAAAATTTCTCTTAGTGGGGCAGAACTTGCTGAGTTGGGTAGCTGGCTACCTTCCTATGAAACTATGAAACAGAAGCTGAATTATCTTCTTGCTGATTGTAGGTTAAGTGAGTGTTACGTGCCATTGTTGGAATTACCAGTTTCACGAGGCTGCATATAGTGAAGAGATGATGGAAAGAGGCTGGATCAAGAGGATGGAGTTGTAAGCTATTATTTGTAAGTGTTTATCCACAGTATTGCATATCAGCTTAGAGATCGTTGTTGACATGTATCTTCTTTGACTCGTTGAGTAAGAAAATTGACATCAAGTTGTTAACTAAAAGGTTATTGTAATCAGCTTCTAAATTGTAATTGACTGCGTAAATATGGCATGGAACTTATGATGACATCAAATAGTCCTGATATTTTAATGTCAATTTCCCCCTAATATGCTCATCACTTATAACATTTTACTTGAATATATACTCTTATTTGTTAATATTTCATTTTCAGATTACTAATGAGCATAGGAACGAAGAGACGCGAAATTGGAAGGTTATTAAAGTAAATATACTAAAGTATGCTGGCCAGACAAGAGTTACGGCATAATTCCATACTCTACTTACGCCGTAACTATGATTTACACTAAGAAGACCAAATTCAACGCAGTTCAAGGTTACGGCGTAACTTCACAACATAGTTAAGCCGTATATATTTCCAGAATTAGAAGAATTTCATGGTCAAGTTATTTACGCCGTAACCCATTTGCAAGGTTACAGCGTAAAAGTGGTGATTAATTTAACGAAATTTTTACTATCGTAACCTATTCTATAGGTTACGCCGTAATATATTAATACGGATAAGATCGTCTGAGATACGAAGGTTACGACGTAACCAATACTTTGGGTTACGCCGTAACTAAAACGAGGCTATAAATACAAGCCTTAATTATGCATTTTCTCATAACTTCCCAACACACAAAAACCAAGGGACGTTTAGGGCTTCAAGAGGGACGATATTCAGCAGCATACAGAGCATTTCCAAGGGAGAATTCACGTTATTCACTACATAAGTTTTAGTATTTCATATCATATTCTTGTATTTGATTCGATGTCTTTCATTATGATATTAAACATTGAATTTTACATTATTTAATATGATTGGCTAAACACCTTTGGTGTTAGCCTAGTTATGAAATTGTTATTGCTATGATTTAGTTTTCTCATTGTCATATCGCTTTATGTGCGTATTTTCTTTGCTTATTCGTGGACACCCTTGTTACGGTAGTATTAAGGTTTGGTAGTATCTAGGAAACTAGGAGAATTGACCATCGAACCCTAGTGAAATAGGTTGCGAATAGTGGTAAGAATTGACCATAGGACTACCACTATCTTGCGTGTGAATTAACCATAGGATCACCTACCAAACGGAGATGCTTAAGAAGTTAGGGGGAACCTAAGTTCCGAGAGGCCAGGTTTCATAGAATAAGTCTAGATTGTAGCGGCACTTAATGACTCTACATAGGTTAACCCACGAACTCTTGTAATCGTATGGTTACGGAATAGGAACCTATGGAAAATAGGCTAGACGAATTTCCCCGAGGAGTCTAGTGACATTTACCCCCATGTGGAGCGATAGAAAACATTAATTAGAAAACTTAATCATGGCATAACAAGATTAGTAATTAGGCTAGCACATTTCTTCCTACTGATTATCTCTTTCATTTTAATTTGCTTTTGTTTTATTTAATTTCTTTAGTTTAATTAATTCATAAAACCCCCTTTAAAATCAGTGACATTAGAACTTAGATTAGACCAACACTCATAGCTCTTGGGACGACCTCGGCTTTATCGATTACTACACTACACACGACCGGGTACACGGACCATTAGTGCATTAGGTAGACGAGAAATTATAAATATTAAAACCTGGTCAGAAATCCTGCATCAAGTTTTTGGCACCGCTGCCGGGGTGCTATTTTAGGATTTTGTTTAAGTTTTAAATTTTTGCTTAGTTTTTCATCATCTCACAATTTCTATTAGTTTCAGGTACTATGGGTGAAATTGACATCGATACGCTTACCCTCGAAGAATACCTCGCTTTAACGCGAGAAGAACAAGGGCCAGGTATGGTTAGGCCAGTTATTAGAGCTGATGTTCAGTTTGAGATCAAGAATCAGTTCATGCAGGAGTGGAGAAAAGCCCCTTTTCTGGAAGCAAGACCGAAGATGCTCATGAGCATATTGATAATGTCTTATACATCGTGAGCCTTTTCAACATTCCTGGTGTTTCTCACGATGCGGTTATGCTCCGAGTGTTTCCAATGACACTCACTGGAGCCGCAAAAAGGTGGATTGATAGGTTACCAGCGGGAACCGTCAACACATGGGATCTCCTAAAAAGAGCCTTCATTCAATGTTATTTCCCTCCTTCAAAGACGGCAAAACAACTTGAAGAGACCAACAATTTCAAACAAAATGGTGATGAGACATTGTACCAAGCCTTCATTCAATGGGATAGGTACAATGATCTCCTTTACAGGTGCCCGACTCATGACCTAAACAAGAAATAAGTGGTAAATATTTTCTACAAGGGTATCAACATTACAACAAGACAAATGCTTGACTCTCAGGGGCCAATTCCTGGGATAATTCCAACTCGAGCCCTTGAAGCTATCCAAGACATGGCGGACCATTCACAGAAATGGCATGATGGAGGCAGTAGTAGAAGTATGGGTGGTAACATGGATGGTATTTTGGTGATCACCAACAAGCTTGAGAGTTTTGGTAGGGACATGAAGAAGTTGAAAGAAAATGTGCATGCTATTCAAGTAGGATGCAAAACTTGTAGAGGAGCTCACCTTGCTAAGGATTGCCCCTTGAAAGAAGATAAGAAAATTGAAGAGGTCAAGTATGGAGAAGGAAGACCTTTTCAAGGGAACAATAGCAATGGGTATCGCGTGGGACCACCTGGTTACTATAATAGAGCATCTTACGGGGAAAAGAGATCTAACCTTGCGGAGATCATCAATAAGTACCTAGAAGACTCCACCAAGAAGCAAAATGAACAAGATGCATGGTTGAAGAGTTCTAAAGAGACCACTAACAAGAGCCTAATTAATCATGATGAATCTCTCAAAAATCTTGAAGCCATGATAGGAAAGTTAGCTGACGAGATCCATGAGAAGAATGTGATGAAAGAAAGCAACTCAAAACCTGTAATACAAGGAAAGTTAGCTTGTGGTGTGTAGTGATTAAGAACTCTCAAGTTGGGTACTCGGGGAGTGTAGTAGGGCAAGGAAGGTGACCTTGTAGCCAAACCACTATAAAATATTCGTGTTGTGGTTGTGTCTTTGTTTATCTATCTCATAGTATAGTTTATTCATATCTAACTATCAATATCCTACTCATCAAAAGAGATTGACATAAGTCGATCTAAAAGTTTTAAAACAACATTTTAATCGGCAAAACTATTAAATGTAACACCCCCAGAATATGAATATCGCAGCGTAAATAAGAGTTGGGTGTTACTTCATGGTATGACAGTCACAACAATAGAAACGAACTCAAGTGAGTCATTTTAAAAACATATCATTCGAATATAACAAAATACCAGAGTTTAAGAGGTTTCGAGTAGTGCAAAGCACACAAAACAACATGAAAAAATTTAAAGGTTTTCGAAGGATAGTAAATAAAAGATAGTAAATGTAGATAGCCATCATAAGTCTTCATGCCACTCCAAAAGCCAGAAAGTAATCTTCAAATACCTGAGATAAAACATGCTAAAAAGTCAATACAAAGGTTGAGTGAAATCCATAGGTTTATAAATAAATAGTTGAACACAAGATTTTTCAAGTCTGGATGATATGTTTAACAAATACAAATATCGGGTAAAGCGTCGTATTGTTGCTAAGCTCATGACACGCAAAACGTTAACCGGTATCAATAGCATTGATATAATTCATAATAATCACAAATTTGCCCTCAAGTAGTTAGTTTGCCATCTACCTAGGTAAATCGAATATAGCACACACGTGTTGTCGATCTGGTCAACAAGGTGGGTTGCGTCAGTCCTATAGGCCTATACACTATATTCGCGCTCACTCGCAAGTGATTAATGGTTCATGATAAAGGGACTTGTTTGTGGCAATAGCGGTACTTAGCATAAATATCATAATCAGGAAAGCATACGTTTAAAGCAATTGTGTTCATAAAAAGTAAGTAGCATGTATCTCCCCCATGGGTTTATAAACAATTTAAAAGTTAAAGTGGGGCTATGAATTCACCTTAGCAGTAGAGGAAACAAGATATCACAATAGGATCAGATAGAAGAGCACGACAGATAAACCTCAGCACAACCTAGTATTTAGGTAACATGTTTCAGAAAATAATACTCAAAAGTAGTTCATAAAAGTAACGTTCGTGGAATACTCGTGTCGTTGATTGAAAAGATTAATTTCAATAATGAAAAGAAATAATTGTTTGTATCTCGTGTGGTTTTTAGGAAATATAGTTTTTGAATTAACTTACGTTAAGATGATAAGAGTCGGCGAAACACAATCAAACAAGTATGATTTTGGAAAGAAAATGTATAATTTCTAAAAGGTTTACGATGTTGATAAATTGTTTAAGTTATAAAATGATTTTTATAAAATTTGGACATGTTGCGTCCGTTTATATAACTTTTCCAAGTCGTCGTGACTTTTGAATAAACCAATTTTAATTATCACATTTTACAAGTTTTATAAGTTTTTATTTGTCGTTATCATTCGCGTAAATATTAGTGTCGGGTTTATTGACCATTTTGTGTCCGTTCGGGTCCAAATATCTTAAATTCTTTCGAGTCTAATATATTATTCCTTCTCTAGTACAAAATCGTCCATAAGTCCATCGGCTAATACCGTAAATCCAATAACGATCAATCCAATATCAATCACATCCAAGCATAGGTTTTGTTGCAATATCCAATATTTAAATCCATATCAATCTCATATGTAATCCCGAATAGCATCCAAAACACCATCATTGACAAACAAAAATATAAATTAAGTTAGTAAGCGAAAACAAACTAAATTAATTAACATTAATAAAGGAATGACAAGCAAATAGCCCAAGTGCATTGGGCTTCGGCCCATTGCTAACATACTCAATCCAATGGCTCACCTTGGGCTTAAAGGCCTAAAGTTACTAAACACAAACTCCACATGGGCTTCTTAGTCCAATTGGCTAAAACAAACCCAATCCATAACCACAAACACAAACGCATGGACAAACAAACATACTCATAGTTTTGGTTTTGACGAAATTAGATTTTAAACAAATATGTGACTAGTGTGGCTCGACCTTGAGACCACACCTAGTCGGCTTTGACCATTCGACAAGACTTACCCTTTGGGGGTTTGCCTTTGGCACGACTTGACCACAACGAGCACACCTTTGTGGTGTGGCTCGTTAGTTTTGCTATCACACGACAACAACCACAAGAGGTCTCTCGATCTCATTAACAACTCAAAGCTAACCCACGGCAATGTGACCGGATCCACACACACTCCTTGTGTTAGATGTATACTTTGAATGATGTCTAGTCTAGCACGCGGAATTTACTAGCTAGCACTTAGAAGATTTGTTTGTTTGTGTTTTGTATAAACGAATCAACAATGAATGAACAAGGAACACAATATACTTCAACTTCAATGATTCAATATTATAAATAAATAATACGAGTGATCTCCTATCACTAGGGTTTACAACCTTGAATCTTAACAAAACAATACGTACTTCGTTTAATCACATTCGTATCTAAACTTTAACCTAGGAAATCCTTTTATAGACTAAGGATTCATTTACAAGATAACTATCAACCTAATCGTATAAGATATACACAATATCTTTTCTATAATTATCTTTCACAAAAATATAAACCGTACTAACTTCTTTATACAAACAATACGAACTGCTCTTTGTTTTCAAAACTCATCAGCAGTACTAACTTTCTTTTCAACCGTACTAACTGCTATAGCTTAATTTCCTAACAATCCTCCCCTAAACTTATGATTTCCATCCAAATCACTAAGTTTCTCTAAATTAAGCTTCTTCTTCTCAATGGGGAAAATTATTTCAAACATCTATCACATCAGTCACTTTAGTCTTTGACTTTTCTTTGCTGTGCAAGGTTGAAAATCTTTGTAACTAACAAATCTGCCATCTCAAAGTCTTCTTCAACCTTGAGTCTTCCTTGTAACATAGCCATTAACACAAATGATCTGAGTGGATAGTCCTTTTCCACCAACATATAGATTTCTATCCCATCTGGAGTAGAAACTCTATGTACTCCACACGATTCAAACAAATACCAATACACATCTTTAAATTGTGCTTCAAATCTCCACATTGACTCTCCACTATCAGGTTCATAGATTCTCTTCAACTGAACCCATAATTCTTTGTCTTTGTCTTCAATAGGATATTTATCTCTGAATCTTCCTTTTACTAAGCTCCATAGTTGATTAAGATCTTCTCTGTTAAATCCTCTGAGTAAATCTTCAAACAACTTGTACCTTTCAAAAAATCACCAAGTCTGACTATCTTCCATCCTTTCGTTCTTCCATCAGTGAAAACTTCCCAGTTAATGATTGGATGTTTTACTTGTAAAGGTTTGATATATGAAGATTCTGGAACAATCATCATCATGCTCTTGATCTTCTCATTGGTTAATCCTTCTTCTTCAGACTTTTGTTTCTTTGCAGCATCAGATTCAAGAACTTCGGGTTCTCTTTTCTTTTTCCTTGTCATGTCCTCTCTGATTGGAGTATTCAGTCTTGCATATGTTTCAAAGAATTTCCTTTCAATCTCAGCATCTGTCCATCCAGTAAAGTTACTCATCTTGTAATTAGCTTGATTCTTCAAATAGTGCTTCATGAAATTGAGTTTTTCCTTCCTGGTAGGTAACTTTGTAATGTAACCTGACTTTTAGCTTTATCTGATTCTGTGCATTAAGTCACTCCAAGTAGCTTCTCGGTTTGTCTTCAAGATAAATTCTTTGAGCTCCTCTGACTTTTCTTCTTCATTTAACTCCTGATCTTTAAGAATCATCACAGCATGAGCTTTTATAATACAATCAGAATCCAACAAGTATTAAAGTTTCTCATTGAACTCTTCTTGATTAAAATCTTCAGTTCTTGTTCTATCCATGAAACCATCTATGTTCCTTTCATCATCAGCAGCCATTTTCCTTGCTAATTCTGCATCTTGATCTATCTGAGCTTGTTCATCAGCTAAATCTTTTTCAATCATTTTCCTTGATACCTCTGCATCAAAGTCTATCTGAACTTAAGTTTTTGGTTTTGTTGTCTTGAGCCTTTCAAGTTCTTGAGCTGCTTCCTCTTCCTCTTGTGTCATAGCATTTTTACCTTTGTCTGCTCTTTTTCTTTCATAAACTAGCTCAGCTGAAGTGTCACCAGTTGGAACTATTTCATGCTTTGTCTCAGCAGTTGGAACTGCTTCATGTGTCTGTTCTTCTTCTTCCATATCTACATTACCAGAACCCTTATCAAATCTTTCTTCTTCTTCATTTTTCCTCCCCTGAGAACTTGATCCATCCTTGTCTTTACCAAATTTCCTCCCCTGTTTGGAAGAATTTCCACCATCAGTATCATTTGAATCATCTGAGTTATCACTAGAAGAATCATCATCCAATACCATTCTTGCCCTTTTCTGCTTGAGTTGATCTTTCAGCTTTTTTACCTTTAAAGATAATCTGGTAAAAAATTTAGCAGAATTCTTCTTGTGGGCTTTGAGCTCCTCCTTGGTGCTTGTAAGATCTGCCTCCAAACTATCAACTTTGGCAGCTTGCTTGGTACATAATTCCATCAATGCATTTTGGTTAGAGCTACCCTCATCACTTCTAGCTGTGTGTCCTGCTAGGAGAGGTGAATCATGGGGAAAGGATCTAGGAATCACTCTGGGTGTTTCCCTTATCCTATAAGTGATGACCTCTGGTGGTTGTTGGGTTGTTTCAAGTACTTGAGTGGATGTGTGATGGGGATCAGTTGGAACTGCTGACCCTTCACCCAACTCAGTTTGAAGCATTTGAGGAAATAATGGAACTGGTTCCCCTTGAAAAAGTCTGCTAGCCATAGCCATGTTTTGAAAAACTTTTGATTGAAGGCTAGGAGTAGCAAAAATTTCTGTTGGTTTTGTAAGCAGGTATGTCTTTTTATTCAAAAGTGTTTGAACAAACCTTGGATACATTAGAAACTTTGTTTTGGTGTTTACATTAGATGCCATACCCTCAAAAATAAATTTTGAAAAGTTAAAAACCTTGTTTGTAGACAAATAAATGAGAGCAATAGCAATATTGCTACTGAACTGCTCCCAAGCAGTCTTTTTAGGACTTAAACAATGTAAAAGGGTATGTATCAAAAATCTCCATTGAGGTGAGAAACATCCTTTTTGAAAAGTTAATTTGTATCCGGATGTATCATACCCCATTTTGGTAAGTTCTTGCCATATTTCAGTGTTGTGCATAGTATTGATACCATCTGAGTCTTTTATTTTAAGATGTCTCCTAAGTATAGACTCGGTAACAACAAAAGATACACCATCCACTTCAGAATGAATTTTTAAGTCTCCATCTTCACTAGTCAAGACAGTAGCATTCTGCCAGAACTGTGTGATGTGAGAGACATATAGAGTAGGAGAAACAGTTAGAGCATACCTTATGTGAGAGTGGTTGAGAAAGTCCACAATCTCATAAAATTTTGGTCCATCTCCTTCCTCTGTTTTCTCAAGAACGCAACCTGATTGTGACGCTTAACAAATTCCAATCCAGCCATTTTTAGTAAGGAAGAATGAAAGATTATAGCAATAAGATGATCGTTTAAAGTGGAATTGAAGTTTTATGTAGCCTATTGGAGTTTATAGGTACTGTTTAGGGTTTTGCGTAATAAGCGTATGAGATAAATTATCTTTAGAAATAGAATAAATAAATTTATGGTAAAAAGATAATTATCTTCTAGAAAAATCCCTATAAGTACCTTAAGAATAACGGTTTTACCCCAACGGCTAGAAAATTAATTACTGAAAGATTTTTACAACGGCTAGTTGAGCCGTACTAACTTTGTACTAACCGTACCAACTGTTGGAAATTTTTTGTTGAGCCGTATGAACTTATTGAAAAGGATTTTAAAATACCATGGCTCAAACATAGTTTTTAGCAAACTATCAGCTATCAACGGATTTGATATGTCTTTACCAATAGCCGTTTGCTTTGGACTAGCCAACTCTTCACAGTTAGATATGGTGAGCTGATAACCATACAATTTTTGGTAAATTGTCAACCATTAACGGATTTGATTAGTATTTACCAGAAACCGTTTGCTCTGGACTAGTTGGTTCTTATGTGGGTTAGACATGGTGAACCAATTACCATTTGTTGTGTGCAAAGATCACACACTCAGCTTTAAATCACCATATAGTCCAAAACATAAAGCATTTAATTCCTTGGAGCTTATCATCCAAAACCTGCAAGTGTTAGTCCAAAAACAAAGAAACAAGATACAAGCATATGACTAACATTGCACATAACAAGAAAAATTAATTTCTTTGTGGAACCCAAGCCAAAACAGACTTAGGCTTTCCTCTTGCATCAACATAATTCATTCTTTTCAAAACAATTTTAGCACCATTGGGTTTGATGGGTCTCCAAACCCAACATGCTGATGCATTCACTCCAGTACCCATATTTCCCTTAGTAGTGTTTTTATTAACACCAGTACCAATTACTCTGCTAGCAGTTGGAACTGCTGGCTTGGTAGTTGTTACCTTGGGTTTCCAAACTTGGTTTTTCACTACTTGTCTGTTTTGAAATGGTCTCTTAACAGTTGTTGGTGCTGATTTGGAAAACATTTTTGCACCTTGAACTGTTGGCCTTGATTGAATAGGTCTAATTGGTCTGACAGGCTGAACTGCTGGTCTAGAAGTTTGAATTGGTCTTTGGCCAGACTTTAATAGAACTGATCTGGGTATCATTCTATCATTCCTAGGAATATTTTGAAGTCTTTCTATGCTCAACCTATGATTTGAATATCCACTCAACCATTTATCACAAAAATCTGCAAGATGGTCAAAACTACCACACGAGTAACAAGCTTTCCTATAGCAGACAAAATCATCCCCTAATTGGTGAGATTTGAGGTCATTCCAATTCCTTTGATTACCTCTTGGCTTGTTTGTGGTTCTATACATTTCTGCATACCTAACTGTTGGTCTAAAAGGTTTGGCATTTGATCTAGGCCTAACAGTCTCAGGTTTAACCATCTTTGGAACTTTTGGTTCCTCCACTTTAACACTAACAGGCTTAACGACAGCCTGATTATCCTCATCATCAGAAGTCCAGTCCTCAATGGTTGGAGCATCTGAGTCCTTAGCTGAGGACACCTTATCCTCAGAAAATGAGGCATCACTTGCACTTTCATACACAGGTTTATCAACTACATTCTCTTTAGGTTGAGGACCATATTTTAGCTCAGGTAGTTGAAATTCAGGTAGTCCTGTGTGTTCTAAGTCTATGCCTGGGGGTGTTGGAATTCCTCTATAGGGAGGTGGAACTGACTTATAACCTAGGCCTGACTTAGCTTTATTAAGGATCTGACACTCAACAATCTTACTAACACCCTGAGTTGCAAATTCTAGTGTGTCAATAGTCATTTGAATGTTCTCCTTTGCTTTCTTAACCTGTTCTAGCTCATGTTTCAACACACTAATTTCATTCTCTCTAAACATTAAGTCTCTCTTAACAATAATCATATCATCAGAAAACTTTGACTCATTACTTTTATAATGAACAATTTGTTCTTCTAACACAGCTAAAGCCCTCTTATGATTTGCTAAGTTAAAAGCAGTTTGGGTTAGCTCTTTTCTCTGATCCTCATATCTTTTCTTAAGAGTTTCTAGATCTTTTAAAGCTTCACAAGATTTAGAACATTTAGAAACTTGTACCTCAGAGTCTGAAAATGCCATGAGAGTAATCTCTGTAGATGCTTCTGCTTCCTCCTCTGCAATGTAGCTCCAGTCAAACCCTAAGCCATCAATGGCAACTGTTGGGTTTTATTGATTTGATGATACAAAACAAGAAGAATGAAACATGAAGGGCTTAAAGTGACAAGAAGGAAAGTTACAAAAAGATGGAGATTTTAGAAGATTCTTAGAAGAATATTTACTTTCCTTATTGTATTATGATTCTCCTTGTAAACCCTAATCCCTCTAGTATATAAAGAGGACATGGGTCATTAGTTTTAGACGTGCACAAACTACAAGATGTAGTCGATTAAAAGGTGTGTGTGTGTAACCTAGACGTAAGTTGTAAACGTCTAGGGTTTAGTGGTTTTAGTTAGTTAGTTAGTTAGTTCAGCCTCAAGGTCGAGTCCTTGATCCCTGTTACAAGGCGTGTAACATGTTCTACCTTGATCAAGTAGAATTGGGGCTGTAGATGATTATTAGTGTTAGTATTAGAGATCACAAAGTAATAAACCTTGTCAATAATAAAGATGTTTTACTTATTCCGCTGTGCATGATTATTGTCTTTGTTATTGTTTAACCCTAGTGCTCTAAACGGTCCAAGGAGTTTTAACAAACTCCACATGTGGTATCAAAGCCTGGGGAGCTCGTTACCTAGGGATTACAAAGTTTTACTGTCGAAGAAGAGCAGATTTGAAGACAGAAGCAGGTCGGTAAAAGTTTTTCAAGAATCGACTTTTAAAGGTATCGATCTTTATTAATTTAAAGACTTGTCGCTTACTGGTTAATAATGCAAGTGGATCGATCGGTTATTATCTTTTATCAATTGTCAGTGGATCGTACAATTGTGGGGTTGATTTGTTTGATGAATAATTTATCCTCGTACTGATCAAACTTCATAAATTGGTCGGTGTGGTATTATTTGTTTGTCGCTTACTGGATCTTTCGCTGGTGGTGCTATGATGTATTTAATCTGATTGCAAGTGGAGATATTACTTCGTTTTGTCGCTTGTGGTTTTGCATTGAATGTTAATTAAATGGGTCGGTCATAGGATAAACTTCATTCTGCTGCTATTAAAATTGTTATATTCAGTCAACGATAGAACGATTAATTGGTCATCAGTGGTTTGTCATCTTTCGCAATTAAAGAACATGAATTGAAAGTGGGTCGATCATATGGTTAATGATTATTCACGGCACATGGGACGGTGGTCAAACGTGAGGAATGAAAATTCCACGTGAAGTAGCAGATCAGTATTGGTATTTAATTGGTTATTCAAAGTACTACTCTCAAAGTACTGCTCTCTTCAACGTACTGCTGTAACGTACTGCTCTCGGATTGAAAGTACTGCTGCTGCTGTTCGTCCAACGTACTGCTCCATGTTGAGTTTCACAGGTGCGCGTTCTTATGTTTGTGTTATTGCGGTGACAAAGACTTGGTAAATCTAGCAAGGATGTGTGATCTACAAATTATGGTGCGTAATGCTCACATTTGCTATCACTTAAAGGAGTTACATTGTAGAGCTCAGTGTCTCATATTAGTTGAGGATTTATCAAGAGGTCCTAGTAGCCTACTTCTAAGATAAGTTTGGAGTCACATAGAGACGTGGATAGTGCAAGATATAAGACGAAGGTTTGGGAAATTCAACTTCTTCATCAAGTTCGTCATATTTGGTTTTCTTCACATGTAATCATTACAAGGAGCTTACAGAATTGAAGATTCAAGAGATGGTAAACATATTAGTTTCAGGGGAAGCTTATTGTTTAATTGTTTAACCATCTACATGCACCACTCAAGGGGAAGTGTTTGATTCTTACTACCGTTGTTCATTATTACTACTGCTAGTTGGAGTTTTCTACTGTTTTGGATTCATTTTTAGTAAGCATTTTGGCGTTCTTCATGGAGGGCAAATTGAAACATTGGAAGGCTTTGATTAAGAAGTGTGGTACTGGTTAATGGTGGTCAAGATCGTATTTACATACATTCCCTATTTGTTGATAACAAAAAGGGGAAGAGATGTTAGAAAAAATTTGGAGTGGTATGGCATAGCTTAAGGGGAAGACAAGACTTGTTTCATTCAAGGCGAGATTTAATTATCTCAACTTCTCTACTTCGTCTAGGGAAGTTCGTACAAGAACGTGTATGTTTTGTCATCATCAAATAGGGGAAGATTGTTGGGTTTTATTGATTTGATGATACAAAACAAGAAGAATGAAACATGAAGGGCTTAAAGTGACAAGAAGGAAAGTTACAAAAAGATGGAGATTTTAGAAGATTCTTAGAAGAATATTTACTTTCCTTATTGTATTATGATTCTCCTTGTAAACCCTAATCCCTCTAGTATATAAAGAGGACATGGGTCATTAGTTTTAGACGTGCACAAACTACAAGATGTAGTCGATTAAAAGGTGTGTGTGTGTAACCTAGACGTAAGTTGTAAACGTCTAGGGTTTAGTGGTTTTAGTTAGTTAGTTAGTTAGTTCAGCCTCAAGGTCGAGTCCTTGATCCCTGTTACAAGGCGTGTAACATGTTCTACCTTGATCAAGTAGAATTGGGGCTGTAGATGATTATTAGTGTTAGTATTAGAGATCACAAAGTAATAAACCTTGTCAATAATAAAGATGTTTTACTTATTCCGCTGTGCATGATTGTTGTCTTTGTTATTGTTTAACCCTAGTGCTCTAAACGGTCCAAGGAGTTTTAACAAACTCCACAGCAACCATGGCTTTTGAGCTTGAATCAGTAACCTCCACAACCCTTGACTTGCTTTCATATCCTCTGCTCTTTCCATCTTGTTGTCTTGGCAATCTGCATTCCCTTGAATAATGACCTTTCTTGTGGCAATTGAAACACTCAATCTTGGACTTGTCATACCCTGCAACATCATTGCTGTTTATGTACAATCTTCTTGCCAGTCTTCTTCAAAAATCTCTT